>CM062289.1:271341502-272541502 GCA_031216915.1 Pictodentalium vernedei | reverse complement strand
AGACCTGCAAGTAGTCAATTTTTCTTGAAAACCTATGGAATGTATTTAGAGAAATCCACAGAAAATGGGAATTTTTAGATTTTAAGGGGTCTCTCTCTTTAGCCTGCCCAAAATAGGTTAAGACTTCGTTTTTTGAATACCCTTACTACTTACAAAAATGTTTCCCTATAGACTGTGCGCTCGATAAAAGAAATCACTTTTCTTTGTGGCGTACCCTTTGGGTGCCGTTGGCGTCCAAAAACAGCCCATTTTATCACAATTTTGACTTTTAGCAGCCCGTGGAGGGTTAACAAATGCTCCCCGAAGTATTTTGTCCATGCAACTTCTATTGTCACATCAAGGCCTGGGAGTGACAATTTTTTCATGAAAATCTACAAGACTCGTTTAGAGAAATCCACGGAAAACCTGAATTTTTTAGCTTTTTGGGGGTATTGCTGTTTAACCAGCCCAAAACGGGTTAATGCTTGTTTTTTTTAACACCATTATTACTTACAATGAAAGTGTCAATGACACTGTAGCTCAACTTGTCAAGACAAAGACATGTACATGTATAGTATGTGACACAGCAATGACAAACATCTAGGTAATGACCTGATAACAAAGGTACATATAAAGTATTGTAACGGTCTGTACATAAATACTGACCGTTGCCTGTAACAAATGTATAGGTAAAGTATTGTAAAGGTGGGTGACAGTCAGATGCTGAACTAGAAAAAATCTTTTGAGTCCCAGAGTGGGTCTGACTGAACCCCAAAATATTTGTTCTCATAGCACAGTGATAACAAAGGCACCACAAAACACACTCGTTCCTGTCCCAAGGTGAAAACAAAAGTACTCAAGACGTTTTGTGAAGATCAGTTCATAAATACGAGCTGTATAGAACTTGTGACAAAAAACTGATTGGACCTAATTTCGGTACAAAATGGCCACTGGCAGCCATCTTGAATTTTGGACCGTACCCAGAAACACTCATTCTTATCCCAAGGAGATAACAAAGGTACCCAAGAAGTTTTGTGAAGATCGGTTCATAAATACAGCCTCTACCCTGAGCCGTATTGACATGTGTGCTTACATTGTGTAAGTTGCACTGAATAAATCAAAGTTCATCTAATTTGCATAATTTCTGCACGAAAAAAAACCCCTTACAATATGTGATGTATTCCATGTTACTAAACATTCATACAAAAATTTATTAAAATCAGAACTTTCATACAGAAGTTCTATACAAAAAACTGATTGCACTAATTTTGGTACAAAATGGATGCTGGTGGCCATCTTGAATTTTGGACCACATCCAAAAACACTCGCTCTCATCCCACGGTGATAACAAAGGTACCCAAGAAGTTTCGTAAAGATTGGTTCATAAATATGGCCTCTAGTCTGAGCTGTATAGAAGTTGTGTACAAAAAACTGATTAGACCTAATTTCGGTACAAAATGGCCACTGGCAGCCATCTTGAATTTTAGACCGCACCCAAAAACACTCGTTCTCGTCCCAAGGTGATAACAAAGGTACCCAAGACATTTCGTGAAGATCAGTTCATAAATACAGACTCTAGTCTGAGCCGTATTGACATGTGTACTTACTGTGTGTAAGTCGCACTGAAAAAATCAAAGTTCATCTAATTTGCATAATTTCTGCACGAGAAAAAAACCTGTATTATATGTGATGCATCCCATGGTACTAAACATTCACACAAAAAAATTATTCAAATCAGGGCTTTCATATGGAAGTTCTGTGCAAAAATCTGATTGCACCTAATTTTGTACAAAATGGCTGCCATCGGCCATCTTGAATTTCGGACCGGACCCAAAAACACTCGTTCTCATCCCACGGTGATACCAAAGGTACCCCAGAAGTTTCGTAAAGATCGGTTCATAAATACGGCTTCTAGCCCGAGCCGTATTGGCATTTGCACTTACAGTGCTGAAAGTAACCCCAAAAAACATCAAAATTAGTCTAATTTGCACAATTTACGTACGAGAAAAAAACCCGTATTATATGTGATGTATCCCATGGTACTAAACATTCATACAAAAAATTATTCAAATCAGAGCTTTCATATGGAAGTTCTGTACAAAAAACAGATTTCTGCATCGTCGGTACAAAATGGCAGCTGGCAGCCATCTTGAATTTCGGACCGCACCCAAAAACACTCGTTCTCGTCCCACGGTCATAACAAAGGTACCCAAGAAGTTTCGTAAAGATCGGTTCATAAATACGGCCTCTAGCCCGAGCCATAGCAGCTTGGCACTTACAGCTCTGAAAGTAACACTAAATAAATCAAAGTCAGTCTAATTTGCATAATTTACGCACGAGAAAAAAACCCGTATTATATGTGATGTATCCCATGGTACTAAACATTTATACAAAACTTTATTCAAATCAGAACTTTCATACAGAAGTTCTGTACAAAAAACTGATTTTTGCATCATCGGTACAAAATGGCCACTGGCAGCCATCTTGAATTTTGGACCACACCTAAAAACACTCGTTCCCGTCCCAGGGTCATAACAAAGGTACACAAGAATTTTCGTAAAGATCGGTTCATAAATACGACCTCTAGCCCGAGCCATAGCCAATTGTTGACGTATGGACAGACGGACAGACGGACAGACGGACGGACGGACAGACGGACGACGGACGACGGGCCATGACAATAGCTCAAATTTGACTTCGTCAAAGTTGAGCTAAAAATGATCTCCGGTGAATTCCACTTCAAATAAAGGAAGTTATGTTTATCTCTCTTGTATCGTTTGGGTGCTCTGGGGACCTGAAACCAGCCCATTTCATCAAAATTTTGATGTTTGGCAGCCTGTGGAGGGTTACCATATGCATCGCCTGATATGTCATGTGTACCAAATGTCGTGGCACAGACAGGTCTATCAATGATGAAGGTTTAAAAAAAATCTACGAGACGTGTTTCGAGAAAGTGCCGATAAACCCCAATTTTGACAGTTTTTTGCCAATTCTGACAAAATAAGGGTTAAATCGAAAAATCTGCTTTGGTACATTTTTAGATTTTGTGCCCCTCTATGCGTGTGCAAAATTTTGTGAAAATCGGTCTGAAAATGGCTTCGGAATCATGCGGACAAAATGTGTGGAAAAAAAAAAAAAAAAAAAAACCCAAAAACCCCCAAAAAACTAGACTTTATGATTCTGGAGAATCATGGCTTTTCCCGATTAGATTCCATGATTTTTCTTGACCCCACAGTGTCTGATGAATTGTTTTTAACTGTCTCACTAAAGTTCCTTCATTGATGTTATGAGAAAGGTGAGTATAGTAGTCTCAAATGACTCGGTTTGGGTTTCATAAAAAAATGTTTAGGTAAAACCCATCATTAATGGTAGAATTGGTTAATAACAATATCAATGTTTCCCTATCAGTTTTGCATCTGGTAAAAGAAGTTACGTTTCTCTGTGGCATTTCCATTTGATGTTGTTGGTGTCCAAAAACAGATTATTTCCTCAATTTTTTTTACATTTAGCAGCCCATGAAGGGTTAACAAATGCCTACCAGAATAATTGATCCATGCAACTGGTCATATGACACCAAGACCTATCAACGGCCATTTTCTCTTGAAAACCCCACAAAATGTTTGTAGAAATCCAGGGAAAACGATTTTTTAAGCCTTTGATGGGTATCCCTGTTAACCTCCCCAACAGGGGTTAACGGTTGGCTTTTTGAATACCTTTATTACTTACAAAAATGGTCCTCTGTGAATTCCACTTCAAACAAAGGAGATTATGTTTATCTCTCATGTATACATTAGGTGCTGAGCGTGTCTGAAAACAGTCCCATGTTAACAACATTACGATGCTTGGCAGCTTGTAGATGGTTAAAAAACGCTCACCGGAGTATTTTGTCCATGCAACTTGTAATGTCATATAAAGACCTACGAATAGTCAATTTGTCTTGAAACCCTACAAGTTACCGTTAGGGAAATTCACAGAAAATGGGAATTTAAAAGCTTTCAAGGGATATCTCTCTTTAGCCTGCCCAAAATGGGTTAAGACGTCGACTTTTGAATACCCTTACTATTTACAAAAATGTTTCCGTATAAATTGTACGCGCGATAAAAGAAGGCACTTTTCTTTGTGGTGTACCCTTTGGGTGCTGTTGGTGTGCAAAACAGCCCATTTTATCGCAATTTTGACCTTCAGCAGCCCGAGGAGGGTTAACTAATGGTGACCGGAATATTTTGTTCATGCGACTTGTAATGTCACACCAAGACCTGCAAATAGCCGATTTTTCTTGAAAACCTACAAGATGTTGTTAGAGAAATCCACAGAAAACGGGTATTTTAAGATTTTAATGGGTATCTCTCTTTAACCAGCCCAAAATGGGTTAAGACGTCAAATTTTGAATACCCTTACCACTTTCAAAAATATTTTCCGATCAATTTTGCGTCCGATAAATGAAGGCCCCTTTCTCTGTTGTATATCGTTTGGGTGCTGTTGGTGTCTAAAAACAGCCCATTTTATCACAATTTTTACGTTTAGCAGCTCGGGGAGGGTTAACTAATGCTGACCGGAATATTTTATCCATGCAACTTGTAATGTCACACCAAGACCTGAGAGTGACCAATTTTTCTTGAAAATCTACAAGACTCATTTAGAGAAATCCACAGAAAACATGAAGTTTTGAGCTTTTTTGGGGTATTGCTGTTTAACCAGCCCAAAACGGGTTAACACTTGGTTTTCTGAACACCCTTATTACTTACAAAAATGATCCTCGGTGAATTCCACTTCCAATAAAGGAAGTTATGTTTACCTCTCGGGTATCGTTTGGGTGCTGTGGGGGTCTGAAACCGGCCCATTTCATCAAAATTTCGATGTTTGACAGCCTGTGGAGGGTTACCATATGCATCACCTAATATGTCGTGTGTATCAAAGGTTGTGTCATAGGCAGCTCTAGTAATTATGAATATTTTTAAAAAATCCTAAAGACGTGTTTCGAGAAAGTGCCGATAAACCCCAATTTTGGCAGTTTTTTGCCAATTCTGGCGAAATAAGGGTTAAATCGAAAATTCCGCTTCGATACATTTTTAGATTTTTTGCCACTCTATGCGTGTGCCAAATTGTGTGAAAATCGGTTCGAAAATGGCTTCTGAATCGTACGGACAAAAATGAAAATGTGTGGGAAAAAAAAAAAAAAAAAAAAAACCCCAAAAAAATAATAATAATCCGTAGAAAAATAATAGTCTTTTCCAGAGGGAAAAGCCTAAAAAAAAAAAAAAAAAAAAATAATAATAATCCGTCGAAAAACAATAGTCTTTTCCAGAGGGAAAAGCCTAATAATAATCCGTAGAAAAACAATAGTCTTTTCCAGAGGGAAAAGCCTAAAAAAACACAAATATAAATCTAAAAAATCTAAAAATCTGTCAAGACTGCTGAAAGGCAGGTTAAATTACTGAAGACACAACCATTCAAGGTGCGACATTTGGCTACCCACTAACCCATTAGCATCGATCTAAATTTGTGCAACTGGCATGCGAATAGAATGAGTGTTTCTATCAAATTTTATATGCCGTATTTTGTGTTTCCCATATCTCTGAAGATGGAGTACTTACGAGTAAATAAAATAATATAAAAAGAGGTTAGCCTAAATTTAAAGATGATTCTGTTGCTAGAATGAAGGGCTTACTTACACTTTCGACAGCCAGTAACCTCAGGTGCGACAGTTTTACGGGTGGAGGAAGCTGGAGAACCACCAAACAATGGCAAGCAACTGCCAGACACCCCAACATACTAACTCTACACAAGCAGGTTAGCATTGGTTGAAGACACGTGCACTAGCAACGTGAAAAACACCTTAGTACACAGTGCCACCTTGCCCCCACACAGGCAATTGGATGAAGTGCATTTCCCAAGGACACAACATAGTTACTCCTGGCAGTGATCAAACCATAGACCTTTTGGTTTAGTAACCAACAATACCATAACCACTGAGCCACCGCACTCCCTTTAAATATACTACTCAAAGTTTGCAAAGCACCAAATATCTGACACATCATTGTGAAATTTGCTTGACATATTTGCGATATTTTTGGTGGATATGATTGAGGAAAGTATTGAGATGGTCCCCAGTGTTTACATTAGCTCTCTTGACAGGGAGACTTTTCGTGACAGTCATGGAAAGCATGTGCCCCTTGATTTTCATGATGTTTTCGTGTACTGGCTACATGTACATGACATGTGTAGGGTATTCAGTCTTTATTTCAACACAAACCCTTGAGATTTAATGATTGAATATGGCAAATGCAAATATAAGAAGACATTTGTCTGAAGCAGAAATGTGTCAGGCTGTAGGGATGGTGGAGCAAGGGGTTACCCATCGTCAAGTTGGTGAAGCCCTTGGTGTGCACCATACGGTGATCACCAGAGCCGGGGCAAGATTTCAGCAGTATGGCACACCAGTAAAATGGCATGGTGGTGGCAGAGACAGGGCAACATCTGCAGCTGAAGACTGGTTTTTGATCATTCAGGCCCGTAGGAACCGCTTTGCCACAGCAGCCCGGCTTCGCAGTAACCTTCAGAATGCATTCGGGGTAAATGTTTCGAGGCAGACTATCCTGGTAAGGTTGCACGAAGGTGGTCTCTGACTGAGAAGACCATGTATTCGCATTCCGCTGTCCCAGAATCACTGCCAGGCACGATATGAATGGGCCATAGACCAGTTGGATGGACCAGAGAAGATTGGCGACCTGTCCTTTTTACAGATGAGTCAAGGTACTGCCTAGACCACACAGATAGGTGTTCTTGGGTATGGACAAGTCCAGGAGAGCGATTCCATGCAGCCAACATTGCTGAGCATGACCGCTATGGTGGGGGGTCTAGGACAACATCAGCAGGGATGGACGTACAGAGCTCTGTGTCTTTGAACGTGGTACATTGACTACACCGTGGTATATTGATGAGATCCTGGATGTCCATGGCAGATTGTATGCAGGTGCAGTGGGTGATAGATTCATTCTGATGGATGATAATGCCTGTCCTCATGTTGCCCATGCTGTCGGGGAGTACCTACAGAGGGAGGGGATTGAGCGTATGGACTGGCCAGCAAGATCCCCTGATCTCAATCCAATCGAACATGTCTGGAATGAGTTGCAGCTTGCAATTTCAGCCCTTCCAGTTCAGCCCAGAAGTGCCCAGGAGCTTGGTGCCATGCTGGTCCAAGAATGGAGCAACGTCAACAAAGGACCACCAGGAACCTTATTGGGAGCATGAGAAGGCGCTGTCAAGCTGTAATTAACAGTAATGAGACTCATACTCGATACTGAACCCATACCAGTTCACTCCGTCAACTTTTTGGCAAATTGAAAAATTTCCTCTTTTACCAATACTATCCATTTTCCATGGTTATCGTATTCAAAAGCTAAAAAATGATGTCAAACACAAACAAAATCTCAATTTCTGTACTTAAATCATTAAAGGTATAATTAAATAAAAAAATATATACACTTTTCATTACAATATTTCAACTAAAACCTAAAACAGGTAGTTGGATATACTTGCTGCTTAGCAAACTTTGAGAAGTATGTATGTAAGGGGCCTGATGAATTACAGTCAACGTCTTAACTTCTGCTGAACAATAAACAGCAGTATGAGAACTTGTCTAAAGCCATTAGATGCTGTACATTTTCATAGTCTGCAACGTGTCTACAGAAGAGTAAACCATGCCCAGGCATGTACTAAATATTACTCCCCCATATTCCTCTATTTGTGTAGGGATAAAAAAAACTTTGGAAAATTCACTATCAGATCCAATGGGATAGAATGGCATGGATAGAAGTCAACAGATCTTAGCAACAGTCAATGATAAATTAGAGCTGTTGAATCAGATGTGAAATAATAACCACCATTAACTTCATGAAAATTGGAGGTGAAATGAAAAAAACAAATGGTAGAGCACAGAAATGGTAATACTGAAAGTAACAAGAGGCCCCAAGGGGCCTGAGGGCGCTCACCTGACATGGTAGCCTAAATATCAACCAGAGAATTGATTTCAACAAGTTGCATCTGCTCCTCCTAAGAAAAGCTAATACCAAATATCCAAAGATTCTGACCAGTGGATCTAAAAAAAAAAGATTTTTAAAGAATATTCCTCATATTGAACAAAGTTATAATTCGGGCTCCCACAGGGACTTGGATTTAACAAACTTGAACCTCACCCCCCTAAGGATGCTGCACACCAAATATCAAAACATTCCGACTGCTGGATCTGAAGAAGATTTTTAAAGAAAATTCCTCATTTTGAACTAAGTTATAATTCAAGCTCCTACAGTGAGTCCAAATATGGACCTAGAGACTTGGCTTGAACAAACTTGAATCTCACCCCTCCTAAGCATGGTGCATACCCAATATCAAAAGATTCTGCCTGCTGGATCTGAAGAAGAAGATTTTTTAAGAAATTTGTCTGAAATGCACTAAGTTCGAATTCGGGCTTCTATAGTGAGCCCAAATATGAATCCAGGAGGCCGATTTGAACAAACTTCAATCAGATCCACCCCACAATGTTGTATACCAAATATCAAAAGATTCTGCCTTCTGGATCTGGAGAAGAAGATTTTTGAAGAAATTTGCCTGAAATGCACTAAGTTTGAATTCGAGCTTCTATAGTGAGCCCAAATATGCATCCAGGGGGCCGATTTGAACAAACTTCAATCAGATCCACCCCACAATGTTGTATACCAAATGACAAAAGATTCTCCTTTCTGGATCTGGAGAAGAAGATTTTTGAAGAAATTTGCCTGAAATGCACTAAGTTCGAATTCGAGCTTCTATACTGAGCCCAAATATAAACCCAGGGGGCCGATTTGAACAAACTTGAATCAGATCCACCCCACAATGTTGCATACCAAATATCAAAAGATTCTGCCTGCTGGATCTGGAGAAGAAGATTTTTTAAGAAATTTTCCTGAAATGCTTTAAGTTCGAGTTCATTCTTCTATACTGAGCCCAAATATGAATCCAGGGGGCCGATTTGAACAAACTTGAATCCGATCCACCCCACAATGTTGCAAACCAAATATCAAAAGATTCTGCCTGCAGGATCTGGAGAAGAAGATTTTTTAAGAAATTTGCCTGAAATGCACAAAGTTCGAATTCGAGCTTCTATACTGAGCCCAAATATAAATCCAGGGGGCCGATTTGAACAAACTTGAATCAGATCCATCCCACAATGTTGCATACCAAATATCAAAAGATTCTGTCTGCTGGATCTGGAAAAGAAGATTTTTTAAGAAATTTGCCTGAAATGCACAAAGTTCGATTTCGAGCTTCTATACTGAGCCCAAATATAAACCCAGGGGGCCGATTTGAACAAACTTGAATCAGATCCACCCCACAATGTGGCATACCAAATATCAAAAGATTCTGCCTGCTGGATCTGGAAAAGAAGATTTTTTAAGAAATTTGCCTGAAATGCACTAAGTTCGAATTTGAGCTTCTATAGTGAGCCCAAATATGAATCCAGGGAGCCGATTTGAACAAACTTGAATCAGATCCACCCCACAATGTTGCATACCAAATATCAAAAGATTCTGCCTGCTGGATGTGGAGAAGAAGATTTTTTTAAGAAATTTGCCTGAAATGCACTAAGTTCAAAATCGGGCTTCTATACTAAGCCCAAATATGAACCCAGGAGGCCGATTTGAACAAACTTGAATTAGATCTACCCTACAATGTTGCATACCAAATATCAAAAGATTCTGCCTGCTGGATCTGGAGAAGAAGATTTTTTTACGAAATTTGCCTGAAATGCACTAAGTTCAAAATCGGGCTTCTATACTAAGCCCAAATATGAACCCAGGAGGCCGATTTGAACAAACTTGAATTAAATCTACCCTACAATGTTGCATATCAAATATCAAAAGATTCTGCCGGCTGGATCTGGAGAAGAAGATTTTTTAATCTTTTTCCCATTGCCTACAAGTGTTAAAAAGTGCTGACTCAGCACTTTTTCAAAGTCCTGAAACAAGTACCTTGTGATCAAACCGATAGGAATTTTTTAAAGCATTCTATTCTACTGGATAAAAGTAAGCTTTATACAAAATAAGAATTCTCCATGCCGTGTAGTTTTGGAGATATGGCAGTTTTAAGGTTTTTTCTATTTTTAGCTCCCGAGGTTCCCAAGGGGCAATGAGAAAATTTTTTTTTACATCAATCAACTACTTATGACCCATTATCATCTCATATCAAATTTGGTTCAAATTGACCTGACGGTTCTGAAAATAAAATTTTAGGCGTGGCCAAAGTTTTTGCCCCTCCCATAAAGAAGGCAAATAATGCCTGACAAACTTCTCTTGAACAAACTTGAGTCTACACCTCAAAAGGAAGCTGCATACCAAATATCAAGTCTCTGCTATTGCTGGTTCTTGAGAAGAAGATTTTTTTAGAATTGGAGCATTTTTGCCTCATCCCTCTGCTCAATATGAGCCGAAACCTAATTTGACAAAAAATCAAAATGCCCTTATTTAACCCCTACTCACATGAAATTTCATTAATATGCGGCCAGTGGTTTGGGAGAAAAAGGCCCAAACACCACCTTCACGACGGACGAAAAGTGATCAGAATAGCTCACCCTTTCAGTCAGGTGAGCTAAAAATAAGAGGTGCCAGCTGAGCCCCAATGTTATGGAACAGTGGCAGTATGCATCCTTGAGAGAGAGTGTGTTTGCATGGCTTCTATAATTTGGCAAAGATAACCACCATGAAACTATCCACTCTAAGAAACTAGTTATCCCAGCATTTTAAAAAATGCGGGGATATTGTCGTGATCTCCGTCCGTCCGTACGTCCGGTTTTGTAATTCAAAACGCTGTAACTTTCTACAGTTGTTCAATAGGGTCTGTGCAATCCAAAAATACCACTTTTAAAGTTTTGCGCCACCAGGTGGCTTCTGAGGAGCCACTTGAAAAATGCGCTAATTTTTCACTTTTCTTTCGAATAATCCCAACCTATGTAATTCAGAGTTCTATAACTGCACTAGGGTGTTGCTAAATGATCTGTAGATGTGCACGAAGGTTTCAGATTTTTCAGCTGCCATGTGGCTGTGCCACCGTTGCCATGTTTGTGTTTTCTTAGACCGTTTCCGGCAAAAGGCTCCTAGGGTATGTAATTCGAAACGCTAAAACCATGCTCAAATGTTGCAGCAGGGTCTGTAGATGCGCCCGAAGGTTTTGGATTTTTCAGGTGCCACGTGGCTGTGCCACCATTGCCACTTTTGTGTTTTCTTAGACCGTTTCCGGCGAAAGGCTCCTACGGTATGTAATTCGAAATGCTAAAACCATGCTCAAATCTTGCAGTGGGGTCTGTAGATGCACATGAAGGTTTCAGATTTTTCAGCTGCCACATGGCTGCGCCACTGTTGCCACTTTCATGTTTTCTTAGACCGTTTCTGGCGAAAGGCTCGTAGGGTATGTAATTCGAAACACTAAAACCATGCTCAAATGTTGTAGTGGGATCTGTAGATGCGCACGAAGGTTTCAGATTTTTCAGCTGCCACGTGGCTGTGCCACCGTTGCCACTTTCGTGTTTTCTTAGACCGTTTCCGGTGGAAGGCTCCTAGGGTATGTAATTCGAAACGCTAAAACCATGCTCAAATGTTGCAGTGGGGTCTGTAGATGCGCACAAAGGTTTCGGATTTTTCAGCTGCCACGTGGCTGCGCCACCATTGCCACTTTCGTGTTTTCTTAGACCGTTTCCGTCGAAAGGCTCCTAGGGTATGTAATTCGAAATGCTAAAACCATGCTCAAATGTTGCAATAGGGTCTGTAGATGCGCACGAAGGTTTCGGATTTTTCAGCGGCCATGTGGCTGTGCCACTGTTGCCACTTTCATGTTTTCTTAGACCGTTTCCGGCGAAAGGCTCCTAGAGTATGTAATTTGAAATGCTAAAAGCATGCTCAGATGTTGCAGTAGGGTCTGTAGATGCGCACAAAGGCTTAAGATTTTTTGGGTGCCACGTGACCGTACCACCGTTGCCACTTTCGTGTTTTCTTAGACCGTTTCCGGCGAAAGGCTCCTACGGTATGTAATTCGAAACGCTAAAACTATGCTCAAATGTTGCAGTGGGGTCTGTAGATGCGCACAAAGGTTTCAGATTTTTGGGGTGCCACGTGGCTGTGCCACCATTGCCACTTTCATGTTTTCTTAGACCGTTTCTGACTAAGGGCTCCAAGAGTATGTAATTCGAAATGCTAAAAGCATGCTCAGATGTTGCAGTAGGGTCTGTAGATGCGCAGGAAGGTTTCGGATTTTTTGGGTGCCATATGACTGTACCACTGTTGCCACTTTTGTGTTTTCTTAGACCGTTTCTGACAGAAGGCTCCTAGGGTATGTAATTCGAAACGCTAAAACCATGCTCAAATGTTGCAGTGGGGTCTGTAGATATGCACAAAGGTTTTGGATTTTTCAGCTGCCATGTGGCTGTGCCACCGTTGCCACTTTCCTGTTTTCCGAGACCCTTTCTTGTGAAAGGCTCCTAGGGTATGTAATTTGAAACGCCAAAACCATGCTCAAATGTTTCAGTGGGGTCTGTAGATGCGCACGAAGGTTTCAGATTTTTCAGCTGCCAAGTGGCTGTGCTGTTGCCACTTTCGCGTTTTCTTAGACAGTTTCCGGCTAAAGGCTCCTACGGTATGTAATTCAAAATCCTAAAACCATGCTCAAATGTTGCAGTAGGGTCTGTAGATGCGCATGAAGGTTTCGGATTTTTGGGGTGCCACTTGGCTGTGCCACCGTTACCACTTTCGTGTTTTCTTAGACTGTTTCCGATGAATGGCTCCTAGAGTATGTAATTCGAAATGCTAAAAGCATGCTCAGATGCTGCAGTAGGGTCTGTAGATGCACACGAAGGTTCAGATTTTTTGGGTGCCACGTGGCTGTGCTACTGTTGCCACTTTCGTGTTTTCTTAGACCGTTTCCAGTGAAAGGCTTCTAGGGTATGTAATTCGAAACGCTAAAACCATGCTCAAATGTTGCAGTGGTGTCTGTAGATGTGCACGAAAGTTTTGGATTTTTCAGCTGCCAAGTGGCTGTGCCATTGCCACATTCGCATTTTCTTAGACCGATTCCGGCAAAAGGCTCCTAGAGTATGTAATTCAAAACGCTAAAACCATACTTAAATGTTGCAATGGGGTCTGTAGATGCACTGGAAGGTTTCGGATTTTTCAGGTGCCACGTGGCTGTGCCACCATTGCCACTTTCGTGTTTTCTTAGACCGTTTCCGGTGAAAGGCTCCTAGAGTGTGTAATTCGAAACGCTAAAACCATGTTGAGATGTTGCAGTAGAGTCTGTAAATGCGCAGGAAGGTTTCGGATTTGTTGGGTGCTACGTGGCTGTGTCACCGTTGCCACTTTTGTGTTTTCTTACACCGTTTCTGGCGAAAGGCTCCTAGGGTATGTAATTCGAAATGCTAAAAGAATGCCAGATGTTGCAGTAGGGTCTGTAGATGCGCACGAAGGTTTCAGATTTTTTGGGTGCCACGTAACCGTACCACCGTTGCCACTTTCGTGTTTTCTTAGACCGTTTCCAGCGAAAGGCTCCTAGGGTATGTAATTCGAAATGCTAAAACCATGCTCAAATGTTGCAGTGGGGTCTGTAGATGCGCACAAAGGTTTCAGATTTTTCAGGTGTCACGTGGCTGTGCCACTGTTGTCACTTTCATGTTTTCTTAGACCATTTCTGATGAAAGGCTCCTAGAGTATGTAATTCGAAATGCTAAAAGCATGCTCAGATGTTGCAGTAGGGTCTGTAGATTCGCACGAAGGTTTCAGATTTTTTGGGTGCCAAGTGACTATACCACTGTTGCCACTTTCGTTTCCAGCGAAAGGCTCCTAGGGTATGTAATTCGAAACGCTAAAACCATGCTCAAATGTTGCAGTGGGGGTCTGTAGATGCGCACGAAGGTTTCGGATTCTTCAGCTGCCACGTGGCTGTGCCACCGTTGCCAATTTCGTGTTTTCTGAGACCCTTTCTGGTGAAAGGCTCCTAGGGTATGTAATTCAAAACGCTAAAGCCATGCTCAAATGTTTCAGTGGGGTCTGTAGATGCGCACGAAGGTTTCGGGTTTTTCAGCTGCCATGTGGCTGTGCCATTGCCACTTTCGTGTTTTCTTAGACCGTTTCCAGCAAAAGGTTCCTAGGGTATGTAATTTGAAATGCTAAAACCATGCTTAAATGTTGCAATGGGGTCTATAGATGCACTGGAAGGTTTCGGATTTTTCAGGTGCCACGTGGCTGTACCACCATTGCCACTTTTGTGTTTTCTTAGACCGTTTTCGGTGAAAGGCTCCTAGTGTATGTAATTCAAAAGCTAAAACCATGCTGAGATGTTGCAGTAGAGTCTGTAAATGAGCAGGATGGTTTCGGATTTTTTGGGTGCTACGTGGCTGTGTCACCGTTGCCACTTTTGTGTTTTCTTAGACCGTTTCCAGTGAAAAGCTCCTAGGGTATGTAATTCAAAATGCTAAACGCATGCTCAAATGTTGCAGTAGGGTCTGTAGATGCGTACAAAGATTTCAGATTTTTCAGGTGCCACGTGCCAGTGCCGTTTTGCTTTCATGTTTTCTTAGACCGTTTCCGGCAAAAAGCTCCTAGAGTATGTAATTTGAAATGCTAAAACTATGCTTAAATGTTGCAGTAGGGTCTGTAGATGTGCACGAAGGTTTCGGATTTTTGTGGTGCCACGCGGCTGTGCCACCATTGCCACTTTCATGTTTTCTTAGATCGTTTCCGGCGAAAGGCTCCCAGGGTACATGTATGTAATTCGAAACGCAATGCTCAAATGTTGGAGTGGAGTCTGTAGGTGCGCACGAAGCTGTGTCACCTGTGCCACTCAATATGATTTTAGTGTGTCATATAATACATTTCATCTTTGCATCAAGCATTCATACAAAGTCAAGGATGGAAATGCGGGGATACACTATAGTGTGCTTTGCACACAAGTGACGCCATCTAGTTTAACTTTTTCATGTTTTGAATGACTTGAAATCCCCCTTCCTTTTGTTATGATCAGGTGAATCAGGCTGTAAACTCTGGTGCCTTCTGATCATAAAACAAGTGCTAGATGACCTCTTGTAGGGTAGAATTTAAAAGGGTCACTTTACAGGTACCCAAAAACACCACAATCTCAGAAGACACTGTTGGGGGTTGGGGTGCTTGGGGAAGGGTTATTAGTGTGAGTGGGGTGTGAAGGCTGTGAGCTAACAGGTCTTATGGATCATTAGGAAAGAACCAGCACTGATGGTGAATATTCTGGATTAACCAGACTCGATGTTGCTTAACTTCAGTGATCTGATGAAAAACGGTTACCGCAATGCCACGGTGCACCCTGGTTACCTCTGGAACTATTCTACCTCACAGTAGTTGAAGATTTGAGTGATGAATTGGTATCTGGTCGCCAAATATAAGAGTGATCTTTGTTGATTTTTGAAAACTCGAGCCCGGGTGAGTGGCTTTAACTTCAGGAGCATGATTTGAGGGCCTATGGTTGGTTACTCCTAGGGGCATAAACAACGTGAGTCTTCTTGGCATATCATAATATGGAGAGAATGACCTTTCGATAATTGCCACTGAATAATTCAGGGCCCTTGAATGTCAAAGCAAAGCAACTTCTGTAGACTATGATATATAATTCAGTTCATGTAAATATAGCTTTTGAGTGTTAAAACTAATTCAGAAACATCTCCAGGAGAAGAATTAGCCATGGGATTGACATGGGAGTGGGTGCTGAATTTCTGGCGTTTTCTAACCTGACAGCTGATGTTAAGTTATCACTCCAGTTACGAGAGTCAGAATCCTGTTTATGACCATCCAAAAACTGTAATTGATTTGAGTCATTTAATTCTAAAATATTGGACATTTGAATATCCTACAGAAAATAGTCACATCTTGTAATATGTGAAATGGGATGAAACCATGCGAGGAGTTGACAGATATATCACAGGCTATACCCCAGAGTGTCTTGTGAGTGGAATCGTGTCGTAAAAGGCAATGCAGATGTCTCTCATAGCAAAACATTTCTCTGCTTATGCTTTGCACTGTGTGACACAATCATTTTGACCCAATGCCCATTCAAGTTGCAAGCCCAGAGCCTATTTGAAAATCATGTATAACAAGAATCAGTTTGTGTACTCACCACACACAATAGGATGATCCATGTTTAAATAATTGTTGTAGTTCAGCACCATTTCCAGTATCCAACAATGATGTCTCTCTGTAAATTTGGTGTTGCCTTATTCCCTTTGTGAAATTTTCTGATGGTCTGAAAGTCATTTTGAGGCTGGGTTAACCCATAATGGCAAGCTTAAACAAGAATGGTAGATACCTGGAAAAGAGAGCTCCATGGTGAAGAATAGGCAATAAAAGGGGTGTGTCCACATTTCCTCTTGGGATACATCTGTGGAAACAATGAGGCAAGTGTATGTGAAAAATCGTCTCAACAATCTCACAAAATTCAGATGTACTTAGGCCTTTGAAAATCCTCCAAACTGCATCAAATTCACTCTCAGAGAACTGAATTTTTCAAACTTTTTCCCAGATTTCTGTCCATCAGAAGTAGGACCTTCTCCCAAACCTACCCCAGCTCAGCCCTCAGCCCTGCAGGGAATGTGGCCTCAAGTGTGTCTTCAATGGAATGGAGTTGCAAGACAAGATAGATTCCTTATGTGCCTTCACCGACACAGAGTCCACAAGGTGCAACGCCACCGGTATCCCCCGCCAAGGGTTTCCAAGTTGAGAAAATCGGAAAAAGGTCCATAACTCTAGAAAAAAAAGAGGACAAAACATGTTACTTGTGAATATCCTTTCTCCCATGGTGGCCTATCAGCATACCCTAGATCATTTAAATCCAACACCCAGTGACTGAGATATGAAGGTCCAAAGTTGTTACAGATGGATGGATGGATGGATGGATGGATGGATGGATGGATTGGATGGATGGATGGATGGATGGATGGATGGATGGATGGATGGATGGATGGATGAATAGACAGAACCCATTTTATATCTATGAATTGACCAAACTTTGACTTCTGCATACAAAGTCTGTGCAAAGAAACCCCAATGTGAAGTGGTTGTCTAATAAATGAACAACTACACAGCATTTCACACACTTCTTGTAAACCACCTCCAAGTATTACTTGAAATCACGAGAAATAGAAGAAATCCTACATGTTTACTACACCAAACCAAACCCCAAAACTGAGCTTTCTTACCAGCATGTAGAAGACTTGTGTAAGAAGTGTACCAGTGCATCTAGTTTAGTTTTATGTACTTTACAGATGAGAATAGCCTAATCATTATTGTTTGCAGGTAACACATAATGTAGCAAACAGTTTGTATCTGAATACTGAGTGGAAAATACAGGGGAAGGATGGAGCAGCTAGTGGGGTGCAGGAGTAATAAAGCCCTCTAAACTGAGAAGGACAGATCACTGTCTTGACAAAGTGCTAATATATAAAAGTCTCTTTTTTGTCATGTGTAGAAAATTTTGAAAGTATGCAGTCTCTCTAAACTTTGGTGGTTAAGCTACAATGACTTCTGACTTCAGATGTTTGCCATTTTGTGTTGTATGTGTGTGTGATTTTATCAAACTCAGGAGATGCAATCAGAATAAACATGTCTACCGCATGTCTCAGTGCAATGCACTCAAGTTCTAAGACAACTGATGAGATTAAAACATCAGTAAATCATGACAAGCAACTTAATGATTTTGTTGATGGAACTAATCTAAATTGCATCACTAATGAGTAAGAATATTCAACAAAATCCCTGTGGTGTCTCAATTCAAAAAGAATCCTTACTGAAAAAAAACTAATATCAAGACTTCTTTTCTTATCTTGTGTGAATGTGGTATATGCTTGCACAAATCGATCCATGTGTAAGATGGTAGATTTACTCTTTGCTTGCTGAGGGCAATTTTTCTGCCTAGAATAAAAATACTCTGTTACCAAATCAAGATACAATAATGTGATCACAAAAGCAAACAGAGAATTTCGAACAGATCACAACTGGTTAGTGATCCGGTTCAAGTTATTCTTCCCGCTTTTCTCCCCAAAGCACTATAAAATCCCACCCGTTTGAAAACAAATGTTAGTAAGTTGATTCTGTAATGCTATTTTCTTTTGTTCTGCGTGTTTCGGTCTTGAGTGTGCAATATTTTATTTATGAAGCCTCAGTCCTTGGAGTGAATCACAGTGCTGTATGTTACTGGCTCTTGTTTACAGAATATACTCCCTATAGGAGTGGTCCTCTAAATGATTTCCTGATGCTAGACTCTATCGAAGAGTTTCAATCTGACCACTATTATTTGCACTGCATCCTTGATTAACCCTTTATCCAACATACAGGGGCACAAAGAAGGGGAATTGGGATGACCCTGCCCCTCCCCTCCCCTAGTCTTGACATTTTCATCTGGATTGGAGTCTTAGATATCAATTTTCTCTTAGTAGTAATTGTGTGCTTTCTTAAAAGATTAAATAAAATCTCGAAATTTGAGATAACCTATTTACCATTCATCTGGATATAATAAATAGGACCGATTACAGTACAGCCATCATGGACGGGTCAAAATCTATGGGAGGGCATTTTTCCACGCATATAATTCAGAGATGATCAGCTATGACACCTAGCAAAATTTCCACCAATGAAGCACCTGGGTAATCCCGATGCTTTATTGGTGGAAATTTTGCTAGGTGTCATAAGGAATCATCTCTGAATTACATGTGAGTAAAAAACGACAACCTGTGGATTTTGACCCATCCACGATGGCCCTACTGTATGACAGTTCAGAGATTTTGAAAGCATCTGCGCCAAGCAAAGGGGGTATCAGCTGTCTTAGGGAGTTTGAGCACTGAAGAGAGAAGTCTTCCCACAGGAACATTTTAAAACAGTGCTATCAAATAAGGTGATAAGACACAACTTTTTGACGAACTGCTTGTAGTTCCAGACGAACAACTTTTCGGTTATCTGTTTTTTTCATTTAGATAACCACAAGAGGAACAGTAAAATCGTTCCTCTCAAATTTTATGGCCTGATTCGAGCAGACAAATAAATTTCCAATAAGTCTCAAGTTTTTAAATATAATCTCAAGTGACTGATGTTTAAACTACATCAACAAGGCATGTCTTCAACAAAGACCAATTTAGAGTACGGTACATGTTGACTGCTAGAATGCTAAATTATTTTTAGACGTCAAAATTTTTTCACACGAATATGAAACCTTAAAGCTGTACCTTTACTTCAGAATCAAGCCCACATATGAGCTTTCAGTACTCTACCAGTTAATTTAGTAAGAAGTTGCATCTGGACTACTATGTACATGTTATTTATCCACAAATAAATTTCCAATCAGTCTCAATATTTTTTTTAACTTTTATCTCAACTGACTGATGTTCCAACTACATCATGAAGGCATACCTTCAACCGACCAATTTGGAGTATAGCATGTTTTAAATAAATAAGAAGTTGTGTTGGGACTGCTTATTACATGTATGGGTGAATGTTAAGAATCACATCAGGGGTAAAATTATCTATTTTTCTGTCTTAGTTGGATTTCAGATACATATTTACATTCGCTTGTGTCATTTTTGCCTTTTCTGTGAGCAGTTAGTATAATGATTAATGGAATATAAAAGAAAAGTTGATAACATTTTAGAGAATGTGAACTATGTTGTGAAAAGAGATTACATGTATTGCCTGATATCTGAAGAATATACACGTTGACGCTTCACTTTTGTAATGTCCTATGTTTTTTAGACAATTTCATTACTGCCAGTTATCTGAGAGCCCAAATATAAACCCAGGAACTCGATCTGAACAACTTGAATCTGACTCTCCTAGAGATGTTGTATACCAAATATGAAAGGATTCTGACAGGAGGATCTGAAGAAGATTTTTAAAGAAATTTCTTCATATTGCACTAAAGTAAAATTTTGGCTCCCATAGGGACTCAATTTGAACAAACTTAAATCTGACCCCTCTAGAGATGTTATATACCAAATATGAAAAGATTCTGATTGATGGTTCTGGAGAAGATTTTTAAAAAAATTCCCTCATACCACACTGAGGTAAAATTTAGCTCAAGGGAGCCCAAATATTAATCCAGGAACTCGATTTGAACAAATTTTAAGTTGATAATGTAAAGTTAACACCTGGCAATGGACAACAGATGGAAAGTGATTAGTAAAGCTCCCCCACAACATCGGTTAAACAAGACTGTCGGGGTGTGTGTGTGCGTGTGCGTGCGTGCATGCGTGCGTGCGTGCGTGCGTCCGTGCGTTTGAGGTTAAAAAATCGCACTGGCACAGACATTTCCTACTGAAATGTTTTTTTCTTTTAATATGCCGCCAAAAAATTGTTTTCATTTACTGAACCCTGATGGGTTTCAAACATGACAAACAAGTACATAAAATTGATTTAAACTAAGTGATGAGCTTAGGAACTGGTTAAACTGAATGGCAAAAATTGATGTTATTCATTGATGGGCTCTAATTTAGTCCTTACAAGAATGTTACGCAAGCTTTTGTTTTTCTTATAGGCGATGACAGGTCGAAGATTCAAAGGTTCATTTAATTTAGCATTGGTAAAATTGAATTCATCTTTTAACATTTTTGCTATTTTGATATTCATTCTGTTGTACGTTAAAGTGAAAGGAATGATGGACCTCCTTTCGCATTCGCCCTCTGATATGTTCATACCAAATGGCCAGAGGGTTCGAAGTGTATTGATCCAAAAAGCTTCACGTTTTTTTCTAAATTCATCCGTTTCTTCTAATGTGTCTTTAATTGGTGGTTGTTCAATAGGATGGATTTCGAAATTGTCCAAAGAATGGCCAGGAAGGTTAAAATGTTGTGCTACTGGGGCATCAGCATTATGTTTTATATCCGGTTTGTGTCTAGTAGCACATTCTCGGAAAGGATTTTGACTTTGACTAACATACTGTTTCCAACATCGCTTACATGTGATAAGGTAAATAATGTTTGGTGAATCACAATGGAGGGGGTTACGGATCTGATATTGATTTTTCGTTTGTTCGGAGGAAAATTCCTCTTTCTGATCAGGCATAAAAGTATGCAATCTACATCGAGGCTTTTTGCAATTAAATACCGTGCCACTACCATTCTGCAACGGTCTGTTGTGTTCAATCTTCAGTGGTTCGAAATCGGTAGTTTCAGCTGGACTTTCGAGCTTTTTCAGAGTTTGGGATTTCAGGCTACGCAAAAGGCGCAGCGAGTACCCTCTCGATCTGAGGGTGCCAAATAGAGTAGAACAAGCCTCATTGAAATTTACCTTATCACCTGAATTGCGGTGGAAATGAATGAGTTGTGATTTGATGATCCCTTTAAATGTATGTTGAGGATGAAATGATTTTGTGTGCAACAATTGATGTGAATCAGTTGGTTTAAAATATACTTTATAATCTAAATGACCGGACGCCTGAAATTGCTTGCCTTTATACACGGTCACATCGAGAAAATCAACAGAATTTTCACTGATAGTATCTTTCAATTTAATATTTGGATCGTGATTGTTCAAAATTTCTAAAAATAGGCCGATGAAATCGTCAGATGTGTACCCATATGCGCAACTAGTAGAAAGCTGTATGACGGAGGGCCACCATGGATGACGACATTATGTACACCATACAAGGTATGGGTACATATAGAAATGGATTGGAGGAGTGTCTCATTTGATGGATAAAGGGTTAATATCTCCAGAGCAAATTATCAGATTTACATAAAAAAACTATACAGCACAGCACATCAGTAACCTGAATAAATATATAAAGTAACATGACAATCAGATTAATGTTTTTTGAGTTATCTCATGCCAAAGGGATTGGAGGAATTTTCAATTTGAAGGATAAAGGAGGGTTAATATCTCCAGATCAAATTATCAGATTAACACCAAAAACTATACAGCTCAGCATATCAGTAACCTGAAAACAATTCTAAAGTAACTTGACAATCCAAGCAATATTTTTCAAGTTATCAAATGCCAAAGGGATTGGAGAAATTTTCAATTTGAAGGACAAAGGGTTGATATCTCAGGATCAAAATAACAGATTTACACCAAAAACTATACAGCTCGGTACACCAGTAACCTGAACACAAATATAAAGTAACTTGACAATCCAAGCAATATTTTTCAAGTTATCCAATGCCAAAGGGATTGGAGGAATTTTCAATTCGAAGGATAAAGGGTTAATATCTCAGGATTAAATTATCATATTTACACCAAAAACTGTACAGCTCAGCACATCAGTAACCTGAACACAAATATAAAGTAACTTGACAATCCAAGCAATATTTTTCAAGTTATCGAATGCCAAAGGGATTGGAGGAATTTTCAATTTGAAGGATAAAGGGTTAATATCTCAGGATTAAATTATCAGATTTACACCAAAAACTATACAGCTCGGCACATCAGTAACCTGAACAAAAATATAAAGTAACTTGACAATCCAAGCAATATTTTTCAAGTTATCGAATGCCAAAGGGATTGGAGAAATTTTCAATTTGAAGGATAAAGGGTTAATATCTCAGGATCAAAATAACAGATTTACACCAAAAACTATACAGCTCGGCATATCAGTAACCTGAATACAAATATAAAGTAACTTGACAATCCAAGCAATATTTTTCAAGTTATCGAATGCCAAAGGGATTGGAGGAATTTTCAACTTGAAGGATAAAGGGTTAATATCTCGGGATCAAATCATCAGATTTACACCAAAAACTATACAGCTTGGCAAATCAGTAACCTGAACACAACTATAAAGTAACTAGACAATCCAAGCAATATTTTTCAAGTTATCGAATGCCAAAGGGATTGGAGATATTTTTAATTTGAAGGATAAAGGGTTAATATCTCAGGATCAAATTATCCGATTTACACCAAAAACTATACAGCTCGGCAAATCAGTAACCTGAACACAAATATAAAGTAACTAGACAATCCAAGCAATATTTTTCAAGTTATCGAATGCCAAAGGGATTGGAGGAATTTTCAATTTGAAGGATAAAGGGTTAATATCTCAGGATTAAATTATCAGATTTACACCAAAAACTATACAGCTTGGCACATCAGTAGCCTGAACACAAATATAAAGTAACTTGACAATCCAAGCAATATTTTTCAAGTTATCGAATGCCAAAGGGATTGGAGAAATTTTCAATTTGAAGGATAAAGGGTTAATATCTCAGGATCAAATCATCAGATTTACACCAAAAACTATACAGCTCGGCAAATCAGTAACCTGAACACAAATATAAAGTAACTGGACAATCCAAGCAATATTTTTCAAGTTATCGAATGCCAGTGGGATTGGAGAAATTTTTAATTTCAAGGATAAAGGGTTAATATCTCAGGATCAAATTATCCGATTTACACCAAAAACTATACAGCTCGGCACATCAGTAACCTGAACACAAATATAAAGTAACTTGACAATCCAAACAATATTTATCAAGTCATCGAATGCCAAAGAAATGGATATGGACGCCGCCAAAGGGACTGGAGAAATTTTCAATTTGAAGGATAAAGGGTTAATATCTCAGGATCAAAATAACAGATTTACACAAAAAACTATACAGCTCGGCACATCAGTAACCTGAACACAAATATAAAGTAACTTGACAATCCAAGCAATATTTTTCAAGTTATCGAATGCCAAAGGGATTGGAGGAATTTTCAACTTGAAGGATAAAGGGTTAATATCTCGGGATCAAATCATCAGATTTACACCAAAAACTATACAGCTCGGCAAATCAGTAACCTAAACACAAATATAAAGTAACTAGACAATCCAAGCAATATTTTTCAAGTTATCGAATGCCAAAGGGATTGGAGATATTTTTAATTTGAAGGATAAAGGGTTAATATCTCAGGATCAAATTATCCGATTTACACCAAAAACTATACAGCTCGGCAAATCAGTAACCTGAACACAAATATAAAGTAACTAGACAATCCAAGCAATATTTTTTAAGTTATCGAATGCCAAAGGGATTGGAGAAATTTTTAATTTGAAGGATAAAGGGTTAATATCTCAGGATCAAATTATCCGATTTACACCAAAAACTATACAGCTCGGAACATCAGTAACCTGAACACAAATATAAAGTAACTTGACAATCCAAGCAATATTTTTCAAGTTATCGAATGCCAAAGGGATTGGAGGAATTTTCAACTTGAAGGATAAAGGGTTAATATCTCGGGATCAAATCATCAGATTTACACCTAAAACTATACAGCTCGGCAAATCAGTAACCTGAACACAAATATAAAGTAACTAGACAATCCAAGCAATATTTTTCAAGTTATCGAATGCCAAAGGGATTGGAGATATTTTTAATTTGAAGGATAAAGGGTTAATATCTCAGGATCAAATTATCCGATTTACACCAAAAACTATACAGCTCGGCAAATCAGTAACCTGAACACAAATATAAAGTAACTAGACAATCCAAGCAATATTTTTTAAGTTATCGAATGCCAAAGGGATTGGAGAAATTTTTAATTTGAAGGATAAAGGGTTAATATCTCAGGATCAAATTATCCGATTTACACCAAAAACTATACAGCTCGGAACATCAGTAACCTGAACACAAATATAAAGTAACTTGACAATCCAAGCAATATTTTTCAAGTTATCGAATGCCAAAGGGATTGGAGGAATTTTCAACTTGAAGGATAAAGGGTTAATATCTCGGGATCAAATCATCAGATTTACACCTAAAACTATACAGCTCGGCAAATCAGTAACCTGAACACAAATATAAAGTAACTAGACAATCCAAGCAATATTTTTCAAGTTATCGAATGCTAAAGAAATGGATACGGACGCCGGACGGACAGACAAACGGATGTATGTTCTTACATGTTCTTACTTGTGGGGTTTTTCCCATGTTAAACTCTAACCCCACAAGGTCAAACAATTAACCCCACAGTGCAAAAAATAACCCCACAAGTGGCCACTGTACTTACCCAACCCCACAACTACCACTGACCCTAAATTGTAAACCCCACAATGTACCTCTGCTCAGCCCGGACAGACGGATGGACAGACAGACAGATGGACAAAGGATGGACGAACGACGGATGGTCACCCCAGATGCCGGCATTATGTATACCATACATGGTGTGGGTACACATGAAAATTCATCAAAATCTTCTTTTGAATGTTCCCAAATAATAAAAATGTCATCTAAATACCTGAGATATACGAGAAGATGCTTTGCACATTTGCTTAAGGCATTTTCCTCCCATTGCACTACATAAATGCTTGCAAAATTAGGACTGAATCTTTTACCCATAGGACAACCCATTATCTGTAGAAAATATTCTCCATTGAATTGAAAGTCATTACCTTTTTTAAGCTCAGCTCTAAAAGATCCAAAATTTGTTCTTCCGAGCGTTTCGCATCCGGATATTTTTCAAATGCATTTTTAACTGATTTAACACCTTTATCAATATCAATGTTCGTATACATACTGTCGATATCCAAAGTAGCCAGAATTGCATTTTTCGATATTTTCAATTTCGAAATTTTTGACAGGAAATCCTGTGTATTTTATTTATTTTAGATAGCTTGGATGTCTATTTGCTATAGGTTTCAGATGATAATCAATTAATTCCGAGATCGCATAAGATTCCGAATTACAATCTTATACAATTGGTCTCCCGGGTGGAGTTAAATCATCCGTCCATGAAGAACGGTCCTTGTGGATCTTTGGTAGGATATAAAATTGTCTTGTTTGAGCACTGAGCTTAGCTGTTAACTATTTCAATTGTTTTTTGGTAATGTGACCTTCGTCGAGGAGAAATTTTAAGATTTTATTGAATTTTTCGATATTACTAGGCCAAATAAGTGAATCTATTTCCTTATAATGTTTAGTATTGCTGAGTTGCCTCATGGCTTCCTTTATATAATTATCCCAAGATAGAACAACTACCGACCCACCTTTGTTGGCTGGTTTAATTACTAATTTCTTATTTTTTCGAAGTTTCCTGAGGGCTTTCCGTTCACCAGCTCTTAAATTGTCTTTATCGGAGAGTATGTTCATGCTGAACACCTTTTGAATGATTCGTTTGCTAGCCTCAATAATTTCGGGGTCTACTTCACTATCTGTAGGTGACCAACCAGATGATTCTGTAAAAGGAAGTTTCCGACCGCTGGAGTTTCTAAAGCGGTCTGCTAATTTCATTTGCCTAAGAAAATTACAGTTGTATGATGGTAAATTTGTTTGGTTATCAGTTTTAGGCTTTGGTGCTGGTACAAAAGTTAAACCGTGATCTAAAAGCAATTTCTCTTGGGTTGTTAGGTCATTGGTGCCAGACAGGTTAACCACATTAGTTCCTAATCCCACATCTGTTAGGCGGCTGTTACCTTTGCCTTTACTTAGTTTAAATTCAGGTGGTTCAACCAGTGATCGTACATAATATTGGCGGTTCTCGTGGTCCAATGGATTCTGAAGAAGATTTTTAAATAAAAGTTATATATGTACATTTTTGTGATTGTTTACTGGAGATTAAAAGCATCAACAACAGTGCCGGTCATCTAGTTTCAGACAATTTTACAGGAGAAAGCTGCTTTACCCGAAGTGAGCAACCAAGCAACAGCGAATAACTGTTCAATTTTCCAATTTACTTATTTATTTATTTATTGGTGTTAAGGTCACATACTTATGCACAATGTATAATCATGACCGTAACAGTTTTACGGGTGAAGGAAGCCGGAGTACCTGGAGAGAACCACCGAGCAACTGTCAGCTCCTCAACATTCTCACTCTGTTCAAGCTCCACTCAAGCAGGGCTACAGCAGTTGAAGACATGTGCACATTGACATGCAGTGCAGCCTTTATACATGGCGTCATTGTGCTCCCATGTAGGCAACCAGGATAAAGTGCCTTGCTCAAGGGCACAACGCGAGTAGTCCCAGACGGGGATCAAACTCGGGAACACTAGAATAGAAGTCCAACAGTCTACCACTGAGCCACCACGCACCCCTCCAATTTACTATCCTGACACAGGCACAGGCACTGGCTGAAAGCCGGTGTGCCATAGTCATACACAGAAGCTTTCTTTTGATGAGCAGAATCCATTTGGGAACTAACTGCTTTCAGCTGCCTGATGTGGCATACATGTATGGGGACTCCCATTCCAATACTGTTGGTAATTGGGAAAACACTGAACAATGATTTTGTCATGAACTTCCATCATTTATTTGATACACATATATGGTATGCAGTCTACTCTAATAGAGTAGATGTTCAATGTAAGTTTCTCGGGCATTCTTTGGGCTAGTTCCTAGAGTGGCAGAATTCACAGCCACCCATTCCACCTCTTATAAAATTTCAAGTTTTGGAATGGATTGGCTGACTTGATCCAAAGTTGGGATGGCATATTATTGAGTGGCATGCACTTAAAACATCAAAAGAAATCTCCCACAGCCTTGTGGGAACCCTCTTGTTAAAAATAGAAAATAATTTAAAATACCTTTTTTTCTAAATTACCAGGGACAAATAATGTTATATGCTACAATGTCTTTAAGAGTTGGGAGATTCAAATTGGTTGGGAAAATGCTCTCACTTTCATAAAAATAATTCTCACCTTAAACAAATAAAAAAAATGCTCTCACCCCATACTTACCCCATCTCCATTCCCAACAGGCAACTAGATCCAGGTAAGCATTTTACCTGCTGGTTTTGATTTGTAATTTATACTTTGCTGAAGTTTTACCTTATTACTTTACAGTGGTAACTACAATAATTGTGTGGATGCATGTACAACATGAATGTTGTTCATCTGTCAATACTGTACAGTTGTCATTCCTGTTACTATGTGCCTCCCTCCATTACCAGTAGAAAAATCCTGCCAGATTTGAAGATATGAGGTGTTCTTAAAATAAATCGTAAACAGGGCAAAGTTTAGTAAAGGACTGACTGGCCTATAATGGTTTTACTGATTTGTTTTCTTTAGTTAATATATTTAGTGCATTTTCTTCATGAATTTATTTTGCATTTGCAATTTTTGTGATTTTTAATAACACCCCGGGTGTTTTATTATGTATTTTTCTCAAAATATTTTTGAATGTTCAACAAAAACCTATTTCAAAATTGATAATATGAAGAATATTAAAAATATAAGAAATCTTCTTCAGAGAATTATGGACAATACAATGAGGTAATGGAGTTGACACAAACAATTTTTCCTGTTAACTTTGATCCACTGCAAAAATACTATTGCGCAGAAGCTTGTACTACTGTGTTGGCTGAAAATAATCTTGCTAATAAACATCTTACTAATAATGATGGATATTAGTAGTTACCAGTTAGTCAAATTTTCAAAAGTTTTAAATTCTCATTTTGTCCCTTGTTCTAATATTCAACAGTTTATGTTATTTATCCCCAAATGAATTTCAAAATAAGTCTTCAGTTTTTGAGCTATAATCCCAACTCACTAATGTTCCAACTTCATCATCAAGGCATGCCTCTAGTGAAGGCATGACCTGATGATGTAGCTGGAATATTTTATATGTCAGGGCTTGAGCCACCACAGTTAGAACGAATCAGGTTTAATGAAAAAGTAAAAACATTAGGTGCACATCAGAGATGCAGACATCGAGTTGTGGCTACTTTCTTCATGCACCCTCTGTTGAAAATTAGAAATGTCATCATGCTGAGCTCAAAATCCGTTAAAAATTTACCCCGATGAGCTCAAAATTCGTAAAAATGGACTAATTAAGACTCATAACTCTGTAACGAGAAATCAGACAGGCCAGTTTTCAAACTCGCTTGAGATATTATTGCAAAAGACTTGTATAGCAAATATTAGTCAAACTGGAGAATGTTTGTTCAAGTTATAGAGCTAAAAAGCTCAAAATTAAAAAAAATATACTAATTAAGGCCCATAATTCTGTAACGAAAAATCGGACTGAGCCAGTTTTCGAACTTGAGATATGGTTGCAAAAGACCTGTATGGCAAATATTAGTCAAATCAGAGAACATTCATACAAGTTCTTGCGCTAACAAGCTCAAAATTCGAAAAAAATTACTAATTAAGGCCCATAACTCTGTAAGGAACAAGAGGCCCCAAGGAGCCTTAATCGTTCACCAGCCAAAGTGGTTCAAAGAAGTATTTGGGGTCACATTAAGTTAGACATGGTTCATCAACACTACAAAGGAATGAAGTCATGAGAGACAAATTTTATGGAACTACAGACATGACTTGAACAAACTTGAATCTTACCCCCCTAAGGATGCTGCATACCAAATATCAAAAGCATTCATCTGCTGGATCTGAAGAAGAAGATTTTTAAAGAAAATTCCTCATTTTGAACTAAGTTATCATTCAGGCTCCCACAGAGAGCCCAAATATGAACCCAGGGACTTGGCTTGAATAAACTTGAACCTCACCCCCTAAAGCTGCTGCATGCCAAATATCAAAACATTCTGACTGCTAAATCTGAAGAAGAAGATTTTTAAAGAAAAATTCCTCATATTAACTAAGTTATAATTCGGGCTCCCACAGGGAGCCCAAATATTGGACTCAGGGACTTGGCTTTAACAAACTTGAATCTCACCTCCCTAAGGATGCTACACACCACATATCAAAACATTCTGACTGCTGGATCTGAACAAGAAGATTTTTTAAGAAAATTCCTCATTTCGAACTAAGTTACAATTCAAGCTCCCACAGTGAGCCCAAATATGGACCTGGGGACATGGCTTGAACAAACTTGAATCTCACCTCCCTAAGGATGCTGTATATCAAATATTAAAACATTCTGACTGCTAGATCTGAAGAAAAAAATTTTTAAAGAAAATTCCTCATTTTAAACTAAGTTATCATTCGGGCTCCCACAGTGAGCCCAAATATGGACCTAGGGACATGGCTTGAACAAACTTGAATCTCACCCCCCTAAGGATGCTGCATACGAAATATCAAAACATTCTGACTGCTAGATCTGAAGAAAAAGATTTTTAAATAAATTCCTCACTTTGAACTAAGTTATCATTCGGGCTCCCATAGTGAGCCCAAATATGGACCTAGGGACATGGCTTGAACAAATTTGAATCTCACCCCCCTAAGGATGCTGACTACCCTAAAGATGATGTATACCAAATAGGAAAGAATTCTGCCTGGTGGATCTGAAGAAGAAGATTTTTTTGCATTTTGGAAAGAAATTCATGGGTGCTATCAGAGTTATGCCCCTTGTGGTGCCCCCTGTGGGTACGGCAAGTTTCTTTGTGCAAGTTTGAATTGACATATGATGGGGAACATGCACACCAAATTTGGTTCAATTTGATCCAGTAGTTTGTGAGGAGTAGTCGTTAATGTAAAGTTCATGACGGAAGACGACAGACAATGACGGACGACGAACGACAGATGACGGACGGCAAGTGACAAGATAAGCTCCCTTCAGTGAGCTAAAAATAGGGCCAGGCCAGTTTTCAAATTTGCTTGAGATATCACAAAAGATCTGTATGGCAAATATTAGTCAAATCGGTGGACGTTTGTTCAAGTTATTGCGCTAACAGTGCAACGACACCTGGAGGCCCACCTGCACACCAGACGAACATAGACCATCGCCAAACCATTGGTCTCAGTTGTTAACACAACTCGACCAAAAAAACATAACATTTCCAGATATACAGTGCATCATAAATATAACAGCTGACAAATTAAAAAAAAAACATAATAGGTGAGTGATTCGATGGAAAGCTTCGAGCTTATGTATATCGTCTCCCTTCATGCCTCATGTCTGTGTCAAATATCTTTCCTCCAGGGTGAAATTTCCCCATCCCACCCCACACTAGTTGAGGATGATTTCCCACATGATCATACCCCACATGACATCACCAAAATTAAAATATTACTCATGTATTGAAAATTTTGTGCTCTACCAAGTGATCGTAGAGAAAAATGATTTGCAAGTTTGGAAACAATGTGAAAATGTTTTGTGTATACCAAGGGTATTTTCTACGAAAACGAGCTTCAGATCACAGCAGAGATTCCAGCGAAGTCACTTTCGAAACTATTGACTTTGATGATGTCATGTGGTATGGTGTAGAAGAAAAATCCTTAAATGGTGCTTAAAATTGACCAGAGGATTACACAATAGTTTTCTCCCATCAACTGCCTAGATACGTGTATCCCACATCAGATTAGAGATGGGCGGTATTGGAATTTTGAGTTCGATATCGGTTTTGGTATTTTTAAGGGGTTATACTTCAGTATTGTATTGGTTTGGTATTCGGTATCTGATTTGGCAGAGATTTGCTGACAGTACCAAAGGGGAATTCACATCAGGAAAATACAGAATAAGTTGTTCTAGTATCATTCTGCCACAGCACTACAAATGCCAAAATCAATGGGCTCAACAGTGGTATTGTTTTACGGAAACAAATTATGTCTAGAGTAATTCTGAGACTTATTTTAAACACACCTGAAGCTTTAAAGCCATGTATCCTGACCATGCCATCTTCAAAAGATCCTGCTAACAATAGACAATGTACCTGGGCAGTGATTTCCAGACAAGTCTTGGCTGCCTGTTAAGGCAGCCAATACTTGTCTAGAAATTACTGCTAAGCAGCTGGACATGCACAGGTTGTAGTCTAGCGACGAAAACTTCAAAGAAAATCAGTCACTTCCTTCATCAAAATGAACCCTTCAACTCAGGGACCAGCCTAGGAGTAAATTTTAGGGAGACTCCATGTCTCCCTCCAGAAAAAATAGGGAGACTGCAGAGTCATGTAGGGAGACTTCATAGGCAAGTGGGGAAAATTAAGAATATTCATGTACCACCCCCGCCGCCCCTTCATATTTTCAATTTGTGGTCCTCCATTAATGTCCCAATAATCCAGGTCCAGGTTAAAAAATCACAAAGTAATTATTGACTGAAAATCCCCCACTGCTACCCTCTCCTTCATGACCCCCTCCCCTCTTCTTCATGCCAATCCCCCAGAACCCTCCTGTGGTTGCCTTTCACCAAAGTCTACTAAGCTAATAATTTCCTAAGTCTGAAAGTGTGAACAGGACCAGATGTAAGAAGGTTGCTTGGAAGGTACTTTGTTAGTAAAGAAACAAAATACATTCTGGGGTCGAGTATTTTGAAAAAGAAATGTCATTCCGCATCATTTTTATGGCATTCTGGTGTCATTCCATGTCATTCCGTTGTTTAGGAGGACCCTTTTTCAAGATCATCCACATGCACTCTTGTGTCCTGTACAAAACTTTTCTTGTCATCACTAAAGCTTTTTTCATGTGTTTCAATTCCATTCGTGTTTTTGTGGGAATAGGCGGCCCAACAGTTAACAGTCGTCAGCAAAACGAAATAAAAATACTGTGTTATAAAATACATCCGTTGTGTATACATTTTCGGCATCCTAAGCGACGTAACCTACTTTCAAACTGAGTTATTTTGTTGAGTCGCGTAAGTCCCCTATTTTCGTTTCGACATTTGAAGCTCCGACTGAAACGCAAGAAAATAGAAATAAAAAAATCCACCAAAAGAGACAATGGACAATTGATTGTCGTGTGATTTCATTAAATGGACGTTTATTTGACGAATTAAAATGCCCATTTATCACACTCGAGCACATTCGATTTTGGAAAATAATCGTTTTCATGCAAAGCTCGCATCACTCAGTTCAGCCTTTCCTCATTTTGGTCAATTTTTAGAGGGCGACTTGTAATCGCCCCGACTATTTTTCTAGGCGACTTTGAGCTTAGAAGGGCGACATAATCGCCCTAGTTGCCCTCACGGCTGGTCCCTGCTTCAACTGCTATCAAGCCTCAACAGAGACTTATAAATATATGAATTTTATAGTAAATTTCCTTTCTTATTATATCTACTGCAATTGTTTACTACAGGCTTGCACTACAGTGGAAGACCCTAACCCAGATAAAATACTCTCTATTTTAATCTTTCCCAAGAGATTTGGGAAAGAAAAGTGGTGTAAAAAACACCACGAAAAAATAAGCCAAAACTGGGTCGAGCACCATTGGCACACACCCAGCAGGGGACACTCTTCTCTTAGTACAATTCCACGACTTCCGTTAACCAGTGTGCAAAGCAGTCATCAAGCCATTCTTTTGAGTCTGCCAACATAGGAGTTATGTGATCAGCGGGGACGAAGGATTCTTACCCGAATAAGAAAACGGGAGGGCCTCCATGCAAACAATTGCGGTAGGTATAATTAGAAAGGACATTTACTATAAACTTTATATTTCTTATCAACCTACCTTACAACTGTTTACTACAGGCTGAATAGACAATAGGATGGAGGGAATCACATAACCAACCCACACAAAACTCAATTGCACTGGAACCGTGGACAGAGGAAGAGGTCCCTAGGCCTATCAAACCATAGCATAACAAACATTAGTAAAAGACAATGAGAGATGAGACCTATGGTGATGTGTGACGCACAGACAGGAAGGGCAGTAACAGCACGGAGCTGGAACTGACCTTGTAAGAAGCTGAATGGCTGGGACAGACCACAGCCAAAGCAGAAGAAAGAGGGCCCGTAGAACAAAGGTCCTCTGCCTGCTCCTGCAACTGTCGCAGATAATGGAGAAAGTAGCATTTCTTCAGTAGGCTGCCAGCACAACATCCGACAACATGACAGAGTTAGTATAAGCCCCGAGAGGGAGACAATGCACGCACCTTGTGGCAGAAAAAACGATTGGTAATACAATCGCCAGTCGCTAGATGAGCGGAAGCTGCACAAATAGCAAGACAAATCAATCGAGAAATGGATTCAAGAGAGATCTTCTGTCGACCAGGAATAAGAGACAGAAAATCTACCCTTCCAAATGAACCCTCAACAGAAGGAAGAGTCCCGATACAGATAGGAGGCGGAGTACTTCCGGTATCTGATTCTTGGCCAGAAAGGAGCAATCACTGGTAAACATAACACTCGTGGGAGACCTCCAGAAAAAGGCCGGGTCAACCGAGAGGGAGTGAAGCTCACTAACCCGTCTGGCTGAGGCAAAAGCCATCAGAAAAACTGTCTTGCATGTGAGAAAACGCATATCCACCTGGGATAAAGGCGTGAATGCCCACTACCCCCCCCCCCCCCCCCAAGCAGAGCAGCACCTAAGAAAGAGTCCATCTTGGAGTAAGCTGCAAAGTCCTAGGCCTTTTCAAGGAAAAGTGCAGAACAAGCTTGGAGAGACAAGGATGAGTGCTGATACGACATTGTCCCACATACGAAAAAGGTCTCCGAAGCATGGACCTGTACCCATTGCTGGAGACCCCCAGAATCAAACATATACCAGAAACTCCGCAATCTGTGTGATCGAAGGAGTGACAGAAGCAACAGAGTGATACGCACACCATCGACAGAAGACCTTCCACTTAGCCGCAGAGGCTAAACCAGTGGAGTGCCTCCTTGAAGAAGAAAAGCAACTTCACTGGTCATCTCGAAAAAACCTCTACAGAGGAGAAGGGACCTGACAAAAGACATGCACGAAGGCACAATGAAGTTGGGTCAACGTGAAACCTCCTCGGGCGACCTTGGCAAAGAAAGTCATGATGTAGAGGGAGACGTGCCGGAACCGTCGCTAACAGAGAGCGGAGCAGATTGATCCACACCCACTGAGGCGATAGGGGTGCGATCAAAAGGATTCGACAACTGCAGGTTCGTATCTGGGCTAGAACCTGAAGCAGAAAGTGAACTGGCAGGAGGGCATGGGAGCATAGTGCATGCTGCCCTGGTTTCGAATGTAAACAACCACCATCGAATTGTGGGACAACAGAAGGACCTGACAATTCGAAAGGCGGGGGATCCACTGCCAGAAACTCAGAAAAAGAGCAAGAAGCTCCTTCTGGTTGACGTGAAGAGCTGTTAGATCCTGGTCCCATGACCCGTGAAGGAAAAGACCTAGAGGATCCAACGTCACACCCCATCCGAGATCGCTGGCGATTACCGTCAGAACACGATCTGACATAGGGGAAGTCCAACGGAACTCCCTGCATAATCCACTGAACATTGGGCAGGGGAGGTGACAAGGAAGAGACTCCGGTAACTGAAGCACCAGAACCAGAGGATCGACATTCAGCCTCCAACGTATTGGAGAGGTCTGACATGCAGCCGACCTAGAGGAATGAGATCCGTCACCGAACCGCAGAGACAGAGCAGCCGGGGAAGACTCCAAGCTGTTGCAGATGTGGACTGGGACCACAGCCTTTGCTCGGAAACCGCAAATGTATCCAGCTGAGTACGGAAACGACGGGGAAGGGACCAGGTCCGACTTCTCCCTGTTGACTCTGAACCCTAGTGATGTGAGTAGGCTCAACAGTGTGATGACATCAGACTCCAGAAGGGCAGCATTGGAATGCCTCTGGAGGATATCAACTAGATAAGCCGAAGACGACACCCTGGACTGTGTGCGATGTAAGACTAACACATGCGACATCAGACAGTTGAAGGTCCAAGGATCCAGGTCGAGGCCAAAGGATATGGCCTTGAACTGGAAAACATCCGTGGGAATGGAGCGGCAAACCAACCTGAAAGCCTCCATGCTGAACTGAGGAGCAATGATAGACTGCGTCAGGATACTCAGATCGATAACCTGTCTGAGTTGGCCGTCCTTCTTCGGCACCAAGAATAGGTGGGAATAAAATCCCACTGAAAGAAAGTTCTTGATGACCTTGATCGCCCCCTTTGACAGGAGATTGCCTATCTCCGTGATCAAAAGTTCCCAACGTGTAACGTTGAAAGGGACTTGTGTTGAAAGAGGCACTCTCGACTGAGTGGAATGCCTCAGCCTGGGATGAATTCGAGGTGACTACTGCCGACACCTACCCTTACTCTGTGAGTAGAAGTGGCAGCTGGAGGATCAGTCCTTAGCTTCGCAGAGGAAGCAGAAGGGTACTTGTTAGGCTTTGGAAAGCCTCTGCCTCCAACAGAAGGCTGATCAAGCTGACTAAGCAGCAGCAGATCAATGAAATGACATAGGGAGTCATCTCGGACCGTCGCCACGGAACCATGGAATAGTCGCGGATCCACCCCGATAGAGGCAGATCGAAAAGCAGCGCACTGCCCCTCAAGAAGGGAATGGCTTGTGTCCAGCACAGCGTCCCTGTGAACTAATTCCAAGTTAGCCGTGTTACAGGCATGTGTGTGAGAAGATGCATGAGTGCCTTGGACAGCATACTCAAAAACAAGAGGCCCCAGGGGGCCTGAGGGCACTCACCTGACATGGTAGTTTAAATATCAAACCAGGGACTTGATTTGAATAAGCTGCATATGCTCCTCCTAAGAAAAGCATATACCAACTAGAGAATTGTAATTTGTTGGACAAATTACGGGCTTTCCCAACTTTTTAATGTGAAAAGGCAAACTGTATTGTACACAAAACTATCCATCAGTTTTGAAAACAGAAAATTTGGTGAAAATCAAAGTTTTTGTGATGCTACTAGTTTTTATGCAGCCAAAATAGATATTTGAGACACAGCAGGACACAAAAACATTTAACACAAAATTTGCTCTTCAATAATTACAGAATATTTTCATAGAAACAAAACAAGCGATGTCCTTTGTGCTTTGGATAAAATTAGTACATACGAATTATGGGCGTACGGGCTGGGGTTTCATGAAGGACTGTGCCCCAACCCACCCATGAGTCAGGAAGGAGCCGATTTTTCGGCCAATATGCCAGAAAATTTCGGACAATTTAGTTGCCAGAAATGACCAGAAAACATTTTGGTTTTCCACACAAAATGTTGTTTTCCTATCTCATCACTTAGAAGTTGCAAGTAAACTGACCATTATACTGTACAAGTTAATTCAGTGGAACTGTATCCTCGTTAATATTATTCATTTATAATCACACAAGTACACATAAAGAGCTCTATTACTGCATATTACGGGAGCACGGTGGCTCAGAAGGTAGAGATGATTGTTGCAATCCAAAAAGTCGTTGGTTCGAACCCTGCCTGTGGCAACCACATTGTGTCCTTGAGCAAGACACTTCATCCCAATTTAATTTCCGACGTGGGAGTGGGGGGGGGGGGGGGGGGGGGGGGGGGGGGGGGGGCATGATGGCGATGTGTACTAAGGGTACTTTGAGGGTGCACTTGTCTTCAACCAATGCTAACCCTCCTTTTGTGGAGTTAGTATGTTGGGAAGTCTGAGTCGCTTGCCATTGCTTGGTGGTTCTCTCCAGGTACTCAATAGGAGGGAAACCTCACCCCCTCCCTCCCATACCCACATTTGGCATTTCCTCCTGAGATTCATTTTTTTCGGGCTAAAAGGGGTCCCCCCCCTCCCTCCCTCCCCCCCGTGAAAAATAGCCCTGTACGCCTATGCAATGAATACCTGGACTTGAATAAATACCTATATGATGGTCATGATATAGCTGTAGATGCTGAAAGTGACCTTAAATATCAATAATTAATTTATTCTCTATCATTTTGTCTGTTTGTGAATGTGTGGGATTTGTCAACAAATGAGGGTACGCTTCCTACTCCATGATTTCACAATTTTTCCAACATATCTGTTTCAGACACAATGAAATGCATGTAATATGAGTTACTGTCACACACAAATTAGTTGTTTATTTGATATGGTTTAAACCATCTTGAGAGCTAGTATACACAGTGATGGGTACAGTTCAAGTCAAAATGAGTTGATTAAAGGGATGTTGAACAGCTTGTTAATATTTCTTGCATTACATTACTACTTTGCTATTTATTGACAGAAGGATTTCACAGAAAGTTTCCCTGACGGTATTTATTTATTGGTGTTTACGGTCACATACTTATCCACAATGGCTAATCATCACCGTGACAGTTTTACGGGTGGGGGAAGTCGGGAGGACCCAGAGAGAACCACCGAGCATCGACGAGTCACTGTCAGCTCAACATTCTAATTATGTTCAAGCTCCGCTGATGCAGGGTACCAGCGGTTGAAGACGTGCACCATTGACATGCAGTGCGCCTTAGTACATGGCATCATTGTGCCCCCATGTTGGCAACCGGGATAAAGTGCCTTGCCCAAGAACATTAAGTGGGTCATCCCAGATAGGGATCAAACTCGGGACCTCTCTCATAGAAATCAAACAGTCTACCACTGAGAAAATGTGCTTTCTGTGCTTTCTTTCCTGGCGGTATTCATATTTGTATGGCCAAACTGGAGTTGGATAACACGGAACACCAAAACATATAACACAAAATCTGTTCCCCATTGATTTGAGAAAGCAGTTATGAAAAGCTCAAAGAGCTCTTTCGTTTTTGTTTTTGGACAAGTGAGTATTCACTCAAGTCATTTTTTGCAGACAGTGCTATTTTTAAGTGGCCAAAGCGCATGTTTCATTAAGTCCCAGAACATAACTAAAGCCGGATTTATTGATTAAACATCTCTACATATAGCAAAGCAAAGTGTCTCAAATCAACTCATTCCAAAATGATAGTAGAGAGTAACCAAAGTTGGATAATTTGGGTATTTCCAAATGGTACACTTATTCTCACTCTCCTTGTGCTTGAGGATTAAATCTGAGATTGAAAAGGTATACCAATCTTACTCAGGGAAGGTGAGTACAGAAAAGTACGAAATTAATCAGAAAATGAATTTTGTCTGACGGTACTAATATTTGTAGGAGCAAAACTGGTACTGGATTTATTTATTTATTTATTAAGTTTTAATGACACATTAACAGCCAAGGTCATATTATGTCGGTGACAGTTGTATGAGTGGAGGAAGCTGGAGTACCCAGAGAGAACCACCGAGCAATGACGAGCAGCTGCCAGCTCCCCAACATAGTGTCTCCGCACTGTAGCACAGGCAGGGTTAGATTGGTTGAAGACATGCGCACCATCGACGTGCAGTATGCCTCAGTACACGACGTCATGGTGCGCCCATGCGGACAGTCGGGGTGAAGTGATTGGGACATAATTGGAATATATCCAACAGATACAATGTCAGATATATTCCAATTATGTCCCGATCATGCAAGGCAGCAACTTGAAATTCTCAGAATGTTTCCTACTGTCCCTGCCGGACTGTTTAGTATCTTTGTCAAGTGCTGAGACCGCATGGAAATACCGTGGATCAGGTGGAAACCGAGGGCACGATTCGTCCCTTCTTTATTCTCAACTCAACGACTTTTCCATTCATTATTTACCTGTCACTGGTTTGAGTTAGGTATTATATTTGTCTATTTGATGAACTTTTCAACCTTAACTATTTGCGGCTTCATGTAGCACCACTGAAAGGCCACTGCACGGTTACCAATATATTCAGGGACTGATTTTACGAAAATAACAATTATTCCGACTACACCCACATGGGAACTCCTAAATATCCCAAGGGTTAAACTTCTGATAATGACGTATAAAACAGAAGTTGTCAAGCTATGCTTGTTGCATGCAGGCGTAGAACACATTCAGCGCTCAATGGATTAGGAATGGAGTAAATTGTCACTTAAACCTACAAAATTCTGAAAAATGAGTTTTTTTCGACGGCATCTACCATTATGCATCTGAGACAGGGATTGCGTTAAACTTTACAGCTACCTTATAACAGAAAATATTCTTGGAATTGAACTGTGAATCCGAACTACCACTGCACACTTATCAATATTCAGTGATTTTATGAAAATTACAATTATTCCAACCATACCCATATGGGCAGTCTTGAATCTGCCAACGGTTAAACTTTTAATAATGACATATAAAACAAAAGTTGTCATACTATGATTGCTGCATACAGCCATAGAAAACGTTCAGCGCTCAATCAATTACGAATGGAGTAAATCGTCACTTAAACTTACCAAATTCTGAAAACGAGAGTTTTTTTGGACTGCACCTATCTTTTTGCAAACAGAACGAGCATAGGGTTAAACTTTACAACCAAACTTACAACAGCAAATATGCTAGGTAGGTAATTGTAAATACGAACATGTAAATCATTTTTTCGATATTCCTTACGAAAATGGAAGAAAAGTGAGCTCCAAATTAGCCAATTTTATGAAGAATGTTAGAGCACTCAAATTCAAGGCCCGAAAACTGGGTGAAGGTTAAAACTTTGAATAAAAAATATAACAGCAAAATTGTTCTTGGATGAAGGCCTAATCCTCTCATGGAAAAGGTTTTGAGACAATATGGCTCCAGTGCTGAGAAAGTGCATGTAAACATTGGCGAAAATAACAATTATTCTGACAGTACCCTTATGGGAAGTCTCAAATCTGCCAAGGGTTAAACTTTTAATAATAACATACAGAACAAAATTTGTCATACTTTGACTGCTGCAAGCAGCTGTAGAAAACACTCAGAGCTCAAGCAATTAAAAATGGAGTAAATCGCCACCTAAATTTACCAAATTCTGAAAAAATTGGAATTTTTTTGGACGGTACCTACTTTTATGCAACCATTATGGGATAGGGTTAAACTTTACAACCAAACTAACAACAGCAAATATGCTCGGTAGTCAATTGTGAATACGTACATGAAAAGTGTTTGAAATTAACCCTTTCCAAAATGATAGAAAAGGCAACCAAAAATTGGCTAATTTGGGCATTTTCAAACGGTACTCTTATTCTCGGCCTCATTGTGCTAGAGGGTTAAATCTGAGATTAAGAAGTAAACAGTAACTTTCTTCCACAGTCATTGTTGCATCTAGCCATACCAAAATAATTATTACAATTGCCTTGTAATTAGAAAAAATTGCTCTTGAAGTTGGCGAAAATAACAAATATTCTGACAGTACCCTTATGGGAAGTCTCAAATCTGTCAAGGGTTAAACTTTTAATAATAACATATAGAACAAAATTTGTCATACTTTGACTTCGGCAAGCAGCTATCAAAAACATTCAGAGCTCAAGCAATTCAAAATGGCGTAAATCGTCACCTAAACTTACCAAATTCTGAAAAAATTGGAGTTTTTTGGTCGGTACCAACTTTTATGCAACCAGAATGGGATAGGGTTAAACTTTACAACTTACAACAGCAAATATGCTCGGTAGACAATTGTGAATACGTACACGAAAAGTGTTTGAAGTTAACCCCTTTCCAAAATGATGGAAAAAGCAACCAAAGATGGCTAATTTTGGCATTTTCAAACGGCACTCTTATTCTCACCTTCATTATGCTTGGGGGTTAAATCTGAGATTAAAAGGTAAACAGTAACTTTCTTTTGCAATCATTGTTGCATCTATCCAAACCAGAATAATTGTTACAACAACCTTGTTATTAGAGCAATTTGCCCTTGAATTTGGTCAATTTTGAAGAAAAATTCTATATGCATGTCATTTTTGACCTGTGGGGGTTAAAGTTGAAAGATCTGAGTGGTGGTTGTGGTGTATCATATTATGCTCTAAATGTGTGGAAAATTTGAGCTAAATAACTGTAAACAATTTTGAGACATTCAAAAAATGGTGAAATTTTGAAGGTTTTGGCAGAATATTTTGAAAATACGCGTTTTCACAGATATGACGATACCGCATTGCACGAGATTTTATGACATTACATAAGTGTGAAAAATTTGGTCAAAATCGTACAGCTCGTTTTCGAGCAGTTCAAAAGACAAAATTCAGGGAGGAAAAAAAAAAATTTAAAAAAAAAAAAAAAATAGAGAATTGTAATTTGTTGGACAAATTACGGGCTTTCCCAACATTTTAATGTGAAAAGGCAAACTGTATTGTACACACAAAACTATCGATCAGTTTTGAAAACAGAAAATTTAGTGGAAATCAAAGTTTTTGTGATGCTACTAGTTTTTATGCAGCCAAAACAGATATTTGACACCAAAACATTTAACACAAAATTTGCTCTTCAATAATCACAGAATATTTTCATAGAAAGCAAAACAAGCGATGTTCTTTCTGCTTTGAAAAAAATTAGTACATATGAATTATGGGCGTACGGGCCGGGGTTTCATGGAGGACTGTGCCCCAACCCACTCCTCAGCCACTGTGCCAGAAAATTTTGGACAATTTAGCTGCCAGAAATGACCACAAAACATTTTGGTTTTCCACACGAAATGTTGTTTTCCTATCTCAGCACTTAGAAGTTGCAAGTAAACTGACCATTATACTGTACAAGGTGATTCAGTGGAACCATATCCACGTTAATATTATTCATTTATAATCACACAAGTACATATATAGAGGATATTCACGAAAATTTGATGAATACCGAAAATATCTCGTGAGTGGCTACAAAGAAATATGAGGATCTTCACGAGCGACGCAGTCACGAGTGAAGATCCTCATATTTCTTGTAGCCACGAACGAGATATTTTCGGTTTTCATCAAATTTTCGTGAATTTTCTTTTTATTTAATGCTCTACGACTACAAACTCTCCAATTTGTGGCCTTTATTTGCCATTAAGGCGCAAAATTTATGTGCCGAACCGGCGTCCATACAAAAATTACAACAACCAAACTCCAACCATTGGAATGTGTGAATATCCGCACAAAAAGTAGTCCCGTCTTATTTCTCCCCTAACTTTACGATTTACCAAGGCTGGCGAATTGAAATAATCGCAATGTGTTTCGAAGAAATAGAACAATAACAAAAAACACCACTTTCTTATTTTCAATAACAAGACACGTCATTTTATTTTTTTTGAACTCAATGCACTGAAGACGTGTGAAGTTGAACTGAAGAAATTTGAAAGTGATTTCGGCTTTTTGCTGGAAGGTGAATGAGAAAGTCAAACTTTGAAACCGCTGATTTAATGAATTGATTTAGTCACTGTCACTATCAATTATTCAAATTCGTTTGTATTTGGGACTCTGGAATTCATTACTGATGTGCTGACTCTGTGATGATTGCATGTAAATGTTTATCGGCCCATTAAACGTGCTGCCACTGAACATCGAAGACAGTGGAAATGAACCTACGATGAAATATCGATTTCTAAATATCATTTTGATATTTCGTTTTGCCGACCGACAGGGGAATATGACTTAATTTTTCAGCGTGAATTGATGCCTGAGCATTAAATAAATACCTATATTATGGTCATGATATAGCTGAAGATGCTGAAAGTGACCTTAAATATCAATAATTAATTTATTCTCTATCATTCTATCTGTTTGTGAATGTGTGGGATTTGTCAACAAACGAGGGGAAGCTTCCTAATCCATGATTTCACAATTTTTCCAACATTTCTGTTTCGGATACAATGAAATACATGTAATTTGAGTTACTGTCACACACAAATTAGTTGTTTATTTGATATGGTTTAAATCATCTAGAGAGCTAGTATACACAGTGATGGGTACAGTTCAAGTCAAAATGAGTTGATTAAAGGGATGTTGAACAGCTTGTTAATATTTCTTGCATCATATTACTACTTTGCTATTTATTGACAGAAGGATTTCACAGAGGGTTTCCCTGACGGTATTTATTTATTGGTGTTTATGGTCACATACTTATCCACAATGGCTAGTCGTGACCATGACAGTTTTACGGGTGGGGGAAGTCGGAGGACCCAGAGAGAACCACCGAGCATCGACGAGCAACTGTCAGCCCAACATTCTAATTATGTTCAAGCTGCGCTGAAGCAGGGTACCAGCGGTTGAAGACATGTGCACCATTGACATGCAGAACGCCTTAGTACATGGCATCATTGTGCCCCCATGCTGGCAACCGGGATAAAGTGCCTTGCCCAAGGACATTACATGGGTCGTCCCAGACAGGGATCAAACTCGGGACCTCTATCATAGAAGTCAAACAGTCTATCACTGAAAAAATGTGCTTTCTTTCCTGGCGGTATTCATATTGTACAACCAAACTGGGGTTGGATAACACGGAACACCAAAACATATAACACAAAATTTGTTCCCCATTGATTTTTGAAAGCAGTTATGGAAAGCTCAAAGAGCTCTTTCCTTTTTGTTTTTGGACAAGTGAGTATTCACTCAGTCATTTTTTGCAGACAGTGCTATTTTTAAGTGACCAAAGCACATGTTTCATTAAGTCTCAGAACATAACTAAAGCCGGATTTATTGATTAAACATCTCTGCATATAGCAAAGCAAAGTGTCTCAAATTAACCCATTCCAAAATGATAGTAGAAAGTAACCAAAGTTGGATAATTTAGGTATTTCCAAATGGTACTCTTATTCTCGCTCTCATTGTGCTTGAGGGTTAACTGGTTGAGTGCTAGATTATTTTTGGAAGTTGGAATTTGTTCATATAGATTTGCATTATTAAAAATTATTGGAGAGTGCCTTAAGGCACTCTCCAATAATTTTTAATAATGCAAATCTATATGAACACAATTGTATTTGCTTATGACTGAATAGGAAATTTGTGTAAAGAATATGAAGACTTTAGTATGGTACCCTCATGTTTCTTGAAAGCCATGATAGTGGCTTCCAGCACTCAACCAGTTAAAACTGAGATTGAAAAGATACACCAATCTTACTCAGGGAAGGTGAGTAGAGAAAGGTACGAAATTAATCAGAAAATGAATTTTGTCTGACGGTACTAATATTTGTACAAGCAAAACTGGTACTGGATTTATTTATTTATTTATTATTTATTTACTTATTTATTTATTTATTTATTTATTGGGTTTAATAACACTTTCAACAGCCAGGGTCACAACATGTCAGACATAGTTTTATGGGTGGAGGAAGTGAGAGTACCTGGAGATAACCACAAAGCAATGGTGAGCAACTGTCAGCCTCCCTAATGTACTAACTCCGCACCCCGCACATTAACAGCCAAGGTCATATTATGTCGGTGACAGTTGTATGTGTGGCGCAAGCCGGAGTACCCAGAGAGAACCACCGAGCAATGACGAGCAGCTGCCAGCTCCCCAACATAGTGCCTCCGCACTGTAGCACAGGCAGGGTTAGATTGGTTGAAGACATGCGCACCATCGATGTGCAGTATGCATTAGTACACAGCGTCTAGACCAGTGAAGGCAGATGCACGAAATCTTCAGAACTTGTTCTACTATCCCTGCTCGACAGAACAGTATCTTTGTCAAGTGGCATGACTGCGTGGGAACAACGTGGATCGCGTGGAAACTGCGGGGACGATTCGTCCCTACTCTCTTCCCAATGCAATGCCGTTTCCATTCACTATTTACCTATCACCGGTCGAGTTTGGCATTATTTCTGTCTATTTGATGAACTGTCCAGCTTTAAATATTCGCACATTCATATGGGACAGAAAGTTTTGAGTTAAACTGCTTATTTTAGACCGTCCCGGCAGAAACTAACAACTCGATCCGGTGGAGAATTTATTTATTTGTGGTTAAGGTCACATATTTATGCACACTGGCTAATCATGACCGCAACAGTTTTACGGGTGGAGGAAGCCAGAGTACCCGGAGAGAACCACCGAGCAACGGCAAGCAACTGTCAGCTCCCAAACATACGAACTCCACACAAGCAGGGTTAGCATTGGTTGAAGACAAGTGCACGATCGAAGTGCAGTACGCCTTAGTACACAACGCCACCGTGCCCCCACGCTGGCAGTGGAGATGAAGTATCTTGCCCAAGGACTCAACACGGTTGCCGCAGGTGAGAAAAAGCCGTCATCTGGCTAATTTAACATTCAAATTGAACAGTTACAATGTCGGATACATTCCAATTATGTCCCGATCATGCAAGGCAGCAACTTGAAATTCTCAGAATGTTTTCTACTGTCCCTGCCCGACAGTTTAGTATCTTTGTCAAGTGCCGCGCATGGAAATACCGTGGATCAGGTGGAAACCGAGGGCACGATTCGTCCCTACTTTATTCTCAATTCAACGACTTTTCCATTCATTATTTACCTGTCACCGGCTGAGTTAGGCATTATATCTGTCTATTTGATGAACTTTTCAACCTTAACTATTTGCGGCTTCATGTAGCACCACCGAAAGGCCACTGCACGGTTACCAATATATTCAAGGATTGATTTTACAAAAATAACAATTATTCCGACTATATCCACTTGGGAACTCCTAAATATGCCAAGGGTTAAACTTTTGATAATGAGGTATAAAACAGAAGTTGTCATGCTATGCTTGCTGCATGCAGGAATAGAAAACATTCAGCACTCAATGAATTAGGAATGGAGTAAATTGTCACTTAAACCTACGAAATTCTGAAAAAAATGAGAGGTTTTTTTCAACGGCACCAATTTTTATGCATTTGAGACAGGGATGGAGTTAAACTTTACAGCAACCTTATAACAGAAAACATTCTTGGAACTGAACTGTAAATCCGAATTTCAAAAGCATTTTCGGATATTCTATTCCAAACTACCACTGCACGCTTATCAATATTCAGTGGTTTTATGAAAATATCAGTTATTCCGACAGTACCCATATGGGCAGTCTCGAATCTGCCAATGGTTAAACTTTTAATAATGACATGTAAAACAAAAGTTGTTATACTATGACTGCTGCATACAGCCATAGAAAACGTTCAGCGCTCAATCAATTAGGAATGGAGTAAATCGTCACTTAAACTTACCAAATTCTGAAAAACAATAGTTTTTTTGGACTGCACCTATCTTTATGCAAACAGTACAAGCATAGGGTTAAACTTTACAAATAGACTTACAACAGCAAATATGCTCGGTAGGCAATTATAAATACGAACATGTAAATCATTTTTCAATATTCCTTTCAAAAATGGAAGAAAAGTGAGCTCCAAATTAGCCAATTTTATGAAGAATTTTAGGGCACTCAAATTCAAGGCCCGAAAACTGGGTGAAGGTTAAATCTTTGAATAAAATATATAACAGCAAAATTGTTCTTGGATGAAGACCCAGTCCTCTCATGGAAAAGGTTTCGAGACAATATGGCTCCAGTGCTGAGAAAGTGCATGCAAACGTTGGCGAAAATAACAATTATTCCGACAGTACCCTTATGGGAAGTCTCAAATCTGCCAAGGGTTAAACTTTTAATAATAATATATAGAACAAAATTTGTCATACTTTGACTGCTGCAAGCAGCTATAGAAAAAAATCAGAGCTCAGGCTATTAGGAATGAAGTAAATCGACACCTAAAGTTACCAAATTCTGAAAAATTGGAGTTTTCTTGGAAGGTACCTACTTTTTTATGCAACCAGAATGGGATAGGGTTAAACTTTACAACCAAACTTACAACAGCAAATATGCTCTGCAGTCAATTGTGAATACGTACATGAAAAGTTTTTTAAATTAACCCTTTCCAAATTGATAGAAAAAAGCAACCAAAGATGGCTAATTTTGGCATTTTGAAACGGTACTCTTATTCTCGCCCTCAATGTGCTTGAGGGTTAAATATGAGATTAAGAAGTAAACAGTAACTTTCTTCCACAACCATTGTTGCAACTAGCCATACCAAAATAATTGTTACAACTACTTTGTAATTAGAGAAATTTGCCCTTGAAGTTGGCGAAAATAACAACAAGAGGCCCCAAGGAGCCTTAATCGCTCACCGGCCAAAGTGGTTCAAAGAAGTATTTGGGGGTCACATTCAGTTAGACATGGTTCATCAACACTACAAAGGAATGTAGTCATGAGCAACAAATTTTATGGAACTAGGGCCATGGCTTGAACAAACTTGAATCTTACCCCCCAAAGGATGTTGCATACCAAATATCAAAAGCATTCATCTGCTGGATCTGAAGAAGAAGATTTTTAAAGAAAATTCCTCATTTTGAACTAAGTTATCATTCGGGATCCCACAGTGAGCCCAAATATGAACCCAGGGACTTGGCTTGAACAAACTTGAATCTCACCCCCTAAGGATGCTGCATGCCAAATATCAAAACATTCCGACTGATGAATCTGAAGAAGATTTTTAAAGAAAATTTCCTCATATTGACTAAGTTATAATTCGGGCTCCCACAGGGCGCCTAAATATGGACCCAGGGACTTGGCTTTAACAAACTTGAATCTCACCCCCCTAATGATGCTACACACCAAATATCAAAACATTCTGACTGCTGGATCTTGAGAAGATTTTTAAAGAAAATTCCTCATTTCGATCTAAGTTACAATTCAAGCACCCACAGTGAGCCCAAATATGGACCTAGGGACATGGCTTGAACAAACTTGAATCTCACCCCCTAAGGATGCATACCAAATATCAAAACATTCCAACTGCTGGATCTGAAGAAGAAGATTTTTAAAGAAAATTCCTCATTTTGAACTAAGTTATCATTCAGGCTCTCACAGTGAGCCCAAATATGGACCTAGGGACATGGCTTGAACAAACTTGAATCTCACCACCTAAGGATGCTGCATACCAAATATCAAAACATTCTGACTGCTGGATCTGAAGAAGAAGATTTTTAAAGAAAATTCCTCATTTTGAACTAAGTTATAATTTGGGCTACCACAGTGAGCCCAAATATGAACCCAGGGACTTGGCTTGAACAAACTTGAATCTCACCCCCTAAGCATGCTGCATACCCAATATCAAAAGATTCTGCCTGCTGGATCTTGAGAAGATTTTTAAAGAAATTTGCTTGAAATGCACTAAGTTCAAATTGGGATCCTATACTGAGCCCAAATATGAACCCTGGGGGCCGATTTAAACAAACTTGAATCAGATCCACCCAACAATGTCGCATACCAAATATCAAAAGATTCTGCCTGCAGAATCTGGAGAAGAAGATTATTTAAGAAATTTGCCTGAAATGCACTAAGTTCGAATTCGGGCTTCTATACTGAGCCCAAATATGAATCCAGGAGGCCAATTTGAACAAACTTGAATCAGATCCACCCCACAATGATGCGTACCAAATATGAAAAGATTCTGCCTGCTGGATCTGGAGAAGATATTTTATGAAATTTGCCTGAAATGCACCAAGTTCGAATTCGGGCTTCTATACCGAGCCCAAATGTGAATCGAGGAGGCCGGTTTGAACAAACTTGAATCAGATCCACCCCAAAATGTTGCATACCAAATATCAAAAGATTCTGCCTGCTGGATCTGGAGAAGAAGATTTTTTAAGAAATTTGCCTGAAATGCACTAAGTTCGAATTTGGGCTTCTATAGTGAGCCCAAATATGAATCCAGGAGGCCGATTTGAACAAACTTGAATCAGACCCATACCAAGATGCTGCATACCAAGTATCAAAAGATTCTGCCCCTGGTTCTGGAGAAGAAGATTTTTTAATAATTTTCCTATAATTCATACAGTGCTATCAGAGTTATGCCCCATACAGAGCCCCCAAGGGAAGTGGCCATTTCATTTGAACAAACATGAATTGCCATATAGTAATGAACATGCACATGAAGTTTCGTGAAAATCGGACCAGTGGTTTCAGAGGAGAAGTCGTTTGAAAAATGTTCACGTCAGACTACGGACGCCGGACGGCAAGTGATAAGTTGAGCTCCTTTCGGTGAGCTAAAAAACACTGCAATATACCAGTATACAGTAGACTATTTTAGATATTTGAAAGTAGTAATCAATACCTACTAGAGACTGAAGATCTAGAAGGAGGACTGAAGCAGGAGAGTAGCTTTAGAAAGGAAAGGGTGCTCGAGGATTGTAATAGAAACTGGCAAGCTGGAATTGGGACCAAGAGTTCTTTAGACCGTTTATATAAACAAGCTTGAATCTGATCCCCCTAAAGATGTTGTATACCAAATATGAAGTGATTCTGACTGGTGGATCTGAAGAAAAAGATTTTTTTTAAATAGTCCTCATGTTGCACTAAGTTAAAATTCAGGTTCCCATCGGGAGCCCAAATATTAATTCAGGGACTCGATTTGAACAAATTTGAATCTGACCCCCTAGAGATGTTGTATACCGAATATGAAGTGATTCTGACTGTTGGATTTGAAGAAGAAGATACTTAAAGAATATTGCCCATACAGCACTAAGTTAAAATTCGGGCTCCCTTGGGGAGTCCAAATATTAAGCCAGGGACCCGATTTGAACAAACTTGAACCTGAACCTCCTAAAGATGATGTATACCAAATATGAAAGAATTCTGACTGATGGATCTGAAGAAGAAGATTTTTAAAGAATTGTCCTCATATTGCACTAAGTTAAAATTTGGGTTCCCATATGGAGCCCAAATATGAACCAAGGGACTCGATTTGAACAAACTTGAATCTGACCCCCCGAAAGATGTTGTGTACCAAATATGAAAGAATTCAGACTCGTGGATCTGAAGAAGAAGATTTTTAAAGAATTGTCCTCATAACGCCCTAAGTTAAAATTCGGGCTCCCATATGGAGCCCAAATATGAACCCAGGAACTCGATTTGTACAAACTTGAATCTGACCTCCCTAGAGATGTTGTATACCAAATATGAAATGATTCTGACTGGTAGATCTGAAGAAGAAGAATTTTAAAGAATAGTCCTCATATTGCACTAAGTTAAAATTCGGGCTCCCATAGGGAGCCCAAATATTAACCCAGGGACTCGGTTTGTACAAACTTGAATCTGACCACCCTAGAGATGTTGAATACCAAATAGGAAAAGATTCTAATTGATGGTTCTGGAGAAGAAGATTTTTTTAATTTTTAAAAAAAATTCATGGGTGCCATCAGAGTTATGCCCCTTGTGGTGCTCCCTCTGGTGGGCGCAGCAAGTTTATGTGTACAAGTTTGAATTGACATATGATAGGGAACACGACGGACGACAACAACGACGACGGACGGCAAGTGATAAGTTAAGCTCCCTTCGGTGAGCTAAAAATTCACACATATTGCACAAAGTAAAAGTTCAGGCTTTAATAAGGAGCCCAAATATGAATCCAGGGATTTGCTTTGAACAAACCTGAATCTGACTCCCCAACAGCAGTTGTATACCAAATATGAAATGATTCTGACTGGTGGATCTGAAGAAGATTTTTAAAGAAAAGTCCTCATATTCCACTCCCATAGGGAGCCCAAATGTGAACCTAGGAACTCGATTTGTACAAACTTAAATCTGACCTCCCTGGAGATGTTGTATACCAAATATGAAATGGTGGATCTAAAGAAGAAGATTTTGAAAGAAAAGTCCTCATATTGCACTAAGTTAAAATTCGGGCTCCCATAGGGAGCCCAAATGTGAACCCAGGAACTTGATTTGTACAAACTTGAATTTGACCCCCCTAGAGATGTTGTATACCAAACATGAAAGAATTCTGACCAGTGGATCTGAAGAAGATTTTTAAAGAAAAGTCCTCATATTGCACTAAGTTAAAATTCGGGCTCCCATAGGGAGCCCAAATGTGAACCCAGGGACTCTATTTCAACAAACTTGAATCTGACCCCATGGAGATGTTGTATACCAAATATGAAATGATTCTGACTGGTGGATCTAAAGAAGAAGATTTTGAAAGAAAAGTCCTCATATTGCACTAAGTTAAAATTCAGGCTCCCATAGGGAGCCCAAATGTGAACCCAGGAACTTGATTTGTACAAACTTGAATTTGACCCCCCCCCCCCCCCCCCCCCCCCCCCCCCCCCCTAGAGATGTTGTATACCAAATATGGAAGAATTCTGCCCAGTGGATCTGAAGAAGAAGAGTTTTAAAGAAAAGTCCTCATATTGCACTAAGTTAAAATTCGGGCTCCCATAGGGAGCCCAAATGTGAACCCAGGGACTCTATTTCAACAAACTTGAATCTGACCCCCAAGAGATGTTATATACCAAATATGAAAAGATTCTGACTGGTGCATCTGAAGAAGATTTTAAAAGAATAGTCTTCATATTGCACTAAGTTAAAATTCAGGCTCCCACAGGGAACCCAAATATGACCCCAGAGACTCAATTTGAACAAATCTGAATCTGACCCCCCAAGAGATGTTGTATACCAAATATGAAAGGATTCTGACAGATAGATCTGAAAAAAAAGATTCTTTAATGTTTTCCCCCATTGCCTGCAGTGTTAAAAAGTGATGACTCAGCACTTTTTCAAAGTCCTGAAACTGTATCATGTGACAAGACCGATAGCAATTTTTTTTAACCATTCCTTTCTGTTGGTTGTAAGGAAGCTTCACACCAAATAAAAAATATCAGTGCCGTGCAGTTTTGGAGATATGAGCATTTTAATTTTTTTCTATTTTTAGCTCCTTGGGTTCCCACGGGGGCAGCTGGAAATTTTTTTTTCGTAAACCAAGTACTTATGACCCAATAATACCTCACATAAAATTTGGCTCCAATCAGCCCCTCGGTTAGGAAAATATAAATTTTGGGCGTGACCAAAATTACTGCCCCTCCCATAACAATGGCAAATATTGCCCCTCGAACTTTCTGTGTACAAGCCTGAGTCTACAACCCAAAAGGAAGCTGCAAACCAAATATCAGGTCTCTGCCACTAATAGTTCATGAGAAGAAGATTTTTAAGGATTTTGGTGCCCCTTGGGGGTGTGGCACCACCCAGGGGGAGAGGCAACTTTATTTGAACAAATCCGAATTGGTATTGGTGGACGAATATTTGACCAAGATTTGAATAAAATTGGGCTATTGGTTTGGGAGGAGAAGTCGATAATGTAAAGTTCACGACGGATGCCAGACGCCGGACGACGACGACGGACGGCAAGTGATAAGTTAAGCTCCCTTCGGTGAGCTAATTATTCCGACAGTACCCTTATGGGAAGTCTCAAATCTGCCAAGGGTTAAACTTTTAATAATAACATAGAGAACAAAATTTGTCATACTTTGACTGATGCAAGCAGCTACAGAAAACATTCAGAGCTCAAGCAATTAAAAATGGAGTAAATCGCCACCTAAACTTATCAAATTCTTAAAAAATTGGAGTTCTTTTGGACGGTACCTACTTTTATGCAACCAGAATGGGATAGGGTTAAACTTTACAACCAAACTTACAACAGCAAATATGCTCGGTAGTCAATTGTGAATAAGTACATGAAAAGTGTTTGAAATTAACCCTTTCCAAAATGATAGAAAAAGCAACCAAAGTTGGCTAATTTGGGCATTTTGAAACGGTACTCTTATCCTCGCCCTCATTGTGCTTGAGGGTGAAATCTGAGATTAAAAAGTAAACAGTAACTTTATTCCGCAATCATTGTTGCATCTATCCAAACCAAAATAATTGTTACAACAACCTTGTTATTAGAGAAATTTGCCCTTGAATTTGGTCAATTTTGAAGAAAAAATCTATATTCATGTCATTTTTGGCCAGTGGGGGTTAATGTTGAAAGATTTGAGTGGTGATTGTGGTGTATCATATTATGCTGTAAATGTGTGGAAAATTTGAGCGAAATAACTAAACAATTTTGAGACATTCGAAAAATGGTGAAATTTTGAAGGTTTTGGCAGAATATTTTGAAAATACGCATTTTCACAGATATGAAGATACCGCATTTCACTAGATTTTATGACATTACCTAAGTGTGCCAAATTTGGTCAAAATCGTACAACTTGTTTTCAAGCAGTTCAACAGACAAAATTCAGGGAGGAAAAACGTCCCAAAATTGAGATAAATGCATAAAAACAGATTTTTTTTATATTTGTTTGGAAATTTTTCGAAATCCCAAACAAAATATTTTGAGCCTACATTTTTTTTTTTTTTCTTAAAATTGACCAAAATGAATAAAAAACAAAAAAACTAATTTCTGGATTTTGGTCCAAAATTCCCACCCGGACCCCAAATTTTCAGCCTAAAAAAAAAAAAATTTTTGTCTTAAAATTGACCCAAACACATAAAAAACAAAAAAAAATTTCAGGATTTTGGTCCAAAATTTTCAAAGTCCCACCCAGACAACAAATTTTCAGTGTAAAAAAAAAAAAATTTTTGTCTTAAAATTGACAAACACATAAAAAACAAAAAAAAATTTCAGGCTTTTGGTCCAAAATTTTCAAGGTCCCATCCGGCCCCCAAATTTTCAGTGTAAAAAAAAAATTTTTTTTTTTTGTCTTAAAATTGTCCGAAACGCGTAAAAAAGAAAAACAAAATTTTTTGGGATCTTGGTCCAAAATTTTCTAAGTCCCACCCGGACCCCAAATTTTTGGCGTAAAAAAAAAAAAATTTGTCTTAAAAGTGACCAAAACACATAAAAACAACAAAAAAAATTTCTGGATTTTGGTCCAAAATTTCAAAGTCCACAACGGGACCCCAAATTTTCACCCTAAATATGAACCCAGGGACTTTGCTTGAACAAAATTGAATCTAACCCCCTAAAGATGCTGCATACCAAATATCAAAAGATTCTTATTGGTAGATCTGAAGAAGAAGATTTTTAAAAAATATTCCTCATACTGCACTAATTTAAACATTTGGGCTCCCATAGAGAGCCCAAATATGGACCCAGGGAATTGATTTCAATAAACATGTGAAACAATCTTCCAAAGATGTTATATGTGAAATTTGAAAGCTTTTGGAGCAGTGGTTTGGGAGAAAGGTAGTCTAAAATGTTTTTCCCATTACCCACAGTGTTAAAAAATGCTCACTCAGCACTTTTCAAAGTCCCAGAAAAGTACCCCATGATAAAACCGATAGCAAATTTTTTTGATCATTCCATTCTGTTGGTCCTAAGGAAGCTTCATACCAGATACGAATTCTCACTGCCGTGTAGTTTTGGAGATATGGGCGTTTTAATTTTTTTCTATTTTTAGCTCCTGCGGTTCCCATGGGGCGATGGGAAAAATTTTTTTTGCATAAATTAAGTACTTATGACCCAATAAGCCCTCATATCAAATTTGGTCCAAATCTGCCTCTTGGTTTGGAAAATAGAAATTTTGGGAGGGTCAAATATACTTTGCCCCTCCCATAACGACGGCAAATATAGCCCCACAAACTTCTCTTGAACAAATCTGAGTCTACACCCAAAAGGAAGCTGCACATCGCATATTAAGTCTCTGCTACTGCTGGTTCATGAGAAGATTTTTTAAGATTTCAGCACACTTTTTGGGTGTGGCCCTACCAAGGGTCGTTGCAACTTGATTTGAACAAAATCAAATTGCGATGTCATAACAAACTATTATCTCAAATATCAATTAAATTGGTTCAGCGGTTTGGGAGCAGAAGGCGCAAACACTATGTTCACGGACGCGGGACGACGGACGGTGAGTGATCACTATAGCGTCTCAAACCGTCACTATAGCGTCTCAACCGTCAAACCAGCCGACAGTGTCAAACTCATCTGGGAGCAGATAAGCAGCAAAGCAGAGACAACGGGATTGCAGAGAGAAAGCATTCCAGCATCTCTCCATATAAGCCCAACATGGACTCCAGAGTATCCATATGAAAAATGGCCAGCTTGGGAGTTGGAGTCCTGATCCAAGACCGTCAAAGTCTGGCAGACTGACGGATTGGCAAAATCGTAGGTACGATAATGCACCGGAGGCAAAAAAGTGTCAACCCTGATGAAGAATGACATCTTCATAGCCTTGGAACTCAGCTTAGAGTCCAAAGCTGTAAATGCTTCAACCACCTGTACCGACAGGCACGGTCGAAAGCGCCCAGAAGCAGGTTGCTCCACAGGCTGTAGGCGCGCGACCGATGATTGCGGCCGGGCTGACACTGTCGGCTGGTTTGACGGTTTGAGACCTAGAAGGAACCCAAACACAAAGTCAAGAGCTGCCCCCAAGTCAGAAGACTGTTGGCTCTCGACGTCAGGTATGTCCCAGGAGTCGGAAGACACAAAGCCCACAATGGGCAAACCAGCTGCCTCCCATGGTGTAGGCACACCAGGGGGATCAGAAAGTGGCCTGTTTCCAATCGCGGGAGGCGGCGCCACAGAGGGCACCTGGAAACCACTCGTAGCCTCGCTGGAAGCACCGGAAAAGGCTCTTGGACAAAACCTGAGTGAGCAAGGAGAGGGTCTCCCTGAGCTCACTGACTGTGTCAGAACGGTGGGAATGAACCAACAAAGTGGCTTCACTCCTGACCCATTTTACCAGCGAAGGGTCATGATCCTCAAATACACCTGACGCGGGGCGAAGGGCTGCAGCCGAAAACATCTGAAGGCAGATGTGTATTGGGGTATCACATACCCCAAGGATCTACAGCGCAGAAACTCAGGAGAGTCGCCGCGGACTTCTGCGGGACAGATGGTCCAGGCTGCACAAAAAGCATTGGTCACGCAAAACTGGCCATGGGACCAGAGTGCATAGACGGAAACGCCAGAGCTCATGGTGACCCCACCATGAACATCCAAATCCAAGGAGAAAAACTGAGGTACTCGACGGCTGAGAGACCACAGTAGAGGGTTCGGCCGGCAGCCCCTTCCAACTTCGCCAAACTGAAGTCAGGGAAGGCTGAGGCCAATACCCCACATCTACACTACCAAACATCTCTGCAGACCCCTGCAGGGATAAAACTGCTGTGCTCGGCGGAGAGGACACAGCGGGGGGTTCAGTCGGCAGCCACTTCCAGCTTCGCCGAGTTGAAGTCAGGGAAGGCTGAGGCCGATACCCCACGTCTACACTACCAGACACCTCTGCAGACCCGTGCAGGGATAAGCCGAGGCTGGCTAAAACAGTGACTGATGATGTTGTAGACGGAACAGCAGTAGTAGAGATACGATGGGAGCTGTTGAAACTGGCGGAAAAGGGGAGAGAGCCACCTAGCTCGGCCTCCAAAGGAGGAGTCACAACCCTAGTGACAGCCTCAGATGTCGACTGGAGAGGGCTCATAGTCCCGGAACCAGGCATCTCTTCACCAGATATCCAACAGCTCCCGCAGTATCCACCATGGTAAAAAACTGCATATCCCCCATGGAGGGGGTATAACTCACCAGACGTGGTCATGTTGGGAGGCCCCGAAATGGCAGCATTCCCCCCCCCATGGGTGTGGGAGGAGCTGCACATCCCCCATGGAGGGGGTATAACTCTCACCAGACGTAGTCGTGTCGGGAGGCCCCAAAACGACAGCATTTTTACACCACTTTTCTTTCCCAAATCTCTTGGGAAAGATTAAAAGAGAGAGTATTTTATCCGGGTTAGGGTCTTCCACTGTAGTGCAAGCCTGTAGTAAACAATTGTAAGGTAGGTTGATAAGAAAGTGAATGCAGTAAAATTTGAAAATTCAGACAGTTTGGGTATTCAATGATTGGTTCGGTTCGGTTTTTCGGTATGCCCATGATATTGGTATCTGTTCGCTTTTTTGGTATATTGCCCATCTCTAATGCGATTGACCTAACTTACCTACCCCATGTGATCATCTTTATTCGAATATTTAATGACTGCTTGACAATTTACCTTCATCTGCATTTTGTAAATAAACATGACATCCCACTTTGCTTCAATTGACACAGCTACCCTTCGACCCACACATCACTCGAAGATGAAGATTTAGACATAAAAGGCATATGTAAAGCATTATTTTATTGCATTCTCAGCATTACAAAGCAACTGCTGTTGTAACAAAAGTTGTCCATTCCATAATTGTAGTCCTGATTACCTGTCAAAACACAAACTAAAAGTTTTCACCTCAACAAAGTCGTTAATCATCTAGCGGGTACTTCCACAAATGTATATGCTTTTAATCTTAAAAAAATCAATGCAATACAATCACTTTACCACTCTAGGTGCCACTTTCTTAACGACCTTGTCAGCATGAGATTCAATTAGAATTAATATATTCAACAGGGAAGTAGGTAATTGCTTGGCAAGACTTTTATCCACCATTGTCTGAAATGTTACATAGTAAACACCATGGTCTGGCAAGACATATCCATTTTTCATCAGTGTCTGTATGCTGACTTCTTAAAATGAAAAATTCACAGCAGTTACTCTATGAAAGTGCTTGTTATAAATAACGAGGAATTTTATAAACATTGTAACCATTTTAAATCCAATCTGCAACCTAAAATCTGAAAAGACATTACAGGCAATGATGTACAAATGAACATACTTTATCAGATATCTTTTCAACAGAATAACCCTGTTAACGAAATATAAATTCCAAACAAAACCATTTACTACACCATCTGTACAAATTTGACCATTAATTGCATACAGGTTAATGAGTAAATGCCTGTTAATTGAATACAATATCTTGTAATATGCAGAGAAAGTACCCTGACAATCATCAAATTCCCCAGGTTTAAAGACCTATTTTGATTCAATGAATCCAATACAGACATTTAATCAATTACATCTTGTTTGACACGAGCTCTGTGAGCTCAGTCAAACAAGATATAATAGAATAAATGTTCAGTTTATCTCTGAAAATAGAAAAAAAGTGCCATTACCACCTACAGTAATTAAATATTCCTGTTAATTGAATAATTTTCATTTGCAAAGTGGATATTCAATTAACAGGACTCCACTGTATTTAACTTTCCTATTTTGACATTAAGACCTTGTGTATTATGTTGAGAGTAATAAATAATTTTGTGGATCCCTCTGTTTACTGAGGTTTAAGGTCTGCCAAGATTGAAAATAATATTTCTGGTTCTTGTCATGGTACCACAAGGTTTGTGCCAGTCATCCCCATAGATTGTGGGATGATTTTGAAACTGAAATCATCCACATGAATTAACGTTTAAAACAAGCTATTAACTGAAAATAGAATATGCCTTCATTTTTGGAATTCAGTAAAAAAAAACAAAAAAAACAATGAGGGCCTTAAGCTGAGTTTGAATAGTACTGGCTGGTGTTTGCCGAGAGTTTGGGTAAAGAGTTGAAAAAGACGAGATTTACACTAAGGTTGTACAGTGCACAGTGTTAGTAACTCAGTTAAAAATGAAGAATTTTTATGACCAGAAAGTGTGACTAACCCTGTGCACTGCACACTTCCTGGTAATAAAAAAATTAGTATCTGCCATATCACACACTGCATGAAAATATACAATGACTAAAGCTGTTAAAATGCAAGGGTTAATTGGTTACATGTTGTTACATAAGGTGCAGGTTTCAAGGAACTATTGGAAATACTTATACTGGATTGTTGATATTTTTTTTTTACTGGATTGTTGATATTTTTTTTAAGTGAATTCCAGAAATGAAAACATATTCTATTTTCAATTAATAGCTTGTTTTAAGGGAAATATTTAAATCAACCATATACTAACATTCCTACATTAGTAGCAATGGTAGTCCATAGTTGTTTTAAAATTTCACGCACAAGTTAATTCAAGTAGACGATTTCACTCAGTGTAAGGTGAGGCAACGTGAAGTCATGGGTATGAGTTGCAGGTAAACAGAACACCACAGTCAATATAGGGGCCTATGGTTGGATGTTCGGGATATTTTGCTTTGCTTCCACCTGTTACTGCCATGAAGTGGCAATGTTATGAAAGTTCAATAACAGGTTTATTGTATTACTTGTAATACAACCGGATACCTTCTGAAAAAGTGTGGGGGCTACAGCATCTGCTGTGCCTGGACATACCAAACATGCCTGTCACAAGGATTCTGACCCAATAGTAGGGGAAAGCAATACTAAGGCAGTTTCAACAAAACCATATTCTGTGACCCCTCGTGCTCATTACATTGAGGGGTCGCATGATATTGTTTTGTTTGAATTTTTTTTTAATAATTGAAATATAAATAATTAAAAGAACAAATTTTGATATCCTGTACTTTGGGTAACGGGTTATATGACAAATTTCTTTTAAATTTCATATAAATCATAGTCAAAAGTTGATATTTATAGGGTTCTACAGGAGCCTGGGGTGGAAGTTGGTTTTCATTAATTCCAAGTGTAGAAAATATTTCATTAATAATTGCAAGTGTAGAAAATCTTTTTAAAAATCTGTCAGTTGATCCACTTGGGAATCCTTTGAAGTGAAGCATACTGTGATATAAACAAGCTCTGTTTTACCGTTAAACTGGGACCCGATAACCAATGCCTTGGGTGGAAGTCCTCAAAAATGAGCAATGTGGTATAAAGGATTGGCTGGACTTGATTTTACCTCCATGTTGTAGTCATTAGCCAATTGTGCAGAAATATGTGACCTTAAACATCAATAAATAAATAAATACATTTCAACAGCAATAATTATTATTGTCTCATTTGGCACATATTATTGAAAAGTGATAGTTGGTACTCTGATGAATGTAAGTGAATATTGTTTATCATTAAAACTGTGAATGAATGGGGCAATACAAACATGCTTTGGCATTTTTTCAATGGACCCCAGACAGAAGCCACCCACAAAAACCAGTAAAAAGGTATAAAAAGTATGCATATCTATTAACTCCCATGATGTGTTGAAGAAAAGAAAAACAACTGGAGTTTTTTCCCTTGATGTTTTAGTTATAACTGCTAAAATGGTACAACACTTGAGTCAGCTGGTCCAAGCCAAAGATCTGTTTGTTGATACTGTAGATGAGTTTATTACTGACACACTGCTTCACAACAGCCTTACCAAGACAGTGATTTTGATTTAGGAAAGTTTTCCAGTAAGAATAGAAACACTTGATCTAACTGCTTCTGTGGGGAGCGCGGTGGCTCAGTAGGTAGAGGTGCAGGCTGCAAGCCGAGAGGTCCTCGATTCGAATCCCACCTGCAGCAACCGCATTGTGTCCTTGGGCAAGACACTTCATCTCCATTGCCCGCGTGGGGTCACGATGGCGCCGTGTACTAAGGCTTACTGCACATCAATGGTGCGTATGTCTTCAACCAATCTAACCCTGCCTGTGCTGCAGTGCGGAGTTACTATGTTGGGGAGCTGGCAGCTGCTCGTCGTTGCTCAGTGGTTCTCTCCGGGTACTCCGGCTTCCTCCACCCGTAAAACTATCACGGTCATGATTAGCCATTGTGCATATGTGACCTTAAACACCAATAAATAAATAAAATAAATAAATAAATAACTGCTTCTGCAACGCATCTTTCAGTATGTTATTTAACTGAACTGTTCTACAGTTATGATCCACTCTAGAGTGGATATACTGCAGTAGAGCCCACTTAATTGGATATCTCTTAAGTGAATAACCCTATTAAACTACCAAACATATAACTGTTTACCATACCTTCAGGACAAATTTGACCAGTTAATTGCATATAAGTTATAGAGAAAACTCCTGTTAATTGAATAGAAAATATGTCAAGAAATTGCCCAGACATTCACCAAAATCCCCTTGTTTATAGACCTGTTTGGCCTCAGTACATCCACTACAGTCATTTAATGTATTATATCTTGTTTGTCAGTGCTCTAGGAGTGCTGTCAAACAAGATATAATAGAATTACGCAGTTTATTTCTAGAATACAGGAAATCCTTGTTAAGTGAGTACTCCTGTTAACTGAATAAATGTCACTGGCAAAGGGGCTATTCAATTAACAGAGTTCCACTGTATTTGTGTATATTAACCATTCACCTAACATGAATAGCAGATAACACTGGCAAAGCAATTTATTACAAGGCTAACAAATTTCATTTCTTCACGCAAAAACTTTGCTTATGACACCTCGTTGGAATGAGCTTGTTCCATTGCCAATGAGGGGGACACACAATACTGCGATGACAAAAGTGGCCACTTTCTCAATCAGGCTGTGATGCGATTGCAGCTCATTAACAACTGTGTATCAAGATTTAATGAATAAAATATTGCAAAATTGGCCACAAAGTGTTAGTGCTAAACACTCTTGGGACATAACACATTGTTAACTCTAATATGAAATGGCATCCAAACAAGGTTGACCTGGAATATCCCATATCATGTCGTGAGTTTCTCCCATTAAACTAATGGTATGTCAGGTCTTAAAATTTGTCATGATTCACAGGAATCAGTTTTGATTCTCATGCATTCCCAATGTGAGAATCAATTTTCAGATCTTACAAATAAAAAAATTAAAAAAAAATATTTAGAATTTGAGAGTACTGTCATACCCCTGTGAGTGCAACATGTACAATGCCATAGTAAAAAGCAAACGTCATACTTATATCCTTATGAAAGTCTAACATTTAAGGACACAGTTTCAATTTTGGTGTGTGTGTTTCTTGTCATACCTGTACATGTAGAACATTTGTTCCAGCATGGGGGGTTTTGGTGGTCTTGGTGATGGAAATTACAGTACCATGGCAGTGGTGTGTAGTGAAGTCTTGGCTGCACACCCACCAGACTTATACTCTCGCATTTGGAGGTACCATAACGCATACATGTACTCCCTGATGTGACAGAGGACTCGTCAGTCAGCGCACATGCTGAGCACTCTTAAATATGTGTTCAATGGGTGTGCTGACCGACGTGGACTTTGTGCCCCAAACATACCAAGTGTACTCTCGACGCTGGTTTCGCAACGAGTTTTCGCAGGGACTTGGAGTTCCACAGAGTGGTGAGGTGGGCACGATAAGCAGGTTGCCTTCTTTCAATTTGAAACCACCAGTCTCCAGCCAGTATAGGCGTAGGTGTAAGTGTAGGACGGAACCTGTATATGGAAGTAGCATGGCCCCCAGCTATGAAATTACCCATGCTCTGTCATCATATATCAGTTAAATGTAATATGCTACATATAAAGAATTTTTGGTCACAGTCTGTCTGCAATTCCAAGGGGAGTAACAGGCAGACAGCCAATCTGGCTATGTCATCTCCCTCAGTATGCACATCAATACCACTTGTACAATATAACTGTAACTATTTTTTTCAAGTATACTGTAAATAAAGAATCTAATCTAACCTAATCTAACCACTGCTAAACTAAGATTTGTTATCATATTAAGAATTCCTCTGGCTTTTTAAATCCACTTTTATAAACTAGGTCAAGAATTAAATAAATAAATGTTTCACATGAATCAAAGTTAATTCTCATTGTTTTTCTGGCGAGAATCATATGTGCTAATCCATTCTGATTCTCGCATGAATTTTATGTCCTGTATGTTATGTGACACATTGTTGGAAAGGCCCTATGATCCCTTTCCAACAGTCTGTCCAACAATAACTTTTCCTCAGCAACAGTAAAGGCACACAATGTTAATCTCTTGCCAGAATAGATCATATCACTGAGAGACCAGTCAGCCATATCAAATTCACATAACCTGTCCAGAGGTCAGTCATAAACTTTTGTGTGCTGGTATCCATTATCAGTATCCATTAGGTTGAAAGGAGTGAAAGTATGATCTGGGATAGCTGGGGTGATCAAATCAACCTCAGCACTGGCATTACGTTTTTTCTGTTCCTAAAATTTTGTGGCAAAACTGAATCACAGTATACACCACTATCTTTTGTATTCTTTTTATTATACTTATTTTCAAAAGAAAGTTCTTTATTCAAAAAGAGATTTGAAGTCATATATAAAGTAAGGGTGGCACAATTAGTTAACTGCTGACTATATGTGTAGATCATGGTTTTTATTTTCAGTTGGTCCTTATTCAGTTTAAAAGTGGTACAAGTCATGTAGTAGTGTATAATGCAGAGAATACGGTGCACTAGTGAAGTGTACACAGTCATACATCATTAGTTTCAAATTTGTAAGCATGATTAGACTGTTAGTTAATTTTATGAAAATTGACTGGCGAACCATCGATTGATGGTGGCAGTTAATTAGCTGTAAAAATTGGCAGTCACAAAAGTTGAATTATAAAGCAAATAAATCAAATAAAGAAACAATTGTATATTTTTTTCTGATCTTATTGTGCAGTTGATTTCAATGATTGGGGTAAATTATTCAATAGATATATAGAGGATATCTAGTGTTTTTGAGTAGATACCGAAAATTATCTCATGAGTGGGCGATAGAAATGTTTATTTTTCCCGTGCTCTTGCGCGATCTGAAATAACCATTTGTCTCAGTCACAAGTGAGATAATTTTCGGTATCCTCTCAAAAGCACTAGATTTTCTTTTTTATTATACACTTTCTATAAGAATTTGATAATTCCACTCGTTTCAACCATGAACTGATGCATGAAAGTAAACAGCGCATTGAATCACTGATACGCGGAAGTGATTTGATCAACTCGGAACAGATACTGTCTAGCGATCAGATTCAGTTGGCAGGTTTCTAGTCCAAACATGGCCTGAAAGTCTGTAATATAAGTTTTTGGTTTGGTACGTCCTTTGAAAGGACGTACCAAACCAAAAACTTATATTACGGACTTTCATGCCATGTTTGGACTAGAGGGTTTCATCAATTCAGGGTGAATATGTGTTGAATTATTGCTGGAAATGATCAGTATCCACTCAAAAACACTATATTTTCTTTTCATTATACGTTTCTAGAACAAATTGATCATTTCCAGTGATAATTTGGCTCGTATTCACCTTGAAGTGATGCTTTGAAAGCCGCAATTTTGCTGCGAAAGTGAAAATTACTATATCTTCACAGAAGGTGATACGATTTCTATCTTTCCACAATTTCTTCGATAATCTATCATTTAGCATATAATATTTATTTATTTATTGGTGTTTAAGGTCACATACTTCTGCAAAATGGCTAATCGTGACCACAACATGGAGATAAAGTCAAGGTCAGTCAATCGTTTATACCCCATGTTGCCTATTTTAGAGGACTTGCACCCCAAGTATTAGCGACTGGGTCCTATTTTACCAGGTAAAATGGAGCTTGTATACCACAGTTTACCACAGTAAACATTTTACGTATAATAAATGTAGTTACACCAACATTATCATAAAATTTGTGCACATTATTATTGTGAAGATTTTTGTTCACAACAAATATATCACGTGATTTTGAACATTTCAGGTCTTTCAGATAATGATATTAGAGAGTACAGAAAATCCATCAATGAATCATATGTGAAGGTACTGCAGGCACCAAAATGGAATAAATGTGGTCGGCCGAAAAATGCTTATGTGATTTTGAGTGATGGAACACAAGCGTGTGCACGATACAAAGATCCACACAATAAATATATTCTTGGTAAGTAAAGTCTTTCTCTCTCATGACCGCCTGAATCAATGGATCAGTTTCTTCAAATACATGTAGGTGCCATAACTGAGGGGGATGCCATTTCTCCCTCTGCAGACATGAAATGGGTTTTTTAGGCTAAAAAAAGTAATTTGTTTCTCTGGGCCTCCTGCATGATCATTTTGGCTACTATATGGTCTCTGTATATTACAGCTGCAAACTTTAAAAAAAATCAGATAAATTCCTCAATCAAGTCCATACAACTTGAAAAATAAAAAAAAAAAAATTATGCACATAACTCATTTTTGACTGAAAATTAAAAAAAAAAACAAGGCACAAATGTAATAATGAAATTCAAGGATCCTTGTGATTCAAAGAAACTGACTAAGAATTACAACTAAAAACTAAAAGTCAAATTTGGCTGAAAAAATGTTTTTAAAAAATTGAAAAATATCTATATCAAGACGATGAAGGACGGAGACTAGCCTGGGGTGCAAATTGAGGGAGAAATCACTTCTCTCTCTACAGATTTTAGGGAGAAGTGAGATGAAAGAAGGCTTTTGCATGATTGCTCCATTTAACCCTTAGGTCCCCAGACAACTACACACAGCCTCTTTTATATTGCAGTGAAGGACGGAGACTAGCCTGGGGTGCAAACTGAGGGAGAAATCACTTCTCTCTCTACAGATTTAAGGGAGAAGTGAGATGAAAGAAGGCTTTTGCATGATTGCTCCATTTAACCCTTAGGTCCACACACAACTACAAACAGCCTCTTTTATATTGCAGTAAAAAAGTTGTCCCAAGTTTATTCTTCCTTGAGAACTCTACTGGTAGGCTGCATTTATTTTGCCGAACAGGCAGCCAACAATGATGTAGAAACATTGTTAAGTCATCTGCAGCTGTGTACATGTATACATGGTAGTTATTACTATAAAATTAATCTGAAGACTTGAAGGATTAACGTTTTTTTCTCACATGTAAATAAACACTCCCAAAGCAGAGGTAAAACATATTTGTTTGTATGTGTAATTTGTTATCCCCCTCCAAAACGATGTTTGCATTTAAATGATCTTTGGTATGCTGGTAGATCACCATGGGGGAAAGAATCTTCACAAGTAGCAGGTTTTGTCCATTCTTTTTCTAGAGTTATGGGCCTTTTTCTGCTTTTTTCAACATTGTTCCCTTTTTAGTAAACCACTTCTTGGCTGGGGATACTGGTGACGTTGCACCTTGTTTATAAAGAAAATATTTATAAAGCAATTCCAGAGGGTACTCAGAAATAACTTTGGCAAAGTACAGATCACACTTTGAGGTAAATCATTCAAGTTTTATTTAGTTCTTTGCAACCAACTGTCTTCTGAAGCGTATACACAGAAGCAACTGATAGAGAGCACCACTATAATGTTAACAAAAAGACGTTTCAGTTATCCAATTCATATACATCAAATGAGAAAAGTAAAGCTTTCACCCAAGGGGGGGGGGGTTTAGACAAGAGGCCCCAAGGGGCCTGAGGGCGCTCACCTGACATGGTAGCCTAAATATCAACCCTGAGAACTGATTTCAACAAGTTGCATCTGCTCCTCCTAAGAAAAGCTTATTCCAAATATCCAAAGATTCCCACAGGGAGCCCATATATGAACCCAGGGACTTGGCTTTAACAAACTTGAATCTCACCCCCCTAAGGATGCTGCACACCAAATATCAAAACATTCCGATTGCTGGACCTGAAGAAGATTTTTAAAGAAAATTCCTCATTTTGAACTAAGTTACAATTCGAGCTCCCACAGTGAGTCCAAATATGGACCTAGGGACATGGCTTGAACAAACTTGAATCTCACCCCCTAAGGATGCTGCATACCAAATATCAAAACATTCCGACTGATGGATCTGAAGAAGATTTTTAAAGAAAATTCCTCATTTTGAACTAAGTTATCATTCGGGCTCCCACAGTGAGTCCAAAAATGGACCTAGGGGCATGGCTTGAACAAACTTAAATCTCACCCCCCTAAGGATGCTGCATACCAAATATCAAAACATTCCAACTGCTGGATCTGAAGAAGATTTTTAAAGAAAATTCCTCATTTTGAACTAAGTTATAATTCGGGCTACCACATTGAGCCCAAATATGAACCCAGGGACTTGGCTTGAACAAACTTGAATCTCACCCCCTAAGAATGGTGCATACCCAATATCAAAAGATTCTGCCTGCTGGATCTTGAGAAGAAGATTTTCAAAGAAATTTGCCTGAAATGCACTAAGTTCAAATTCAGGCTTCTATAGTGAGACCAAATATGAATCCAGGGGGCCAATTTGAACAAACTTGAATCAGATCCACCCCACAATGTTGCATACCAAATATCAATAGATTCTGCCTGCTGGATCTGGAGAAGATTTTTTAAGAAATTTGCCTGAAATGCACTAACTTCGAATTCGAGCTTCTATAGTGAACCCAAATATGAATCTAGGGAGCCAATTTGAACAAATTTGAATAAGATCCACCCCACAATGTTGCATACCAAATATCAAAAGATTCTGCCTGATGGATCTGGAGAAGATTTTTTTAAGAAATTTGCCTGAAATGCACGAAGTTCGAATTCGAGCTTCTATAGTGAGCTCAAATATCAATCTAGGGAGCTGATTTGAACAAACTTGAATCAGATCCACCCCACAATGTTGCATACCAAATATCAAAAGATTCTGCCTGCTGGATCTGGAGAAGAAGATTTTTTAAGAAATTTGCCTGAAATGCACTAAGTTCAAATTTGGGCTCCTATACTGATCCCAAATATAAACCCAGGGGGGCCGATTTGAACAAACTTGAATCAGATCAACCCCACAATGTTGCTTACCAAATATGAAAAGATTCTGCCTGCTGGATCTGGAGAAGATTTTTTTAAGAAATTTGCCTGAAATGCACGAAGTTCGAATTCGAGCTTCTATAGTGAGCTCAAATATCAATCTAGGGAGCTGATTTGAACAAACTTGAATCAGATCCACCCCACAATGTTGCATACCAAATATCAAAAGATTCTGCCTGATGGATCTGGAGAAGAAGATTTTTTAAGAAATTTGCCTGAAATGCACTAAGTTCGAATTCAAGCTTCTATAGTGAGCCCAAATATCAATCTAGGGAGCCGATTTGAACAAATTTGCATCAGATCCACCCCACAATGTTGCATACCAAATATCAAAAGATTCTGCCTGCTGGATCTGGAAAAGAAGATTTTTTAAGAAATTTGCCTGAAGTGCACTAAGTTCAAATTTGGGCTCCTATACTGAGCCCAAATATAAACCCAGGGGGCCAATTTGAACAAACTTGAATCAGATCCACCCCACAATGTTGCTTACCAAATATGAAAAGATTCTGCCTGCTGGATCTGGAGAAAAAGATTTTTTAAGAAATTTGCCTGAAATGCACTATGTTAGAATTCGAGCTTTCATAGTGAGCCCAAATGTGAGTCTAGGAAGCCGATTTGAACAAACTTGAATCAGATCCACCCCTCAATGTTGCATACCAAATATCAAAAGATTCTGCCTGCTGGATCTGGAGAAGAAGATTTTTTAAGAAATTTGCCTGAAATGCACTAAGTTCGAAATCGGGCTCCTATACTAAGCCCAAATATGAACCCAGGGGGGCCGATTTGAACAAACTTGAATCAGATCCACCCTACAATGTTGCATACCAAATATCAAAAGATTCTGCCTGCTGGATCTGGAGAAGAAGATTTTTTATTGTTTTTCCCATTGCCAAGAGTGTTAAAAAGTGCTGACTCAGCACTTTTTCAAAGTCCTGAAAAAAGTACCTTGTGATCAAACCGATAGAGATTTTTTTTAACCATTCTATTCTACTGGATAAAAGTAAGCTTTATACAAAATAAGAATTCTCTGTGCCGTGTAGTTTTGGAGATATGGCAGTTTTAAGGTTTTTCCTATTTTTAGCTCCCGAGGTTCCCACGGGGCAATGAGAAAAATTTTTTTGCATCAATCAACTACTTATGACCCATTATCATCTCATATCAAATTTGGTTCAAATCGACCTCACGGTTCAGAAAATAGAAATTTTAGGCATGGCCAAAATTTTTGCCCCTCCCATAACGAAGGCAAATAATGCCCGACAAACTTCTCTTGAACAAACTTGATTCTACACCTCAAAAGGAAGCTGCATACCAAATATCAAGTCTCTGCTACTGCTGGTTCATGAGAAGAAGATTTTCAAAGATTTTGGGGCCCCTTGGGGGCGTGGCCCCACCCAGAAGGTGGGGCAACTTCATTTGAACAAATCTGAATTGACATTAGGTAATAAACATTTACCCAACATTTGAAAAATATTGGGCCAGTGGTTTCTTCGAAGAAGTTGGTTTTGTAAAGTTTACGCCGGACAACGGAGGCCGGACAGACAATGGACGAAAAGCGATTAGTAATGCTCACCTTGAGCTTTGCTCAGGTGAGCTAAAAATAGCCCTCTTTTGGCATTCTGAATCTGAAAAAATATTCACTTTTACTTTGAAAATGTGCTCAAACATACTGAGTACTTCTAATAAAGCTTCTTTCAAGTAGAAATTAGTGTTAATTCTGTGCAAGATCTATCCTCCTTCAAGGTAGACTGAACTTTTGTTAGGCGACTTTAGGACAAAGCAAATTTTGCCAAATCAAGGCTACTTCTTTACCCTAGTCATGATGTGACTGGTCTCTGGGTGTGACTAATTGTGTAGTTCTCCATTAACTCTGTCAGGATATTAGAGTCGCAAATATTGTGAAATTTCATTTTACACCACCAGCTTTTGTGCAGATTTATTGAGCAGTTCAGATGACATAGATTCCCCAAATTTAATTTGTTCTTGATCCTTATTCACCTTTATTCACCCTAGCTTCCCCAAATGTTCCAGAACTGCAGCATTGCGTGATCTTGTAATCCATTTTCCTTCATCATTTTGCAGTCAAGACTCTTCAAAGCTGCAGTGTCACATCTGTACCAAATGTTATTGACTTTCCCTAACCCAAATGATTCTTTCCCACAAACACCTTATTTAAACTTATCCTGATTAAAACAAGAGTCTCTTCACTTTTATACTAAGTTTGTTTGTGTGGTTTCTGTGCACATGTCTACCTGGTGACTGTCAAGATAATTTCTCGACATATTACAATATTATTTATTCAATTAACAAAAGTTTAATGTATAACTTATATGCAATTAATAGGTCAAATTTGTACTGAAGGTATGGTAAATGGTTTGGGGTTAAAAAGTTATATTCAAACGACAGAGTTATTCAGTTAAGAGAAATACAATTAAATGGGCTCTACGGACATTGTATGTCAAGCTATTCATATTTTCACAATCAAACACAATGTCCTTCTGGTGATGATGGCATGGATCTGAAATCAATACGAGTATCCATATCCCTAAAACTGTGTTTGGCAACAAATTTAACCATTTACACAACAGAAATTAGAAGATGTCACTTGAAAAAACATGACTTTATTGGAAAGTGGTCAATGAGATTGTTCCCAAGAGGGATCATAAGCTATGTTTTTGAGATGAAAATTGAAATAATCAAATCTGAATGGCAATTTTTGTGAATATCGCCAGCATTTTTGGCCATTACATTAGGTAAAGTGTCAAAAACATTCTACATCCACCCCAATGATCACAAGAATTCATCAGAAGGTACAAGTTGTTTCTAGACCTGTTCACTGTTTAAAGCACTAAGCTCCTTACGAAAAATGCATCAAAATAAAAAAAGTTAGCAAATAAATAAATTATAAATCCTTTTCAGTTTTTCCTCAGCAAAATTGAATGAATGAATGAATGAATGAATGAATGAATGAATGAATGAATGAATGAATGAATGAACGAACGAACGAACAGATGAACAAATGATAGAACAAATGAATGAATGAAATTTATTCAACAACATACCATCCCATAAACAATATCAACTAGAGGATGGCCACCAAAGGGTGGCTGATTCCCCCGAAAAAAACCTTGATGGCCATTCCAACCTTATTCGCGACACACCCTCTGGTTGTGGGCAATAATAATACCAAGCATCATTAATATCCTTGAAGGCTGTAAGAAGTTATGGAGCGGACACAAATTCCGTCTACGCCCAGATGGACAGACGGACAGATGGACAGACAGACGGACGACGTCACGGCTAGATTCCCCCGAATTTTTTTCGAGGGAATAAAAATTAATAATAACAAGAGCGCTCGTATCGCTGAAGCAATACAATGTCCCCTACCAGACTAATGAGCATTAATAATTATACAAATGTTATAACCAGGATGTGATCAGCATGAATTCCGTTGAAGCATTTCCAAAAAAAGTCCAGAAAACTGATATTTTGGCACTTTTCCATATTTCCAAGGGCCATAACTCACACAAGAATAATGCAATCAGCATGAAACTCAAACTTGATCTGTAAGTCATCGTTCTATAGTAGGTTACCAAAAATGAAATCATTCCGTTGAAAAGTTTCCAAAAAAAGTCCGGAAAACTAAAGTATAACCGACAGACTGATATTTCTAAGGGCAATAAGTCACACAACAATAAGGCAATCATCATGAAACTCAATCTTGATCAGTAAGTGTCAACCTTCTATAGTAGGTTACCAAAAATGAAATCATTCCGTTGAAGCGTTTCCAAAAAAACTCAGGAAAACTGAAATTTTGGCACTTTTCCATATTTCCAAGGGCCATAACTCACACAAGAATAATGCAATCATCATGAAACTCAAACTTGATCTGTAAGTCATCATTCTATAGTAGTTTACCAAAAATGAAATTAAAATTCTTCAGTAAATTTTGTTTCTTAACATACCTACCACAATTGTTTACAATTGGCTGCAACATAAGTGCAAGCCCTACTTGGGAACTAACTCAAATCTTTTCCAAACGAGTTGGAAAAGTACTAGAGCGCAAAAGCACGAAAAAGATCGAAAAAAGGGTCGAGCGAGACCAGCGCTCGAAATTACAGGTACTCTCTCTGCACACCTCTTGCGTTTACCGAGCGCATGCGCAACAACCGTGACGTCAATTCCGTATTTCCGCCAACGAGAAGTTTGTGATTTAGCGGGGAGGCATCTATATCAAAGATATCCCCAAGGAGGGTGGGCCTCCGGTAAACAATTGTGGTAGGTATGTTAACCCTTTACCCAACGCAGACGATATCAAAGTTTATTATTTTAAATATCATTTTTTACATTTTTTTTAAAAAATCTCAACAAAGCTATATCATGTGACCCCTCTTTGGAACGAGCTCGACGAGCTCGTTCCAAAGAGGGGGTCACATGGTGTGGTTTTGTTGAAATTTTTCAAAAAATAATATTTTTTCAGCTGCTGAATTTGCATATTACGCGGGCGGATGCGGGCGATTCGTTGGGTAAAGGGTTAAGAAACAAAATTTACTAAAAAATTTTAATTTCTTTTCAACCTACTGACAATTGTTTACAATTGGCTGAATAAACAATAGGAGGAGGTGAATCACATAACCAATACCAACAAGAGTAGCAGAACGAAAGCAAGGATGGCAGAGAACAATAATGAAAACCTGTAATGATGATAGAGAAAAGGCACCTGAAAAGAACAAGGCTGAGCGAAGCACAACCTCGATAAAAACAATTTTAACGAGGGTGCACAACAGCCTGAGCAGCAACGAGAGGGCCTAAAGAATAAAGGTCCTCAGATTGCTGCTGAAGGTGGCGGAGATAAAAGGAGGAGAAGGTAGAAGCATTTCTCCAGTAAGCCACATTCATAACATCCCGGAGCGAAACAGAATTGGAGAACGCCCAGGATGTAGAAAAGGCACAAACCTCATGAGCATTAAGCCGGTTCGAAACAAGATCCGACGCAGACAAGCGAGAATAAGCCAGCTTGATTGCAAGACAGATCCACCTGGAAGTAGAATGGGAAGAGATAGACTGCCTCTTAGGAATGAGAGACAGAAAGAATCTCTTCCGACCCCTCCTAATGAACTGAGTGCGAGTAATATAAGTCTTGATCGCATGAACAGGACAAAGAAGAGGCCTCCGGCCATCTACAGCAGGGAGAGCTCGAATGCAGATGGGAGGAGGTACCGAATCAGGAAGTTGATTCTTAGCCAGAAAAGAGCAATCAGTAGTGAAGGTGACACTGCTAGCCTCATTTCAGAAGAAGGCAGAATCAACAGATAGCACATGAAGCTCAATGACTCGACGAGCAGAAGCAAACGCTAGAAGAAAAGCCCTCTTATAGGTGAGAAAACGCATGTCGGTCTCAGATAAAGGCTCGAATGGCGCCCCCTCCAAACAGTGCAACACCCATGCCAAGTTCCACTAGGGTGTAAGACGCAAAACTCGAGGCCTCTTCAAAGAAAAGTGCCAAATGAGTTTGGAGAGAAAAAGATTACGACCGATGCACTGCTTTCCCACATAAGAGAAAGTATCAGACAGCATAGACCGATAGCCCTTAATCGTAATAGGCTGGAGGCCCTTGGAGTCAAAAAGAAAAACCAGAAAATCCGCAATTTGAGCGATTGACGGATCACCGTAATTCACATTGTGATCTGCACACCAGCGGCAGAAAACCTTCCACTTGGCGGCATAAGTCATGCAAGTGGAATGTCGCCGCGATGCAGAAATGCACTCCACTGATCATCTCGAAAAACCTCTACGTCAGAGACTGGACCTGATAAAAGACAGGCGTGAAGGGACAGGCTCGCCAGGTTGTTGTGATACTTCCTGGGACGACCCTGTGAAAGAAGATCGCGACGTAGAGGTAGACGAATCGGTCGATCGGCCAATAGAGGCCGCAGCAGATTGATCCACACCCTCTGTGGAGACATGGGTGTGATCAGAATGATCCTGCAACTGCAAGCACGAATCTTCGCTAATACTTGAGGAAGAATCGGTGCAGGAGGAAAGGCATAGCTGATCCAACCTGTCCAGTCCAGAGTCAGAGCGTCTACTGCAAATGCCAGAGGATCTGGACAAGGGGCGACAAAGGTCTCTACCTGATGATTCCAGCGAGTAGCGAAAAGGTCGACCTGAGGACGGCCCCACTGCTCGCAAATCGCCTGAAACACCGACCGATGTAGCATCCATTCAGTTGGAAGGACACTGTCGCGTCGGGACAGGGAGTCTGCTAGGACGTTGAGACGCCCGGGAATGTGTCGAATGGACACCCGAGCGTTCACATCCCGCGCCAACAGAAGAAGATCCCGAGACAGCCGATACATGGGAATCGAATGTGTGCCTCCTTGATTCCGTATGTAGGCCACTACTGTCGAATTGTCCGAAAAAGTAGGACAATATGGTCCGACAGATGAGGGATCCAAATCCGAAAACTCAACAGAAGAGCAAGGAGCTACTTCTGGTTGATATGAAGGCCCACCTGCTCGCTGTCCCACTCTCCGTGAGTAGACAGACCGAGAGGATCCAACGTCGCACCCCAGCCCCGATCGCTGGCATCCGCAGTAAGGATGCGATCGGCCAAAGGAAGATCCAACGGAACACCCTGTGTCAGCCAGGGAATATCTGCCCAAGGGCGGAGGTGACAAAGCAGAGACCGAGGAATAGTGAGTTCCAGGTCCAGCGGATCTACATTCGGACGCCAATGATCCAACAGGAAGTGTTGGAGAGGTCGGACAAACAAGCAACCGAGCGGAATGAGATCTGTCACCGAACCGCAAAGGCCCAGCATCCGAAGGAAAGTCCTGGCCGAGACCGAGGAAGATTGAAGCAGGTTCCGAGTCAAGGCGGAAAGAGTCGTCACCCGAGCCTGGGGGACCGACACTACATTGTGAAGAGTGTCGAAATCCATCCCCAAATGACGGAATCGCTGAGAAGGAAGAAGATCCGACTTCTCGCAATTGACTCTGAAACCCAGCGATGCTAGCAGGCAAAGAAACTGCCGGACATCGAACTCCAGAACAGCAGCATCGTGGTGCCGTTGGAGGATGTCGTCTAGGTAGGCTGACGAAGTCACTGCCGACTTGAGAGCGGTGGAAAGCAAGCACATGTGACATCAGTCGGGTGAAGGCCCAAGGAGCCAGGTTCAAACCGAACGGGAGAGCTCTGAATTGAAAAACTCGATCCCGAAACGAGAACCGAAGGTATTTCCGTGACGCCAGATGAATGGGTACATGGAAGTAGGCATCCTTCAGGTCGATACTGGCCGCAAAATCAGATGAACTGAATGTCGAACCGACCGGAAAGTCTCCATACTGAACGAGGAGCTATTATGTACTCGTTCAGGGTACTCAGATCGATGACAGGACGATATTGGCCGTTTTTCTTCGGCACCAAGAAAAGTCTCGAGTAAAACCCCGGTGAAAGGGTGTTCCTGACCACCTCGACCGCCCCTTTGGTGAGGAGATTGTCGATCTCCTGCACCAGAAGGTCCCGACGCAGAGAATCGGAAGGGACCTGAGTCGGAAGGGGCACCCGAGATAAACTGGGGTGCCGATGGAAGGACAGTCGCAGACCAGATTGAATGACGTCGAGGACCCAAGAGTCCGATGTTATCTCTGTCCAACGGTCGTAAAACAGCGACAGCCTTTCCCCCGATTGGAGGCCAATCGAGGTGAGAACCTTCACTTGCGGCCTCGACGAGGCCCCCGAGAGGAGAAACCACCTCGGGAAGTGACAGAGTCCTGAGACTTTCCAGCCTGAGGCTGCCAGCGAGCCTGGCCACATCGGCGCTTCTTATGAGCAGAAGGAGCCGAAGGCGTCGCCGATGAGGCAGACGCAGCAGCACGCTTGGCGGGCCTGGAATGACCCCCACCCGCAGCAGCAGGTTGGTCAAGCTGTCTCAGCAAAAGCTGGTCCTTCGAATGATGAAGAACTTCGCCACGAACAGCTTCCACGGAACCATGGAACAACTGAGGTCCCACCAAAGAGGCAGACCTCAGAACAGCACGTTGCTCAGAAGGAAGGGATGGTAAAGAATCCAACACCGCATCCCGGCGTGCCAGCTCGATATTAGCCGTGCTAGAGGCATGAGCGTGTGTCAAGTTCATAAGAGCCAGTGACAAAACGCGAAAAGGCACCTGAGCGTCATCAAACTCCCCTGGTGAAAAATATTCAGCCAGAGCAGCGACGACATGGTCTGTGAGAGATAACATACCCAGCATCTCTCGGGACAGGCCCACCATAGACTCAGCTACCGACATCGGGAGAACTGCCGACTTAGGCTTAGTCAACCCGAGGGAAGAAGAATCCTCATCCACAGTTGTCATCCCTTGGAAGACTGGTGGAGAGACGGAATCGTACACACGAAACCGCGATGGAGGCAGAAAGGCATCAGCTCTAGAAAAGAAGGAACCCTTGAGGGCCTTAGAACGCATTTTGGCATCTAAGCCCTGGAAGGACTCAACAACCTGAGCCGATTGCAGAGGACGCAAAGCCCCGGAGCTAGAAGGCTCAACAGGGTTACGGCGCTCCACAGTGGACCGCGGCCGGACGGTCATAGAAGGCTGGTCAGAAGGTTGATCGTCCGGCAATAAGCCAAAGACGAAATCCAAAGCCTGCCCCAAGACTGACGAGGGGGGCCCATCACCTTCAAGATACTCGTCATCCTCCATAGCAGAGGAGACGTAGCCCAACTCGGGCTGACCAGCAGAAACCTCCTGTGAATACCGTGCAGTATCCAAGGGGCCAGGCGAGACATCTCGGCGACCGACCAAAGGAGGTTGTGCCTCAGGAGGCACAGGGAGGCCAACTTGAGAGTTGCCAGAAAGCAACCGGGTGAGCGCCAAAACGGCCTGGCGCAGGTCACCCTGAGAATCCGTCGCAGCAGAATCGCCCGACGGAGTGTCCTCCCAATGGACCCTTCTGGTAGAAGAACCCAAATCCTCAGAAGAGACCGACGTCGAACGTCGATCGGCAGACAGAATAGGGACACGGTGAGAAGACACCGGAGGATAGTCCCGATTGTGACGCCCAGGGGCCATCACTGACCTCTGCGAAACAGAAGGTCCGGCCTGCAAATCCTCTAAAGAGACCGACGCCACACGTCGATCGGTAGCTGGACCTAGGACACGGTGGGAGGACACCGGAGGATTGTCCCAAGAATGACAGGAACCTGTCATTGGCCTCTGCGCAGCAGACGGCCCCAACTGCCTATCCTCTGAGACCAACGGCAAGCATCGATCGACACCCAGACTCGGAACACAGTGAGGAATCACCGGAGGAAGGTTCCGAGAGTGACAGCTAACAGGGGCTGTCACTGACTGCTGCCAAACAGCAGGCCCTGGATGCCAATGTCCCAACACCATCCCGCTAGGCGGCACACTAGCAGGGGAAGGTGGAACAATAAACGATTCACTCGAGGGACGAGGAATCGCTGCCGAAGTGACCGGCCGGCTCAACCGACTAGGAGCAAACCTAGCCAGATGAGACGGAGCAGACAGCAAACCCGCACAGCCCCGCCGCGAGGCTGGAGGAGGCTGAGAACACACAGACACACCAGCAGATACAGCCTCGGTCCCCCGAGACTGTAGACCATCCCCAGAGGAGATGGAAGAGCCACCATCAGACAGAATAGGATCTGGAGTAGCAACTTCCTCTACAACGGTCGACGGTGTAGGAGGCAGATCGGAGAGGGTCACCGAGCTGACCTCGGAAAAGCTCTCGATGAAAACAGATGCCTCAATAGTGACATCAGAAGACAAAGAGACCACGGTCTCCTCATCAGGTATCACTGAACTACCACCGCCAACAGTTGCAGAGGAACTCGCCACAGAAGGCAGATCCGAATCCTGTGTGACAGAGTCACCACGTGCACCAGCAGAAATGTCTGCTACGGCACGGCTACCCTTACCCCGAGAACGAGGGGTTCTAGCTCTGGAAAGAACCATCTTGTTCACAGAAGCCCAGAATTTAGAGGACCAAACCCCACAAATACCACATGATTGGGCCTGAGTGCAATTGTTGCAAGTGACACATGTGGCATGAGTCGTCCACATGCTTCACCTGCAAGCAAGAGGTACAAGGAATAGTCTTAGGCATATCAAAATAATCAAGCTTCCCGCCGACGGAAAACAGCACGAAGGTCGTGTTCACACGTGGGGGAAAAACAAGATAAAGTGTGAAGAGATAAGCAATAAAAATACAAATTAACATTAATTAATAATAACTTGGTAGCTTGATAAAAGGATACAATCCACTTGCACACTAAATATGTAGAATAAGTTGTTCACGAAGAATAAACAGCATAATTAGCACGAGTCACAAAAATTTCTGACCATGTACAATGGCGGAAAATAAAGTAATTGACGTCACGGTTGTTGCGCATGTGCTCGGTAAACGCAAGAGGTGTGCAGAGAGAGTACCTGTTATTTTGAGCATTGGTCTCGCTCGACCCTTTTTTCGATCTTTTTCGTGCTTTTGCACTCCAGTACTTTTCCAACTCATTTGGAAAAGATTCTAAAAGCTTGAGTTAGTTCCGAAGTAGGGCTTGCACTTATGTTACAGCCAATTGTAAACAATTGTGAGTAGGTTGAAAAGAAATCATTCCGTTGAAGCGTTTCCAAAAAAACTCTGGAAAACTGATATTTTGGTGTTTTTCTAAATTTCCAAGGGCCATAACTCACACAAGAATAATGCAATCAGCATGAAACTCAAACTTGATCTGTAAGTCATCATTCTATAGTAGTTTACCAAAAATGAAATCATTCCGTTGAAGCGTTTCCAAAAAACTCCGGAAAACTGATATTTTGGTGCTTTTCCAAATTTCCAAGGGCCGTAACTCACACAAGAATACAGCAATCGACATGAAACTCAAACTTGATCTGTAAGTCATCATTCTATAGTAGTTTACCAAAAATGAAATCATTCCGTTGAAGTGTTTCCAAAATAACTCTGGAAAACTGATATTTTGGTGCTTTTTCCCATATTTCCAAGGGCTGTAACTCACACAAGAATAATGCAATCAGCATGAAACTCAAACTTGATCTGTAGGTCATCGTTCTATAGTAGTTTACTAAAAATGAAATCATTCTGTTGAAGCGTTTCCAAAAAAACTCCGGAAAACTAAAGTGTGACTGACAGACTGACAGACGGACAGACAGACAGACTGACGGATGGACGGAGTGCAAACCTATAGTCCCCTCTGGCGATGCTGGTAGGGGACTAAAAATAGGCTGATGAAATCGTCAGATGTGTACCCATACGCGCAACTAGGAGAAAGCTGTATGACGGAGGGCCACCACGGATGCCGACATTATGTACACCATACAAGGTATGGGTACATATAGAAATGGATTGGAGGAGTGTCTAATTTGATGGATAAAGGGTTAATACCAAATTAAATTATCAGATTTACATAAAAAGCTATACAGCACATCAGTAACCTGAATAAATATATAAAGTAACATGACAATCGGACTGATATTTTTTGAGTTATCTCATGCTAAAAGGATTGGAGGAATTTTCAATTTGAAGGATAAAGGGGGTTAATATCTCCGGATCAAATTATCAGATTTACACCCAAAACTATACAGCTTGGCACATCAGTAACCTAAACACAAATATAAAGTAACTTGACAATCCAAGCAATATTTTTCAAGTTATCGAATGCCAAAGGGATTGGAGGAATTTTCAATTTGTAGGATAAAGGGTTAATATCTCAGGATCAAATTATCAGATTTACACCAAAAACTATACAGCTTGGCACATCAGTAACCTGAACACAAATATAAAGTAACTTGACAATCCAAGCAATATTTTTCAAGTTATCGAATGCCAAAGGGATTGGAGAAATTTTCCATTTGAAGGATAAAGGGTTAATATCTCAGGATCAAAATAACAGATTTACACCAAAAACTATATAGCTCAGTATATCAGTAACCTGAACACAAATATAAAGTAACTTGACAATCCAAGCAATATTTTTCAAGTTATCCAATGCCAAAGGGATTGGAGGAATTTTCAATTTGAAGGATAAAGGGTTAATATCTCAGGATCAAATTATCTGATTTACACCAAAAACTATACAGTTCAGCACATCAGTAACCTGAACACAAATATATAGTAACTTGACAATCCAAGCAATATTTTTCAAGTTATCGAATGCCAAAGAAATGGATACGGATGCCGGGCGGACAGACGGATGGATGGACAGATGGACGGACGGACAGACGGACGGATGGACAGACGGATGGACAAACGACGGACGGTCACCCCGGATGCCGGCATTATGTGTACCATACATAGTATGGGTACACATAATAAAATGAACAGTTGAAAATTGTGGAAGTGAGCATATAAAGGTGCAGTGGATTCCATTACACATAATGAATGTGAGTAGGCACATTGTTTGGAGACATCATAGCTGGATTGGGTTTCTTCCTGACATCACCATATTACTTACAATGAGTCTTTTTTGGAGCAGACTTTTTGCTGCAGGCAGGATGTCACAGTCCCTGTTTCAGCTTACAAATATTATCAGTACCCAAGTTCTGTGTGATGGTCAACTATGTGATTTTGTGAAGTGTTATGATGGATGAGATACTAGAATTTGATTAGGGCGTTGCTCTGTGGTTAGGGCTACCTTTTTCGAATCTTTATACTCATGGTGGGGCACAGTAACGAATTATTCCCTTGGTCTTGTATAATATGGCGCCGTTGCCTGAGATCAGTCTGAACCTTGAAAAAAAAATGTCAAGAAAAAAAAAACCTGGAAAAAAATACGTGACTGCAAAGCTCACTGTTTGCAAAATCAGGAGGATTAACAAATAAATTTGAATGGGGATTACTCATATTTGTCTGCAATCCTGGCACAATCTGTTATTACAAGTCGCAATATGAGAATAGTTTTTGTAATAATGTCTCTAAACAAGGATCTGGGAGTTAGTGTTCTGACATTGTTAGCCATTCCATTCCAGATTTGGGGAAAATTCTGTTTGGGGAGATTCATGGAATATTTTGTTCTAGCCTTTTGCTCTCGTATCTGTCCAGATTGTCTTGGGTATATACTGTGGGTGGTAAGTGTGTTAAACATGTTATCAAAGGATTGCACTACTTGTTTGTGTTGCCAATCATACATAAGTAATAAAACATTCAATTTGTAAATGTCATTCAATTTCAATATTCCATTCTTCCCAAATAAAGGGTCCGTGTGACTATTAAATCTCATTAGATTAATTACACTCAAGGCTCGCTTCTGTGGTAGGAATATTTTATTAGCAGCTGATGAATGCCCCCAAGTCTGGATGGCATATAATAAATGACTATGAATGAATGCATAGTATAGTGATTTTAGGGCATCTCTTGGAAGGATGTTTTTAACTTTGTTGATGCAGTATATCGCACAAGTCATTTTGGAGCAGACACTTGATACGTGAGTTTTAAATGTTAGGTTTTCATCGAGATGCACTCCTAGAAATTTTACTTGATTTATCAGATTTGATATTTCCCACGACCTACAGTTCTTTACTATTGAGAGATAATGTTAATTGACTAACTTTGTACGAGTTATTTTGTGGGTGCAGCAACATGACTTGAGATTTTTTTCGCATTTATTTGTAGCTTGTTACAACAACAGTCAAATACCTTGGCCAGTTCTGCATTTACCTTAGTTTGTAGTAAGTCCATGTCATGGTTAGATGTGTGCAGGGCTGTATCATCTGCAAAGGAGAGTAAAATTAATGATGTGCAGTAATGTTACGGTGTGGAAATATACTACTCAAAGTTTGCTGAGCACCAAGTATATCCAACTACCTGTCTTATGTTTTAGTTGAAATATTGTAATGAAAAGTGTATATATTTTTTATTTAATTATATCTTTAATGATTTAAGTACAGAAATTAAGATTTTATTTGTGTTTGGCATTATTTTTTAGCTTTTGAATACAATAAACATGGAAAATGGATATTATTGGTAAAAGAGGAAATTTTTCAATATGCCAAAAAGTTGACGGAGCGAAATGGTATGGGTTCTTTATCGAGTATGAGACCCATTACTGTTAATTACAGGTTGACAACCCCTTCTCATGCTCCCAATAAGGTTCCTGGTGGTCCTTTGTTGACGTTGCTCCATTCTTGGACCAGCATGGCACCAAGCTCCTGGACACTTCTGGGCTGAACTGGAAGGGCTGAAATTGCAAGCTGCAACTCATTCCAGACATGTTCGATTGGATTGAGATCAGGGGATCTTGCTGGCCAGTCCATACGCTCAATCCCCTCCCTCTGTAGGTACTCCCCGACAGCATGGGCAACATGAGGACGGGCATTATCATCCATCAGAATGAATCTATCACCCACTGCACCTGCATACAATCTGACGTGAACATCCAGGATCTCATCAATATACCGTTGTGCAGTCAATGTACCACGTTCAAGGACACAGAGCTCTGTACGTCCATCCCTGCTGATGCCGCTCCAGACCATGACTGACCCTCCACCATAGTGGTCATGCTCAGCAATGTTGGCTGCATGGAATCGCTCTCCTGGTTTCTCCATCCCCTTGAATGCCTATCTGTGTGGTCTAGGCAGTACCTTGACTCATCTGTAAAAAGGACAGGTCGCCAATCTTCTCTGGTCCATCCAACGTGGTCCATGGCCCATTCATATCATGCCTGGCGGTGGTTCTGGGGCAGCGGAATGTGAAAACATGGTCTTCTCGATCGGAGACCACCTTCGTGCAACCTTGCCCGGATAGTCTGCGTCGAAACATTTACCCGGATGCATTCTGAAGGTCACTATGAAGCTGAGTTGCTGTGGCAAAGCGATTCCTACGGGCCTGAATGATCAAAAACTGGTCTTCAGCTGCAGATGTTGTCTGCCACCACCATGCCATCTTACTGGTGTGCCATACTGCTGAAATCTTGCCCAGGCTCTGGTGATCACCGTATGGTGCAAACCAAGGGCTTCACCAACCTGGCAATGGGTAGCCCCTTGCTCCACCATCCCTACAGCCCGCCACATTTCTGCTTCAGACAAATGTCTTCTTACATTTGCATTTGCCATATTCAATCATTAAATCACAAGAGCTTGTGTTGAAATGAAGATTGAGTAGCCTACACATGTCATGTACATGTAGACAGTACACGAAAACATCATGAAAATCAAGGGGTACATGCTTTCCATGACTGTCAATCAAAGTCTGCCTGTCAAAAGAGCTAATGTAAACACTGGAGACCATCTCAATACATTCCTCAATCATATCCACCAAAATTATCACAAATATGTCACAATTAAATTTCACAATGATGTGCCAAATATTTGGTGCTTAGCAAACTTTGAGTAGTATATTAATGATATTGGTAACAGAAAGAAATCTGAGAATCAGAAACAATAACTATGAATTTAATTATTCTGAAATTTAATTTAAAAAAATATTTAAAAAAAATGATACAAAGATCTTTTACACTAATTGGTTTACAGAAAATAAAAACAGTGGAACATATCAATTATTGAATTAGTCCAAAATACAGTCTGACAGAATCCAGTAGTGGAGAACCTGGTGAAGAAATTTTCCAGCTGGTGGTATTAAATCCAAGAATGTGTCTTCAGAAACCATGGTTCCTGCAGCTTTTTAAGGGAAGAATCCAAGGGTTTTCAAGGGTATTCAAGGACACTTTAAGGAAAATTCAAGGGCATTTTCGGACTTTTAAATAAAAAATTCCAGGGTTTTCAAGGACAAAATTTGGGAATGACATGACAGTCACAATAAATTGTGATTATACATGAGACAAAATTTGTTAACAAGGTTATCCTTCAGCAGTAGGTAAGGACTCACCTTTCTGGGAACATTTTTGCAAACATGCCCGATTAATTCTTACAACTATTGTAACTATAGTGTGCAGTGACACATTTTAGGGCCCAAATTATTTCAGCTTTAAACACCTGTTCTTGCGACACTGAATTCACAAAATCAGTCATCGACACGCTTGTGTTGCCGTTATTAGCAGTCGTTTTTGTAAGAAAATGTTTCATTGATGAAGAAGATGTATTCGAATCTCGCACCGCTTCCGTGTGCTTTTCACTTTTCATATGCGAACGAAGTGATGCTTTGCCCATATTCCCAACAGAAAATTCTTTTTGGCACAAATCACAACGTGCGTAGTGTGGATTTTTCACCGCTTTGATCCAATCTTTATAGCTTTCATGGCCCATCCAGCTTTCTTGAAATCTGCATTGTCGAGATTTTGAAAACATTTTATTATTCCAAGTCACGAATCACTGAGTCTTTTGTCTAATATCAATGTCTATTCAAAACGTGTGTACAAAACAAGGTCATTCACATTGTACATTGATTCTATGTGTCAGTGAGTAAGATTGGATAACTGCTAATTCAACAGCAGCGAACAACCAATGAGAAAAATCAATACAGAATAGAGGCAAGTTCCCTGGTAGAGGTTACTGCCCGCAAATTGAGCTACCACTTAAATGTTACGTATTCCATAATACACGGTTTCATCTCTGTAAATAGAACGCTAATATTGAATAAATCACTACGTTATACTGAAGCTGCAAACTCAGCTACCAGTGTTTTAGTTACTTTTTCCAATTTACACTATTTTGACTTGGCTTTTTGCAACTGGTTTTTCGTGCGTAAATTCAAGGGCCCGCAGTCGTTTTTCCAGGGTTTTCTGGGGGTGCAGGGATTTTCAAGGGTTTTCCAGGCCTGGAAATTTATTTTTGAAATTCAAGGGTTTTCCAGGAATTCAAGGACGCGCGGGAACCCTGGAAACAGTATTCCGTAGATTTGTAACAAAATGTTCACTTAGAAATTTCAGCAGTCTCCAATAAAATGCACAGCAAAATTCAAATGGAGTAAAAATCCAGTAAGTGTTGGCGCCACAGGTAATTTCCAAATAATCCAGTAGAATTCTGGCTTTTCACAGAATATATTCTATTTCACAGAAAGTATAAATTCTCTTTTACAAGATGAATAAATTCTCTTCAGAATTCTCTTTTGGAATCACTCTTCCAAATTCACAAAGAAGCACTGCTTCGATAATAAAATGCACTGTTCTGGAACAATAATAATCTTCAATGGAAACAACTGCTCTGTTATAGAATATCTATTTTAACTGAAATGAGTTTTTTCTGAAAAGGAGTTTCTGAATTCTGTTGACAAACCTTTACATAGTAGTACTCAGATAGAATATTCTCCAATGTTCTGTTTCTATCAGTTTCTAGTTGATTCTGTCTTAACTTGTGTAAACAAGGTCCTTGACCTACTTAAACAATTAAACAATCAACAGGTGCATGTACAATGATTTAAAAATAGATTATGTGTAACAAAGATGTTAACATGCACTTAAAAGTCACTTAGTGCAAATGAGTCAGACCAGCCAGAATATGCATAAAAATATCAATCTCGTAGAATTATCAACTAAGAATATATCAATCTCGATATAATATGGGGTCTATAACAAGTGACAAATGTAGTTTACATAGATATGGAATAAAATGGGACCAAATACTGACCTTTGGGGCACGCCACAGGTTGTACTTAATGGATGAGACTGGTGCGAACCATATTGTACATATTGACTTTGGTCAGGCAGGTAGCTATGAAACCAATTTTTACAAATTCCTCAGATCCTGTAAAATTCCATTTTTCTAAGTAATTGTATCGAAAGCCTTTGACAAATCAATGAACAGAGCTAAAGTAGAGCCTTTTGAAGGCTTATTGCTGCATTCGGCAACATGGTTAAGAAGATGAATGACTGGGTGTATCATTGAATGTGCTTAACGAAAGCCATATTGGTGCTTATGGAGAATATCAAACTCATGCAGAAAGCTTGTTAGCCTCGCACACAGGATCTATTCAAGTACCTTGGAGAAGGACAACTTTGGGATAATTGACTCTTTGCATGCTGCTATTGGATATTTCTATTCAGCACAGAGTTTTTCTTGTCACTGAAATAAGTTAATTTTGGCACATTTCATCATATTCACCCCCCCCACCCCCCACCCCCCAAAATGAATGGATTTTATGACCAATGATTTCTTGTGTTATATTTAGATTAAGTTTTCATCAAATCTAGTCATGGCTGCTTCATAGCAGCCATGACTACTAGATTTGATGAAAAATATCTTGAAAATACTCAGCAGGTTAAGAGTTAATGGCGACATTAGTATGGTTTTCTGAGGAATCATGTTAACTGAATAACCAATTTGTCAGTGTGAATAATGTTATTATGTTAAGGAAGTAGATTTTTAGCTTAATTTGACAAAGTCAAGATAAGCTATTGCCATCACGTGTGCGGAAGTCTGTTAGTCTGTGAATCTGTGAGTCTGTTCACATTTTCCTTTAGCACAGGCTACACCCCGCAGTTCTTGTCTGATCATCACAAAATTTCATATGCAGGTTTGGGGTCATGTCTAGATGAGAACGTCCCCTTTTTGTAGCGATCGGTCAACTGGTATGGCTGCCCGAGCCCAAAACCCTAAAACCATTAGCACAGTCTACAGGTCGTATTTATGAAGGGATTTTATTGTAACTTGGCAGGATGCCTCTGTATAATGCCTAGATGAGAACGTCCCCTTTTGGGCATGATCTGTCAACCGTGATGGCTGCCCAAGCCTGAAACCCAAAAACTTTTAGCACAGTCTGCAGGTCATGTTTAATATGGAGGGATTTCATTGTAACTTGGTAGGATGACTCCATATGATGTCTAGATGAGAATTTCCCCATTTGGGCATGATCTGCCAACCGTGATGACTGCCTGAGCCCAAAACCCAAAAACCTTTAGCACAGTCTACAGGTCATATTTATTGAGGAATTTCATTGTAACTTGGTGGGGTGACTTTATATAATGTCTAGATGAGAAAATCCCCTTTTGGACGTGATTGGGCAACTGTGACGGCTACAGGGGCCCAAAGCCTGAAAACCTTTAGCACAGTCTACAGGTCATATTTATGAAGGGATTGCATTGTAACTTGGTAGGATGATTCCAAATAATGTCTAGATGAGAACGTCCCATTTTGATCGCGATCATTCAGCCTTTTATGGGTGACCGCGCCCAAAAACCTTTAGCATAGGCAAAAGGTCATATTTATGGAAGGATTTCATTGTAACCTGTTAGGTTGACTCCATATAATGCCTAGATGATGGCATCCCCTTTTGGTCGTGATTGGTCAACTGTGATGGCTACAGGTGCCCGAAGCCCAAAAACCTTGAGCACAGTCTACAGGTTATATTTATGAAGGGATTTCATTGTAACTTCGTAGGATCACTCCAGATGATGCCCAGATGAGATTGTCCTCTTTGGTTGCGATCATTCAACCATGATGGCTGCCTGAGCCCGAAGCCCAAAAACCTTTAGCACAGTCTACAGGTCATATTTATGAAGGGATTTCATTGTAACTTGGTAGGTTGACATCCTATAATGTCTAGATGAGAACATTCCCTTTTGGACACGATTGGGCAACTGTTACGGCTACATGGGCCCGAAGCCCGCAAACCTTTAGAACAGTCTACAGGTCATAATTATGAAGGGATTTCATTGTAGCTTGGTAGAATGACTCCAAATAGTGTCTAGATGAGAACATCCCCTTTTGGTCACGATCTTCCAGCCTTTATGGCTGCCCGAGCCCAAAGACCATTAGCATAGTCTATAGGTCGTATTTATGGAAGGATTTCATTGTAACTTGGTAGGTTGACTTCATATAATGTCTAGATGAGAACATCCCCTTTGGACACAATTGGGAAACTGATGGCTACAGGGGCCCGAAGCCCGAAAACCTTTAGCACAGTCTACAGGCCATATTTATGAAGAGACTTCATTGTAACTTGGTAGGTTGACTTCATATGTCTAGATGAGAACAGCCCCTTTTGGACACCTTTAGGCAACTGTGACGGCTACAAGGGCCTGAAGCCCGAAATCCTTTAGCACAGTCTACAGGTCATATTTATGAAGGGATTTAATTGTACCTTCGTAGGATGACTCCAAATAATGTCTAGATGAGAACATCCCCTTTTGGTCGCGATCATTCAGCCTTGATGGCTGCTCTAGCTCAAAACCTTTAGCATAGTCTATAGGTCATATTTATGGAAGGATTTCATTGTAACCTGTTAGTTTGACTCCGTATAATGCCTGGATGATGACATCCCCTTTTCGTCATGATTGGTCAACTGTGACAGCTTCAGAGGCCCGAAAACCTTGAGCACAGTCTACAGGTCATATTTATGAAGGGATTTCATTGTAACTTTGTAGGATCACTCCAGATGATGCCCAAATGAGAATGTCCCCTTTTGGTTGCGATCATTCAACCATGATGGCTGCCTGAGCCCAAAGACAAAAAACCTTTAGCACAGTCTACAGGTCATATTTATGAAGGGATTTCATTGTAACTTGGTAGGTTGACTTTGTATAATGTCTAGATGAGAACATCCCATTTGAACGCAATTGGGAAACTGACGGCTACTGAGGCCCGAAGCCCGAAAACCTTTAGCACAGTCTACAGGCCATATTTATGAAGGGATTGCAATGTAACTTAATAGGATGACTCATTTTGGAATAATTTCACTGTAACTTGTAACTTTCGTTGATATACATTAACTGTGAGGGCCACATACATTAACTGTGAGGTCATATTAACCCACCCCTCAGCTCTTTAGTACAATGTACACCTCATATTATTTTTTATCAAAAAAATAGCATACAGGGAAAAGAAATGAACATATTCCCAATTATCACAATTCTTGTCTTATTTCATAATCCTTTCATAAACATTGAACATTATCCTTTTCATCAAACACAACACACAAGTTAAGCTACAGTGTCATTGACACTTTCATTCCACATGCTTGAGATGAATCTAGTATTTCTTCTATTATAACTTCTTTGAGTTCTGTCAAAGAAGATTTTAAGAACTGAATGCTTGCTATGGAAGTTAAAAATCTATTAAGGCTTCCACGTTTAGATAAAATTGTAAACGTTTAAAGGACTGTCTGTAAACGAAACAGAAACATTTACACGTACTAACAATGCAAGTAGTCAATATTTGATAGAAGTATGTAATAATACACAGTAAGTTCATCATATCTTTGCGTACAGGGCATACAATTTATGTTATTGAGACAGCCGATTTACAGTTCGTCCAAAAGCGACGTAGACGAACGATCACAGCATGCAGATGCCGAAGGCAAAGTTGCTTGGTCTATGACTATGGGGGGGGGGGGGGGGGGGGGGGGGGGGGGATTTTCCCCCAGGTAAATTTTGAAATTTATGGGGGTCTCTGAGCTCATTCTGGTGGGTTCAGGGTGAAATTCCTTGTGTTTTTTCAAACAGTAATGTTCGAGCGAGTTGCCATGGCACACAATTGTGACAATACCGGACTTGAGAGTGGAATGCAATGTCGCAAAAATAAACAAAGTCTACAAACCATGCAGGGGAATCCAAATTTTCAAACACCGCAAGTGCCAGTCTGTCTGTCAAACTCCATAAATCGATCCTAAGATCATCCCATGTGTGAATAATAAATTAATAATCCATGTCAGGTGAATAAAATCATTGAGAACAATTGTGTATCACTTTGGGAATATACATGTAAATCCGAATAAACTAAAACATCCCACACATGTTTCGAAGGAAACACCAAAGAGATAAGCACGTGCCATGCGGCTCACGTGACTGTGTCACATATGATATCACATGATTTGAAGATGATTTCATTCGGTTACTGTGGCGGCGGTGCCAGTCGGAACCAGTACACAGTTTTTCTGAAGCATTACCAAAATATTGCATTGCAAAGTTGGAAATTTTTTTTTGTTTCTTTGACTTTCTGCATTAATCTGCAATTTTGAAATTACTCTATTAAAACTTCATTCCGTGTACACGTTTACCAGAACTGTAAACGTTTAATGCCCATAAACGAAACGTTAACGTTAACACGTGTAAACGTGGAAGCCTTAAAATCTATACTATAATTTGAGTTATTCTGTTTGTCGTGAGTGGGTGATGTGCCCTATCTTCTCAGCCCCAACAGCACGATCAACTTCAAACACAGCAGGTGTATATATTTCCATCTCATATAACTAAATCAACCTGTTTGGTGGCAATATTTTTTCATTATTCTTAATAATGAAGAATTGTGATGTATCCAGTGCCATTCTATAAAAAAAATGGTAAATTTGTAGTTTTCATGCCAATGGTATAAGGGAGCTAACTGTAAATATTTATTATGACATTCCTACTATAATTGGGTGGTTTTGTGTCAACTTCAAAATTAGCAGGTGTATGTAATTCTTCTCGACATAACTAAATTGACATGTTTGATAGCAATATTTTGTATTATTAAAAAAAAAAGAAATTGTGTTGCATCCTTTGCTATTCTGTATTCAGACAGGAGTCATCATTAAAATTAAAAGTCTCAAGGTATAATACACACGGAATAACTTTAAAAGGCAATCCCCAAGAGTTAAATTTATACTGCTGATTTATATTACTACTGCAGTCATTATATTATATTACTACTGCGCGGTTATTTAACTGTGCAATCTGAAACGCTATAAAGTGTCAATCAAATAGACTTTCCTTGAAATGACCAATGATAAAAATCTCCCCATTCAGTGTGACATTGAAAGCGCCAAGTGTTTTTCAGACAAAAGTAAAACAAATATCGAGCTAACAAAATGACTCCACACTTCACTTAAATGCAATATCCATGCATCTGCTGGCCATTGTCAAGAATTTCAATGTAAACATTTGAATAGAATTTAAAAAAAAACTGTTTTACACTATACTTGCACCAATAACATTCTCAAGACAACAGGTCAAGATTTGGGGCTTTCAGTATCAACACACAAAACTCAACACGATATTCATAAATATTCATGACCTTCAATACCAAAGGTGAAACATTATATTTGTGAAATGTTCATCAGTTTATCAAATGCGGTTTTGTTGCTGAACTGGAACTTGCAACTTGCTCTGCATTTTTCTGTCCGATATATTTATTTCTACACGTAATTTTGAAAGCTTGAACTCGAAAATAGGTTTCAAATTCACAGTTGAAGACATATGGAAATGTAGGGTTACAATGAATTAAATGAGTGACTTTTACTCGATAAAATTTTTAGTTCTAGGGTTGGCATAATTTTTTAGGGTCGGTTGGGTTACACTAAACACAGAAATTTAAAATTTTTTTTTTTTTTTTTTTTTTTTTTTTTTGGGGGGTGGGGGGGGGTGGGGGTGGGTGGGTGGGTTTGGGGGGGCACTACTAATGCTATTGAACTGTATATCTAGGACTCATGAGTACAGTCTTCGTTATCTTCTAGATTAATGGCTCACTGCATTGTGCTATGTATAATCGTATAATATAGAGAGAGGCAAAGGTACTGGCACTTTGAACATTCATGAAAACTAATATTTGGGGAAAAAAACTAACTGTTTAGAGTGTTTAATATTTGAATATTTTTCCTAAAAAAAAAAACAAACAAAAAAAAAGGAAACCGAAGTCAACTCTTTTTTAAAAAAAAACAAGTACAAACCGAAACCGTGGAAAAATTTCATAACCTCCCAACACTACCACCCATGCTATTCTTAGGTTATGAGGCCTAAAACATAAAACAAACAAAGAACATGAACTTTTGATGGCAAAGAAACAAGTACAAAAATAAAAAAAAATCAAATAAAAAACTGCCCGCCCACGTGCAATTTTACAAAAATTGGCCTGAGAAACAGAAGATCTACTTTGTGGGGCTTTAATCCAGTTGTAGGGTTTTAATCCAGTGGTCAATATAATTTTCTCAGAGTTTTATAACATTTTACTTCTATTAACAGGGTTTCACTCCACAATCCATGTGCAATTAACAGGTGACATTTGAGCAAAATAATTGGCAAATGATTTGAAGATGGACATTGAAATGTAATTAACAGGATTATTCTATTAAATCTACCAGTTTTCTAGCTCTGTAATTTACTCACCTCAATATAATTTTTTGAACATCTGATGACTATGAACTTTTTGTTTTCTTATAGGTGAGGTGCTGTCATTTTACTTGTCCCGTATAATACATCTTGACAATGTCCCTTCAGTTGTGCTATCCAGAGTAACTAACTCTTCCATTCTGTGGAAAGGCACCCCATACCAGATACTAGAATGGAAAGACAGGAAAATTGTTGCTTTAATTGAGTGGATAAATGATATAGTTCATTCCAGGTGGTAAGCATTCTTGTTTCTCAAATATTATATTTTTGTGCAAAGTGGAACAAAGAAGAAGCATTTATCAGAACTCACTGAGCTTTGTCAAAACGTATAACAAATTAAATACTTTATGTTTCAATTTCCATAGACTTTTTAAAAACATCAAACAAGAGTTCAAGATAAGATTTTGGTATAAAGATTATATATTTGACCATTGACATTTTTTGCTTTGCATATTTTCTCCATTAACTGGTTCAGTGCTGGAAGTCTGTGGCATATATCGACCTGCTCCCCCCCCCCCCCCACCTCCCTCCAAAAAGAAATTATGGTCCCCCTTCAATAGGGAATCGTAGCTATGCCCCTGCTGGACATGCTTCATTTATTCTACAAGAGTACCCACAAGCATACAGAAATAGACTGACAAAACAAATCCTGATAAAACAAAATGTGCCAACAAAAAACGCGACATCGACGCAGTAGCTGCGACGGGTGGTGCAATCTCACAAAATTCCAAGTTCATCAAGGGCCATAACTCCAAGAAAAATATTTGGAACAACACATGCATTGAACAGTGGTTAGACATCAATAAGATACACTTACATGCCAAATATAAAGTCATTCCATCATGTATTTCAAAAGTTATTGAGTTTTGAAACTCATTGGTCACAGACAGACCGACCGACAGACAGACCGACAGACAGACCGACATTGCCACTTATTGAGCTGCTAGTCGCAGCTAAAAATCAGGAGAGTGCAGTGGCTCAGTGGTAGACTGTTGGACTTCTATGCTAGAGGTTTCTGAGTTCGATCCCCGTCTGGGACAACTCACATTGTGTCCATGGGCAAGGCACTTTATCCCGGTTGCCTCAATGGGGGCACAATGACGCTGTGTACTATGGCATACTGCACGTTGATGGTGCTGTAAACTGTTGTAACCCTGCTTAAGTGGAGCTTGCACATAGTTAGAATGTTGAGGAGCTGACAGTTGCTCATCAATGCTCAGTGGTCCTCTCTGGGTACTTTGGCTTCCTCCACTGGTAAAACTGTCACAATCACGATTAGCCATTGTGCATAAACACCAATAAATAAATAATAATAAATAACAAAAAATCAACTTATCGCACTATTGGCTGACAAAGAAACCTCCAGAGATGGACTATAGTTTTCAGGATTGTTCAGCTCTGCTCAGACCTGGAACAAGATCAGCTGGGTATACATATTTGTTTATAAAAAGACCTAGGAATCTTCAAAGAATGGCTTTCTCTAATCTGAGCAATTTGAACTAGAGTGATGTCATGCATGCAGCCCGACTGTCCCAGCAATGGCAATACTTAGAAAACAAAATAGTCGGAGCCATTTTTTGTTAACTGTTTACCTTACGAATCTGCCATATCTGCACTCGTGATATACAAACATTGCTACTCAAATTTTATTTTTTCATTTCTCAGCCCCAAAACATACCTCATGACCTATTAATGGAACAAGCTTGATGAGCTTGTTTCAATAAGGACTAATAAGCAATGGTTAGAAGTAAAAAAAAAAATGAAAAAATCTGATGTTCCAGAAAAATGTGCTGTTGGCTTCAACTTGTGTTATGTAAAGGGTGCAAGATACAGTACATAAAACAGTGTTGGGCTATAGGAGTAAATTTTTTTGGCATGTCATAACTCCCAATCTTTCAAAATGCATTTTGGGAATAATTGCCTAAGTGTCCCATGGGTGGATGGGTGGGTGGGTGTGTGTGTGTGTGTGTTTATGGACAGATGGACGTACAGAATCCCCCCCATGTTACCCAAATTATCCCATATCCTCGGCTGTTTTTTGCCCCCTTCCATAACAAACAAGCATGCCCACCTCCTCCCTTGATGATCTAAACATAATTCTTTCTTTGAGCTCATCAAAAAATGATGCCATTCTTGAAAATACACAATAATGCAAGTGCAGCTTCATTCTGTTAACAACAATCACCAAGCAGAAATACAGCATTTCTATAGGTATCACGGAACTAAATATTTTTCCATAGGCGACCATTATAACATTTATGTGGAAAAAAATATGATCGCATCACTTAAAATTAAATATTTAAATACCTACATAAATTACAGACCTTCACACAACTTTCTCTGGCCAGAAAACAGGGGGGGTCATGCAACAAATAAGAGAAAAAAATTCACCAGGAAGTGAAGTACCGTCCTTGAACTCAGTTTTTTTCTGGGAATTCCCAACAAAAATACACAAATAGTTAATTGAATTTTTTAGACCCAGAAAATACTTAGAAAATCCTTTTTTTTCTTGTGGAATATTCAGTAGAATATTCAGTATTGATGTAAAAATCTAATAAAATGCTTTAACAGTTTTCTCAAGCAATAAGTTTTTTCTAGGAGTCTTATTTTAGACTATGATGCAATATCTGAGTGCAACATTTCAAGGCAGGTCACTCTAAACCAAATATTTAGTTCCACGATACCTGTAACACAGTGTTTGAAGAATAAAAGGTACAACCTTGAAAAGCAAAACTTTAATCCGAAACTTTAAGCTGGGAATACTAAGTAAAATTGACTGCAAAAAAAGGGTTAAATATTTCCTAAAACCGATAAAAGAAATCACTGATGTAAATGCAATCATTAAGTTGTATTTTCCAATACAAAGAAACTAAGTCTGAAAGCATGTTTAAAAGGAGTTAAAATCCTGCCAATATTAATTAAAATCACTGTAGAAAGCTTCAGCAGACAGTATAGACATTGTCCCAAATGAGAACAGTAACAATCCACTAAACTGTTTGAAGAATTAAAGGTGTAACTCTGTAAATAAAAAACTAACCAAAAACTTTAACCTGGAAGTTCTAAGTTAAACTGACTGCAAAAAAGGGTTAAATATGTCCCAAAATAACATAAAACATAATGAGAATGATACAATCAATATAAAAAAAACTCTAAATGTTAAGACAGACGAACAGACAGACAGATGGTGGATGAAAGTCATGACTATAGCTCTGACTGTAGACAGTCAGGCTACAAATGCCTAATTGGCACCTGAAGTGGGGGTGGGGGGTGGGGAGGGTGGTTATAGGAGTCAAAATATTTCCTGCATGTAGTCACTATAAATCCTTCAAAATGCATTTTGGACCAAAGAAAAAATATTGCTTACATGGCCCTGGGGGAGGAGGCGTTATAGGAGTCAATTTTCTTTCTCCATGTAGTCACTCTAAATCCTTAAAAATGCATTTTGGACCAAAGAAAAAAAAGTGCAAATTGGCAAGTAGGGGGAGGGGGGGGGGGGGGGGAGGTGGGAGGGGGGGTATGAGGTAAAAAAAAGTTCTGCACGTAGTCACTCTAAATACTTCAAAATGCATTTTGAAGCAAAGAAAAAAATGCCTAATTGGTGGCGGGGGGTGGGGGGTGGGGAGTGGGGGGTGGGGGGTGATGGGGGTCAATAAATTCCATGATTTTCATTGGATAATGGTGATCACCGATCTTGACATAGACATTGCTGCTTTAGAGACAAGTACTGAAAAAAATTGAAATCTGTTAACTATTGTTCAAGTTATGCCATAAACAAAGTTTGGACAGACGGATGGATGGACTGACAGACGGATGGACAGTGCTCTATGCTATATCCCTCCCTTGTGGGGGATAAAAAGTAACAAAGAATGTGGTAGAAGCCTAATTTGAAATTTAGAGAAACTAACTTTGAAAATCGTTTTGAAAAGGGTTAAGTTAATGCCAATATTATTTGAAACAACTGTATACAGGTTCAGTAGACCTTGCCCCAAATGAAAAACAATGACGTTGTAACACAGTGTTTGAAAAATGAAAGGTACAACCTTGAAAAGCAAAACTTTAATCCGAAACTTCAAACTGGGAATACTAAGTAAAACTGACTGTCAAAAAAGGATTAAATATTTCCTAAAACCGATAAAAGGAACCATTGATGTTAATGCAATCATTAAGCTGTATTGACTATGCAAGAATTAAAGTAAGAAAGTATGTGGCAAAGCCTAATTTCAAATACAAAGAAACTAAGTCTGAAAACATGTTTAAAAGGGGTTAAAATCATGCCAATATTAATGAAAATCATTGTAGAAAGGTTCAGTAGACAATAGACATTGTCCCAAATGTGAAACAGTGACATTGCACTAAACTGTTTGAAGAATTAAAGGTGTAACTTTGTAAACAAAAAAACTTTAACCTGGAAGTTGTAAGTTAAATTGCCTTACAAAAAAAGGGTTAAATATTTCCCAAAGTAACATGAAACATAATGAGAATGATACAATCAATAGTAATTAATATTAATTTAAAAGAAAAAAAACTTTAACCTTGACTAAAAAACTTTAACTACAAACTTTAACCAAAACTCTGAATGTTAACAGACGTACAGATGGATGGACAGACAGACAAAAGTCATGACTATATCCCAGACTGTGAACAGTCAGGCTAAAAAGGGATAAAAGAAACCCGAAAAAAGAAAATTTTAAAAAATTTGTTTCTCTTTTTTACGGTTTGAAGAGATTAACACCTCAATTCTTCAATACTAAAGTCTGGACATGTGAATGGATGAGGTTAGAAGGCATCATGTGTAAGTGGATTACTACTATAATACAGCAGACAGAATTTTTACAATTTCAAGAAAATGTGCAACCTGTACGTACCGTACTTCTGTGGCTACAAAAGTGGTATTTTTTTCAATTGGAATGTGATTGGTTGTGACACGTTTACACACCAGTGGGTCAATATTTTATGGGTCCAGGACATTTTCCCCTAGGACATTTCCCACTAGGACATTATCCCCTAGGACATTTTCCCCTAATTATTCATCCCCAGACTTTTTCCCCTAGACTGATTGCTCCTAGATTTTTCACCCAGGACATGTTCTCATAGATTTCTTTTTAATTTCTCATGGAATAAAATAGAAAAAAAATTGGAAGAATAAAAATAAAAATGTAATTGAGGTTTCATGTAATAGTTTATTCTTTTTTAAAATAGCTAGCACAAGATAATAATATACATGTAGCAAGTAGCACAAATAAAACTATGATAAATCAAACAACGATAATACAGCTAAGAATAAATTTACAAGACGACTTAGATGAGAACACCCTTGGTACAAACCCATAAAATTATATTACGAGTTGCATCCATATATTATCATTGTGCCCCACCCCTCTCTGTTTCTCCCATCCCTCTGTGTTTCTTCACCTTGGTGCAAGTACTTGTTGCCCAACCAATTAGCACTAATCCCAAGTAGCACAAATAAAACTATGATAAATCAAACAACGATAATATAGGTTTGTTTTAGAGTAAAGCCCATGGCTTTAAATTATCACCTCTTAGTGCTTATAGTATCATTAAAGTGTTCATCTCACAATATATCACAGCACATATCATCCAGTGTACTGTTTATACAGCAAAACAACTTGATATTGTTATGCCACACAGCACACTGTGTGCGACAGATTGACTAGCTTACTGTTTATACAGTAATTCAACCTATTTTATTTTTATTTAGTACTTTGAAAATAGTGTGACATTAAATGGAACAAATTCTTTCTTTTTCTTGTAACAAAATCTTGAAATTAAATTTTTTTTAGTTTGGGGAAAATGTCTTCTCTTTTCTTCCTAACTAGGGGAAAATGTCCACCCTCTCATTTGAAATTAGGGGAAAATGTTCTAGGTGACACTTTTTTACGGGAAAATGTCCCAGGGGAAAATGTCCTACGGGAAAATGTCCGGAACCCATATTTCAAATGTAAAATATTGCAAAACGAAGACCTAATAAAGAAAACCAAACAATAAGAGCATCTTAACTTTTTTTCAAATAGGAGAGATTCTACAGAGCCAAGGGAGAAAAGCAGAAAGATAATTTTGCCCATTGCAAAATTCTCTGTCTACTTTTTGGATCCCTCTACACCTAACAACATTTCTTGTCTTGGATCAATGGACTATGCTTGATAGTCCATGGGCTGAATGGTTGCCAACGCTTCCTATTATTTTTCCGAAAAATCCACCCATAGTGTTGTAATGGTAATCAACTCTCTCATATCATATGTAGTTTTACATGAAGACAGGATAAATTTACGGGACTAACAGTACCCCCTGCATTCCACATTATGTAGGTTGTATTGTCTTAGCCAAAAAGCTAATAACTTCGCTAAAATGATTTCCAGGTGCACAGTTTCCAATGCTGGTTAATTTTCATGCCAATTTTAAGTTTAAAAAAAATTTATAAACACCCATAGACAATATTAAAATATAGATTGCAAAAAGAAATTTCTCTAAGTAAAAAAAAGGGCAATAACTCTGCCAAAAGAGACTAATAAATCTCGAAATTGCAGATGCAAAGGGTGTGTTCTCCGAACGTCAACTTTCTTAAAATCACATACTGCAGTATTGTTGTTTTAGCAGTTACAGTGAGGTCCCTAAGGGGTAAAGTAATAATTAATCATGTATTAAGCATTCTCCGAACGCCAACTTTCTTAAAATCACATTACTAACAGGTATTAAAGCTGGTGTTAACACATTTTACATGTTTGTTGTTTATAGAAAATTTAAAGAATATGAGACAAATATTAAGCTGACGTGAACACCCTTCACTTTCATGGCTTTTAAAAGGTGAAATTGAAATATCAAAATAAAAGGTGAATAATAACATTAGAACAATAACCGACTTGAACATTTTTCATTTGCAAGATTTTGTCAAAACTATCTTTCACTATAAATATTGTATCAGAATATGAAATAATCATATCATTGTTCATTATTGTTCATCTCAACATGGCAAATGCACAGCTGAATGTTAACTTCATAACCAACAGAAAAGGAGGGAAGAACAGCTTATGATGGCTATATCTACAGACACATCCGGAAAGGTGGCGACAAAATATACTGGAGATGCACCACATCCGGTTGTTCAGGTTCTCTAACTACATTAGACAACATACGAGTAAGTTTTGGAAGACAACAGCACAATCACCCCGCTGACCACACTGGAGTCGTCACAAAACAGATACTTAATCAAATCGACCGACGCTGCATGGAAGACGTAAGGCCAATACCATCTATCTATGAAGAAGAACTAAATAAGCTACGAGACCAAGAATGGGATGACGACACCCAAATAATTGTACAGAGACTCCCTACCTTCAACTCCAGAAGATCAGCTTTATACAGAGCACGCCGCAAGCAAACTCCTAAACTTCCAGAGACTCTTGCTGACATCAGCCTAGAAGGAAGATGGACACAAACAACCACTGGTGACCCATTTCTTCTTTTCGACGACAGCCAACAAACAGACCGTATCATCGCATTTGCCACCACAGAAAGCCTGACACATCTCTCAGCTGCCAACACCTTCTTCTGCGATGGAACCTTTTACACCTGTCCACGTATGTTTCGTCAGATATATTCTATCCATACACAGATAAATGGTACAATGACTCCAGTTGTCTATGCCTTACTTCCTTCCAAAAGTCAGAGCATATACGCCAGAATGTTCACTCTACTCAAAGAACACATGACGACACTGAACCTACCATTCAACGCCACAACAGCATTTGCCGACTTCGAAGTAGCCGCCCACAATGCCATACGCCAGGTTCTTCCAAACGTCACCATAAAAGGTTGTTTCTTCCATTTTACCCAATGTATATGGAAAAAAGCACAAACTACCGGACTTCAAACTTTGTATAGAGACAACAAAGATGTTAGAACACTAATTCGCCGAGCAGCCGCTCTTCCATTAGTACCCCTAGAAAGCATAGAAGAAGTGTGGTTCAACACACTAGAAGCCTTGGAAGAAACAGAAATTCCTCATGATACCCTGCCTTTCACTGATTATGTTACAGAACAGTGGGCTGATGCTGGCGGCAGAGCTACATGGAACCACTTCAACACAGATGGACCACGAACAACAAATAACCTAGAAGCTTGGCATGGTAAACTTGAAAGAAAGGTTCAACACGCACACCCAAATATCTTTACAATCATCAAGACCTTCCAGGACATACAGAATGCAATTGACATCAATCAACTCCAGAGAGAAGCAGGGGGAACCGTCCGCCCAAGGGCAAAAAGGTACATGACTATCGACTGTCGCATTCGTACGCTCAAAGAAAGACTGCAGAGAGGAACCATCACAACCATGGAATATGTAGATTCAGCATCGGAATTACTCCACTTGGGTTAAAAATGTATTGATATTTTTTGTAATTTATTGTTGTTGTATCTTTATTGTTGCTGTATAATTATATGTTTATTAATTTCTTTTTTTCCAATTTTCTTCAATACAAAACTTTATTATTATTTTATTTTCATTTTTAGCTCAACTTTGACGAAGTCAAATTTGAGCTATTGTCATGGCCCGTCGTCCGTCCGTCCGTCCGTGCGTCCGTCCGTCCATCTGTCCGTCTGTCCGTCCATCTGTCTGTCCGTACATCAACAATTGGCTATGGCTCAGGCTAGAGGTCGTATTTATAAACCGATCTTTACGAAACTTCTTGTGTACCTTTATTATGACCCTGGGACGGGAACGAGTGTTTTTAGGTGTGGTCCGAAATTCAAGATGGCTGCCAGCGGCCATTTTGTACCGATGATGCAAAAATCAGTTTTTTGTACAGAACTTCTGTATGAAAGTTCTGATTTGAATAAAGTTTTGTATAAATGTTTAGTACCATGGGATACATCACATATAATACGGGGTTTTTTCTCGTGCGTAAATTATGCAAATTAGACTGACTTTGATTTATTTAGTGTTACTTTCAGAGCTGTAAGTGCCAAGCTGCTATGGCTCGGGCTAGAGGCCGTATTTATGAACCGATCTTTACGAAACTTCTTGGGTACCTTTGTTATGACCGTGGGACGAGAACGAGTGTTTTGGGGTGCGGTCCGAAATTCAAGATGGCTGCCAGCCGCCATTTTGTACCGACGATGCAGAAATCTGTTTTTTGTACAGAACTTCCATATGAAAGCTCTGATTTGAATAATTTTTTGTATGAATGTTTAGTACCATGGGATACATCACATATAATACGGGTTTTTTCTCGTGCGTAAATTGTGCAAATTAGACTAATTTTTATGTTTTTTGGGGTTACTTTCAGCACTGTAAGTGCAAATGCCAATACGGCTCGGGCTAGAGGCCGTATTTATGAACCGATCTTTACGAAACTTCTTGGGTACCTTTGATATCACCGTGGGAAGAGAGCGAGTGTTTTGCTGTCCGGTCCGAAATTCAAGATGGCCGATGGCAGCCATTTTGTACAAAATTAGGTGCAATCAGATTTTTGCACAGAACTTCCATATGAAAGCGCTGATTTGAATAATTTTTTGTGTGAATGTTTAGTACCAAGGGATACATCACATATAACACGGGTTTTTTTCTCGTGCAGAAATTAGATGAACTTTGATTTTTTCAGTGCGACTTACACACAGTAAGTACACATGTCAATACGGCTCAGACTAGAGTCTGTACTTATGAACTGATCTTCTCGAAATGTCTTGGGTACCTTTGTTATCACCTTGGGACGAGAACGAGTGTTTCTGGGTGCGGTCTAAAATTCAAGATGGCTGCCAGTGGCCATTTTGTACCGAAATTAGGTCTAATCAGTTTTTTGTACACAACTTCTATACAGCTCAGACTAGAGGCCATATTTATGAACCAATCTTTACGAAACTTCTTGGGTACCTTTGTTATCACCGTGGGATGAGAGTGAGTGTTTTTGGGTGTGATCCGAAATTCAAGATGGCCACCAGCAGCCATTTTGTACCAAAATTAGTGCAATCAGTCTTTTGTACAGAACTTCTGTATGAAAGTTCTGATTTGAATAAATTTTAGTATGAATGTTTAGTAACATGGAATACATCACATATTCTAAGGGGTTTTTTTTCGTGCAGAAATTATGCAAATTAGATGAACTTTGATTTATTCAGTGCTACTTACACAATGTAAGCACATATGTCAATACGGCTCAGGGTAGAGGCTGTATTTATGAACCGATCTTCACAAAACTTCTTGGGTACCTTTGTTATCACCTTGGGATGAGAATGAGGGTTTCTGGGTACGGTCCAAAATTCAAGATGGCTGCCAGTGGCCATTTTGTACCGAAATTAGGTCCAATCAGTTTTTTGTCACAAGTTCTATACCGCTCGTATTTATGAACTGATCTTCACAAAACTTCTTGGGCACTTTTGTCTTCACCTTGGGACAGGAACGAGTGTGTTTTGGGGTGCCTTTGTTATCACTGTGCAATGAGAACAAATATTTTGGGGTTCAGTCAGACCCACTCTGGGACTCAAAGATTTTTTTCTAGTTTAGCATCTGACTGTCACCCACCTTTACAATACCTTACCTATACATTTGTTACAGGCAACGGTCAGTATTTAGACCATTACAATACTTTATATGTACCTTTGTTATCAGGTCATTACCTAGATGTTTGTCATTGCTGTGTCACATACTATACATGTGCATGTCTTTATCTTGGCAAGTTGAGCTACAGTGTCATTGACACTTTCATTTTTAAATACAAAATTATTTTATTTTTTTTCATTTTTTTGTATTTATTTATTTTTTTTATTTTTTTCAATTCTTTTGTGAAAAATATATGATAATTATATTGAAAACCCTTTGTAATAAAATATTTATAGTGTTAAAACTCTCTTGTTATCTGTACCTAACAATGCTATTCACACATTGATTTTCGCGAAGTTCTTATTAGTGAAAGCTCCCCTTTGTGTGCCCCATAATTAACTTCAGTGAAGCTGAACATCGAGATTAATTTTCTAAAAGTTGACGTTCGGAGATACAGCCATGCAAAGGCTCCTATGCAGGTTAATCTCTCTGCCAAGTTTTTTAAAAAAATGATCTGAAAATAAAGGAATACAAGGCCCGACAAAGCTGCGTCCACAGATATTAAATTCTGGTCAAAAAGGGCAATAGCTCTGCAATGCCATGTCCAATCGATCTCAAAATCGCAGGTGCACAGATTGCCATGGTGGCTAACTTCTGTGCCACGTTTAAAATATACTGACTCATGAATGAATGAAAAATATCGGGACAAAATTGTGTCCAGACAGATGGACTAACAGCAGACAAACAGATGGACAAGCTGATTCCAATATACCACCCCACAGCTTTGTTACAGGATGTATAATAAAACAATGGACAGTTCACACTTTTGTTGGTTTTAGAAACCGAGATGTTATTAGTTAAACGAAAGAGCATGATTTCACTGAAGAGACAGACATTATTTTATCACCTTGGAAAGGCAAGGTAAAGGACATGTTATTGAAGTTAATAAACAGCATTATGTACGTTACAGGGTGTATAATAAAACAATCGACAGTTCACACTTTTGTTGGTTTTAGAAACTGAGATGTTATTAGTTAAACAAAAGAGCATGATTTCACTAAAGAGACAAACATTATTTTATCACCTTTGAGAAGGAAGGTAACGGACATGTTAGTGAAGTTAATAAACAGCATACTTAATGTACATGTATGACAGTGATATGCTGATAGGCATCACAGTGTGGGAAGAAAAATGGGCCGTGAGCTGAGAAAAGGAACCTCAGGGGTCAAAAAATGAAATTTGAGTTAATTTGACATCTCTAATCTCCGGAAAACAACCTTTTCAGCAAAGTTTATTTCAAGACCATCTGACAATTAGAAATGGGTCAAAATGGGGTCTAAAGTGGAGTGTCAAAGGGCTCAATAAGTTAAATTGACCGTTTGATGTTTCCGCGTAATACCCTTGAACTGTGTATGTGCGACGTTATCGATCTTGAAAATGAAAACAAGAACCAATACCCAAATACAGACTATTGACGTTTACAGACAGTAACAAGTTGTTTCTTTTTGACAAGCAAAGTATTATTAGTGAACACAGACCACATAGATCACCATATGAGCTTTCACAGTGGATATATTTTCATGATGTGAGAAGAGTAATCTCGAATGAAATTGGAAAAGAATTTTTTTTTAAATTTTCATCAGTAGAGAAATATTTCACTACGCCTCTAACAGACACCACCATAAAATGTACTGAAAAGGAAATAAGATAATTAATAAATTAAAAAAACTCACTAGTCTAGTGTTTTTGACAGATTTCCAAATAAAACAACTAACTGATGGTTTCCTTGTTTCATGTCTTGATATATTGACATTTCAGAAAATTATGGATTAAAAAACTCAGATGGCAGCAATAGAAACTTAATGAAGCATTTTGTAGGAATTTAAAAAAACAAGAGGCCCCAAGGGGCCTGAGGGCGCTCACCTGACATGGTAGCCTAAATATCAACCCTGAGAATTGATTTCAACAAGTTGCATCTGCTCCTCCTAAGAAAAGCTTATACCAAATATCCAAAGATTCTGACCAGTGGATCTAAAAAAAAAAAGATTTTTAAAGAATATTCCTCATATTGAACTAAGTTATAATTCAGGCTCCCACAGGGAGCCCATATATGAATCCAGGGACTTGGCTTTAACAAACTTGAATCTCACCCCCCTAAGGATGCTGCACACCAAATATCAAAACATTCCGACTGCTGGATCTGAAGAAGAAGATTTTTAAAGAAAATTCCTCATTTTGAACTAAGTTACAATTCAAGCTCCCACAGTGAGTCCAAATATAGACCTAGGGACATGGCTTGAACGAACTTGAATCTCACCCCCTAAGGATGCTGCATACCAAATATCAAAACATTCCGACTGATGGATCTGAAGAAGATTTTTAAAGAAAATTCCTCATTTTGAACTAAGTTATCATTCAGGCTCCCACAGTGAGTCCAAATATGGACCTAGGGACATGGCTTGAACAAACTTGAATCTCACCCCCCAAGCATGGTGCATACCCAATATCAGAAGATTCTGCTGGCTGGATCTTGAGAAGAAGATTTTCAAAGAAATTTGCCTGAAATGCACTAAGTTCAAATTTGGGCACCTATACTGAGCCCAAATATAAACCCAGGGGGCTGATTTGAACAAACTTGAATCAGATCCACCCCACAATATTGCATACCAAATATCAAAAGATTCTGCCCGCTGGATCTGGAGAAGAAGATATTTTAAGAAACTTGCCTGAAATGCACTAAGTTCGAATTCGAGCTTCTATAGTGAACCCAAATATGAATCTAGGGAGCCGATTTGAACAAATTTGCATCAGATCCATCCCACAATATTGCATACCAAATATCAAAAGATTCTGCCTGCTGGATCTGGAGAAGAAGATTTTTTAAGAAATTTGCCTGAAATGCACTAAGTTCAAATTTGGGCTCCCATACTGAGCCCAAATATAAACCCAGGGGGCCGATTTGTACAAACTTGAACCAGATCCACCCCACAATGTTGCTTACCAAATATGAAAAGATTCTGCCTGCTGGATCTGGAGAAGAAGATTTTTTAAGAAATTTGCCTAAAATGCACTAAGTTCGAATTCGAGCTTCTATAGTGAGCCCAAATATGAATCTAGGAAGCCGATTTGAACAAATTTGAATCAGATCCACCCCACAATGTTGCATACCAAATATCAAAAGATTCTGCCTGCTGGATCTGGAGAAGAAGATTTTTTAATAAATTTGCCTGAAATGCACGAAGTTCGAATTCGGGCTTCTATAGTAAGCCCAAATATGAATCCAGGGGGCCGATTTGAACAAACTTGAATCAGATCCACCCCGCAATGTTGCATACCAAATATCAAAAGATTCTGCCTGCTGGATCTGGAGAAGAAGATTTTTGAAGAAATTTGCCCGAAATGCCCTAAGTTCGAATTCGAGCTTCTATAGTGAGCCCAAATATGAATCTAGGGAGCCGATTTGAACAAACTTGAATCAGATCCACCCCACAATGTTGCATACCAAATATCAAAAGATTCTGCCTGCTGGATCTGGAGAAGATTTTTTAAGAAATTTGCCTGAAATGCACTAAGTTCAAAATCGGGCTCCTATACTGAGCCCAAATATGAACCCAGGGGGCCAATTTGAACAAACTTGAATCAGATCCACCCTACAATGTTGCATACCAAATATGAAAAGATTCTGCCTGCTGGATCTGGAGAAGAAGATTTTTTAATGTTTTTCCCATTGCCTACAGTGTTAAAAAGTGCTGACTCAGCACTTTTTCAAAGTCCTGAAAAAAGTACCTTGTGATCAAACTGATAGGGATTTTTTTTAACCATTCTATTCTACTGGATAAAAGTAAGCTTTATACAAAATAAGAATTCTCTGTGTCGTGTAGTTTTGGAGATATGGCAGTTTTAATGTTTTTCCTATTTTTAGCTCTCGAGGTTCCCACGGGGCAATGAGAACATTTTTTTTGCATCAATCAACTACTTATGACCCATTATCATCTCATAACAAATTTGGTTCAAATTGACCTCACGGTTCAGAAAATAGAAATTTTAGGCGTGGCCAAAATTTCTGCCCCTCCCATAACGAAGGCAAATAATGCCCGACAAACTTCTCTTGAACAAACTTCATTCTAAACCTCAAAAGGACTCTGTATACCACATATCAAGTCTCTGCTACTGGTGGTTCATTAGAAGAAGATTTTCAAAAAATTTGGCTATTTTTTCCCCACACCTCTGCTCAATATGAGCCGAAACCTAATTTGGATAAAAATCAAAATGCCCCTATATAACCACCATATACATGAAATTTAATTAAAATGTGGCCAGTGGTTTAAGAGAAAGAGGCTCAAACACCACCTTCACGCTTTCAGTCAGGTGAGCTAAAAATTGGGAGGAAACAGTCCATGGGGGTGAATCGTTCATGTAATAATAATACTGGACATCGTTATGTGAGGACCAGTATTAGCATAACAAGGTTGTTCCAGGTCAACTCGCCCATCGGGTCAAGTCGGCCCCGAAATTTACTCGCCCCAGTTGGGAGCGAGTTAACCCACATTTGAGGGGTGGCTTGACCCGCGAAACAAATTGGGGGTTATTTGAGGAGGGGGGGGGGGGGGTAAATCTCACATTTTTAAACTGAAAAATAACACCAAAATAACTCAAGTGTTTGCTTTCAAATGTTTTAGAAAATCCCAGAATTCAAAACGTGAATCCTTTCAAAGAAAATCCCTGGAATATCCGTGAGGAAATAAATCACTGGGAGCACTTAACCGCCCACAGCGTACAGCCATTTTGACGACAGACGATATGTACAATTATTAAAGAAAACAAGCTTGAATCTGACCCCCCTAAAGATGTTGTATACCAAATATGAAGTGATTCTGACTGGTGGATCTGAAGAAAAAGATTTTTTTTAAATAGTCCTCATGTTGCACTAAGTTAAAATTCAGGTTCCCATCGGGAGCCCAAATATTAATTCAGGGACTCGATTTGAACAAATTTGAATCTGACCCCCTAGAGATGTTGTATACCGAATATGAAGTGATTCTGACTGTTGGATTTGAAGAAGAAGATATTTAAAGAATATTGCCCATACAGCACTAAGTTAAAATTCGGGCTCCCTTGGGGAGTCCAAATATTAAGCCAGGGACCCGATTTGAACAAACTTGAATCTGAACCTCCTAAAGATGATGTACACCAAATATGAAAGAATTCTGACTGATGGATCTGAAGAAGAAGATTTTTAAAGAATTGTCCTCATATTGCACTAAGTTAAAATTTGGGTTCCCATATGGAGCCCAAATATGAACCAAGGGACTCGATTTGAACAAACTTGAATCTGACCCCCCGAGAGATGTTGTGTACCAAATATGAAAGAATTCAGACTCGTGGATCTGAAGAAGAAGATTTTTAAAGAATTGTCCTCATAACGCCCTAAGTTAAAATTCGGGCTCCCATATGGAGCCCAAATATGAACCCAGGAACTCGATTTGTACAAACTTGAATCTGACCTCCCTAGAGATGTTGTATACCAAATATGAAATGATTCTGACTGGTAGATCTGAAGAAGAAGATTTTTAAAGAATAGTCCTCATATTTCACTACGTTAAAATTTGGGCTCTCATAGGGAGCCCAAATATTAACCCAGGGACTCGGTTTGTACAAACTTGAATCTGATCACCCTAGAGATGTTGAATACCAAATAGGAAAAGATTCTAATTGATGGTTCTGGAGAAGAAGATTTTTTTAATTTTTAAAAAAAATTCATGGGTGCCATCAGAGTTATGCCCCTTGTGGTGCTCCCTCTGGTGGGCGCAGCAAGTTTATGTGTACAAGTTTGAATTGACATATGATAGGGAACACAACGGACGACGACGACGACGGACGGCAAGTGATAAGTTAAGCTCCCTTCAGTGAGCTAAAAATTCACTCATATTGCACAAAGTAAAAATTCAGGCTCTAATAAGGAGCCCAAATATGAATTCAGGGATTTGCTTTGAACAAACCTGAATCTGACTCCCCAACAGAAGTTGTATACCAAATATGAAATGATTCTGACTGGTGGATCTGAAGAAGATTTTTAAAGAAAAGTCCTCATATTCCACTCCCATAGGGAGCCCAAATGTGAACCTAGGAACTCAATTTGTACAAACTTAAATCTGACCTCCCTGGAGATGTTGTATATCAAATATGAAATGGTGGATCTAAAGAAGAAGATTTTGAAAGAAAAGTCCTCATATTGCACTAAGTTAAAATTCGGGCTCCCATAGGGAGCCCAAATGTGAACCCAGGAACTTGATTTGTACAAACTTGAATTTGACCCCCCTAGAGATGTTGTATACCAAACATGAAAGAATTCTGACCAGTGGATCTGAAGAAGATTTTTAAAGAAAAGTCCTCATATTGCACTAAGTTAAAATTTGGGCTCCCATAGGGAGCCCAAATGTGAACCTAGGAACTCGATTTGTACAAATTTGAATCTGAACTCCCTGGAGATGTTGTATACCAAATATGAAATGATTCTGACTGGTGGATCTAAAGAAGAAGATTTTGAAAGAAAAGTCCTCATATTGCACTAAGTTAAAATTTGGGCTCCCATAAGGAGCCCAAATGTGAACCCAGGAACTCAATTTGTACAAACTTGAGTTTGACCTTGCTAGAGATGTTGTATACCAAATATGGAAGAATTCTGACCAGTGGATCTGAAGAAGAAAATTTTTAAAGAAAAGTCCTCATATTGCACTAAGTTAAAATTTGGGCTCCCATAGGGAGCCCAAATGTGAACCTAGGAACTCGATTTGTACAAACTTGAATCTGGCCTCCCTGGAGATGTTGTATACCAAATATGAAATGATTCTGACTGGTGGATCTAAAGAAGATTTTGAAAGAAAAGTCCTCATATTGCACTAAGTTAAAATTTGGGCTCCCATAGGGAGCCCAAATGTGAACCCAGGAACTCAATTTGTACAAACTTGAGTTTGACCTTGCTAGAGATGTTGTATACCAAATATGGAAGAATTCTGACCAGTGGATCTGAAGAAGAAAATTTTTAAAGAAAAGTCCTCATATTGCACTAAGTTAAAATTTGGGCTCCCATAGGGAGCCCAAATGTGAACCTAGGAACTCGATTTGTACAAACTTGAATCTGGCCTCCCTGGAGATGTTGTATACCAAATATGAAATGATTCTGACTGGTGGATCTAAAGAAGATTTTGAAAGAAAAGTCCTCATATTGCACTAAGTTAAAATTCAGGCTCCCATAGGGAGCCCAAATGTGAACCCAGGAACTTGATTTGTACAAACTTGAATTTGACCCCCCCTAGAGATGTTGTATACCAAATATGGAAGAATTCTGCCCAGTGGATCTGAAGAAGAAGAGTTTTAAAGAAAAGTCCTCATATTGCACTAAGTTAAAATTCGGGCTCCCATAGGGAGCCCAAATGTGAACCCAGGGACTCTATTTCAACAAACTTGAATCTGACCCCCTAGAGATGTTATATACAAAATATGAAAAGATTCTGACTGGTTCATCTGAAGAAGAAGATTTTAAAAGAATAGTCTTCATATTGCACTAAGTTAAAATTCAGGCTCCCACAGGGAACCCAAATATGACCCCAGAGACTCAATTTAAACAAATCTGAATCTGAGCCCCCAAGAGATGTTGTATACCAAATATGAAAGGATTCTGACAGATAGATCTGAAAAAAAAGATTCTTTAATGTTTTCCCCATTGCCTGCAGTGTTAAAAAGTGATGACTCAGCACTTTTTCAAAGTCCTGAAACTGTATCATGTGACAAAACCGATAGCAATTTTTTTTAACCATTCCTTTCTGATGGTTGTAAGGAAGCTTCACACCAAATAAAAAATATCAGTGCCGTGCAGTTTTGGAGATATGAGCATTTTAATTTTTTTCTATTTTTAGCTCCTTGGGTTCCCACGGGGGCAGCTGGAAATTTTTTTTTTCGTAAACCAAGTACTTATGACCCAATAATACCTCACATAAAATTTGGCTCCAGTCAGCCCCTCGGTTAGGAAAATAGAAATTTTGGGCGTGGCCAAAATTACTGCCCCTCCCATAACAATGGCAAATATTGCCCCTCGAACTTTCTGTGTACAAGCCTGAGTCTACAACCCAAAAGGAAGCTGCAAACCAAATATCAGGTCTCTGCCACTAATAGTTCATGAGAAGATTTTTAAGGATTTTGGTGCCCCTTGGGGGTGTGGCGCCACCCAGGGGGAGAGGCAACTTTATTTGAACAAATCCGAATTGGTATTGGTGGACGAATATTTGACCAAGATTTGAATAAAATTGGGCTATTTGTTTGGGAGGAGAAGTCGATAATGTAAAGTTCACGACGGACGACGACGGCGGACGGCAAGTGATAAGTTAAGCTCCCTTCGGTGAGCTAAAAAAAAAAAAAGAAGAAAAGAATCACACCCCCCCCCCCCCCCCCCCCCAAAAAAAAAACATTTACACCATACCCACCACTACCACTAAGGCTCTTTTGAGGTATAGGCACAGGGGGGAGGAGGAGATAGCGTGGGGGGGATCTATCCCAATCTTAATTGACATTTGGTATCCAAACATAGTTCTGATAAAACAGGAGTGTACCTGCTAGCTAGTATCCAAACCCATATACTAAGGTAGAAATGTTTGATCGAAAATTTAATGACTGAAGATGCATGAATTATTCATTGAGAGATTTGTAAACTTCACATAAACAAAGCATCAACCGAGTCTGACCCAGGCTGAACTGCAGGTGTTTTTATGATCATGTCTAATCGACCAGTAAGTTACACTCATTATCAAATCCAAGATACAACTGACATACTTTTATGAAAAAGGGCGACTCGAGGGAGGTGGGCATTGGGAGGATAGCTTGGGGAGAGTGAAAAATAAATCATTTGTCTGAGAGTGAAAGGAGAGAAAGAGTGGCATGGTATGGGTAACAAAGGGTTATTTGTTCAGTGGTCAGTGTGTTCAGTTCAGAGATGCGGGAGACCGACGCGGGACGGACAAAGAGTCTTGTGAGTGGAGGATTCAGGATTTACAATGCTTTTCAGCCAAAATATCCCCTTACTGGACTGGAGTCGTTAAATTATGAAAAAGGAAAACCAATTTGTAACAGCTCAAAGATGACCGTGCAAGGGCTATAGCCGCATGCATATTGTACAATATTATTATCCGCACAAATGAGGATCCACTAGTGACTACGGTTGCAGTGGATATTCATACGTTATGAGATATTAAACCGTGTCTCTACAGGTCTCTATCTTTAGAGAAGAATAAATTAATTTTAGTCATAAAAAAATAGGCAGATGAAATCGTCAGATGTGTACCCATACGTGTAATTAGTAGAAAGCTGTATGACGGAGGGCCACCACGGATGCTGACATAATGTACACCATACAAGGTATGGGCACATATAGAAATGGATGTGTGGAGGAGTGTCTAATTTGATGGATAAAGGGTTAATATCTCCGGATCAAATTATCAGATTTACATAAAAAACTATACAGCACAGCACATCAGTAACCTGAATAAATATATAAAGTAACATGACAATCGGATTGATATTTTTTTAGTTATCTCATGCCAAAGGGATTGGAGGAATTTTCAATTTGAAGGATAAAGGGGGTTAATATCTCCGGGTCAAATTATCAGATTTACACCAAAAACTATACAGCTCAGCACATCAGTAACCTGAACACAACTGTAAAGTAACTCGACAATCCAAGCAATATTTTTCAAGTTATCGAATGCGAGAGAGATTGGAGGAATTTTCAATTTGAAGAATAAAGGGTTAATATCTCAGGATTAAATTATCAGATTTACACCAAAAACTATACAGCTCGGCACATCAGTAACTTGAACACAAATATAAAGTAACTTGACAATCCAAGCAATATTTTTCAAGTTATCGAATGCCAAAGGGATTGGAGGAATTTTCAATTTGAAGTTAAAGGGTTAATATCTCAGGATCAAAATAACAGATTTACACCAAAAACTATACCGCTTGGCACATCAGTAACCTGAACACAAATATAAAGTAACTTGACAATCCAAGCAATATTTTTCAAGTTATCGAATGACAAAGAAATGGATACAGACGCCGGACGGACAGATGGACGGACAAAGGATGGACGAACGACGGATGGTCACCCCAGATGCCGGCATTATGTGTACCATACATAGTATGGGTACGCATAAAAATGGTGGTGATGGGGGGGGGGATGTGTCTCAATGTATGTTAGACTAATTTTCAAAGTTCTGCCCTACTTCGATTTGCTCAGTGAGTGAATAACCGTGGGTACCATGATTCCACAAATTGGGCGAATGATCATATCTTTTGCCTATTGTTCTCAAAAGAAATTTAAGGTCACTGTTTTTCCGTTCGACCCCTAGGCTAGAGCTTCACTATTTCTGCTCAGTTAACATTAATTTTGATAATTCTCTTGAAACTAGGATCTGCCTATAACAGGATCAAAAATAGCTTCCTTTAGCTATGGCAAATGGAAGCTACATGTGATGTAACGCATTTGTATATTGGAATAAGCTATTCGAGAGCTTTCCAACAGTGCACTATACATCGAAAGAATTTCATGAAATAATATGGAGTTTTATACTAAGTTATAGGGAACGCGGTGTCGCAGTGGGTAGAGATGCAGTCTGCAAGCCGAGGGGTCCTCGGTTCGAACTCCACCTGCGACAAGGAAGATGTGTCCTTAGGCAAGACACTTTATCCCAATTGCCTACATGGAGGCACGGTGGCATTGTGTACTAAAGCGTACTGCACGTCGAGAAGGCATTTTTCTTCAACCAATGCTAATCCTGCTTGTGTGGAGTTAGTACGTTGGGGAGGCTTGATGAAAATTTATGTTCTTTCTAGCCTAAAAATGTATTTTAATTGTGTCATTTGGGGCTTATTTTTTTTTTTTAAATCTCTCTGGGGGGGGGGGGGGGGGTGGGGGGGGACCTCTTCCACGTCCACACACGAAGAATACCACCCCATATGTTTCCCCAACTCAAGATTTCATCGTCAGGATTTATGGCTGCGGCTTAAAAATACTTGTCCTCCCCCTTCCAAAAAAAAAGATCCCAGTGGCCTCCTATAATATATATACAGTGTGCAAAATTTCAAAAACAACTCTAAACCGACTGACAGTTCACGTGGTTTGGAGATGGCTAACCGAATGCTCGACTATGTAAAAATTCTTGGGAAACTGCTTTTTTATCATTAACAAGTATTCATATATTGCATGGAATTGAATATATATAGCCTCTCAAGGCAAAAGTCTAAAACTTTATCAAGACACAAGAAAGGCTAGTTGACTGGTAGAATGCTAGTAGCCCATATTTGGGCTTTATTCTGAACTGCAGATACCTAAAAGATACCTAAAAGTTAAAGGCTTCATATTATGTGGATGTTCTTCATATTATCATGGAAGTAAAATTACTTCCTCTCCATCGATTTGCATTGTTACAATTTATGAGAGAGTGCCTCTCCCATTAATTGTAACAAGACAAAAATGTGTGAACAAATCAAGGCTGAGAAAAAAATTTAACATTCTACCAGTTAAGTTGCTCGGGCTTTACCATTCAAGATGCAACTTTTGGCAAACCATCATCTGTTCACGTATATTTAAATTTTGCATACTGTATATATCTGGCGGGTGTTACTGTGAAGAATTCAACCTTTCGCAGGAGTTCATTCCTGATCAAGCTGGTGTAATAATGGGTTACACCCTATAAGTTTGAAGCAAAATAGAAGCAAGGAAAGTTTTAAACTGAATGCACAGTTTAAGGCTGAGGGAGTGGGGGCTGTTTTTGTGTGTAGGCTGAGGTTGAGCAATTTTTAAATATTACCAAATAGGCACACAACAGTTAGCATGATTGCAAAACTGATGGAATGTGATGTAAGATTACCACTCAACCCTTCTATTATCGTTTTCTTGAATAGTAGGGCTAATACGAACTTTAGACATTACTGCATAGAAAATTTCAGGTATTTTAAATAAATGATGCTAGAGAACCAAGTATTATTAATAAGACTAATGCTGAAGACAATTGCAACTTATTGAGGTTATCTTAAAAATTATTCTAGCTCATACTGTAATCTGATGTTCGGAAAAAAGTATTGAATCCAACAGGTACCCAAAGTAATTGGCAATCAGCAGAATATCAGACACAGTGAAAAAAAAGATTTTGGCTATCACTTTGAGTTCCAGTTACACTCTTCTGGAATATGGAAGTGTAGGCCCACAGTGATCAGTAGTCCTATTGCCTCAGTTCTATATTTGGTTGAAATCACTTTGCGATTTTGTGAAATATAAAGCAGGACAAGCATTTCTGGAAACCAACATGTTTTGAAGAATCGTATGTGTCTGTACTTTTTAACACCCCCCCCCCCCCCCCCCCCCCCCCACCTCCGAAAAAGATAAAATGTGTAAAAATAGATCTACAGTGAAAACTGAAGTCGTAAACAAATTCAAATTTATATCTGTACACTGTAGTCTCTACAGAATACTCTTGAGTTAATGTCGTCTTCAGTAAGTTCACAATATTAGTTTAAACAGTATTTATTCAATAATTGACATGTGTATACATATCACAATAACAAAAGGGTAACAAAAAATTCTGAACAGCACTAGATACAATAGTATACACAAAACAAGGAAAGCAGATTACTACGTAGAGGAGGGATTCGACAGAAAGCTGAAGCTTATTAAGTCGTCTCCCTGACAAATTATGACTTACTCCTGTAGGTGGTAGAGATCAGCAGAAGAGCCCACGCGCCGTCGCAAGACAGCCGAGACCCTCCCTCCATTATAAATTAAGTTACAAATTAATTGCTTCGATCGGAGGTCAAGGGGAGGATAGGTTAAGCGTCACATCGGAGCAGATGCGAGGCAGAGGGAAGCACCTCGACCGCCAGGCAACGACTTTGTGGAAATGTTTAAACTTCAACGTGAAAAGAAAGGAAGAACGAAGAGAGAAGAAAGAAGCACTAATAAAAACAAAAGATAAAAGGAAAAAAGAAAAGAAACTAATATGTTGAAAACAGCTTGAATACTTGATACATAGACATTATCAACATTATGAGCATTCAAAAGAGCATGTATCGAAGTCAAAATCGGGCCTCCAAGGACAGCTCACGAAGAGTCTAAAACAAGTCACGATCTATCTCCAGAAACTGGAGCAAGACTCCGACACACACCCTTCACATACATACAGATGGTAATAATGTGTTTACCCTACAATATCTTGGGAATAAATCAGAGTTAATACAGACAAGATACATGTTGAATATATGTTAAATAGATTTAACACTCAAGAGAATCGTAGGTAGGCAACTTATTTACTTTTGGTTCATTTGATAGCGAATTAGGCATAAATAGGCGGAAGTAAACCCCGAGATGTTGAAAGATTGAAGGCATGAGGGGGTATTCCACAACAGGCATTCGTCGAATGGGTCCTATTATGCCAGCTAAACAATACCTGTTTGATGCAGTGAATAATCACTATTTCAGTGTTGACTTTCACATGTAGAATGGGGATGGGGGCGTAGTATTGAGTTTCAACTTACTGAAATCGCTTGCTTGATAAAATGAAGTCATGGACAACTTCGGAAATAAGGCGGTTGTCATCGTTATTCAAGAATTCAGAGCCAAATAGAAGTGTGGATGTATCAGCTACGTATGGGAGTAAATTAATCGTATAATTACAAGCGTTTGAGAACAAAGGACAATGAAAGAAAAAGTGATCAGTAGTTTCAAGTTCACCACACTGACAGGAGGGACTGGTTGATAAGTGATTGTCAAAAAGGTGGGAATTAAGACTACTACAACGCAACCGCAGCCTGCAATGATATATTTGAGCCCTACGAGATTTTGCGTTACTATAGAACCTTGGTGGTCTTTGGTTACCATTACTGAGAAACGTTTTAAAGTTAATCAATGATGAATTCTCACGGACAGGTACAGGCAACTTATTCCACTGGTCAGTAACACTGGGGATAAAAGACGACTGATACAATTACGTTTGGCAAAAAGGAACTCGGTGGTTTTGACTAGATCGGAGACTACGCGATAAATTCGTCCAGGAGATAAGTGGGGGAACTTTGTTGGAAATATATGGAGGTGACATGTGATGATACATTTTGAAGAACTGAATTATTTTATGTTTTTGGCGTTTTTCTTGCAGGGATTCCCACCGTGTTTCAGAATATAACAAAGACTTACTGGCACTAACTGTTGCTCCGGTGATAATTCTTGCCGCTGCTATTTGTATTTTTTCGAGTTCCACGACGTTGGTCACAGAACAATTATCCCAGACAGTGTCCGCGTATTCAAGAAGTGGCCCAATAAAGGCAAAATATATATTTTACAGGATACTACGATCAAGGTTAAATTTATGCCTCCTCAGCAAGTCTAAGCAAGACCAGGCTCTGGAGCATATGTGGTCAATGTGGCTGTTCCATGTGCATGTACTATTTAGTATGAGTCCTAAGTGTTTATGGTCATGAACTTCCGATATCTGTGAGTTACCTAAATATAAAGGTCGATGAGAGTTGAGGTTGCTTTTACATGATATACACATACTTTCAGTTTTGTTGGGATTGAACTCGAGCAACCATGTTTTGGCCCAATGCTCGATTGTAGCCAAATCGTTATTGATTATGACCGTGGCTTGCTCTGGGTTTTCAATAATTAGATGTAAGGACGTATCATCTGCGAAGAGGCGAATACTGCTGAATAAGTCGCTGGTTATATCGTTTATGTATATCAAAAACAGTAATGGTCCAAGTATAGACCCCTGGGGTACACCGGCATTAATGGGTCTCCATGAAGATGACTCCGAGGCTATCATAGTTAACACTTTTATTAATGACGTAGCCCTTGAGGCATTCAAACAACCGTAGTGATGTGTAATTGGTTCAGTAAAATTTTCAGATTGGGGGGTAATAAGCCCATTTGATTGGCCAATGAACAGAGCAAACAAGGCAGTGAAGCTTTCATGCAGCTCAGCACCACTGAGACACAAGAGCAAATAAATTAAGAGGCATATAAATCCATCTTTTGGCAGGCAATGCCTTAAGCTTCTCGAATAAACTGCAAGGTTGTAATTTCCTATCCGAGCACGGTATTGTTCGAGTGAGCACATGGAATATAATTGTATTATTGGAGGCAAAATGTATTCAAGCTGGCGTGAAAAGAAGTAATGTAATCTAGAGTAAAGAGTGTTAGAGTTTTAGACTTGAAAGTAAAAGTTACAAAAGACACTAAAAAAAGAGGTGAGAGTAATAAAATATTTACAAAATAACTCAAGTGTTTATAGAGGGTTAGATTGCTTATTCGAAGTCGTAAAACATAGAACTTTGGGGTGGATATTACTAGCAAGAGCAATCAGCATAAGGCTTAGCACTTAGCAATTATAACTAATGAGAGATTAGATAGTCACAACCAGTAGTAGGAGTATGTACTTGATAGTGGAGTACTCATCCAGAACGAAATAGTGACCCTGCCTAAATCCCAATTTTCAACTAGTAGGTTCAGTAGGAAAAGAAGTCCATCCGGCATAAAAAGTCGAAAGTTGCCAGGAAGGACTTCCAGCTGTGTTCCAAGGGTACAGAGGCAAGTGGGACTTATCCCTTATGCTCATCCACCTTGCAACAAATAGAGACTGTGACTAATACTACTAACAATAAAAATATTAAGAATAATAATAGTAATAATAGTTATAAAATTAATAATAATAATAATTGTTTACGTCCGAGCTGTATATGTAGTTCTAATAAAGTTGTCTGCAATGAGGAGAAAGGAACATCCCACTAGTTGTAAGATGTCTCGTGCAAATATAATGCAACTGCGTATAATTTTGAGGTAGGGACATTGCCGCGAAGTAGATAAGAATATTAGATTCCCGCTACCGATGGTCGGTGCATGTACCAGATAGTGAAGTAATCATCAGATATAAAATGGATTAGTAATCTTGAGCGAAGTGAAAGTAAAATGAAGTGATAAAATAAAAGATGAGATAAAAAATGCTTTTTGGTAATAACTACCATTCTGGCTGTTACAGATCTGGAGACATGTCCTACGAGGATATTTGGCGGGGCAAGCATCAATGTTGCTTTAGGATCCTGTCGTCAAAGATTTAATGTTATCTCGCCTTATAATATTTATTAGTAGCATTCAGTCTCGAGTCTAGTGGAAAAGTACGATCGACCAGACAGGTCACCAATGATATTAACGTTGTCCTGTTGGATAGCACCACACAAACTTCATAATACCATAGAACCCTGGCAGATCTGAGTGAATGTGTTATGAGGATATTCAGCGAGGCATGGGTCAACATTGTTCAAGAATCATGTGAACAGAAATTTGTCATAATCTTGCTGCATAGCATTTATTGGTAACATCTAATCTCGAGTCGTATTTGATTAGAATTTTAAAAATATTACAACAAACCCAGCAATGGCTGCCACAAAGCAGTCATGACTGGATTTGCTGAAAGACATTCAAAAGTATTCACTAACAACGCATAATTCAGTGTCTCAAGTAAGTTCGATTTGAAGAATATTTGAAAAAAACATTTCAACAAGCTGCTGATGAGCAGCCACAACTGGACTTGTTGGAAAGATATTCACAATTCCGCTCAGCTAGCAAAAAAGTACAATTGACCAGACAGGTCACCAAAAATATTAACCTTACACTGTTGGATAGCACCACACAAACTTGAGGGAATGTGCTATGAGGATATTCCGCGGGGCATGGGTCAACTTTGTTCTAGAAATGTTCTAGAAACTTGTTCTGGAATCGTGTTCTCACAAATTTGTCATTATCTCGCTACATAGTATTTAATAGTAGCACTATATCTCGCTTAATAAGTGATTTGAGTTTCTAAAATATTGCAACAAGCCCAGCCATGGCTGATGCAAAGCAGTCATAACTGGATTTGTTGAAAGACACTCAAAGCTCACACATTTGATAATAAAGTAAGTAAACTGGATATGTTCAGTTAATAAGTGATATGGGTTTCAGAAATATTGAAACAAACCCAGTCATGGCTGATGCAAAGCAGTCATAACTGGATTTGTTGAAAGACATTCAAAACCAACACAACTGATAGAAAAATACGTAAACTGGATATGTTCGACTTAGACTAGTCAAAAAGTGTGGTTGATCGGAGAAATTACCAGATAATTTAAAGTTATCTTGCCAGTTGGCTTGTGATCATATACAACTTCACAGTTGGCTTGTGAAAAGTTCACAATATTAGGCTATCTTCTATGTTCTTGTGAGGGTGCGTTGTAATTTTATACTAATTTATAGAGAAAGCCGATATAACTCAAGTTATTACCGAGTTCCTAATCACCAATCATTCGAAAAGGGCGTATTTAAAAAAAAATGTAGGAAACTATTTTTTAGCCTTGTAGGCCTCAACCTTGCCCTCAGTATAAATAAATCACTAGCGAAACCCAAAACTGTTTCTTGTATTTGCAAAGTTTTAAATGAAAGTTTTGAAAGTTATTTCCACTTTATAATTTTATTGGTATTAAATTTGTTGAAAAAACCCACAAATTACAAGTGGAAGTACGTGTAGTCGCCTCATGGATTCACAAGTTAATAGGCCTGCAGAGATCAAATTGTTTTCCAGGTGGCTCGGCAGTTCTGTCGCCCTGTAATTTGTAAAGGATTTTGGCTGCCTGCACAGACAGAGAGTTGCAAATTCAAAATATCGTTGGTACTGGAAAATTTATTGCAACTTGACAGAGTCTATAACATATATGATACTGGATACTGATGACACGTACATGTAGGCTAATGCAGTGTACATAGATCTTAACCAGTCATTAGGTCGTAATTTCATCAAATAAATTGAAAAAAATAACGTTAACAATCGTCTCACTTGACATTTGACGGATTTTCCAAATCACAGAACATCCATTCTGGTTCTCGGAATGCCTTAAATAATTTATTGAATTCACAGGCCTGCACAGATGAAAAGGAAACAAAAGGGTTTTCGAAACATACGTTCACTGCAACTTTCATTTCGATGTCACGCAATGACTTACAAACAGAAACACATACTCGTTCATGTAAACAATTCAGTGTGTGAAACTTCATAAACAAGGGCAAGGCAGCCACATGGAATAAAACATTTGTTTCTTGCCTACTGGCAGAGCTTCGAAAAACCCATTGTGAAGCCATAAAATTACAGTATTCGCATTAGTATATAAAGGATATGGAATGAGTGTTTTTCTCATATAATATTTATGAAACGAGTCCAAGAATTTTCCGTTTGGGCGAGCCTCTGGCAACCCCAAACAGAAAATTCGTACAAGTTTCATAAATATTATATGAGAAAAACACTCATTTCATATTCTATTTATCATATGACCCACACACGCACAAATTAGCCACTTAGTATGACTTTTTAACCCATCACCTAACTTGAGTTGCAGACGGCACTTGGAAAAAGCATCCTTGTATAACTAAAAATTTTCATTTTTTGCTTCCAAAACATAGGTTATGACCCCTCATTGGAACGAGCGTGACACGCTAGTTCCAATGAGGGGTCATAACCTATGTTTTGGAAGCAAAAAGTGAAAATATAAAAAAAATGAATGGCATTTTTCTTGCATTGCGCGGGACAGTTTTTGCCGTTACGTTAGGTAAAAGATTAATACAATATAATCCACCCTAAATAGGACATATAACATAAATTCGCTCTACTGAAATTATGCAAATGTGACCCAGTTGTATTTTGTTTAGGCAATCAAATTGTCCAGTTTTGAAATTGACCAATGAAAGCTCCCAACTCTAATTATGCAAATTATGAAAATGTGGCCCAGTTGTATTTTGTTCAGCCAATCAAATTGTCTAGTTTTGAAATTGACCAATGAAATTGACGGAAGGCTTTATTTATCACTGATTAATATGAAAACAAAATATCAAATGTTTTAAAGTGAACAAAACGGACGAGTCATATGATAAATTTTTATAGTATGTTCATTTCACCCCAAAATGTTGTGCACAACGCAGTTTATTACTTTATTTCACAGTTTAAAGTGGGTGCAGATAAATTCAAAGCAAGCAACCAAAAAACTTGAAAAGCCTAGAGATGTTTTCTACACCGTAAACAACAGTTACTGAATGTCAAGAACAAATCTATGTTCGGATATTGGTGCTCACTGAACTTAACATAGACACTGTTGCTCTAGAACGATATACCAAAAAGAATTGAAATCTGTTAACTATTGTTCAAATTATGCCATAAACAAGTTTTACAGGATATTTTTATAACAAAGGGCCATAACTCTCACAATTTTCAAGAGATATCGGTGGTCATCAAACTTGATGTAGACATTGTTGCTATAGAGGCATACACCAAAAAGAACTGAAATCTCTTAATTATTGTTCAAGTTATATCATAAACAAAGTTTGGATGGTCGGACAGACAGGTGTGCGGGCAGGCGGCCAAATGGATGGATGGACCATCTGTCTGTCCGGAAGGAGGTCTTCATTATATTCTATATCCCTCCCCTGAGAGGTGATAATAACCTGGTTGAAATATGTCCACTTGTTAGTAGTAATGAACAAGAAGTTTCATCAAGATTGGTTGTTAAATGTAGGAGGAATTTCACATATAATAATAATCTCATTTGGAAATCCACCATAAATCTAAATTCAAGGCTACGACCTGGTTAAAATTTGGGAATATGTGCATGTCCACTTGTTCATAATGTTTGAGAAGTTTGATCAAAATTGGTTAAAAAATGTAGGAGGAGTTGCATGCACAAGAATATCATATGTACAGATGGATGTATGGACATACTGTTACAGGGTGACAACAATATAGCTCACCACTTCTTAGTAGTGAGGGCATAACAATTCAAATTTCTTTGGGAATGCCAATTGCTCCTCGCATTCAATCTTTTATCTATAATGTTGTATGATTCTAAAATGTAATGTTATATGCTTTTTACTGAGACATGTGCAGTCCAAAAAACGCGGCACCATGTTTCAATTCAACACTAGATATTTTTCGACAAACCAGAAAACTGAACGGCAAGATCCAGCAAAGAACGGCCAAATGGTTTTATTGTGTTTACAGTGCATTAACTGATCAAACTATTTCACTGAGAGAGAACTGGACTAACGACCATCATGGACTCTCATCAGTTAGTTTATCCGACAAAGAGGTGAATGCATTGTGCTCTCATGAGTCCACAACGTATTCACCTTTTTGTCCATTTTCTCTCGGTGGATGAGTCAATAAGGGAGAAAACATGACAATGAGAAGTCAACATAGTTTAGATGACTTTTATTCATTTGTTATACTGATTTATGTTTTTTTTCTGACTGAATATGTTTAGCAACTGATCCCCTAGAACACATAAAATGATTGAAGGGAAGTTAGGCTGAATCTAACACAGTTTTTGTCGTGAATGGTGTCGTGTAAACATTTTTCCAAAGTTAAGAAGCCTGAAGTGTTGTTTATTATCTGTTCTCAACACAAAGAAAAACTGAATCACAACCAAGGTTTTCTCCTAAAATCGAACTGAAACCAAATCTGAAAAATCTGAACCTCCCAGCTCTAAATGATAAATGATCTGAAATATAATTTTATATTTTTAGTTCGAAAAAAACCCAGTTTGGAACATTTAATAGTTACAGTCAATAAAAAAAATCAAATCACTTCTAATATAAGTACATGTAGCTCATAAAAATAATCTTTCCTTTGTAAAACTATGAATGTGAAATCTGAACATGCTGGGGGGGGGGGGGGGGGGGGGGAGGGAGGGGGACGCAGTGGCTCAGTAGGTAGAGGTGCAGGCTGCAAGCCGAGAGGTCCTCGGTTCGAATCCCAGCTGCGGCAACGGCACACTTCACCCCCATTGCCCATGTGGGGGCACAGTGACGCTGTGCACTAAGGCGTACTGCACATCGATGGTGCACCTGTCTTCAACCAATGCTAACCCTGCTTGTGTGGAGTTAGTATGTTGGGGAGCTGACAGTTGCTTGCCATTGCTTGATGGTTCTCTCCAGCTTCCTCCACCCATAAAACTGTCGTGGTCATGATTAGCCATTGTGCCGAAATATGTGACCTTAAACACCAATAAATAAATAAATAAATCTGAACATTCTAAAAATTGTTCCATACATTCCAAAAGAATGAATGTACACAATCCATGAAATAAAGCCATGATGGAATGAAATCATAACACAAAAAAATGCACATTGCCTCGATTTTGCACTATTAAAAAGATTAGCTGAGGGACCCATGCTATGTTTGGTTTTTCGATAGGTGGTATTTCAGGGATTAATATTTTTTAAATCCAATCATGGGAATAATGGGACAATTCAATTTGGAGTTACCTCCCCAATACCATAGAACGTTCGGAATTTATAACTGTTTTACCTACACTACACACAGTAAATACCCCTATCTTGCAACAATAATAATGCAAAATATTGCTGTGAAACATGTCAATTTGGTTATATCACCTGCTGAGTTTGAAGTCGATCAGGCCACAGACAATGAGAAGATGAGGCACGTCACTCAATCACAACAAACAGAATAACTCAAATTATAGTATAGATTACAGTGACAAAGACTGTGTCAATGATGCAGTCTGTTTACAGTAAGCAGTGTTATTTCAACATATTTCCCATATATTTTCTGTTTGGTATTGTGGCAGAGTTACTTATTTATTTATTTATTGGTGTTTAAGGTCACATACTTTTGCACAATAGGTAATCATGACCGCAACATGGGTATAAAGTCAGGCCAGTCAATCGTTTATACCACATGTTACTTATTTTAGAGGACTCGCACCCCAAGCATTAGTGACTGGGTCCTATTTTACCAGTGAAAAAGAGCTTGTTTACCACAGTAAACAAGCACTGCTTCATTTCCTGGGGTTCCCACAGGGAGGCAGAGTTATTAATGTACCTAACCAATGATAGTGAAACACCAATGGATGATACAGAGGGTAGGGATGCTTCCCTCAGGCCTCAGGTTGTAATTTTTAGACCATGCTCCATGCACATAGCATAAAATTGCAGTACTTCAGAGATAGTTGTTCGATCCCATACAGGTCACCCATGGCATGTGAGATGTTATCCGCCACAGATGTGTCCTGTCCGATGGTTACAAATGACTCTTTCTCAAGATGTAGGCCTACATGTCTGCAATAAAGATGTGAACTAGATCTTAAAAGAGCAAAAAAAAACAACATTTACTTGTATCAAGCCTGATATAAATGGACAAAGCCATTTCCAAATTGTTGATTTGGTATCCTGTGATGCAGACTGCAGTTTCTGGCCATATTTAAATACCACATTTAAATACCACGGAACATATTGTTTTGAAAAACGGAGCAAAGATTTATGGAAACATAAGTATGAACTATAAATCCCAGAATAATAATATACAGTAAAACATATTGTTATAACCCCCATATTATATTGAGATTGATATATCCTTAGTTGTTTATTATATGAGATTGATATTTTTATTTCTGCATTTTCTGACTGGTCTGACTCATTTGCATTGAGTGACCTTTGTTTAATCTTTGTTACACTAATATATTGTACATATAGCTGTTGATTGTTTAGTTGTTTAAGTAGGTCAGTGACCTTGTTTACTTGAACTTTAACAGAATCCCCTAGAAACTGTTAGAACTTTGAAGAATTTTCATCTTCTGGAACATTCTATCTGGTTACTATATAAAGGTTTGTCAACAGAATTCAAAAACTCATTTTTAGAAAGCCATTTCAGAAAGACTCACTTTAGTTGTGTCCACTGGAGATTATTATTGTTTAAGAACAGTACATTTATTATAGAAGCAGTGCTTCTTTGTGAATTTGGAAGATTGATTCCAAAAGCAAATTTTGAAGAGAATCTATTCGTCTTGAAAAAGAGAATTTATACTTTTTGTGAAACAGAATAATATTTTGTGAAAAGCCAGGATTCTACTGGATTATTTGGAAATAACCTTTGGCGCCAATACTTCTTGGAGTTTTACTCCATTTGAATTTTGTGGAGCATTTTGTTATATTTTATTGGAGACTGCTGAAATTTCTAAGTGAAAATTTTATTACAAATCTATGGGATACTGTTTCTGAAGAGACATTCTTGGATTTAATACTACCAGCTGGTAACTCTTCACAAGATTTTTCACCACTGGATTCTGTCAAACAGTATTTTGGACTAATTCGATAATTGATAATTACCACTGTTTTTATTTTCTGTAAACCAATTAGTGTAAATGATCTTTGTATCAATTTTTTTTTATATGAAATTTTTTTTAATTAAATTTCAGAATAGATAAATTCATAGTTATTGTTGCTAATTCTCAGATTTCTTTCTGTTACCAATATCAATAATATTTCCACATCGTAACAGAAATTGGGGGGGGGCTCATTGCCGAGATTGAATATAAGATAATGAGAAAGCTTTATTTGCACATTGCATTTATTATTTTGGCTCATAGTCGAAACATTTAAATTTTCTTAGAAAATTTCATTATTTTTTTTTCATATAATCTGTGAACCAGTAAACCTTTTCATCATGGTATTTATTGTGACAGAATTTATATCTGAATTTGAAAACTCTCCTAGTTTGGCCCTTTTAGAATCTCTTAAGAAGGAGGATTTATTTCAACTTGCTCAGTATCTAAAATTACCTGCCACCCATGGTCTGAACAAACATAAACTTAAACAGCTCATTGTTAATCATTATATGGAGGAAGGCCTTTTGCCTCAGTCTGAAACTCTTCCCTCTGAACCACAACCTACTGATGCCATTGAACTCAAAAAGTTATAATTGGAATTAAAAAGCTAGAAATGCAACAAAAAATGAGGGAAATTGAAATTCAGGCCCAAAAAGAAAGGGAACAAAGTCAAATTCAGGCCCAAAAAGAAAACGAAGAAAGAGAAAATTAAATTAAATTAAAAGAAATTGAAGCTCAAAAAGAAAGGGAACAAATTCAGACTCAAAAAGAAAAAGAGGAAAGGGAATTAAAATTTAGGGAAATTGAAATTCAGGCCCAAAAGGAAATAAAAATAAAAGAATTGGAATCTCAACGTCAAGGCTCAAATGTAATTTTCGCCAAGTAAATTTGATGCAACTAAACATGTTAGGCTAGTTCCCACCTTCCAAGAAAAAAAAGTGGATAAATATTTTTTACATTTTGAAAAAGTGGCAACATGTTTAGAGTGGCCAAGGGACGTCTGGACTTTGCTGTTGCAAAGTGTTTTGAAAGGGAAGGCCCAAGAAATCTATTCCGCTCTATCTTCTGAGCAAAGCAATAATTATGATGCTGTTAAAGAGGCTATACTTAAGGCATATGAACTTGTTCCAGTGGCCTATAGGCAGAAATTCAGAAATTATTATAAAAACGAAAATTTAAATTTTATAGTAAATTTCCTTTCTTATTATACCTACCACAATTGTTTACTACAGGCTTGCACTACAATGGAAGACCCTAACTCGGATAATATACTCTCTATTTTTGTCATTCCCAAGCAATTTAGGAAAGAAAAGTGGTGCAAAAGCACCAAGAAAAAATAAGCCAAAACTGGGTCAAGTGCAACCGGTGCAGACCCAGTACGGGACGCTCTCTTCCAAGTACAACTCCACGACTTCCGTTGCCAGTGCGCATATGCGTCGCTAATAACTCATTGTTTTGAATCCGCCAACGTGAGAGTTATGTGATCAGCAGGTAGGAAGGATTCTTACCCGTATAAGAAGACGGGAGGGCCTCCATGTAAACAATTGTGGTAGGTATAATAAGAAAGGAAATTTACTATAAAATTTAAATTTCTTATCAACCTACCCACAATTGTTTACTACAGGCTGAATAGACAATAGGCTGGAGGGAATCGCATAACCAACCCTACACATTACCCAAGTGCACTGGAACCGTGAACAGACGGAAGAGATCCCGAGGCTTATCAACCATAGGATTACAAACCTTAGTCAAAGACAATGAAAGATGAGGCGTATGGTTCTGTGCGATGCACAGGCAGAAAGGGCAGGAACAGCATGGAGCTGGAACTGACCCTGTAAAAAGCTAAATGGCTGGAATAGACAACAGCCTGAGCCAAAGGAAGAGGGCCCCTTGGACAAAGGTCCTCTGTCGGTTCTTGCAACTGTCGCAGATAAATGGAGAAGGTAGCATTTCTCCAGTAGGCTGCCAGTATAACATCCGACAACATGACGGAGTTAGTAAAAGCAATTGGTAATACAATCACCAGTAGCTAGACGAGCGGAAGCTGCACAAATAGCAAGACAAATCCACCGAGAAAAGGATGCAGGAGAGATCTGGCATGTGAGAAAACGCATAACCATCCAGGATAAAGGCGCAAATGCCCCCCCCCCCCCCCCCCCCCCCCCCCATCCCCAAGCAGAGCAGCACACAAGAAAGTGTCCATCTTGGAGTAAACTGCAAAGGCCTAGGCCTGTTCAAGGAAAAGAGCTGAACAAGCTTGGAGAGGCAAGGATGAGTGTCGAAACAATGCGGTACCACATATGAACAAGAGCACTCGTATCGCTGAAGCAATACAATGTCCCCTACTGGACTAATGAGCATTAATAATTATACAAAAGTTATAACCTAGATGTGATCAGCATGAATTCCATTCAAGCATTTCCAAAAAAAGTCCAGAAAACTGATATTTTGGCGCTTTTCCATATTTCCAAGGGCTATAACTCACACAAGAATAATGCAATCAGCATGAAACTCAAACTTGATCTGTAAGTCATCATTCTATAGTAGGTTACCAAGAATGAAATCATTCCGTTGAAGCGTTTCTAAAAAAACGCTGGAAAACTGATATTTTGGTGCATTTCCATATTTCTAAGGGCCGTAAAATCATTCGGTTGAAGCATTTCCAAAAAAAGTCTGGAAAACTAAAGTATGACTGACAGACTGATGGATGGACAGAGTACAAATGAAACTTGATCTGTACGTCATCGTTCTATAGTAGGTTACCAAAAAGTGAAATCATTCCGTTGAAGCGTTTCCAAAAAAAGTCAGGAAAACTAAAGTATGACCGACAGACTGACTGACAGACTGATGGATGGATGGACAGAGTGTAAATGAAACTTGATCTGTATGTCATCGTTCAAAAGTAGGTTACAAAAAATGAAATCATTCCGTTGAAGCATTTCCATAAACTGATGGATGGATGGACAGAGTGTAAATGAAACAGGATCTGTAAGTCATCGTTCTATAGTAGGTTACCAAAAATGAAATCATTCCGTTGAAGCGTTTCCAGAAAAAGTCCGGAAAACTGATATTTTGGCGCTTTTCCGTATTTCCAAGGGCAATAACTCACACAAGAATAAGGCAATCAGCATGAAACTCAAACTTGTTCTGTAAGCCATCCTTCTATAGTAGGTTACCAAAAATGAAATCATTCCGTTGAAGCGTTTCCAAAAAAGTCCGGAAAACTGAAATTTTGGCGCTTTTCCATATTTCCAAGGGCCATAACTCACACAAGAATAATGCAATCAGCATGAAACTCAAACTTGATCTGTAAGTCATCGTTCTATAGTAGTTTTCCAAAAATGAAATCATTCCGTTGAAGCGTTTCTAAAAAAACGCTGGAAAACTGATATTTTGGTGCTTTTCCATATTTCTAAGGGCCGTAACTCACACAAGAATAATGCAATCGGCATGAAACTCAAACTTGATCTGTAAGTCATCATTCTATAGTAGTTTACTAAAAATGAAATCATTCTGTTGAAGCATTTCCAAAAAAACTCCGGAAAACTGATATTTTGGTGCTTTTTCCAATATTTCCAAGGGCCGTAACTCACACAAGAATAATGCAATCAGCATGAAACTCACACTTGATCTGTAAGTCATCGTTCTATAGTAGTGTACCAAAAATGAAATCATTCCGTTGAAGCATTTCCAAAAAAACTCCGGAAAACTAAAGTGTGACTGACAGACTGACAGACAGACAGACTGAGACTGACAGACTGACTGATGGACGGAGTGCAAACCTATAGTCCCCTCCGGCGATGCCGGTAGGGGACTAACAAGGTCTCTGAAGCATGGACTTGTACTCATTGCTGGAGACCTCCAGAAACAAACATATACCAGAAACTCTGCAAGCGGTGTGATCGAAGGAGTGACAGAAGCAACAGAGCCATCGCACACCATCGACAGAAGAACCTTCCACTTAGCCACAGAGGCTAAACCAGTGGAGTGAGTTCCCCCTTGAAGAAGAAAATCAACTCCACTGCTTGTATCAAAAAACCACTACAGAGGAGACAGGACCCGATAAAAGACATGTGCGAAGGCACAATGAAGTCGGGCCAACTGAAACCTCCTCGGGCGACTTTGGCGAAAACCTGAGGCGGAATTGGAACCGGCAGGAAGGCGTAGCCGACAAGACCCTCCCAAAGGAGGGCCAGAGTGTCCACAGCGAAAGCCAGAGCATCTGGACACGGGGACACAAAAGTGTCCACCTGATGGTTCCAACGAGTCGCAAAGAGATCAATGGAACACCACCATGTGGAGCATCCACTCGGTGGAAAAGAACCTGCCCCGTCGGAACAGGGAGTCGGCTCAGATGACCGGAAATGTGGCGATCAACCACCCCGGTGTTGACATCCTGAGCGAGCAGTAGAAGATCCCAAGCCAATTCATACATTGGAACTGAGTGCCTGCCGCCCTGGTTCTGAATGTAAGCAACCACTGTCGAATTGTCGAACAACAGAAGGAGGTGAGGACCTTCAATTCGAGCCCCGAAGAGACCCGCGAGAGGAGAAACCACCTCCTCTACTGAATGAAGAATCCTGAGACTTCCCTCTAGCCTGCCGGCGTGTACCCTTACCCCATGAGTAAGAAGTAGAAGCAGTGGCAGAAGGATCAGCCCTTTGCTTCGCAGAGGAAGCAGAAGGGTACTTGTTAGGCTTTGAACGGTCCCTGCCTCCCCCAGAAAGCTGATCAAGCTGACAAAGCAGCAGCTGATCTTTGGAATGACGTAGGAGGTCATCCCGGACCATCGACACGGAACCCATGGAACAGTAGCGGACCTGCCAAAGAAGCAGATCGAAGAGCAGCGCGCTACCCCCAGGAAGGGATTGGCCTGTGTCCAGCACAGAGTCCCTTCGAACTAGCCGTGTCACAGACATGCGTGTAAGATGCATGAGCGCCTAGGACAGCACACGCAAAGGAGTCTGTATATCGTCAAACCTATCTGGAGGCAGATACGATGTGATCGGAGAGAGAAAGCATACCCAGCATTTCTCTCGATAAGCCCAACATGGACTCCAGAGTCGTCATAGGAATGACGGCCGACTTGGGCTTGGAAAGACTGAGGGAATTGGAGTCCTGATCCAAAACCGTCAAAGTCTGGCAGACTGACGGATTGGCAAAATCGTAGAAACAATAACGCACCGGAGGCAAAAAGGTGTCAACCCTGGTGAAGAACGGAGCCTTCATAGCCTTGGAACTCAGCATAGAGTCCAATGCTGAAAATGCTTCAACCACCTGTACTGACTGGCACGGTCGAAGATGCCCAGAAGCAGGTTGCTCCACAGGCTGTTGGCGTGCGACCGATGATCGCGGCCTGGCAGACACTGTCGGCTGGTTGGATGGTTTGAGATCCGGAAGGAACCCAAACACAAAGTCAAGAGCTGCCCCCAAGTCAGAAGACTGCTGGCTCTCGACATTAAGGATGTCTGACACCTCCCCGGAGTCGGAAGACACATAGCCCATCGTGGGCAAACCAGCCGACGCCTCCCATGGTGTAGGCATCAGGGGAGTCAGAAAGCAGCCTGTTTCCAATCCCGGGAGGCAGTGCTATAGGGGGCGCCTAGAAACCACTCGCTGCCTCGATGGAAGCAACGGGAAGGCTCTTGGACAGAACCTGAGTGAGTAAAGAGAGGGCCTCCCTAAGCTCACTGCCCGTACCAGCCGCTTCGACATGGGAACGAAACAGCGAAGTGGCTTCACACCTGACCCTCTTAACCAGCGAAGGGTCACGATCCTCCAATACACCCGCAGCGGGGCGACGGGCGGCAACCAAAACATCTGAGGGCAGATGTGTATAGGGGTAGGACACACCCTGAGGATCAACATAGCGGGAACTCGGGAGAGTTGCCGCAGACCTCTGCGGGGAAGAAGGTCCAGGTTACACAGAAGGCGTTGGTCCCGCAAAACTGGCCGTGTGACCAGAATGAGTGGACAGAAAACGCCAATCACAAAACTGTGGTACTCGACGGCGCAGAGACCACAGTAGAGGGTCCAGCCGGCAACCACTTCCAACTTCACCGAGTTGAAGTCAGGGAAGGCTGAGGCCGATACCCCCACGTCTACACTCCCAGACACCGCTGCAGACCACTGCGGGTATAAAACTACTGTGCTCAACGGCTGAGAGGACACAGTAGGGGGGTTCAGTCGGCAGCCAGTTCCGACTTCGCCGAGTTGAAGTCTGGGAAGGCTGAGGCCGATACCCCACAACCACACTACAGACATCTCTGCAGACCCTTGCAGGGATAAACCGAGGCCGGCTAAAAACGGTGCCCATTGACGTTGTAGATGGAAAAGCAGTAGCAGCAGATATGATGGGAGCTGTTGGAACTGGCGGAAAAGCGGAGAGAGCCAACTAGCTCAGCCTCCAAAGGAGGAGTCACAACCCAAGCGACAGACTCAGATGTCGACTGGAGAGGGCGCATAGTCCCAGAACCAGGCATCTCTTCACCAGAAATCCAACAGCTCCCGCAGTATCCACCACGGTAAAAAAACTGCACATGGAAGGGGAATAACTCTCACCAGACATGGTCGAGTCGGGAAGCCCCGAAATGACAGCGTTCCCCACCCCCCACAGGTGTGGGAGGAGCTACACATCCCCCACAGAGGGGGAGCAATTCTTATCAGATGTGGTCGAGTCGGGCGGCCCAAAATGACAGTGTTCCTCACCCCCTGCGGGAGCGGGAGGAGCTGCACATCCCCCACAGAGAGGGTATAACTCACACCAGACGTGTTCGAGTCGGGGGGCCCCGAAACGACAGCGTTCCCCCCCCCCCCACCACATGTGCGGGAGGAGCTGCACATCCCCCATGGAGGGGGTATAACTCACACCAGACGTGGTCAAGTCGGGGGAGGGGGGGGGGGGGCAAAATGACAGTGTTCCAAACCACCCACTGGTGCGGAAGAAACGGACACAAGAACGCACCAAGGCGAGGGCAAAAGGAATTGCCCTAAAGGAGAACCGGACTGGAAATAACAGAGGTGAGAGCAGTAGAAGAAAAAGGTGAACTCAACAGAAACAGAAAGTAGAAGAACACCCTCAACTACGAGAGAAGGTGGCAGAAAAAAAAACTGGTGGGTACACGACAGAACCAAGACGGCCGTCAGGGACCCCAAAAAACAGAAATTCAGCCTTCAACAGAGTGAAGAAATCCTGTCCAGACAGTCCCTGATTGACACCTAACTCCAATAACAATTAAATTTATCAACCAAAAAATTCATTATCGAATCGCGTTGACACGAAGTCGAAAACAAAACATTCGCGAAAACGGAATAGTAAATAATATACAATGAGAATGTGGTTGAAAATATTAATGAGAATATATAAAACACAGTCCTGTTATTATACGATCTTCAGATCCATAATTCCAGTCACAGAAAACCATTATCGACGAGTTGAATTATCACTGTTTCATAATGCATATGGCGGAGACACATCTTTCACGTGTCTCAGATAAACAAAAGAATAAGTTATTAGCGACGCATATGCGCACTGGCAACGGAAGTCGTGGAGTTGTACTTGGAAGAGAGCGTCCTGTACTGGGTCTGCGCCGGTTGCACTCAACACAGTTTTGGCTTATTTTTTCTTGGTGCTTTTGCACCACTTTTCTTTCCCAAATTGCTTGGGAAAGACAAAAATAGAGAGTATATTATCCGAGTTAGGGACTTCCACTATAGTGCAAGCCTGTAGTAAACAATTGTGGGTAGGTTGATAAGAAATCAAACTCATGTGGAATTTGCCAGTGAAAAGCAAAATTTATTTGACAGGTGGCGCCATTCAAACGAAATAGGGAAAGATTTCTCTAAATTAAAAGAAATGATACTGATAGAAGAGTTTAAAGGAAAGATCCATTCAGATATAAAGGCCCACCTGGATGAACAAAAAGTTGACACATTAAACAGAGCAGCAGTACTAGCAGATGACTATGCCTTAACTCATAAAATGAGTCGTAACTCTACAAATTTTTGGCTTCACAAGAATTCTTTCCAAAGTGGACCTAGACCAACTTCAGATAAAACTCATCCTTCCAATCCTCCAAACTTTTCACTGCCTAAATTTAAAAAGAAATTTAGTGAAAGCAAAACCTCTAATGCCAGCCCTACACCATTATGACCAAACAGTTCAACTAAAACTTGTAGTTACTGTAAGAAACCAGGGCATTTATTATCTGATTGCTGGCTGTTAAAAAGGAAAAATGAGTCCTCAACTTCACAGAATGCACTAGCATGTGCTCCATGCCCTGAAAATTATGTAACAAAGAAAGATGCTTTAGAAAATTATAAGCCATTTATTTCTGAAGGCTTTGTTTCCCTTGAAGGGGATAAGCACTGTTCGTTACCAATAAAAATACTGAGAGACACAGGGGCTACTCATGTCTTTAATGTTACAAGGCATTTTGCCATTCTCTGAAGAAAGTGCTACAGGGGCACAAGTTTTAGTATCGGGTATTGAGTCCAATTCTTTAAATGTTCCACTTCATAAAAAAAATTTAAAAAGTAGTTTATTAAATGGGACTGTGACAGTAGGAATCAGACCTACTCTACCTGTAAAAGGTATTTTTTTATTGTTGGGAAATGACTTAGCTGGTGATAAAGTCACTGTAGAACCTCAAGTGGTGGATAAGCCGAGCACAGATGAAAGTATTAATAATTTGAAGGAATGTTTTCCTTTTGCCTTTCTAGCATGTGCTGTGACTCGGCCCTTGGCAAAGAAAGCTGAGTTTGATAACAACCTCAATTGTGTTGATTTAAACAGGAAAGCCGAGGATAAGAACAGTCACAGAATTACGGACTCTGAAGACAGATTTGTCTCAGCCATTTTTGAGTCAGTGTGATGACTCCTCCAGAAAATGTAAAGAGGCCACTACACCTGAGAGTGATAGGGGGACCTCCTTGAATGTCATTTCCCGGACTTCTTTAATTCAGGAACAGGAAAGTGATCCTGACCTTGCCAAGCCACATGAAAGGGCTCTAACAGAGGCAGACGCCCAAAATACCCCCGTCTGTTATTTAAAAAAATCTGATGTACTCATGAGGAAATGGCGACCACCAGAAGTACCTTCCAATAGTGATTGGGAGGTTATTTACCAAATAGTTGTCCCCACTAAATACCGGAATGAAATAATAAGTCTGGCTCATGAAAATCCAATGGCTGGACATTTGGGAATTAGGAAGACCTACTCTCGTATTCAGCAATGTTTTTACTGGCCCAAGCTTCGACAGGATGTTGTCCAATTTTGAAAAACCTGCCACACCTGTAAAATTGTAGGAAAACCCAACCAGAAGATTCCTCCTGCTCCCCTTCAACCAATCCCTGCTTTTGAGGAGCCATTTAGTAGAATTATTATTGATTGTGTTGACCCATGGCCTAGAACAAGATCTGGAAATGAATATCTTCTTACCATCATTTGTGCTTCTACACGATTTCCTGAGACTATACCTCTAAGAAATATTAAAACTAAGACTATTGTTAAGGCCTTAATAAAATTTTTCACGACTTTCGGTCTACCCAGGTCAGTGCAATCAGACCAAGGCTCAAATTTTATGTCAAACATTTTTCAGCAGGTGATGTATGAGCTCAAAATTAAACAGAACACATCAAGTGCCTACCATCCCGAAAGTCAAGGAGCTCTAGAACGCTTCCATCAAACATTGAAGACCATGATAAAGGCCTATGGGGAGGATAATGAGAAGGATTGGGATGAATGAGTACATCTCCTCTTATTTGCTGTCTGTGAGACTGTACAGGAATCTCTGGGGTTCAGCCCTTTTGAATTAGTGTTTGGACACTCAGTGAGGGGTCCACTCACCACTTTGAAGGAGAAATGGCTCGAGGAAGAGCCACCTGAAATTTCTCTCCTGGACTATGTGTTCACTTTTAAGGAAAAATTGCACCAGGCCAGAGAAATGGCAAATAAACATTTACAGAAAGCCCAGAGTCATATGAAGACCTGGTATGATAAAAAGGCGAAATTTCGCACCTTTAAATCTGGGGACAAGATGCTAGTATTATTCCCTTTAAAGGGCAATGCTTTACAAGCAAGCTATTCAGGCCCTTATATTGTTAAGTACAAGATCAGTGATACTGATTACGTTGTTGAGACTCCTGATAGACTCAAAAATACTCAGCTGTGCCATATAAATATGTTGAAAACATATTATGAGAGAGAACCAAGCTCTCTACCAGTCTCAACAGTGACCCACATGGATGAGGTGGAAATTCCTGTGGAGGATATTCATGAAGGCAGCGAAAATGTACCTCTGAAGTTACAGAACTCAGATGTCCTAAGAGATATACAAAATAAAATAGATTATTTACTGCCTGACCAAAGAAAAGATTTAGTTGATTTAATTTTCAAATATCAACACTTATTTCCTGATGTGCCTGGTAGGACATCTGTTATTTTTCATGATGTTGATGCAGGAGAGGCAAATCCCATCAAACAGCATCCATATAGATTGAACCCTTTCAAAGCTGAGATCATGCAAAAGGAAATACAGTATATGCTGGACAATGATATCATAGAACCTAGCCATAGCAATTGGAGTTCGCCCTGTATACTCGTCCCAAAACCTGATGGGAGTTACCGATTTTGTACGGATTACCGAAAGGTGAACAGCCTCACCAAAACAGACAATTGTCCAATTCCAAGAATTGATGACTGCATTGACAAACTTGGCCATGCAAAATTTGTGACAAAATTTGACTTGTTAATGGGTTATTGGCAAGTCCCTTTAACAGAAAAAGCAAAAGAAATATCTGCTTTTGTTACCCCATTTGGATTGTATCAATATAAAGTTACCCCTTTTGGCATGAAAAATTCTCCGGCAACGTTCCAGCGCATCGTTAACCATTTAACTGCAGACCTAGATCACAGTGAAGCTTATATTGATGATGTTATTATACACACAGATACAAAATGGGCTGATCATCTAAAGCATATTCAAGAATTTTTCGACAAAGTGACCCAAGCCAACCTAACTATTAACTTGGTAAAATCAGAATTTGGCAAAGCAACTGTAAATTATTTAGGTCATGTTGTGGGTCAGGGGCAGGTGAGGCCGATTGCAGCAAAAGTTGATGCCATTGTAAATTTTCCAGTACCAAGTTCTAAACAAGAGGCCCCATGGGGCCTGAGGGCGCTCACCTGACATGGTAGCCTAAATATCAACCCAGAGAATTGATTTCAACAAGTTGCATCTGCTCCTCCTAAGAAAAGCTTATACCAAATATCCAAAGATTCTGACCAGTGGATCTAAAAAAAAAAAGGATGTTTAAAGAATATTCCTCATATTGAACTAAGTTATAATTCAGGCTCCCACAAGGAGCCCATATATGAACCCAGAGACTTGGCTTTAACAAACTTGAATCTCACCCCCCTAAGGATGCTGCTTACCAAATATCAAAACATTCCGACTGCTGGATCTGAAGAAGATTTTTAAAGAAAATTCCTCATTTTGAACTAAGTTACAATTCGAGCTCCCACAGTGAGTCCAAATATGGACCTAGGGACATGGCTTGAACAAACTTGAATCTCACCCCTCTAAGGATGCTGCATACCAAATATCAAAACATTCCAACTGCTGGATCTGAAGAAGATTTTGAACTAAGTTATAATTCGGGCTACCACGGTGAGCCCAAATATGAACCTAGGGACTTGGCTTGAACAAACTTGAATCTCACCCCCCTAAGCATGGTGCATACCCAATATCAGAAGATTCTGCCTGCTGGATCTTAAGAATAAGATTTTCAAAGAAATTTACCTGAAATGAACTAAGTTCAAATTTGGGCTCCTATACTGAGCCTAAATATAAACCCAGGGGGCCAATTTGAACAAACTTGAATCCGATCCACCCCACAATGTTGCATACCAAATATCAAAAGATTCTGCCTGCTGGATCTGGTGAAGAAGATTTTTTAAGAAATTTGCCTGAAATGCACTAAGTTCGAATTTGGGCTTCTATAGTGAGCCCAAATATGAATCCAGGTGGCCAATTTGAACAAACTGGAATCAGATCCACCCCACAATGTTTGCATACCAAATATGAAAAGATTCTGCCTGCTGGATCTGGAGAAGAAGACTTTTTAAGAAATTTGCCTGAAATGCACTAAGTTCGAATTCGAGCTTCCATAGTGAACCCAAATATGAATCTAGGGAGCCGATTTGAACAAATTTGAATCAGTTCCACCCCACAATGTTGCATACCAAATATCAAAAGATTCAGCCAGCTGGATCTGGAGAAGATTATTTTTTAAGAAATTTGCCTGAAATGCACTAAGTTCAAATTTGGGCTCCTATACTGATCCCAAATATAAACCCAGGGGGGCCGATTTGAACAAACTTGAATCAGATCCACCCCACAATGTTGCTTACCAAATGTGAAAAGATTCTGCCTGCTGGATCTGGAGAAGAAGATTTTTTAAGAAATTTGCCTGAAATGCACTAAGTTTGAATTCAAGCTTCTATAGTGAGCACAAATATGAATCTAGGAAGTCGATTTGAACAAACTTGAATCAGATCCACCCCACAATGTTGCACACCAAATATCAAAAGATTCTGCCTGCTGGATCTGGAGAAGAAGATTTTTTAAGAAATTTGCCTGAAATGCACTAAGTTCGAATTCGAGCTTCTATAGTGAGCCCAAATATGAATCTAGAGAGCCGATTTGAACAAATTCGCAACAGATCCATCCCACAATGTTGCATACCAAATATCAAATGATTCTGCCTGCTGGATCTGGAGAAGATTTTTTAATAAATTTGCCTGAAATGCACCAAGTTCGAATTCAGAATCTATGGTGAGCCCAAATATGAATCCAGGGGCCGATTTGAACAAACTTGAATCAGATCCACCCTGCAATGTTGCATACCAAATATCAAAAGATTCTGCCTGCTGGATCTGGAGAAGAAGATTTTTTAAGAAATTTGCCTGAAATGCACTAAGTTCGAATTCGAGCTTCTATAGTGAGCCCAAATATGAATCAAGGGAGCCGATTTGAACAAACTTGAATCCGATCCACCCCACAATGTTGCATACCAAATATCAAAAGATTCTGCCTGCTGGATCTGGAGAAGAAGATTTTTTAAGAAATTTGCCTGAAATGCACTAAGTTCGAAATCAGGCTCCTATACTGAGCCCAAATATGAACCCAGGAGGCCGATTTGAACAAACATGAATCAGATCCACCCTACAATGTTGCATACCAAATATCAAAAGATTCTGCCTGCTGGATCTGGAGAAGAAGATTTTTTAATGTTTTTCCCATTGCCTAGTGTTAAAAAGTGCTGACTCAGCACTTTTTCAAAGTCCTGAAAAAAGTACCTTGTGATCAAACCGATAGGGATTTGTTTTAACCATTCTATTCTACTGGATAAAAGTAAGCTTTATAGAAAATAAGAATTACAATGTTGCATACCAAATATCAAAAGATTCTGCCTGCTGGATCTGGAGAAGAAGATTTTTTAAGAAATTTGCCTGAAATGCACTAAGTTCGAAATCAGGCTCCTATACTGAGCCCAAATATGAACCCAGGAGGCCGATTTGAACAAACATGAATCAGATCCACCCTACAATGTTGCATACCAAATATCAAAAGATTCTGCCTGCTGGATCTGGAGAAGAAGATTTTTTAATGTTTTTCCCATTGCCTAGTGTTAAAAAGTGCTGACTCAGCACTTTTTCAAAGTCCTGAAAAAAGTACCTTGTGATCAAACCGATAGGGATTTGTTTTAACCATTCTATTCTACTGGATAAAAGTAAGCTTTATAGAAAATAAGAATTCTCTGTGCCATGTAGTTTTGGAGATATGGCAGTTTTAAGGTTTTTCCTATTTTCAGCTCCCGAGGTTCCCACGGGGCAATGAGAATTTTTTTTTTTTTTGCATCAATCAACTACTTATGACCCATTATCATCTCATATCAAATTTGGTTCAAATCGACCTCACGGTTCAGAAAATAGAAATTTTAGGCATGGCCAAAATTTTTGCCCCTCCCATAACGAATTGAACAAACTTGATTCTAAACCTCAAAAGGACTCTGTATACCATATATCAAGTCTCTGCTACTGGTGGTTCATTAGAAGATTTTCAAAAAATTTGCCCATTTTTTCCCCACACCTCTGCTCAATGTGAGCCGAAACCTAATTTGGATAAAAATCAAAATGCCCCTATAGAACCACCACTTACATGAAATTTAATTAAAATGTGGCCAGTGGTTTAGGAGAAAGAGGCTCAAAACACCACCTTCACGCAGGACGACGCACGGACGACGGACGAAGAGTGATAAGAAAAGCTCACCCTGACTTTCAGTCAGGTGAGTTAAAAATAGGCCGATGAAATCGTCAGATGTGTACCCATACGCGCAATGAGTAGAAAGCTGTATGACGGAGGGCCACCACGGATGCCGACATTATGTACACCATACATGGTATGGGTACATATAGAAATGGATTGGAGGGGTGTCTAATTTGATGGATAAAGGGTTAATATCTCCGGATCAAATTATCAGATTTACATAAAAAACTATACAGCACAGCACATCAGTAACCCGAATATACATATATAAAGTAACATGACAATCGGATTGATATTTTTTTAGTTATCGCATGCCAAAGGGATTGGAGGAATTTTCAATTTGAAGGATAAAGGGTTAATATCTCAGGATCAAATTATCAGATTTACACCAAAAACTATACAGCTCGGTACATCAGTAACCTGAACACAAATATAAAGTAACTTGACAATCCAAGCAATATTTTTCAAGTTATGGAATGCCAAAGGGATTGGAGGAATTTTCAATATGAAGGATAAAGGGTTAATATCTCAGGATCAAAATAACAGATTTACACCAAAGACTATACAGCTAGGCACATCAGCAACCTGAAAACAAATATAAAGTAACTTGACAATCCAAGCAATATTTTTCAAGTTATCCAATGCCAAAGGGATTGGAGAAATTTTCAATTTGAAGGATAAAGGGTTAATATCTCGGGGATCAAATTAACAGATTTACTCCAAAAACTATACAGCTCAGAACATCAGTAACCTGAAGATATATATAAAGTAACATGACAATTGGTTTGAAATTTTTTTAGTTATCTCATGCCAGGGGGACTGGAAGCATTTTCAATTTGAAGGATAAAGAGTTAATATCTCAGGATCAAATTATCAGATTTGCACCAAAAACTATACAGCTCGGCACATCAGTAACCTGAACACAAATATAAAGTAACTTGACAATCCAAGCAATATTTTTCAAGTTATCGAATGCCAAAGAAATGGATATGGATGCTGGCTGGACAGATGGATGGACGGAGAGACAGACAGACAAAGGATGGACGAACGACGGATGGCTACCCTGGATGCCGGCATTATGTGTACCCTACATAGTATGGGTACACATAAAAAGAGCTCATGAGATTCTTAGGCATGGCTGGATATTATAGAAAATTTTGTTTAAATTTCTCAGATGTTGTCTCCCCTTTGACCAGTTTATGGAGCAAAAGGGTTAGGTTTGTTTGGACTGAGGAGTGCCAGAAATCCTTTGACAAAATAAAAACTTTATTAAATAATTCCCCTATCCTGGCCAGTCCCAATTATGAAAAGCCCTTCAAATTATTTATAGATGCAAGTGACAATGGAGCAGGTGAGTGTATTGCCCAGGAAGATTCCCAAGGTATTGATCACCCTGTATGTTATTTCTCCAGAAAATTTCTCAAACATCAAAAGAATTACTCTACGGTAGAAAAAGAAACTTTGGCTCTAATTTTGGCATTAACCCATTTTGATGTGTATCTAGGAACCGCCCAATGCCCAATTACAGTTTACACTGATCATAACCCCTTAACTTTTATCAATAAATGAAAAACAAGAATCAAAGATTATTGCGGTGGAGTTTAGCCCTTCAAGAATATAATTTAGAGATTAGGCATATTTCGGGAAGAGATAATGTTGTAGCTGATGCTCTTTCCAGAATATCCTAATTTAAAATGATCTGATTGGTTCCCATTCACTTCAAGTGTATATATATATATATATATATAACTATTTTTCCCATTATAGGGCGACCGATATATATTTCGTGGCATACCACTCTTATGACGACTTTGTCATTTCCCTGTACTCTTGATAGTTGCTATTGAGGCAATGACGAACTCTTTCTTATAGGTTTTTATTACACACAAAGAGACATCAGTTTTCAATCTTTTTCCTTATGGGATATACGAATTTTACCGGTCGCACTAATGATTACATCGCATTAAAACTACATTACAGTGACCAGCATTTTTACATTGCAGTATATCTACATTATGGCGACTTGCAGTTTTAATGCAACAAATCAACCTTATAGTGACCAGCATGATTGATTTGCAATTTTACTGTATTATTGTAACCATTACGATTAAAATGCAGTACATCAACCTTATAGGTAACCAACATGATTTATTTGCAGTGTATCTACATTTTGGTGACTTGCAGGTACATTTATTAAGCAATAAATCAACTTACAATAACCGGCATAATTGATTTGCATTATATCTACATTATGGTGACTTTTGCAATTGAAATGCTTTAATTCAGCTTTACGATAACCAACATGATTGATTTGCAATATATCCACATTATGGTGACTTGAAGTTATAATGCAAAAATCAACCTTATAGTGACCAGCATGATTGATTTGCCATATATCAACATTATGGTGACCATTGTGATTACAATGCCTTAAATCAACCTAACAGGTAACCAGCATGAATGATGTGCTATTTTTTTCAGTATGGTGATTTGTTATAATGCAATAAATCAACCTTACAGTGGTCAGCATTGCTGATTTGCAATATATCTCCATTATACATTATTACATTATGGTGACCCTTATTATTAAAATACTTCAAATCAACCTTATAGGTAAAATAGGATGATTGATTTGGAAAATATCAACAAAATTGTGTCATGCAGTTATGAGGCATAAAAATCAACTTACAACAATCAGCATGCCTGATTTGCAATGTATCCACATTACAGTGATTTGAAGTTATAATGCAATAAATCAACCTTACCGTGACCAGCATGGTTGACTTGCAATATATCTACATTATGGACCATTGCGACTACAATGCCTCGAATCAACCTTTTAGGCAGTGCTCCAGATAATTTTTTTTTCAAAGGAGTAATTAATCCCCCATTTTGACCCGAGGGAGTACCTGGACTAAATCCAGAAGTATCGTGTACTCCTTGGCAACTTATTGGAGGAGTACAAGATTTTTATGTTGCAACCATTTATATAATTCAGTATCATTTTGTAATAAAGACTTACACAGAATGTCAGGTGTATTATTTACCTTCCAATTTCATTCAATAAAAGATACAATTCTAAATTAGGTAAAAAGTTTTTTTTTATTTTATTCAAAAGGAATCATTAAAAAAAAACTGCGTGCTAGTGGGACACAGAACATTCTGGTACTCCGGCAACAAACTGATGAAATACAATGTAATGTCACCTGTACATTAATTACCGATTGCCTAGAATGAAATGGAAGCAATTTTTCGGTTCAAAGAATGGGTCTGAAACTCTATGATTCTATAGGAAATGAAATAAAAGGATCAACGAGGGTCAAACCTTTTCAATGAGACTATGCCTGAGAATCAAACACATTTTTTTTAGCCTTAGAATATTGATACGTGGATAATAATAAAATAGAAAATGCGACAGGACTATAGTTCTGACTGAATCCGTCTTCTCCAACAAGTTTCAAAACTGGCGAAACTAAATTAGGACCTGAAAATGAAATCCTATCATCAACCCCCCCCTCCCCCCCCCCCCCCCCCAAATCAGTAAAAATAATAATATCAGTACCTCTTGTTGTTCTAACTGGTGTCGTAAACGTTTAGCAGAAGCTGCCTGGTGCTCATACGTTGCGTCGTGTTTTTTTATAGTCGAAATCTGAATATTTGTGGGTCCGACTGTACCCATAGCATTTTGTTTTTTCTCTTCCCGGCACGTTGTACAAAACAAGCGTGTTTCCTGGTTTCTTTCTGGAAGTTGTTGTACTTCCACCCATGGATACTGCACAGGAATCTGAAATTCTATCAGTATCAGTATAGCTATAATTCACTCTCTACGTGATATTTACGTTCCCAACGTAATCCCCTTCTGTTTTCTCTTCAGAAGGGGATTACGTTGGGAACGTAAATATCACGTAGAGAGTGAATTATAGCTATACTGATAGAATTTCAGACTCCTGTGGATATAGTCTTTGTAAGACTGTGATCCGGGGCCCTCCTGGCCCTCACAGTCTTTGAGAAACCCGTTCAATTTGAACATCCATTTCAAAGATAAATAATTGTACTACGCATGCGCACAGATATGTAGTACAATTTGTTTATCTTTGAAATGGTGTTTTTTAACATGGTGAAGTCGGATGTTTTTCAACATTTCTTGAATTTGATGTTGTGTTTGTGTTAAATAATGATGCAGACACGTAAATAAATGATATTTGGGCTGAGTACGACAAGTAGTATGTTGATTATGCGATTTTTGTCTTCGATATGAAGCGTGAACTGAGTCGACCCAAATGCGGCCAGTTTCTTTCAGTTTCAGTCAGATGAAATTTGAACGGGTTTCTCAAAGACTGTGAGGGCCAGGAGGGCCCCAGGTCACAGTCTTACAAAGACTACTGTGGATACTGCTTGATCCAAAGTTTTTTTGTTGAGATTTGAGGTGCGTCCGTATGTCTCTTAACCTTTTTGAACACATTATCCAATATACATTTTAAAATGTGTTGTGCGACTGTAGCCGAATAAGCCAATTTCGAAACTGCCATCTTTGGACTTTAATCTATGCAAGGTCACAGGTCGCGAGGTGTAAACAGTGCGATTTCATTGCTAACAAAGCGTTTTCTTGGAATGTTTATACCTCGCGACCTGTGACCTTGCATAGATTAAAAGCCAAGATGGCAGTTTCGAAATTGGCTTATTGTCGACCGATTCGGGGAATTTTGAAAAAAATCCGGTAATTTTACTCTGGTTCATGTCTGATCCAGTTACTTTCTCCGCTGCAGCGCATGTGAAAATTCTGACTCTGGCTGCGTGATAAGAGCGCCTTTAGGCATATGTTGTCACTGATTGGTTGATTTTCTGGGAGGCTTCACGTGGAATTGATCGAAACATAAACATACGTAATTTCGAACACTAAGTGGCAAGGGATTCGTCGTCATAATATAACAATAACATGATTTTGGAGGGCATTATGGTTCATCTGCGGCCCTGCAGCAATGATGAACAGCCCGAGGGTTTATTAAAGGCCCGAGACGAAGTCGAGGGCCGTTAATAAGCCCAAGGGTTGTTCATCATTGTTGCAGGGCCGCTAATGAATCATGATGCCTGACAACAATTATGTTATTACTATTATTACCACACCCTGTTATAGCTAACCGCCCGAGGGAATTGCTGGAAGAAATAATCAGTAAGTCGGTTCGATATTTCTGTTTCGATCGCGCGTTCGACTTCCGTTCGGAAATACAAAGGACTTCACCCGAATGGGAGTAATTCATTAGACCATGGAATCTAAAAATAGCCGGGCCGTGGGCCGCTAATGGCTATTTATACCATTATCCGCCCGCGGCCCGGCTTCGTCGAATGACGTCCCTGAAATTATGGAGTTTTAACAGCCCTCCAAAATCATGTTAATCTACTAGTAACTTATAGATTTAGTGGTAATAATAGTTTACTTCTGGAGAGAATTCGAAATCGGTCTTTTTACACTGTATTTTGACTAACGATATTACACAACTTTTAAAACAAGACCGACGAATACGACAACAGAAATGATTGAAGGCGTAAAACCTAAAACATAGGCGTAATCTGTACTCCTTTAATTTCTATTTGGGTCGTATTCGGCAATTTTCGATGCGTAAAATACGCCTGTACGCCCGTTATCTGGAGCACTGTTTTAGGAAACCAGCATGATTGATGAATTATATTCTAGATTGTTGTGGCTTGCAGTTATAATGCAATGAATCAGCTTAAAATAACCAGCATGGCTAATTCACAATACATCTACATTATGGTGACCGTTATGGTTAAAATGCCTAAAAGCAACCTTATGGGTAATCAGCATGATTGATTTGTTTTATCTTTACATAATGATGTCATGTTTCAATGCAAACAATCAACTTTCAATAACCAACATGACTGATTTGCAATATATCTACATTTTGGTGACTGTTGTTATTACAATGCCTTAAATCTGCCTTACAGTAACCAGCATGAATGATTTGCTATATATCTACATTTTGGTGACTTGTAGTTATTATGCAATACATCAATCTGGCAGTAACAATCATGATTTATTTGCAATATATCTACATTATGGTGACTTGTCGTTATAATGTAATAAACCCATCTATACTATATTTTAGAATGTCTGTCTGTCTCTCTCTCCCTGTCTGTCTGTCTGTCTGTCTCTCTGTCTGTATGGGGGCCATCCAGAGTGCCCAAAATGGGTCTACTAGGGGTACTTTTTATGGCAGAGGTCCTCGTCAGGTTTCAAAAAGTGTGTGAGGTGGGGGTGGGGGGGCAGGGAGGGGCACCGAAAGTTATGACCAAATTTTTTTTCACCGATATCGGTCTTCAAAGGGGTCTACTTAGGGAAACTTTTTATCAGGAATCTAATGGTGGTGTTTAAAAAATTGGCGGGGGTTGGGGTGGGGAGGGGCAAAATTAATGGATTTCACTGATATAGGTCCCCAAAGGGGTCTACTAGGGGTAACTTTTTACCAGGAATCTAATGGTGGGGGTTTAAACAAGTGATGGGATCGAAGGCCCCGCTCGGAGGGCGGGGCCGAGTGTGCCGCCCATAGGACGGGCTGGGTCGAAAAATATGCAGCCCCTATTTTTTGTTTTATTTTTTTTTTTACGGGGGGGGGGGGGGGCACTTTTCATATGACCCCTACATTTCCCAAGCAACGCTGGGTAACCCTGCTAGTTAGTCGATATTTAAGGAAACAAGCTGCCGCATCGTTTAGCTAGTAAGTTGTATAGCTATCGTATGACAGGTCTGCATGACCTTTTGGATATTAATTGATTAAATTCGGGGATCCACTATCAAATGGCTTCAAGTAGTGGTAGAAATATAAAACAATCTTAGGGTAATAATAAGACGTAAAAATATATATAGTGATTAATTGGCACTTAGTGAGACCGTCTTCGTATATTGCGACCTATGTAGTTAGAGAGATCAACAAACTTACAACGACCTTATAAGAGAGGAAGTCAATTTTATGGAAATTTTCCGTCTACACCAGAAATTTTGATATGTTTGCGTAAAAAGTGCCCATTGAAGCGTTATTTCGTTGAACTGCATCTCCAAATTAGCACATTTACGAAATAGCCATACCAGAGTTATGGAGGTCGCGGTAATTTAAAATTTATTCATGATATGCATATACAGGCTTTGCATTATTTGATAGTTGATCGACCAAGGACATTGTTCAGACGCGTGTCTGACTTTCAATTTTCATAAATTCATCTAGGTACTTAGAGACCAACAAACATATAAAGCCCTTATACATGTAGGAGGAACAATAAAATTGGGTATGCCCGCTTGGGTAAGATGGCAGTGAAGGGAGCCACCCCTAAACTTGACATCACCGGCTATGACATCGGCATGGTAGTCTTTGACGTGGGGCTGGCGAAGCCAACCAAGGACATGCTAATTGAACAAGGAATCATTCTAGCAGATATTATGAAATAACAGGATGGCCTCGATCGCAATTCTAGTTCTGGGCACCTTTGTTAACGCAGTGGCCTTCTCTGGCAGCAACTACCTCCTCTCCAAGTTTTAGGATAACAATGCTGGTGCGGAACATATGCGCCACGACAAAGCCGTAGAAAAGCTTCAGGCCGCCCAGGCAGCATGGTCTCGTAAGCGAACAGAACGCCTCGGATTGGATCAACGAAGAACTACATCGCCAAGGCCATGCCTTGTGCACATTCCAGGATGTCGATGCTGGGACTCGCGAGTATGCTCAGGTAACTGGGAACATTTTAAACAGTCTTAGCCCAGAACCGCAACTAGAAGACTTTTACACACCATCAGAAGGACCGTGAGATTGCCTTCATCATACTAGGGCTGGGTGAGGTCGGGCTTGTTAGCAACAAACTAGTCCAGTGATTCACTACGAGGTTAAAAAGTTTTTTGTTTTTTTTTTTTGGGGGGGGGGGGGGGGGGGTGACGGAAGTTGGTCTGTTCCTTCGGAACAGAAGGCCGCATAGCTATGTTGTAAAGTAATCCTAAAAGCCCATGAGAGTTGTATAGCAACTACGGATCGGCGGGTGCAGTGGGCTCTGGTCTCAGCCGTTCTCGTTGTTCCCATTCTTCCCGTTCCGAAGGAACAACAGCGGGCGCAGGGGGTCCCTGACTCTGCCTGGCGAGTTCTTGGCGTATCAGCAGCCGCATCTCGTTTTTTTGTGCCCTGCGGCGAGATGCCTTGTGGATATCAAGCCGGAGTTGGTTTAATTTCTGCCCCTCCGTTAGAATCGACTGAATTCCTCCTCGTATATGTGACCATCGGCAACAGCCTTTGAATACAGATCTGCGATGCTCTATGGTTTCTGGCCGGCCTGTTGGCCTCAAGGAGCAGAAGTTCTTCTCCAATGTAGGTGTTCGCTATCTCTACTGGGAGGGCGAGTTTGGAGGGGGGGGGGGTCGCCGTTGCGCAACCGACCCTGTGTCGTCCCTCCAGGCGTACCGGCTTGGACGCTTGGTCACCAAGCCCGGCGAACCTGTCCTCTATTTGTTGGAAGGACAACTCGTGGCTCCGTCCGGAAAGAGCTGCTTGTGGTGTCTCCCGACACCCAGCTGCCTCCCGGTGGAGTAGTCCTTCAGACTAGACACTAGGTGTATTGCGCCTCTGGCACTGCCGCAAACCCTCTTTTTCGGTTACACTCTAAACAGGTCAATCATACGTTCCCCCGAAGTGCCCCCTGCTATTGTCCAGCCGGTTGACACTGAACTGCTGTGTATCTTTGGGCTGGTAGGCCCACAGCATCTCGATGTTGCATGTCGCACAGTGGTTATGTTGGTCCTCCTTGAGACGCAGGATGTAGTGGACCTTGAGATTGAACCCCGGGAGTCTTTTGACCTGGTCCTGGCACTTGTAGGTGACAAGCTCGCGGTGTTTTTGTGGAGCAGTCGTTCCGACGGCTCTGTGAGCTGCCTGACCTCAGTACCCTCATCTGGTGGACTGGTCACCCGTTCGAGGTGCTGTATATACTCCACATGGGAAACGGGGAGGTTGGCGAGGTTGGACCATTGTAGGAAGTCGTCTATGATCCAAACATTCTGTGGGTCGTGGATAGTGATACCCTGGCTTGAGTGGACAGTGAGGGCACCCACGAGCCACCAGTCATCGGTCTTGATAGCCTGTACAGCGGCCTCAATGGTGCCTTCAACGATGTCATTGAGGACGAGCTCTATTTCGCGGTCTGTGCGCGGGATGGGAACCATAATGTTCTGTTTTCGGCTGTCCTTGGGATGGTATAGCAGCGGAACCGGGGTGTCTGGAAAGTACTACTTGTGTCTTTGGAGCAACAGCTCTTGAGCTCGGTCGCGAACCTTCTGCTGGCTAGTAAGGATCAGGTCATTTGGCCTCCATTGCTCCATGAAGTGCTCCCACACGAGACAACTGAGGAGAGCCTTCCGCATCTCCCGACAATAGACCTTGTCGGCCTGGAGGCGGATGTGCCTTTTCAGGGCCTTGGCCGCATCATCTTTTTCCCGGTGGTCTGCCTTGAACTCTCAGTAATAATCCTCTACATAACCTGGACCTTACGATGGTCCAGCCAGTCCAAGAACATTTCTAGGATAGGCCGGGCACAGTGCAGACCTTATCCCAGATGATGACACGGGGGATGAACTTCTGGCCCATGCGGTCTGGTGTCAAGGCGTTCTGGCCGCTCCACCGGAAGAAGGTATGGTAGGTCTGGCCTTGACCTCCCACACCTCGCATCTGTTTGGCAAGGCGGTGAGTTGGGTTAAGGACAAGCGGGTCTCTCACCCTGAAGAGCTCGATCGTTCTCGTTGTCTTGCCGCTACCACCTCCACCGTTGAGCAGTAAGATTGGCCAGCTGTTTGGCCTTGCCGACATACTCGGGGTTTTGAAGGTAGTCGGCGTGTTCTTGTGGCATGTACACCTGCTCGCCCTTGTCGCGCCACTGAGCTGGGGCTGCTGGTGTGAGATAAGGCTCTCCAGTGAAGCAGCTTGCACACAACCCCTCTCCGCAGTCGCGTAGTCTGTTGCCACTCGAACCGCCTCTTTTTCATCGAAATGTTGAACACAGAGAGGAGGTTAATATGGGCATAGGCTAGCATAGGGGCCCTTAAGTGGGCGTACTGGGGCTATGGAGCATCATAATATGTAAGGATGTGGCCCAGAGGGCACCGTTGGGGTGCACCAACCAGGGTGCCTCTTTGGTGAGTGTCTCTCCCAAGACAATCTAGTTCACCTGATACGTGACAAGGCGACGAGTCAACCATTTACCATTGGCTTTTGCGCCCTGAGCGAACTTCTCGATAATGTTGCAGCCCTGGTATCGGTCATCTGAGCTAGACCTCGGCTTGCTTGGCCGAAGACCACTCAATGGTGGCTTCGCGGACCCTTAGACGGATGAGGAGACCAGACACCATGAGGAAGGTGAGGTCTGGGGGCCCTGCACTGCTCAGCGAAATGCTTCCCAAACCAGGCTGGGTTGACTTGGTGAACCCCATGTTTGAACTCCCACTCCTGGACCTGTGCCGATGTCTTTAGGGAGGCCCCCGTTGATGGCCACTCTGGTCATCCGGTGGGTGGGGTGTGCGAATCTCTCGAAATAGGATTTGGCTTCGCATCTCCCCAGGAAGCTGGCCGGGTAGTATGTCTTCATTTCGATGGAGACGACCTCTCTCGTGTCGAAGGTCATGGAGTTCCAGAGACCGCCGTGACCGTGCTCCACGCAGGCCTTTTGGTTGTCGTCGATGAGGCCGATTGGGGTCGGCTTTCAACCGTTGTGCTCTTTGGCCATAATGCTGTCCGGCTGGTTCACCCATAAAACCCTATCAGCGAGGGACTCATCGTCTAGATGGGTGCAGGCTTCTTGGAGGGTTTGATGGGTCTCCTGTGTCCTGTAGGTGTGGCCATCTTGGTGTTTGTGCTGATTGACGCTGAGCTGTCTATTCTGGCCACCCCCGAGTAGCCAGACAGTGATTGGCCCATTTTGAGTGGCCTGTCTGATGGCTTCCCAGACGTCACACTCGTATATCTGGATCTGCCTGGTCTGGGGAAAGTGCAAGTCTTTACGCTAGGCATGAGCGTTATGACAGATGAGCTCTATGAGGCGATGGAAGCTACTCCCATATTTGCCACTGTTGTACATATCTTCGTCGGCAATGTCTTTCGGGAATGATCGCAGGTTTGAGGATTTTATCGAGCTCGGCCACATCGTCGACCGTTGCACCAGCGCCATGGACTCTCTTCTCCCACTACTCGATTTTCTGTCTCCTGGTGGGGGTTAGGCCCTGTCCTCTAAGAGCGCCATCAAAGTGCCCCACCACTCTCTGCGCGACACAGTTGAGATCACCTTCTTTCATTGGTGCTAGGTTTGCTGGGTCTGGGTCTCTGAGAGGGTAAAGCCCGTAAACGACTGCGGTGACAGGGTAAGCATTCTGGTAAAACACCTGGTCGATCCCGGTCAGCGAGCACGGCTTAGTTTCTTGAGGGATCTCAATGATACCCTGCCCCTTCTTCCTCTCAGCAGGACAGGATCGAATTTATTTTCGACGACCCAGTCTCCTTCGTCTTGCTCGTGTAGGAACTTGGTTTTCAGGGTGAACGCGCCCTCTGAAAGGCCTGCTAGGAGTCGTGCGGCCCTCTCGTCCCTTATGCGGGCATCCAGGGCCAGTCGGCCGGCCCTTGCATGCATACCATCAGCGATCTCAACGTCGCCGATGTCAAGGGGTCCTCTACATCAACCCTCCATGTTGAGAAGACCGTGGCGGCTTCATCAGCTTCAAACTAGTCTTTGACCTCGTTCACAAGCTCAACCCACGGTTTATCATCTGGCAGCCTCACCGGATGAGGGGCTTCGATATCCAAGTCGAATTGTCGCTCTTGTTTGGCTGGATCAAACTCCTCAACAATTGCCTTCCTTTTTCTTTCACGTGCCTTTCGATATGAGGGGGAGGTCGTGCAGCATCCGGAAGCAGCGGCCTCAGTAATCGCCTCTTTGATGTTTCTGGAATGGGTTCATCCAGGATGTTCTGTACAAAACTCTGAACTAGCTCCGGTGTTTGCATTTCAGCCAGCAGTTGGGCGATGTACTCGTCCATATTTACCATGTTAAATCACTATGCCTATTGCCATCACATCTCTAAATGGAAATTTCGACGGCCGCTAGCCGGGTAAATTCCTTTGCCGTGGTCCTCTGCTCTCGGTGCAGTAATTTCATATGTTAGTTGTTATAACCACACCTCAGGCAGAGCGATAATTGGTTCGTTACCCACCCCCACCCCACCGCAAACACGGCAAGGTTTTGTACACGAGCCATTTCGCAGTTTGACCATATTTACCCCACAGTACTCCCCCCACACAGCGCCAGCCACAGAGATCCGACCGGCTCAAAGTAAGCCACTGACATGTTCTTTTTTACCTATCCGCATTGTGCACCTGATTGGGTATATCCATTGTCACGGATATGTCTAATAGTCTTCAACACCGGAAAGGGGCTTATCACCATGAGAGACCTGGGTCGGCAAGGGTGTGAACCGCCCCTTATAGCTCGCTGGGGTGGCCCACATTGGGGCCCGTTTAGTTGTGGGCAGAAAGTGAATCTTCGCTGGCGCCCAAGTGGTATGATAGCCGAGCGCATACACCTAGAATCCAAGATTCGTCACAGTGATGGTCGTTGCCCTGAATGATCATATACCCGGGGTGGTACCAGCCTCTCTGCATAAAATAGAAGCCCAATTGCACCCTGAAGGTTGCCCCGGAACGAAAAGCGGATGTGCTGTCAAAGAATATCCTTGTACAAACATCCTCCATAGATGTTCGGGGGAGGGGAGGGTCTGGTAACCACGTAGAGTGAAAGAGTAGGCCCACTGTCGGAGAATGTTCAGATGGTTACAGACAAGTTCCTCCCCAGAAGGAGGAACCCACAAAACGAGCACCCCTGCCCTAGCGATGCCATAGATCTCCGGCATGCCCAATTTTCCCCCAACCGGAGACTCCTATACTGAACGAGGTAACCCGACAACGCATGGTAAATAAGCTTCCCCGTGCCATGTGACGTCAGGATCGGCCATTTTGGACCCCTTAAAATGAAGGGTTCAGGGCTCGAACATTTCCGAAATGATGCCATATGGACCACCATGCTACTATTGCCACTTAGCGAGACCGTTTGAGCATATTGTGATTAAGGTACTTTGGGATACCAACAAACCTACAATGTTATTTATATAGACGACAAAGTCAAATTTCTTGAAAATCTGCTACTGCACTGCATCGGAATGATAAAGATGTACAGTACAGCCTACAACAAAGTACGCCGTTAGTCAATATTCTTTTGTTGATAATGCCATATATGCGCCTTATTTATGGCGATGTTTTGACAGCATTACCGCAATATTTCCAGAATGTTATGGCTATTATCAGAAGACGAAGGCACTCGTGACACAATATTTTCATAATCGATGTTCGTAAATTAAAGGAACAGTTTACTTAAATTTCGACTGCGAACACCATCTTATAATTTGTATAGCTATCGTATCACATGCATATATGACATTTTACAAGGCCCTTACACATGTAGAAGACGAAAGCAAGTTTCTAGAATTTTTCAAAGAAATATAATTATGCTGACTGAGCGCCACTCAGTCTTGGTGAGACCGTTTTTGCATATTGTGACTTAGGTACTTTGAGAGACCAACACACTTACAAGTTCCTTATACATGTAGGAGAGGAAATCAAATTTCTAGAAATTTCTAGATATATATGCTGATTAAGTACCATATAGTGAGACCGATTGTGCATTTGTGACATAGATACTTAGAAGGACCAACACACTTACAAGGTCCTTATACATGTAGGACAAGAAATCAGAATTTTAGAACTTTTCAAAAATATATATTCTAAATAGGTGTCACTTAGTGAGACCATATTTGCGTCTTATTAATGACGATGTTTTTACAGTATTGCCGCGATATTATTAAACTAGCAGGGTTACCCTGCGTTGCACGGGAAAATTTAGGGGTCATATGAAAAGTACCCCAAAATAAAACAAAAAATAGGGGCCGCGTATTTGTCGACCCAGCCTGCCCTACGGGCGGCAAACTCGGCCCCGTCTTCGATCCCGTCACTTTTTAAACCCCACCCCACGATTTGATTCCTGGTAAAAAGTTACCCCTAGTAGACACCTTTGAGGACCTATGGCGGTGAAACCCATCAATTTTGCCCCTCCCCACCCCCGCCACTTTTTTAAACACCACCATTAGATTCCTGATAAAAAAGTTACCTCTAGTAGACCCGTTTGAGGACCTATATCGGTGAAATCCGTCAATTTTGCCCTTTCTGTGCCCCTCCTCGCCCCACCCCCACCCCACACACTTTTTTAAACCTGACGAGGCAGGCAGGCAGGCAGGCAGACATTCTAAAATATCGTATAGAGGCCTTCGATCCCGTCACTTTTAAAACCCCCACCATTAGATTCCTGGTAAAAAAGTTACCCCTAGTAGACCCCTTTGAGAACCTATACCGGTGAAATCCATCAATTTTGCCCCTCAACACCACCACTCCCATCCCTGCCACTTTTTAAAATACCACCATTAGATTTCTGATAAAAAGTTACCCCTAATAGACCGGACTTGTATCGCCGAAATCCATCAATTTTGCCCCTCCCCACTCCACCCCACCCCCACCACTTTTTTAAACACTACCATTAGATTCCTGATAATAAGTTACCACAAGTAGACCCCTTTGAAGCCCCTCCCTGCCCCCACCCCACCCCGCACACTTTTTTAAACCTGACGAGGACCTCCGCCATAAAAAGTTCCCCTAGTAGACCTATTTTGGGCACTCTGGATGACCCCATATTCATTTCTATAGCGGACAGACAGACAGACATTCTAAAATATAGTATAGATAGGTATGGCTTAAATCACAAGACGAAAGCACTCTTGACACGATATTTTCATAATATTTGTTCGTAAATTAAAGGAACATTTTCCTTAAATATCGACTACAAACACCAGCTTGTAAGTTGTATAGCTATCGTATCACAGGCCTGCTTGACCTTTTGGATATTAACTGGTTATATTCGGGAAGCAACCATCACATGGCTTCAAGTAGTGGTAGAAATTAATATAAAATGAAAGTGTTAATTACACTGTAGCTTAACTTGTCTGTGTGTTGTGTTTGATGAAAAGGATAATGTTCAATGTTTATGAAAGGATTAGGAAATAAGACAAGAATTGTGATAATTGGGAATATGTTAATTTCTGTTCCCTGCATGCTATGTTTTCAATAAAAATAATATTAAGTGTACATTGTAGCTATGTTTTCAATAAAAATAATATTAAGTGTACATTGTACTAAAGAGCTGAGGGGTGGGTTAATATGACCTCACAGTTAATGTATGCGGCCCACACAGTTAACATATGTCAACGAAAGTTACCAAGTTACAGTGAAAGTATTCCAAAACGAGTCATCCTGTCAAGTTACATTGAAATATCTTCATAAATATGGCCTGTAGACTGTGCTAAAGGTTTTCGGGCTTCAGGCCTGTGTAGCCATGATGGTTGACCGATTGCAACTAAAAGGAGACGTCCTCATCTCAACATTATACTGAGTCATTCTACTAAGTTACAATGAAATCCCTTCACTAATACAACCTGTAATCTATACTAAAGTTTTTCGGTGGTTGGGCTCGGGAAGCCATCATGGTTGATATTAATCAAGTTACAATGAAATCCTCCCATAAATACGACCTATAGACCATGCTAAAGGTTTTCTGGGTTTTGAGCTCGGGCAGCCATCAAGGCATAATGATCGCGACCAAAAGGGGACGTTCTCATCTAGTCATTATATGAAGTCAGCCTACCAAGTTACATTGAAATCCCTTCATAAATATGACCTGTAGACTGTGCTATCGGTTTTCAGGCTTTGGGCACGGGCAGCCATCATAGTTGAATGATCGACACCAAACGGGGGCATTCTCATCTGGGCATCATTTGGAGTGATTCTACGAAGTTACAATGAAATCCCTTCATAAATATGACCTGAGGACTGTGCTCAAGGTTTTCGGACTTCGGGCCCCTGAAACCGTCACAGTTGACCAATTATGACCAACAGGGGACGTCATCTAGGCATTATATGGAGTCAACCTAACAAGTTACAATGAAATCCTTCCATAAATACGACCTATAGACAATGCTAAAGGTTTTTGGATTTTGAGCTCGGGCAGCCATCAAGGCTGAATGATTGCGACCAAAAGGGGTCGTTCTCATCTAGATATTATTTAGAGTCATCCTACCAAGTCACACTGAAATCCCTTCATAAATATGATCAGTAGACTGTGCTAAAGGTTTCCGGGCTTTGGGCTCGGGCAGCCACCATGGTCGAATGATCGCATCCAGAAGGAGACATTCTCATCTGTGTATCATCTGGAGTGATCCTACAAAGTTACAATGAAATCCCTTCATAAATATGACCTGTACACTGTGTTGAAGGTTTTCGGGCTTCGGGTCCCTGAAATCGTCACAGTTGACCAATCTCGACCAAAAGGGGATGTCATCATCTCGGCATTATATGGCGTCAACCTATGAAGTTACAATGAAATCCTTCCATGAATACGACCTATAGACCATGCTAAAGGTTTTCTGGGTTTTGAACTCGGGCAGCCATCAAGGATGAATGATCGCAACCAAAAGGGGGCGTTTTCATCTAGACATTATTTGGAGTCAACCTACCAAGTTACAATGAAATCCCTTCATAAATATGACCTGTAGACTGTGCTAAAGAGTTTCGGCCCCTGTAGCCGTCACAGTTGCCCAATCGCGACCAAAATGAGACATTGTCATTTGGGCTTCATCAGGAGTGACCCTACGAAGTTACAATGAAATCCCTTCATAAATATGACCTGTACACTGTGCTGAAGGTTTTCGGGCTTCGGGTCCCTGAAGCCGTCACAGTTGACCAATCACGACCAAAAGGGGATGTCATCATCTCGGCATTATATGGAGTCAACCTAACAAGTTACAATGAAATCCTTCCATAAATACGACCTATAGACCATGCTAAATGTTTTCTAGGTTTTGAGCTCGGGCCGCCATCAAGGCCGAATGGTCGCGACCAAAAGGGGACGTTCTCATCTCGACATTATATGAAGTCAACCAACCAAGTTACATTGAAATCCCTTCATAAATATGACCCGTAGACTGTGCTAAAGGTTTTCAGGCTTTGGGCTCGGGCAGCCATCACGGTTGAATGATCGAAACCAAAAGGGGACATTCTCATCTGGGCATCATCTGGAGTGATCCTACGAAGTTACAATGAAATCCCAATATAAAATATGACCTGTGGACTGTGCTCTAGGTTTTCGGGCTTCGGGCCCTGGAAGCCGTCACAGTTGACCAATCATGACCAATAGGGGACGTCATCATCTAGGCATTATATGGAGTCAACCTAACAAGTTACAATGAAATCTTTCCATAAATACGACCTGCAGACTATGCTAAAGGTTTTTGGATTTTGGGCTCGGACAGCCATCAAGGCTGAATGATTGCTACCAAAAGGGGTCGTTCTCATCTAGACATTATTTGGAGTCATCCTACCAAGTCACAATGAAATCCCTTCATAAATATGATCTGTAGATTGTGCCAAAGGTTTTCGGCTTCGGCCCCTGTAGCCGTCACAGTTGCTCAATCGCACCCAAGAGGGGACGTTCTCATCTCAACATTATATGAAGTCAACCTACCAAGTTACAATGAAATCCCTTCATTAATATGACCTGTAGACTGTCCTCAATGTTTTCGGGCTTCGGGCAGCAGTAGACGTCACATTTGACCAATCACAACCAAAAGTGGATATCATCATCTTGGCATTATATTGAGTCACCCTTACAAAAACGAGTTACAAAGAAATCCTTCCATTGATATGACCAATAGACTATTCTAAAGGTTTTTTGGCTCGGGCAGCCATTAAGGCTGAAATACCGCGACCAAAAGGGGACGTTCTCATCTGGACATTATTTGGAGTCATCCTACCAAGCTACAATGAAATCCCATTATAAATATGACCTGTAGACGGTGCTAAAGGTTTTCGGTCTTCCGGCCCTTGTAGCCATCAAAGTTGCCCAATCGTGCCCAAAAGGGGACGTTCTCACCTGGACATGATATGAAGTCAGCCTACCAAGTTACAATAAAATCCCTTCATAAATATGACCTGGAGACTGTTCTAAATGTTTTCAGGCTTCGGGCTCGGGCAGCCATCATGGTTTAATGATCGCAACCAAAAGTGAAATTCTCATCTGGGCATCATCTGGAGTGATCCTACGAAATTACAATGAAATCCCTTCAGAAATGTGACCTGTAGACTGTGCTCAAGGTTTTCGGGCTTCGGGCACCCGTAGCCGTCAGAGTTGACCTATCACGACCAAAAGGGGATGTCATCATCTAGGCATTATATGGAGTCAACCTAACAAGTTACAATGAATCGTTCCATAAATACGACCTATATACTGTGCTAAAGTTTTTTGGGCCCGGGCAGCCATAAACGCTGAAGAATCGCGATCAAAAGGGGACGTTTTCCATTTAGACATTATTTGGAGTCATCCAACCAAGTTACAATGAAATACCTTCATAAATATGACCTGTAGACTGTGCTAAAGGTTTTCGGGCTTCGGGGCCCTGTAGTCGTCACAGTTGCTCAATCACGTCCAAAAGGAGACGTTCTCATTTAGACATTATATGAAGTCAACCTACTAGGCTACAACGAAATCCCTTCATAAATATGACCTGTAGATTGTACTAAAGGTTTTCGGGCTTCGGGCCCCTGTAGCCGTCACAGTTGCTCAATCACGTCCAAAAGGAGACGTTCTCATTTAGACATGACATGAAGTCAACTACTAGGCTACAATGAAATCGCTTCATAAATATGACCTGTAGATTGTACTAAAGGTTTTCGGGCTTCGGGGCCCTGTAGCCGTCACAGTTGCTCAATCACGTCCAAAAGGAGACGTTCTCATTTAGACATTATATGAAGTCAACCTACTAGGCTACAATGAAATCCCTTCATAAATATGACCTGTAGACTGTGCTAAAGGTTTTCGGGCTTCGGGCCCCTGTAGCCGTCACAGTTGCCCAATCGCTTCCAAAATGGGACGTTCTCATCTAGACATTATATGAAGTCAAACTACCCAGTTACAATGGACTCCCTCCATAAATATGTCCTGTAGACTGTGCTAAACGTTTTCGGGTTTTGGGCTCGGTCAGTCGTCACGCTTGACAGATCGCGACCAAATGGGGACGTTCTAATCTAGACATCATACGGAGTCATCCTACCAAGTTACAATGAAATCCCTCCATACTAAATATGTCCTGTAGACTGTGCTAATGGTTTTCGGGTTTTGGGCTCGGGCAGCCATACCGGTTGACCGATCCCGACCGAAACGGGACGTTCTCATCTAGACATGACCCCAAATCTGCATATGGGATTTCGTGACGATCAGATAAGAACTACGGGGTGTAGCCTGTGCTAAAGGAAAATGTGAACAGACTCACAGTCTAACAGACTCACAAACTCACAGACTAACAGACTTCCGCACGCGTGATAGCAATAGTTTATCTTGACTTTGTCAAGTTAAGCTAACAAATTTAGGGTAATAATAAGACGCAAAAATATATATAGTGATTAATTGTCACTTAATGAGACCGTTTTCGCATATTGCGACCTATGTTCAAAGACAGATCAACAAACTTACAACGACCTTATATGCAAGGAATTCAAATTTCTAGAAATTTTCTGTGTGCACCAGAAATGCTGATATGTGTGCGTAATAAGTGTCAATTGAAGCGTTATTTCGTTGAACTGAATCTCTAAATTAGCACATTTACGAAATAGTCATACCAGAGTAATGGAGGTCGCGGTAAGTCACAATTTATTCATGATATGCATATACAGGCTTTGCATTATGTGAGGATTGATCGATCAAGGCGCCTGTTCAGTCCCGTGTCTGACTTTCGATTTTAATAAATTCACCTAGGTACTTTGGGAGACCAACAAACTTACAAGGTCCTTATACATGTAGAAGACGAAATCAAATTTCTAGAATTTTCAAAGATATATAATTATGCTGATAAAGTGCTACTTAGTAAGACCGTTTTTGCATATTGTGACATAGGTACCAACAAACTTACAAGCTCATTATGCATGAAGGAGAGGAAATAAAATTTCTAGAAATTTTTCAAGATATGTATGCTGATTAAGTACCATATAGTGAGATCGATTTTGCATATTGTGACTTAGATACTTGGAGAGACCAACAAACGTAGAAGGCCCTAAAACATGTAGGAGAGGAAATCATATTTTTAGAACTTTTCAAAAATATATATATGCTAATTAAGGGTCACTTAGTGAGACCATACTTGCGTCTTATTAATGGCGATGTTTTACAGTATTACTGTGATATTAGGGCAATAATAAGACGCAAAAATATATATAGTGATTAATTGTCACTTAGTGAGACCATTTTCGTATATTGCGACCTATGTACTTAGAGAGACCAACAAACTTACAACGACCTTATAAGAGAGGAAGTCAATTTTATGGAAATTTTCCGTCTACACCAGAAATTTTGATATGTTTGCGTAAAAAGTGCCCATTGAAGCGTTATTTCGTTGAACTGCATCTCCAAATTAGCACATTTACGAAATAGCCATACCAGAGTTATGGAGGTCGCGGTAATTTAAAATTTATTCATGATATGCATATGCAGGCTTTGCATTATAATTATGCTGATTGAGTGTCACTAAGTCTTGGTGAGACCGTTTTTGCATATTGTGACTTAGGTACTTTGAGAGACCAACAGACTTACGAGGTCCTTATACATGTAGTTGAGGAAATCAAATTTTTAGAACTTTTCAAAAATACATATGCTGAATAGGTGTCACTTAGTGAGACCATATTTGCGTCTTATTAATGGCGATGTTTTTACAGTATTGCCGCGATATTATCAAATAGGTATGGCTTATATCACAAGACGAAAGCACTCTTGACACGATATTTTCATAATCTTTGTTCGTAAATTAAAGGAACATTTTTCTTGATCTTTTGGATATTAACTGGTTATATTCGGGAAGCCACTATCACATGGCTTCAAGTAGTGGTAGAAATATAAAACAAATTTAGGGTAATAATAAGACCCCAAAATATATATAGTGATTAATTGTCAGTTAGTGAGACTGTTTTCGCATATTGCGACCTACATACTTAGAGAGATCAACAAACTTACATCGACCTTATAAGAAAGGAATTCAAATTTCTAGAAATTTTCTGTGTACACGAGAAATGCTGATATGTCTGCGTAAAAAGTGTCAATTGAAGCGTTATTTCGTTGAACTGCATCCCTAAATTAGCACCTTCACGAAATAATCATAACAGAGTAATGGCGGTCGCGGTAAGTTACAATTTTTCATGACATGCATATACAGGCTTTGCATAATGTGAGGATTGATCGATCAAGGTGCGTGTTCAGTCCCATGTCTGACTTTCGATTTCAATAAATTCACCTAGGTACTTTGGGAGACCAACAAACTTACAAGGTCCTTATACATGTAGAAGACGGAATCAAATTTCTAGAATTTTCAAAGATATATAATTATGCTGATAAAGTGCCACTTAGTGAGACCGTTTTTGCATATTGTGACTTAGGTACTTAGAGAGATCAACAAACTTACAAGGTCCTTATGCATGTAGGAGAGGAAATCACATTTTTAGAACTTTTCAAACATATATATCCTGATTAAGTGCCACTTAGTGAGACCGTTTTTGCATATTGTGACTTAAGTGCTTAGGGAGACCAACACACTTACAAGTATGGATTTCAGCGAGATAGGTCCTCAAAGGGGTCTACTAGTTGTAACTTTTTACCAGGAATCTAATGGTGGGGGTTAAAAGTGACGGGATCGAAGGCCCGCCTGGAGGGCGGGGCTGAGTGTGCCGCCCGTAGGGCGGGCTGGGTCGAAAAATACGCAGCCCCTATTTTGTTTTTTTGTTTTTTTTGTGGGGGGGGGGGGGGTACTTTTCATAAGATACCTACAATTTCCTAAGCAACGCCGGGTAACCCTGCTAGTCAGCATATATATCTTTAAAAATTCTAGAAATTTGATTACGTCTTCTACATGTATAAGGACCTTGTAAGTTTGTTGGTCTCCCAAAGTACCTAGGTGAATTTATTAAAATCGAAAGTCAGACACGGGACTGAACAGGCGCCTTGATCGATCAATCCTCACATAATGCAAAGCCTGTATATGCATATCATGAATAAATTGTGACTTACCGCGACCTCCATTACTCTGGTATGACTATTTCATAAATGTGCTAATTTAGAGATTCAGTTCAACGAAATAACACTTCAATTGACACTTATTACGCACACATATCAGCATTTCTGGTGCACACAGAAAATTTCTAGAAATTTGAATTCCTTGCATATAAGGTCGTTGTAAGTTTGTTGATCTGTCTTTGAACATAGGTCGCAATATGCGAAAACGGTCTCATTAAGTGACAATTAATCACTATATATATTTTTGCGTCTTATTATTACCCTAAATTTGTCAGCATATATATCTTTGAAAATTCTAGAAATTTGATTACGTCTTCTACATGTATAAGGACCTTGTAAGTTTGTTGATCTCTCTGAGTACCTAGGTGAATTTATTACAATTGAAAGTCACACACGGGACTGAACACGGGCCTTGATCGATCAACCCTCACATAAAGCAAAGCCTGTATATGCATATCATGAATAAATTGAAACTTACCGCGACCTCCATTACTCTGGTATGACTATTTCGTGAAGGTGCTAATTTAGAGATGCAGTTCAACGAAATAACCCTTCGACACTTATTACACACACATATCAGCGTTTATAGTGTACACCGAAATTTTTTAGAAATTTTAATTCCTTTCTTATAAGGTTGATGTAAGTTTGCTGGTCTCTCTAAATGCATAGGTCGCAATATGCGAAAATGATCTCACTAAGTGACAATTAATCACTATATATATGTTTGCGTCTTATTATTGCCCTAAATTTGTTTTATATTTCTAACACTACTTGAAGCCATGTGGTTGTGGCTTCCCGAATGTAACCAGTTAGCAGCCAAAAGGTCAAGCATGCCTGTGATACGATAGCTGTACAACTTACAAGCTGGTGTTTGTAGTCGATATTGAAGGAAAAAGTTCATTTAATTTACGAACAAAGATTATGAAAGTATCGTGTCACGAGTGCCTTCGTCTTGTGATTTAAGCCATACCTATTTGATAATATCGCAGTAATACTGTAAAACAACGCCATTAATAAGACGCAAGTATGGTCTCACTAAGTGACCCTTAATTAGCATATATATTTTTGAAACGTTCTAAAAATTTAATTTCCTCTCCTACATGTATACGGCCTTGTAAGTTTGTTGGTCTCTCTAAGAACTTAAGTCACAATATGCAAAATCACTCTCACTATATGGCACTTAATCAGCATGTATATCTTGAAAAATTTATAGAAATTTGATTTCCTCTCCTACATGTATAAGGACCTTGTAAGTGTGATGGTCTCTCAAAGTACCTACGTCACAATATGCAAAAACAGTCCCACTGAGTGACACTTAATCAGCATATATATTTTTGAAAAGTTCTAAAATTATGATTTCCTCTCCTACATGTATAAGGACCTTGCAAGTTTGTTGGTCTCTCTAAGTACCTAAGTCACAATATGCCAAAAACGGTCTCACTAAGTGGCACTCAGTCAGCATAATTATATATCTTTGAAAAATTCTAGAACCTTGCTTTTATCCTCTACAGGTATAAGGACCTTGTAAAATGTCATGTATGGCCTGCGGTATGATAGCTATACAACTTACAAGATGGTGTTGGTAGTCGAAAGTTAAGGAAACTGTTCCTTTAATTTACGAACAACGATTGTGGAAATATCGTGTCACGAGTGCCTTCGTCTTTTGATTTAAGCCATACCATAGTGAGACTGTTTTCGCATACTGTGGTCTACGTGTATGAAACTTGTAGAGACCAACAGTTTTACAATTACCTTATAGGAGAATGAATCAAATTTCTTCCAACACCGACTTATAAGTCGCGCATCCATCGTACCACTGGCCTGCACGACATTTTGGATGTTAACTGGTTGAGTTCTGGGAGCAATTATCATATGGCTTTAAGAAGGGGTAGACTCTTACGAGAATCAGAGTATCTGATTTTCGTAAAGATTCTTGCAAACCTACCCCTTAACAGTATAATAGTATGAACATCATGCCACTTTGATTCTCGCAAAAATTTAAAAACTTCTGCCCCTGTCTACAGAAAGTGAGTACGCCACGCTGTTGTCTTCATAGTCATGGTTCATGCTTCGTGGTGAACCAAAAGCAATTAACGTTTCATCAATGAAGATTTGCTTTATTGAAAATTAACAGTGTGCCTAAAGACACTCTCCAATAATTGACAATAAAACAAATTTTGAGAAAAAAATGTCTATGAAAGGATTATGAAATAAGACAAGAATTGTGGTTAATTTCTGGTCCCTTCATGCTATGTTTTTAATAAAAATAATATGAGGTGTATACGGTACTAAAGAGCTGAGGGGTGGGTTAATATGACCTCACAGTTATTGTATGTGGCCCTCACAGTTAACGTATGTCAACCAAAGTTACCAAGTTATAGTGAAATTATTCCAAAACGAGTCATCCTGTCAAGTTACATTGAAATCCCTTCATAAATATGGCCTGTAGACTGTGCTAAAGGTTTACGGGCTTCAGACCTGTGTAGTCATGACGGTAGACCGATTGCAATTAAAAGGGGACATCCTCGTTTCGACATTATACTGAATCATTCTATAAAGTTACAATGAAATCCCTTCACAAATACGACTTGTAGTCTGTACTAAAGTTTTTCGGCCTTTGGGATCGGGAAGCCATCATGGTTGAATGATCGCGACCAAAAGGGGGCGTTGTCACCTGGGCATAATCTGGAGTGATCCTATGAAGTTACAATGAAATCCCTTAATATATGAACTGTAGACTGTGCTCAAGGTTTTCGGGGATTCGGGACCCTGAAGCCGTCACAGTTGACCAATCACGACCAAAAGGGGATGTCATCATCTAAGCATTATATGGAGTCAGCCTAATAAGTTACAATGAAATCCTTCAATAAATACGACCTGTAGACTATGCTAAAAGTTTTGGGGTTTTGGGTGTGGGCAGCCATCAAGGCTGAATGATCACGACCAAAAGGAGATGTTCTCATCTAGACATTATTTGGAGTGATCCTACCAAGTTACAATGAAATCCCTTCATAAATATAACCTGTAGACTGTGCTAAAGGTTTTCTGGCTTCGGGACCCTGTAGCCATCACAGTTGCCTAATTGCGTCCAAAAGGGGACGTTCTCATCTAGACATTATATGAAGTCAACTTACTAAGTTACAATAAAATCCCTTCATGAATGTGACCAGTAGACTGTGCTAAAGGTTTTCGGGCGTTGTCACCTGGGCATAATCTGGAGTGATCCTATGAAGTTACAATGAAATCCCTTAATATATGAAATGTAGACTGTGCTCAAGGTTTTCGGGATTCGGGACTCTGAGGCCGTCACAGTTGACCAATCACGACCAAAAGGGGATGTCATCATCTAGGCATTGTATGGAGTCAACGTAACAAGTTACCATGAAATCCTTCCATAAATACGACCTGTAGACTATGCTAAAGGTTTTGGGGTTTTGGGTTTGGACAGCCATCAAGGCTGAATGATCACGACCAAAAGGGGATTTCTCATCTAGACATTATTTGGAGTGATCTTACCAAGTTACGATGAAATCCCTTCATAAATGTGACCTGCAGACCGTGCTAAAGGTTTTCGGGCTTCGGGACACTGTAGCCATCAGAGTTGCCCAATTGCGCCCAAAAGGGGACATCCTCATCTTTATACTATACTGAGTCATTCTATGAAGTTACAATGAAATCCCTTCACAAATACGACCTGCAGTCTGTACTAAAGTTTTTCGGGTTTTGGGCTCGGGAAGCCATCCTGGTTGAATGATCGCGACCAAAAGGGGGCGTTGTCACCTGTGCATATTCTGGAGTGATCCTATGAAGTTACAATGAAATCCCTTCATATATATGACCTGTAGACTGTGCTAAAGGTTTTCGGGATTCGGGCCCCTGAAGCCGTCACAGTTGACCAAACATAACCAAAAGGGGATTTCATAATCTAGACATTATATGGAGTCAACCCAATAAGCTACAATGAAATCCTTCCATAAATACGACCTGTAGCCTATGCTAAAGTTTTTGGGGGTTTTGTATTTGGGCAGCCATCAAGGCTGAATGCTCACGACCAAAGAGGATGTTCTCATCTAGACATTATTTGGAGTGATCCTACCAAGTTACAATTAAATCCCTTCATAAATTTGACCTGTAGACCGTGCTAAAGGTTTTCTGGCTTCGGGACCCTGTAGCCATCACAGTTGCTCAATTGCGTCCAAAAGGGGCGGTCTCATCTAGACATTATATGGAGTCAACCTACCAAGTTACAATGAAATCCCTTCATAAATTTGACCTGTAGACCGTGCTAAAGGTTTTCGGGCTTCGGGACCCTGTAGCCATCACAGTTGCTCAATTACGTCCAAAAGGGGCGGTCTCATCTAGACATTATATGGAGTCAACCTACCAAGTTACAATGAAATCCCTTCATAAATTTGACCTTAGACTGTGCTAAAGGTTTTCGGGCTTTGGGTTCGGGCAGCCGTCATAGATGAATGATCTCAATCAAAAGGGGACATTCTCATCTGGGCATCATCGGGAGTGATCCTACGAAATAGGAATACCGAGCTACAATAAAATCCCTTCATAAATATTACCTGTAGACTGTGCTAAAGATTTTCGGGCTTCGGGCCCCTGTAGCCGTCTCAGTTGCCCAATCGTGTCCAAAAGGGGACGTTCTCATCTAGATATTATATGATGTCAACCTACCAAGTTACAATGAAATTCCTTCATCAATATGATCTAAAGACTGTGCTAAAGGTTTTCGGGCTTCGGGCTCGGGCAGCCATCATGGTTGAATGATCGCAACAAAAAGGGGACATTCTCATCTGCGCATTATCTGGAGTGATCCTACGAAGTTACAATGAAATCCCTTCATAAATATGACGTGTAGACTGTGCTCAAGGTTTTCGGGTTTCAGGCACCTGTGGCCGTCACAGTTGCCAATCAGGACCAAAAGGGGATGTCATCATCTAGGCATTATTTGGAGTCAACCTAATGAGTTACAATGAAATCCTTCCACAAATACGACCTATAGACTGTGCTAAAGGTTTTTTGGGCTCGGCCAGCCATCAAGGCTGAATGATAGAGACCAGAAGGGGACATTCTCATCTAGTCATTATTTGGAGTCATCCTACCAAGTTACAATGAAATCCCTTCATAATGAAATCCCTTCATAAATATGACGTGTTCCCTTCATAAATATGACGTGTAGACTGTGCTCAAGGTTTTCGGGTTTCAGGCACCTGTGGCCGTCACAGTTGCCAATCAGGACCAAAAGGGGATGTCATCATCTAGGCATTATTTGGAGTCAACCTAACGAGTTACAATGAAATCCTTCCACAAATACGACCTATAGACTGTGCTAAAGGTTTTTGGGCTCGGCCAGCCATCAAGGCTGAATGATAGAGACCAGAAGGGGACATTCTCATCTAGTCATTATTTGGAGTCATCCTACCAAGTTACAATGAAATCCCTTCATAAATATGACCTGTAGACTGTACTAATGGTTTTCAGGCTTCGGGCCCCTGTAGCCGTCACAGTTGCCCAATCACGTCCAAAAGGGGACGTACTCATCTAGACATTATACGAAGTCAGCCACCCAGGTTACAATAAAATCCCTTCATAAATATGACCAGTAGACTGTGCTAAATGTTTCCGGCTTTGGGCTCGGGCAGCCATCATGGTTGAATGATCGCATCCAAAAGGGGACATTCTCATCTGGGCATCATCTGGAGTGGTGATCCTACGAAATTACAATGAAATCCCTTCATAAATATTACCTGTAGACTGTGCTCTAGGTTTTCGGGCTTCGGGCACCTGTAGCCGTCACAGTTGACCAATCAAGACCAAAAGGGGAGGTCATCATCTAGGCAATACTTGGAGTCAACCAAACAAGTTACAATGAAATCCATCCATAAATACGACCTACAGACTATGCTAAAGGTTTTTAGGCTCGGGCAGCCATTAAGGCTGAATGATCGCGACCAAAAGAGGACGTTCTCATCTAGACATTATTTGGAGTCATCCTACCAAGTTACAAGGATCGCAGCCAAAAGGGGACATTCTCATCTGGGCATCATCTGGAGTGATCCTACGAAGTTACAATGAAATCCCTTCATAAATATGAGCTGTAGACTGTGCTAAAGCTTTTCGGGCTTCGGGCCACTGTAGCTGTCACAGTTGCCCCATTGCGTCCCAAAGAGGACGTTCTCATCTAGACATTATATGGAGTCAGCCTACCAAGTTACAATGAAATCCCTTCATAAATGTGACCTGTAGACTGTGCTAACGATTTTCGGGTTTGGGGCTCGGGAAGCCGTTACGGTTGACAGGTCGCGACCAAATGGGGAGGTTCATACGGAGTCATCCTACCAAGTACAATGAAATTCCTCCATATTAAATATGACCTGCAGACTGTGCTAAAAGTTTTGGGGTTTTGGGCTTGGGCAGCCATCACGGTTGACAGATCATGACCAAAAGGGGACGTTCTCATCTAGGCATTATACAGAGGCATCCTACCAAGTTACAAGGAAATCCCTTCATAAATACTACCTGTAGACTGTGCTAATGGTTTTGGGGTTTTGGGCTCTGGCAGCCATACCGGTTGACCGATCCCAACTAAAAGGGGACGTTCTCATCTAGACATGACCCCAAACCTGCATATGAAATTTCGTGATGATCAGATAAGATCCCCGGGGTGTAACCTGTGCTAAAGGAAAATGAATCACAGACTCACAGACTAACAGACTCACATACTAACAGCACACAGACTCATAGACTAACAGACTCACAGACTAACAGACTTCCGTACGCGTGATGGCAATAGCTTACCTTGACTTTGTTAAGTTAAGCTAATAATCTAGCACTCAATCAGTTAATATGTTAGTGACAATCGTATCATTAACGAGTTTGGTAGGTGGAGTTCGACCGACTGATGCATTCGAAGGGCGAAAGTACAAAAAACTGACATGCTATTATTGCAAACAGTAAAACGATGGCGAAAACATCACGCAAAGAAGACGCAAATAGAATGTGACTCCCACCTCTCCACCCACATACACACCTGCGAAAACGTCTCTGAGAAAAAAATATCATGTTTGGCACTCTCTTCCTTCATGATACTTAAACCATGTAATGCAGCATTTACATGGCTTAGGATAATAGTAGACTGACAGGGGAATAAACAGCCTACACTATACTACCATGCCACTCCTGCAGGAGAAGATCGACACACCTTGATCTGAACAGCGTACTATCGGATTGTACAGCTGACATCAACAGCGTCTAACGTATCCATGATGTCGTGTGCAAAAAATGACATTACAGGATTCTAAGAGAATCATTGCCAGTAAATTTAATCGAACCATTTTGAGTGCTTTATAGCACTAAATGCTAGTCTGCACATGATGGTTGCGGGTAGAAACGAGGATTCTCGAAAAATCCGTACCAAAAAAGTCCTTTTTGGTGATTTTCGGTCATTCACAGGGCTTATTGCGGTAATTCGTTATACTCCCATTCACTCGAACATACCCCCAGAACATGCCTTTACCCCATTGTAGGCCATTGTGTCCCATAACAACCACGTGCCAACAAAGAACGCAAGATGGCGGCTTCATATATACAAAATAGACGACGGAAACACGCGAAAGTTTTATTTTTATTTTGAGGCATACTTTGGTGGCCATTTTGGATTTTGACTGACTACATTTGTATATTTATACACAAAATAGCATCAGAAAAACTAAACAGTTGATTCCTGTACCCAGTCTCAAACATTTTCTCAAACCTTTTTTCGGAATCCACATACAACTTGAGAAACTCGTCCATTTCATCAGTGGGATAATTGCGAACGGGTGATCGCACTGGCTGCCATCTTATTTTCCTCTTGGGCTATCGATGGTACACGTTCACGCTGGGTATTATCAGAGAATCATTTGCTATCAATTTAACATCTAAAGGTTTACAGTTTCTAATTTTAATGATGATTCTCTTCAGTTTTTTTGCGAAAGAAGTGTCGCAAAAAATCAATTTTCTTCACTTTGAGGCACTTTCTGGCGGCCATCTTGGATTTTCACTAACTTGATTGATATTATTATATGGTGAAGTGTGTCAGAAATACGTATCAGTTAATTCCCGTTCCCAATCTTATATAGTTTTTCCGTAATCGGGATAATTTAGGGAGAGATGGCGTAAAATCGCGAAATTGAAACACACCCTTGGACGCCAGCTTGAATTACGTCATATCCGGCCAGGATGATTTCTTGTTAACATCTAAAAATCTACTCTAGAGATGTCCAGGTACACGAAAAAGCCGACCCCGTTCTGTTCTGTGGAGGGGTGGGGGGGGGGGTGGTCCCATAGGGGATGTACCTAGCTGCCCGACTACTAGCACCTCTACGCTGCCGTAAAAACATTTTTACCGTAACTACATGCGGTGCGGTAAAAAAACGGCCGTTACCTTTATAGAAAACTTTCGGGGTAGCGGATCTTCGGAGTATCAGACCTTCAGAGTAATAAGTGTTCGGAATATAGAACCTTCGCAGTATTAGACCTTAGGAGTATTGGACTCTCTGAGTATTGGACCTTCGAAATATTGCGCATTCGAAGTATTAATTCTTCGGATTTTGGGCCTTCGGAGTATTGGGTCTTCGGAATATCTGACCTTCGGAGTAGTGGACCTTTTGAAATATCGGACATTCGGAGTATTGGATCTGTTACAGGCTAACATTCCAGTCAGTATGACATTTCACAAGAATGTTTTCTGCCTGACTTGAGTCACCGATATCATAGTAATTAAATTAACTTGAATAACTTGCACTGTGGGTGATTAGAATTACATACAACTGGTGTTGTAGAGAGAGAATGACAAATGTGTTCCTGTTAAACTTGGAGGGAAAGATTGCTGGAACTGTGAGATACACACATATAGTTTAATGTATATTGTATGTGGTTAGGTTGAATAGAAGTAGTCTCTTGTAGTGTAGTACAGAAGTGTTCTAAGTTAACTGGGTGCCTGGATGAGAAGTGTAAACTCAGCCACTGACAGGGTCTTCGGAATAAAGGGACCTAACCACTCAAGCTGCTGGTTATCCTGCACAGAACCCCCGTAACACCCATCGAATTTCCTCGGTTCTGAGGGTTTCTGGTATTTAGGAGAACCCCTAACTGGCCGTAGTATCACTGCACATTTAAGTCTAAAGTCTAAAACGCAACTCACCTAAAATCGTGAATGCAGTATTGTGTGGGATGGGAAACCCAGGAAAAAGCTTCCCCTTTCCAGCAAACATAACTACCCCTTCTCAACACCTATTCCCAGGAATTATAATCATTGTCTATGTACATAGCAATCACTTTATCTAGGCGCTGAGCTACTGTTTAGAAGGGTTGGTCTGATTAGAACTGTTTCAAGTTTAAGTGGATGAGTGTTTGGAAGGGTTGGGGTTGGGAGGAACTCAGTCCAAAGACTGAAAACGCCCCAGGTGCGAAATGTTCCTGAACTCCAGCCAGTGTGGACATCCGGATGTGGAGCAGTTTATGATTTCTGTTTACTGCTGTAAATATATTCTGCTTAATAGGACTCAATGCCTGGGGTACAATTCATCTAAAATGGGAAGCAAAGGTATATATATAAATGATTGGTTAATGTTGAATTTATACACTTGTAGTATTGTGGTACGAATATATAGCCATAGATGCTTCAAGTGATTTTTAACTTATTGTGTTGTAATACTGGGACCAGGAGCGGGAGCCCTAAAACCGGTCCGAGCATCCTTAAGCTTGGTCGGGCCATTTTCATTGTCGATGAACAACAGGTTTCCCGCAAGGGGAAAATAAATGAGGCCGTTATGGAGCGACCAATGGTCGTCGGTACGTTGAGCCGACCATGGTTCAGCCCATGGTAGGAAACTGTTGAATCCCAGGGTCCAAAAACCCTATTTACTTGCATCTGAGCACCTCAGCGACTGTATTTAATCTAAGTTTTCGGACACCAAAAAATAATTAATTTTTTAGATATCCGAAAATTGAAAAAAATTACCCAATGCCAAATACAAGTTATAAAATATTCAGTGCGCCAATGTTGCCTAGCTCGTTATATTAAAACAGAAGCTAAATCCCATACGTTAAATTCTTATTATTAAGCTAATTTCTTTCACAAGATTGGCGAACAAGTTCTGCTGCTTATATTAACGCCTCTCCTTGGTAACATAGCGCTGTGTTGTGGAATGAATTTCTGCCGCTCCTCTCTATGCTACCACAGACAGATCTTTAACGTTAACTCCTTAAATGGGCTGGGGCCTGATAAAAGCCCTCACGCTCTGTAACTGCTTATACCAGGCTCCAGTCCATGTTTTACCCAGCCCACTGGGCACCGGCTCACCGGGCTTTATTCGTTGTTTCTTCTCGGCAGCTGTCAAGGTGACAGCTGAAAGTAACAATTTTCTTGTTTAAAAGTGTAAATATATTCGATAATATTTCTGACTGGGTTAAATATAAAACGTAAAGATAGGTATATGACGGACCCCGAAGACCGATTTGTCATTTAAAACAGGCCAGCAATAACTCAAACTCTGGTAATTAAGCTTGAAATTTAATGTCCATTATGGTGCATTTGTTGAAAGCCACATGGACTATCTGTTAACTGATCAGAGGAACATCCTCCTGCACAAATCATTATCTATGTAATTATGGCCAGTTAATAGCTAATTATTTGGAAACAGTGCATCACACATGTTCTGGACACACACCAATATTACGCATCTATCCTCTCACCGAATGTCACAGAGGTACCAAAATTCGAATCTTTCAAAGGAACTTTAAAGCGAGTATTAAATTAAGATAAATCTTAGCGGCCAAGTTCACGAGAAGCGATTAAACTGAGAATTAATGTTCTTGCTATCTAAATAAAAATCGGGGGATTTCTCGAAAAATTGATTCCAGCCAACTCCAGTCTGAAGGTGTGTAAGGCTGTGGATCGTTGCGTGTAGATGGGGAGGTCCCATGCTATGGGCTAGAGGAGGTGCCGCATCGGCGCGAAAGTATAGGCACGTCGTGAAGTCGGGGAACAACAGAGGTCCTATTTAGAATAGGAGCAGTCGCGGGCCAAGTCGGTGGCCATATATGAGAATAGGATCAGAAACACGAAGTACGAGCTCAGGGAGCTATTCGCATTTAGGTAAACGGTATTACCTGTATTAGAAAGCAAGCCATATGTTGGAAGATTAGACTTTGCATGTATGAACATTGTTCTGAAACAAACGTAAGGGAGAATTTAACTCCATTTGTGGCGACTGCTTGTGTGAAAAGCGTCAAGTAAAGTGACAATACGTTAGTGGACATGCAACGGCAGTGAAAGAAGTGAAGTGAAGAGGTGACCAAGGAGTGAAAAGGAGGAAAAACCAGCGACAACAGAGAATGCGGGCCCGCGAGTGACTCAAAAACTGTGGGTAGGGGGTGATTGACGTTTTGCATTCTTATTCTTATTCTTGTGATTCCATGTAAGTCACAAATTATCATATTTTTTTTTATATATGTATTAAAATTATTGTTTTTAGTGAACCCCTGTAGATTTATGCTTTTCGAGGAAAAGTTATTAACCTCTTCAGAATAAGAACCACCCCGACAAAAGTGAAACGGGCGGATTCGTCACGGTGAGACATACGTCCACGCACGGATTCAGGCAATACTCCTCAAGTTTTGGCTGAATACGCGGCGTGAATATATTTTCCCCATCAACAACAAAGCCCCGGTTTCCGAGAGCAGCCTGTGAACATATCACTACAGGTACCACTTTTTTACCACCATATGTAAAGTACTTTCCTCGTCGTGTTTGACATGGGTGTGTGGTGTCAGACTTCAGTTTGTTGCATGTTGGAGGTAGAAGATAATATTTCAATCTTCAATTATTCTTAGTGCATCGGGCTTGCGATTAACTTAGGAATCCACAAACTGCATGTACTCGATAAAGGTTTCCATTCCCATTTCGCGGCGGGCAATGCTTTCGAAAGCTGGTTCTAGTGGCCGGGAGGCAGTGGGTGTCAAATATTTTGTGGAAAAAATTTGATGGAGGGGTGGGTGGGCCGGAAATTTGGGTAAAACCAAAAAGGTCGAGTTGCGTCAGTGGGGAGGGGGTTGCCGAAATTTGTTTTTTTAGACACTTATGCTGGGGTGGGAAAGCATTTTATTTTTGTCCGGGACTAAAGAAAAAAGATATCCTGCATGTTATTGCACTGAGTTTGGCCTGGCTTCGAAACACCATCATATAACTGCAGAGAAGAGAAATAATGTACCTTTAACTGCTAAACTGACTATACAGACAGTTAGTCTATTGTATACTTTTGTAAATAGATGTCGGTCTAAGGTCAATTCGATGATAAACTTTGTGAGAACAAATTTGCATTGTCAAAATGTACCATCGGCTCTTCAAAACATCCCCTTTCATTGTTCAAAACACATTCCCCCTTCCCATATATTGGTAAAAGCCTCCCAACGCATTGTTCAAAATGTCCCTAGAAATCCTCTTTCATTAAAAAGGTTCACCACGGCACAATTTCAATGCTGCACAAACTTGACCCACCACACAAAGTTATCACCTCGGCACAATTTCAACGCGGCACAAAGTTGACCCACGCAGGGCCGTCGAGAGTATATCCGTGCCCCGGTCGAGAGAATATACAGGCCTCGGTTAGTACAAAGGTGGACCTAAAGTCTGTAATATAATTTTTTGGTGTGGTATGTCCCAAAGGTTACTGTCTGGCTGTAAAGTGGTACGCGCAACAGTGAGCTGTGGGGAGCACCAGAGGGGTCTCGCCTTCTCATAGGTGGGAGTACAGGGGAAAATTTCGTTTTTTGGGATGTCAAAGGATGAGGTTTTATTGATTTTGACACACAACCATGAAATCATATGAGTGGGGCCCGAAGAATTCACGTAACATTGAGATAGCCTTCAGAAAGCATGGTTTCAATAGCATAGGAGAGCTTGAGCTTGTACAACAGCAGGGAAGTGATCGGGCCCCCAATTAACGCCGGGTCCCGGTGTTACTACCCCCCCCCCCCCCCCCCACACACACCCCCCACACACACCCGCTCTCGACGGCCCTGGACCCACGGCACAAAGTTATCATGGCACAATTGCAACGCCGGACAAAGATGATCCACTGCACAAAGTTATCACGGCACAATTACGATGCCGGACAAAGTTGACCCGCTGCACAAAGTTATCAAGGTACAATTTCAACGGGTCTCAAAGTTGACCAACGACACAAAGTTATTACCTCAGCACAATTTCAACGCGTGCGAAAGTTGACCCACGGCAAAATTTCAATGCGGCACAAAGTTGACACACGACACAAGTAGAAATCGACGACTTTTGAAGTAGCGCACGAGTTTTGTGGAGAAAGTTGTTATCCCGGCTCAAAGTCATCAGGCGCAAATTCAACGTGGCACAAAGTTGACACACGGCACAAATTCACCACGGCACAATTTCAACGCGACACAGAGTTGACCCATGGCACAAAGTTATCACAACACAATTTCAACGCGGCACAATTTCTCCGAAATAACTGACAATGCTATTATTTCTTGTAATGCGTATCGTTTTACTCCCCACCCCCACACCCCAGCAATTTGGGCGCGGGATAGGACATAAAATTATATGCGATACTCGTAAAATAATTTTGCAGAAATCTGGAGAACAGCCAATCTGCTCAGGTACATTTGTTCTCCTCCACTTGTATGATAGTACCCGGTAGCCAACGCCTAAGGAGTAATTGTAATTTTAAATTTGTGAGGTTGGGTCGGTGGAATAGGGCGTTGGGTGTAGCTGGGGAGATACCCAGAACACAGTTTATCTTCCCTTCCCATCCCTATTACGGATATTTATGTCAAGCTGATCAAATATAATACAAATGATTTAAAAAGATCATTGATGTTTAAAAATTGGATTACGATATGATTGTGTGTTTTGTGTGTGTGCCTTCCGATTTTTTGAGAATCTAGACAATAGAGTTTGGTTCTTCACAAGGATTTGTTTTGTTTCCACCATGTCCTCACAAAGAAACAAAGGGTTAGGGTTTGTCCCTCCCAATTTTGTGGGGACTTGTTCGTCATCGAGAACAATAGGGATAACACCAAATCCCCACAACGACAGCAAAAGAAGTTTATGTGTAAGTGTGTGTGTGGGGGGGGGGGGGGGGGGGGGGGGGGGAGAGAGGGAGAGGGAGAGGGTGTGTGTGATAGGGTGTGCGGGGGAGGCGTTTGTTATGCGCGTGTTTGTCAAACTGCATGGGAAGTGTGTGTGTGTTGGAGTTGTGCCTATGTAGTGACATTCACCACCCTCACACAGCCTACCGCTCCTCACACACGGGGAACGCCCTCGAAGATACATCTCTAACTGATGCAACAATGCAATGAGAGCGTGTGTTGTTTCATTGCTAAAGAAAGTGTATTGGTGTTTTTTCTTATTTAATGAGTTGGGGTCGGGGCGGTGTTTGGGGTGAAGATATATGTGCGTGTTGTGTCATTTTTGTTTCCTGTTTTTCTGAGCCCCATTGCACCGGGAAAATGGCTCTGCGCTTTTGACTCTAAAACAGTGTTCAACAAATCGATGGACACCAAGATCTTTTCCACGTTGTCTTTAACATTCAAAAACATTTTGCAATATAATGTTTGAGTGGTCGATGGACTTTGAGAAACCAATTGCATGCACTTGAAAGTGTGCCAGTTATTCTCTGAATCAGTATGACCAAATTTTAGGTATTTTAAAATATAAATTAATACACCTCCCCTCCCCACCCCTCCCCCCCCCCTCCCCCCCCCCCCCCCCCGCAAGAACGTTACAAACATTCACCCCCTGTCTGGGACATCAACTAGAGTAATTTCTCTATCAGACACTAGAGGCTATTAATAGCATTTCTGAACAGTCAACAATATCAACGTCTGGTTGACAAAGTTGGGAATGTGAATTTTCCGCTGATAAAGTTTAATAGGTCTGTGGGAGTGTTGGTCGCTGTTGTTCAGAGATAAGTTAAAAGTTCCATCTGGGATTAATGAATGTTAGGTTAAAATGTATTTACTATTTACAATTCTTGAATTTACTTCTTAACCCATTGCAATCTTTTACAGCTCCGCCATTTCGTGTTGCATGTGGTTTGTTGTTGTGTTCTAGGTAGGTTATGTCACATTTGTCAATTTATGTCGCATTAAATTTGTGCCACGGTCAACTTTGTGCCGTGGGTCAACTCTGTGACGCGTTTAATTTGTACCGTAACAACTTTGTGCCATTCATGGGTCAACTTTTTGTTTTGTTGTGGTGAATTTTTGCTGTTGATCAATTTTGAGCCGCGGTTGAAATTGTGCGGGCGAGAAACTATGTGCCGGGGGTAAACTTTGTGCCGCATTGAAATTGTGCCGTGCCGAACTTGTGCATGGCACTTGTGGGCCAGCGCATATTGCTGAGTTGTGTAGCAGCCTGTTTTATAGTTTTGCAGGGCTGTGTTTCGCGAGCATCCAAGTAAAACATGTATGTCGTAGAAATGAACAAATAGTTCGTAATAACTAACCTATATCCTTTGCCCCCACCTCAACAATTCCCAGAAAAGTGGAACAGTGATTAAACACACAAGCACTTCCCAATCTACAAACTAAAAAATTATGCCAAAATTTTAATCCTTTCGTTCATCCATCTCTTAAAGTACTGGAAATTCAGATGGAAAATCAGATAACCCATCGTTCCCAGTAATTTGTTTGATTACCAATAAGATTGTCATTCGATGGGCAGCCAAGGCTGCAATTATCTTCGAAACAGCAGGAGAGAGGGTCGGTTTTATTCGGAAAATGAGAAAATGTATGTTTTCAATGACGTTTGGAAGCAAAAAGATATTATGACATTCAAATACAAATTGGAAATATGTTACATTTCATCTCTCCAGTTTCTCGTCTCACGCAGCAAAAAAATTAAAAAAGTATATTTCATAGGGTCAGAAAATGGTTTTAAATACCACAGGGGTAGAGAATTTGGCACAAATTGTATTTGGGCTGCAGACAAAATTTACAACCAAATTTAAATTAAAAATGGAAGCCCAAAATAATCACACTACAATTTAATTAATTACAGCAAAATGATGTTTTTCGATCAGATGCAGAAAGCAAATAGTTTTGAAGGCTTTTTTTGACAATAATTGTTCTTTAAAAATGTCCACATAGACTTTAATGCTGGGGTAGGTAATAAGTCCAGGGAATGGATTTATCACATTGTTATTTTTTGTTATAAAATCATCTTTTGCTAAAATGTATTATAAAAACTGGGATTTGTGAAAAGCACGCTTCAAAGAAATATACTACTCAAAGTTTGCTAAGCACCAAGTATTTGACACATCATTGTGAAATTTGCTTGTGACATATTTGCGATATTTGTGGTGGATGTGATTGAGGAATGTATTGAGATGGCCCCCAGTGTTTACATTTGCTCTCTTGACAGGCAGACTTTTCGTGGCAGTCATGGAAAGCATGTACCCCTTAATTTTCATGATGTTTTTCGCGTACTGTCTACATGTGCATGACATGTGTAGGGTATTCAATCTTCATTTCAACACAAACCCTTGTGATTTAATGATTGAATATGGCAAATGCGAATGGAAGAAGATATTTGTCTGAAGCAGAAATATGGCAGACTGTATGGATGGTGAAGGAAGGGCTACCCACCGTCAGGTTGGTGAAGCCCTTGGTGTGGACCACACGGTGATCACCAAAGCCTGGGCAAGATTTCAGCAGTATGGCACACCAGTAAGACGGCATGGTGGTTTGTGATCATTCAGGCCCGGAGGAACCGCTTTGCCACAGCAACCTAGCTTCGCAGTGACCTTCATAATGCATTTGGGGTTAATGTGTCAACGACTATCCGGGCAAGGTTGCATGAAGGTGGTCTCCAATCGAGAAGACCATGTATTCGCGTTCCGCTCTCCCAGAACCACCGCCAGGCACGATATAAGTTATCGTAAATGAACTGTGACAAAGAAGCTAGCAAGCATGTAAGGACACCGATGAGGGCACATTGAAGAAGAACTTTTGGGTAAAATGAGCCAGAGTGACTGTGGAATTAACCCCGTAAAAGATGCATCGACGAGACGTACATGGACACTTCTCATATATACGCCAGGTTCGAAATCGTTAAAGGCTTATTCCAACTTTGGCCACTTTTTAAGCGACTGCTGCATGGCGACCATCATAATCGTAGCAGGTCACAAAAACGGTGATTTGACCCCCTACCACAATATCTACGAAAGCTACAATAACCTACCACTTAGGCGACGTCAAGCTATGTCAAGCCACGGCAAGCTACCGACAACCAGCGGCCCAATTGTCGCAACGAAGGACGGCCACCTACGTTCACATCTACGACAACGAACGGCCACAAAGGTGCCAATCTACAACCCACAACCAAACAGGCGACAACCTACGACAACCGAAGTCCATCCATCCGCGACAAAATACAACCCTGTAGGCGACAACTGACAAGTTAAGACAACAGAATATTTTCATGGACTGCTGTTTCTTCAATGCCTGGCGCTACTTGGCTTCTCATCGACTACACTGCAAAATATTAGTTCTATATAGAACCAAGACTGGTTCGAACCTTGTCCCCGAGATGGAACCAGTTTAGGTTCTATATGGAACCAAAAATAGTACATTTATTATTAAAGAACCAGTTTTGGTTGTCTCCATTTGGAATTCACCTGGGTCAGCACCTTAGACAACCTGCGGTGCCTGGCGATAACCTACGGCCGTCAATAGAAGTCAAGTTACGCTCATTGGCGCCAAGCACCGTGTCGCCGTAAAGTTGTCAACATGCTGAAAACCATTCACGGCGAGAAGAAGGATGCTATGACTCTTTGGCGGCTGGGGAGACTATTTCTAACAATACAGGCGACAACCCCGACAACCATGCGGCGACAGTCTGGTCGCCTGTTATATCGCCTGAAGGCCGTTACACACCGGGTGCGACCAATCTATTTTATCGGTTGCAAAATCGCTAACGACAGGGCATGATGTGACAGATAAATTAGAACAAATGCAATTCAATCCTCTTGCGCACACTCACAACGAAAGTTCCGTGCTGGTCGCAGAAAAAAACAATTCTGTTGTATTTTTGCCGTCTTGTCGCCAGTCGCTGCTGTTGAATGCAAGAGAAACATACGTTTCGGTCGGTCACAAACGGTGTGTACGCCAAAGTCGCACAGCGTTTAGTCTGTTGTGGCGCCTTGACAAACTCGGTTGTCGATGTGTCGGTCGGTCGCGTCCGGTGTATTTTGACCTTTTAGGTCCTTCACTCTGAATCCTCTTGGGGCACTTGGGCCCCTTCAGGGCCCCTTATTTGAAACATAGGCTTATTTGGGGCCCCTTATTCAAAACATAAACCATTTTAATGAATAACAATTTAATTCGCGGCCCCAAATTTCAAAACTAGTTGATTCGCGGCACCAAATTTGAAAACTCTTTGAAACCCTTTGTTTCGGGGCGCCCCTTAATCATGCGTTTGTTTTGGGCCCCCACGTATAAAGCACAAACGCTCATTTGGATCCTCTTATTAGAAAAAACAAACGTGTTAGTGTGGGGGCTCCAATTTGATAATCGAAATAAGTTTTAGGTCCCATTTTCAAAACACACACACGTCTGCTCGGGGCCTCTTATTCAAAAAGCAAATCCGTTTCTGCGATCCCTTTACACTTGAATTTGAATTCAGCAACCGACGGGCCCTTAACTCGTCGACAGGGCTTGATTTAATCTGAAAATTTTGAATAGCAATTTACTATTCACCCTGGAAAATTGATTAGCAGTTGATCCAAAAGCACTTGAAACTAATAAATCTTGAATAGCAAAATTCAAGCAAAATTCAGAAATTGGAGAGCAAAGTGCTATGCTAATCCAGTTAAATCGAGCCCTGCTCGTCGATACTGCAAGATTAGCATTCTGAATAATGTAGACAATTTTTTTTTATTTAATGTCTAAAATTCCCCCCCCCCCCCCTCTCCCCGGAATCCAATACCCCTGGACTTACTCCACCCACCCACTCTGGGTGAGCCGCCACTGTCGAATATAGCAGGTGCAGGTGGTGTGTATGTGGTGGTCGGATCCCAGTTCAGTTTTAGTAAGGTCGCTGATTCGGATTTTACCTTTTCATTAATTACATAAGCATACAGTGAAAGACAATTTGCTCAACAAGAGAAATAAAAAAAAAGTTAGGGAGGCAATATGTGAGGTTTTTCTATGTGATCCAAGTAAAATGAATAAAGTAAGCCGGGGTCGAGAGCGATTTAGAAATCCCACATCGTTCCTGCGCTCCTACGGCACGCTAAAACCATTCATCCGCCATCTTGATGAACTGTTTGAACGTGTTGTGCCGCCAAGCTCCTGAACAGAGTACACCGCTATCGATAAACGGCCCACATGCCTCAGCCTCCTTGGGTCAAAGCGACTCATTATATTGAACCGAGTTGGTTGGGCACAGACCGGTGACTCAACTGAAATTTCATCAGTGGCGTCAACATTCCCCACTGCCAGTGGTGTAGTTTGCCTGTAAAGCAAACGCTCTCCCCAACCCGCCTCATAGAGTTAAATAAAGTGAAATATCCGAAAAATAAACAACACAAAATCAACAACTGCGAAACCTTTGCATTACCTTGGCAAGGGTTCACCCCCAAATAAATAACGGCGATTATGCAGCCCTGTCGGAATGCCGATGTGCCCGAGTCTCCCCCCCCACCACACACACACACAAACTCTCGCTTGCTTTGCGCTAGCTAAAATGAAGTGCACAATCCGAAAAGTTTCTTGATGATTAAAATACTGGTCGTTCAGTTCGGCGAATTGACAGAATTTCGAAGCTTACAATAAATGGATGAGTTGGCAGATAGCACAAACAAAAGGTTAAACGAAACCGCGTTGACTGAAAGGAGTCGATAGATAGATAGTTCGCATCCTTACTTGATAATTATTAGCAAACAGAATCTCGGGGAACCCTCCCCCCCCCCCATAAATACGATGACCATTGCCAACATGCCACGGCAGTTTAACAGTTAGACGGTTTTTGTTCACCTCACGGTGGTTTGCATTTTTATGTTTTCCACAAGGTAATGAACCAAGATACGTAAAACGTTGCACATCATTGGCAATAAACAAACAAACAAAAAACAAAATATCCTTTAGTCTGAGTCCTTAATTCATATCTACACAGCGAGTGAAGCAAATTCCCACTCTTGTCGTGACTGCTTGGAAGTTCACGCTTAGGCCTACCGGTTTACTATATATTTCGCGGATGGTGTAAGAAAATCTACCAGAACCGATATATCTTACATTAATTAACCTTACACTAAAACGCTACCTCGAATAGATGTAGAATTCATGACAATTAGTACAGGTCACTTTGTTTCAAAATATATCCCCGTTTCATGAAATTATTAAAGATTTTCCATCGGTCGCGCCATTGCGGTTAAATATTTTTCTCCCCATAAGATTGCAAGCTGTTTTCTCACTGGTTATTAGAAAAGCGCGGAATGTGAGGTCACGGGTTGGAAGAATTGGATATGCTTAATGGTTTGTAATTTGATTTATAAGATGCCACGTACCCTTCCATCTGTTTCGTTGGCTTAAACTTACCGCGACCAAATTCGGTCGCGATAATGTGCCAAGTTGTATATTTTTATGCAATAGGACGACCGATGGTCTCGGTATGTCGCTTTCTTTATATATATATATATATATATATATATATATATATGTTTATTAAAAAAAAAAAAATGGGAAGATTATCGTATGTGTATTGTAAACCAGTCAGAGTCTGCTAAAATTATATAAAAAGTTTTCAGTACCTTCAAACTTTTTCTTTTAAGGTGGTGTGTGTTATAACCCCCATATTGAGATTGATATATCCTTAGTTGTTAATTATATGAGATAGATATTTTTATTTCTGCATTTTCTGACTGGTCTGACTCATTTGCAGAGTGACCTTTGTTTACATCTTTGTTACACTAATATATTGTACATATAGCTGTTGATTGTTTGTTTAAGCAGGTCAGTGACCTTGTTTACTTGAACTTTAACAGAATCCCCAAGAAACTGTTAGAACCTTGAAGAATTTTCATCTTCTGGAACATTCTATCTGGTTACTATATAAAGGTTTGTCAACAGAATTGAAAAACTCATTTTTAGAAAGCCATTTCAGAAAGACTCACTTCAGTTGTTTCCATTGGAGATTATTATTGTTTGAGAACAGTGTATTTATTATAGAAGCAGTGCTTCTTTGTGAATTTGGAAGATTGATTCCAAAAGCGAATTTTGAAGAGAATCTATTCGTCTTGAAAAAGAGAATTTATACTTTCTGTGAAACAGAATAATATTTTGTGAAAAGCCAGGATTCTACTGGATTATTTGGAAATTACCTTTGGCGCCAATACTTCTTGGAGTTTTACTCCATTTGAATTTTGCACAGCATTTTGTTATATTTTATTGGAGACTGCTGAAATTTCTAAGTGAAAATTTTATTACAAATCTACGGGATACTGTTTCTGAAGAGACATTCTTGGATTTAATACTACTAGCTGGTAACTCTTCACAAGATTCTTCACCACTGGATTACTGGATTCTGTCAAACTGTATATTGGACTAATTCGATAATTGATAAGTACCACTGTTTCTATTTTCTGTAAACCAATTAGTGTAAAAGATCTTTGTATCATTTTTTTTTTTATATTAAATTTTTTTTAATTAAATTTCAGAATAGATAAATTCATAGTTGTTGCTAATTCTCAGATTTCTTTCTTTACCAATATCAATAATATTTCCACACCGTAACAATATGCAGGTTGCTTTTATTGGATTGATCGGGAACAGAATATGGCAGCATTTTAGAATCTGCCATCAACAAATTTGACAAAAGGAAGCACAAGTGCACCGTCAGGTGTGGCCTTGTCCCCCGACAGCAAGTTCTTACATTAGACATATTGAAGACTAAAACAACCAATTTTCAAAGTCAAATTTTTTTAAAAAGGGCCATAACTCAAGCCAACATTAGTCAGACTGAACCCAAATTAAAACTTGACCGGCATATTCATGAGACAAACCTATATACAAAATTTGGTGTTGATTCAATAACTCAAACTAATGTTATCATGCAGACATCCAATTTTCAAAGTAAACAAAAATGGAAGAAGGGCCATAACTCAGCCAAAAGTCATCAGACCACAACTAAATTCAAATGTAACTCCTGTATTCAAGAATCAAACCTACATAAAAAATTTGGTGTTGATTCAATAACTCAAACTAAAGTTATCATCCGGAAATCCAAGTTTCAAATTTACCTAATCATTGGGGTAAGGGACATATACACCAAATTTGGTTTTGATTTGATGACTTAAACTTTAGTTATCACTCTGGATGGATGCACAGATGGATGGACGCAGCTGATTATAATAGTCCCCTGACAAAATTTTTGGTGACAATAAGTGGTCCCAAATGTTAGCGACATCAGCACCACTGTCCGACAAACAAATACAGCACCATGAAATCACCCATATGACATTTTGAAATCTATGAAATCTATGAATGAACACACAGCGAAAGAAGCACAGGTCAAATTTCAGACCATGGACAACTGGGTGCCATGAATAGACAAAGAAAACAGTGCCGGAAACTTTACCTACACATTACCAATAAATCTTTCGGATTATCAGACCTTACAATGGTGCAACCACAGTGTCTTAGCACCTAAGTTATTTGTTATCAGAAGATCGGAACAGAAGTTCACAGAACTACTCAAATTAATGCGCATGTTGGTTTTGGTCTGAGTTTGGAAGCGGGCTAAGATGTTATATATATATATTATATATAACTTCGTCAAATTGCTGTCATGCTCAGAAGTTTACTTCCTTCTAAGCGGCTTTCATTTTTTACTAATTCTTATTCCGTTAAGTTAAGTGCCGTACCAATGTGTATTGCGTCATGGGAACGTAAAATTTAGCGTCACACTGATCCTAATTGTTGAATGGGAATTATAAAATTGATCGAGATACGCATACATCTTACAGATCGATTTATTATTTGGCAAGTGGCCGCCTAGCTCCTAATCACGAACCCGTCTATAAAATCGCCGATACATATCTTCCTTGGGTGGCAACAAGTAAAGATATGTTCCACATCACACATTGTTCACTGTTTTTAATTGTAAATTATGGACAAACAATACCGTATCAGATCTTCCTTAGGTGGTAACAAGTGGAGATATATTCTGCGTTATTACGCGCAAATTTTGTTCTCAGTCTTAGAATTAGGAGCATTCAATCATTTATCTCAACCTCGCCCTGGTAACAGATCCAGAAGCGAGTTCGCATCATTCTTTGGCAAATACGATACACCCAAGAATACAGGTTGATTTAAGGTGGTCTGAAAATGGGATAGAATTCTTAGACACGATAGTCAAAATTGAAGACGGATTTCTTAAAACCTGTTTATATACAAAACCCACGGACACGCATCAATACCTGCATGCAAAGTCAGATCATCCAATCAACACTAAAAGAGCGATACCATATGGAATAGCTTCAAGAATAAAAAGAATTTGTTCCGATAATGCTGAATATGAATGCCACAAAAATGATATAAAACAACACCTGCATGCCAGAGGTTACAACGAAAAGTTTGTAAGCGAACAACTAAAAAAGTTAGACCAAATCGAGCGTAAACAGTTACTTGAAAAACGATCCAACAAATCAACCGGTGAAAGAGTCCCGTTTGTGGTCACCTACTCGGAGCGCCTCCCCGACATCAGGAAAATAACGCGGGAGCGGATGCCCATTGTACACCGCTGAAAACGCATGAAGTTGGCATTCAAAAAACCTCCCCTGATTTCTTACAAAAGACTGAAAAATTTGGGAGATATCATAGTCCATAGCAAGCATAATAAAATGTTCAACAATCAAGGGACGGGATCTGATAGATGCGAGAGAAATTGTGCAATCTGTGGGTTTATGCTCCAAACAAAACAATTCGCAGACAACAACGGAACGGCCTACCACTGCGACATGTGCAATGAAGTTGTGTATGTGGGAGAGACGGGGACAAAATTGTATGAGAGAATGCAAAACCATCTGAGTAGAATAAAACTTGAGGTTATGGATGAACCGATACCAAATCATTTTCTGACCAAAAACCATAGTATAAAGAATTTTAAGATTATTGGGATTGAACAAATTAATCAACAAAATACAGCTTACAGGAGGGGTCGTGAAGCATTTTGGATTAACAAACTTCAAACACTAGAACCCAATGGGCTCAATAGACAAGAATAATTCCAAATATTCCCAATTATAAACTTGCTGAACCAGGGGGGGGGGGGGGGGGGGGGGGCTTGGGGGGATATAAATTAGTGTATAGAGCAATTACACCCAAAAACGCATTGGTGTTGAACATAGCGTGTATATGTTGTGAAATTATGATCATTGGGTATATGTCAATGCGTACATCATGTGTATATAGGGGGGGGGGGGGGGGGAAGGATGGGGTGTATGGAATCCTAGCCTACGATTGTCAGTGTAGACATTATAGGAGGGGCTGCACTTAGATCAGTGGTGGGGGGCATATATATGCTGCAATAGTGGGTGGGGGACAAAACATTTACATACCCTGGAAGGATCGGTCGGGGGGGGGGGGGGGGGGGGGTATTACTACGCAAGGAAGGTATAAAAAGATTCTATTTTTCATCAGCGGTATTGATGTCTGATTGATGCGGGTTGGGTACTGGGGCAGAGATATGTAGGCACGCTTTTAAACGATTGAATGATTCGGGCCAAGGAGTGGTTGGATGTGTGAATACAGTATATGAACTTACTTGCCTCTGCCTCTGTTACCAGGGCGAGGTTTTAGAAATAGTGTCTAATTCATTTTTGCTTTTTGCGTAATAACGCGGAACATATCTTTACTTGTTGCCACCCAAGGAAGATATTATACGGTATTTTTTGCATAATTTACACTTGAACACAAAAAGCAAAGTGAAGCGCGGAACATATCTTTACTTGTTGCCACCCAAGGAAGATATGATACGGTTATTTTGCGCGTAAGAGACTCGGATACGGGGACCAACACGAAACGGGGAACATATCTTTGCCACCCAAGGGAGATATGATACGGGGATTTTACAAGCAATACACTTGAATATGGAGAACAACGTGTTTGAACAATTCGGGTCAAGGAATGGTTGAATGTGTGAATACTGCATGCGAACTCGCTTCTGTCTCTGTTACCAGGGCGAGGTTGAGATAAATGATTGAATGCTCCTAATTCTAAAGCTGAGAACAAAATTTGTGCGTAATAACGCGGAATATATCTCCACTTGTTACCACCTAAGGAAGATACGGTATTGTTTGTCCATAATTTACAATTAAAAACAGTGAACAACGTGTAATGCAGAACATATCTTTACTTGTTGCCACCCAAGGAAGATATGTATCGGCAATTTTACAGACAGGTTCGTGATTAGGAGCTAGGCGGCCACTTGCCAAATAATAAATCGATCTGTAAGACGTACGCGTATCTCGATCAATTTTATAATTCCCATTCAACAATTAGGATCAGTGTGACGCTAAATTTTATGTTCCCATGACGCGATACACATTGGTACGGCACTTAACGTAACAGAATAAGAAGTAGTCAAAAATGAAAGCCGCTTAGAAGGAAGTAAACTTCTGAGCATGACGGCAATTTGACGAAGTTATATAAAATATCTGATGAAGTGTATATTATATATACATATAGCACAGGTGATTCCCAAATCAAAGCAGCTTTGACTTCTGAAAAGATGTAATAGATTTAATGTAATAATATTTGATAGAATTTGAGTTAACTGTTGAAAAAACCTAACCAAGCCCAAGGGTTCAAGGAACCTAATCCTATCCCAGGACAAGCCATACAAGCAGACCATTGAATTTGACTAAAAGCAACCAGTCATTTACAGATGATATTTTAGGGTCCGGGGAGACAATCAGCCTGTTATCTATACACATTTTCATTTGTTTCATGCAGGTATTGAAGAAAATTGTGATTTCTGCCATCCAAACTTAGACAATTTTTGGATTATCACACCCTGGGAAATTTTCCGAACTTGTATTGCTAATGTTGTGCATGTCTGTAATGTTAGAGTTATCCTCCACCCACCCTCACACCCTGGGAAATTTTCCGAATTTGTATTGCTAATGTTGTGCATGTTTGTAATGTTAGAGTTATCCTCCACCCACCCTCACACCCTGGGAAATTTTCCGAATTTGTTTTGCTAATGTTGTGCCACAACTAGTTGAAATTCATTCCATACAAGTCTTTGTGAGCCAAACTGCTTCTGAGGCTTAATGAACGTCACACCAATATATATTAATTCCATCATTGGAATGCCATGTGGTATACATGTACAGCTGAAGTGCAGAAAATTGCTACAAAGTTACAGTAAACAGACCACGGATGATGTTAAGTTCATCAGTTTTTTATTACCAAAATCAATCAATTATAACATAACTTCTTGTTCAGAAGTGTACTACAATGCCACTCAAATCTATTGTCGTGTTTACAGACAAACGGTCAGCATTCAGACAGTATAAACAGAGGCATTAGGTGTGGACGTTGCCTAATTTCGAGCCAACTTCTTTGTGTTCACTGCTAATTTGCAGAAAACCTGATGTCAGTATTTACATTCTAGATCGGTTCAGATACGAAGAAGTATTTAATTCTATGAACTGTTAACAGATTAGGGCTGTATTTGACCAGTTTATTGAGAAAACTGTCCAAATCGGTACAACATAAACTATCTGTCACCTTGAAGAAAAGAAACATCAACATAAAGTAAACCTCCATTCCTATACTGTCGGATTCCCAATAACAATTACTGCAGACTAATCCATGCACCAAGAAACCTCCCAGCCCCTTCTTTCCCATCCCTGCCCCCAACAACCATGGATGCATATGGAAGACATTGTCTGAATAGCTTAGCACCGCTTCTTTTTTATTTTTTTACAAGGTATCTAAACATCTGTCAAACTAGAGGACAGTGGCCCTGCCTCCCAGATTTCTTGCACTGGTAGAATGGGTTTTTGAAGACAACAACATATCATTACAATCCTCCAAGTTAAAACTTCCCTGACAACTCAATGCTTACATTATAAACTATTTGTGACTTCATCAATCTATTTATTTGCAGGGCTCATGTTAAAATGCCAAATTTGATATTGAAAGCTCTACAGAAAAACTTTACAATTGACAGTAAAATGATAATTGAAGCTGCCACGTCTGAAAAGCAACTCAGTAAATCCATGCTGGAGATAGTACAATGGGGAAGCATGATCATATTTGATTACCTAACCGGAAATTACGACAGGTACTTATATTTAGTAATTTCAAACTCTCCTGTATCAAATGAGTCTGCAAATGATGTGTTTTGCGTGTCTGTCATCATGACAGGTGCTAATATCATCCTATACTTGGTATCTGAAACAAGGATTACAATTCAACAGCATGCTGTACCATTACTTTGAGAAACTCTGTCTATTTTTGTCTTATGAGAAGTCATTGCAACAGAACATAATCCACATGTTAATTATTTATTTATTTATTTATTTATTTATTAGTGTTTAATGTCACATCTTTCAAAACAACAGCAAGTTGTGGCCAAAACATGAATATAAAGTCAACTCCAGCCAATCAATTATACCCATGTTGGCCTTTTTAGAGAACTTCCACCCCAAGCATTAGTGACAGTACCCTATTTTACCAGTAAAACACAGCTTGTTTACCACAGCAAACAAGCACTGCTTCACTTCCCATGGTTCTCACAGGGTAATCCACTTTAATTGGTATATGAAGATCTGATTAAAATCTGGTTATCATCAACAGTAAATCTCTCAAGGAGCTTTCCAATAAATCAGATTTAAAGAATTTGGTGAAGCTTACTAAAATTATCCCAATCCCTTCCTTACTACAGTTTTTGAATGGTTAAATCGGTCTTCGTAAGCATGAAAGGAAAGTCCATTAGAAAATAGGCAAGGGATTGAAATTTTATATTGCTCACCTCTTTACGTTAATAAATTGCATTGCTCGGTTTATACAATAGCATGGAATATGAAGTATGCTAACTATAGGAGTCAATGGTTGGGAAGGAGTTAAGTTACATTTAGTTTCAAGAAATTGTACTGGTCATTATGTCAGGCTAAAGTAAATTTGGTACTTGTTGAACATGCAAATTGTGCCTGTCAATGACCATGACAGGCTGCTTATTTGCAGGCTTGCTTCTTTTTCTTATTCTTGCAATTCTTCTTTTTCTCCTGTCTTCTATGCACTTCCTTGTCGGCATGATAACTCGAAAACAAATTGTCCTATCTTGCTGACTTTTGGCATACTGATATACAGTCACAAGTACTCGGCCATGTATGTTTTTCAGAATCCTGGGGCAGTGGAGTGTCCACAGGGGTGTTTTGAAAGTGAGCCACACCATATCTTAGGCTTGGTATGATCTATGGACCTGGGACCAACTCCAAATGAGTCGACACTCAATGGAGGGTCAAATATGGGTCAAGGTCACTTAGGTCAACCAGGAGTCATCGAGTGCATTTTTCAGAATTGTTGAAATCAAATCTTTTGACCTCTTAATGTATTCCCAAAGTTCATACATGCATTTTTACACTCAAAAAAGTGGGTGTGGCCCTGCATAATAAACGTGGGTCACACTCATAACTCAAGCACGGAATGACATATGGACCTGGGGCCAACACCAAATGAGTTAAAACTCAATGGAAGTTCAAAATATGGGTCAAGGTCACTGAGGTCACCCAGGTGTGATGGAGTGCATTTTTTCAGAATTACTGCAATTTGCTGGAAATCGCAGTTTATGACCCTCTAATGCATTGCCTATGTTCATACATGTATATTTATACTAAAAAAAAGTGGGCAGTGCCAAAAATTTTGAAAGTGGGTCACACTCATATCTCAAGCATGGTATGACATCAAATAGGTGGAAACTCAACGGAAGTTAAAAATATGGGCCAAGGTCACTGAGGGCAGCACAGTCTCTGAGTGAATTTTTCATAATTGCTGGAAATCACATTTTATGAACCCCTAATGCATTCTGGAAGTTCACTGTATTTTTACACTCAAAAAAATTGGGAGGGTCCAAGAATTTTGTAAGTAGGTCACGCTCATTTTAACTTGTCAAGCACATTCCCATGAGGAGTTACATGACATGGTTTTGATTTAATTTTTCAAAAAATTTGAAAAGATATTTAAAATAATAAATTTTTATAATGTGTGTATTTGGGAAAAGGGTTAAAATACAGTAAACAAGGGTTAATTATATTTTCAGGGTCGCAAGCATGCAGGATGCTGCAGAAAAAGAAGACAAACCAAGCATAATACAGGAACATATCAGAAATTTATGGAAATCTGATACAGGTAAACTTTGGTTGATAGATAATGAAAGTGGACTGCTAGATTCATATGACCTACTTTATGTTGGTGATTCAGACAGTAAAAAATTTATCAGATATCACAGAACTATGTTGCAAACAATGTGTATATTTCAAAAATCAGTTGTGAGGGCACTGAAAAAACTTCATTATAATGGAAATCCACACATTGTGCTTGAACAATATGCAAGAAAACATGAAAAACTACTTGATGATGTGCCAAAACACCACAGTTACAAACTTTTTGTACTCTATTTTGGAAAAAGACTACAGGAGGTTGTAGAATGGATTAATTATTGTGAGACAAGGAGATGACAAATAAATTTGTTCTGTTTTTTTAAAGAGCTGTTTGATTACATTTGTAGGGGTCAAGGTATAAAGGCCATTTAACAAACAGGATGGTTGGTCTGCAATGCTTGCTCTTGTGGTAAATTGGTTGCTTTCTGTGATAGGGGATGTGGGTGTGAGCCTCGGCTCCTGTGCTTCTCTTTCAGTCTGTTACATTGGTGCCATGGCCAGCCTCAGCAGTTGGTGACCATGCAGGTGTAGTATCACCTGTCTGAGAAGGAACATACCAACGTAAGGAATTTAGGGTGCGATTCATGAGTGGTGCATTGTAATAAAAAGAAAAAGGTAGAGTAGTGTGGCCATCAAGGTATAAAGGCTAAAGCCATTTACCAACCAGCTTGACTGGTCCAGTAGCTTTCTGTTCAAGCATCAGCTCTGGCACTTCTCTCTCAATCTGTTACACATTTATAGTTGGTTACAGAACTATTTTTATCACAAAACTGCAAATTGCTCATTTGTTCACAACGCATGTAATATGGGAATGACATCAGAAGTCAATGTTGATGTTGTAACTTTGTGAGTTTTTTTTTTTTTTTTTTTTTTTTATTAGGGTTTAACGTCACATTAACAGCCAGGGTCAAGAGAGTGACAGTTTTACGGGTGGAGGAAGCCGGAGTACCCGGAGAGAACCACCGAGCAATGCCAGGCAGCTGTCAGCTCTCCAAATTCTAACTCTGAACTCTGCACCGCGACACAGGCAGGGTTAGATTGGTTGAAGACATGCGCACCTTTGACATGCAGTAGACCTTAGTACACAGCGTCATCGTGCCTCCATGTAGACAATCAGGGTTAAGTTCCTTGCCCAAGGACATAACACAGGAGCATGAATTAGTCGCTGAAATGGTCACCCATCCAACTACTAACCGCATTCAACATTGCTTAACTTCGGTGATCTGACGAGAACCAGTTACCACTACGCCACTGTGCCTGTAAGTGAGTTGATTTCAGAAGTAGACCTGAATTAATCTTCTCTTATATTTCATTAACTCTTCATCTAATACAAATAGCAGATGACAATTGCCAAAAAACCCACATTTCCTGTAAACAATTTCATTTTTTGCCTTGGAAACACAGCTTACGACCCTCAGTGGAATGAGCTTAACATGCTCATTCCAATGAAGGGGAATAAGCTGTGTTTTGAAGGTAAAAGTTGAAAAAATGATTAATTTTGTTTGGTCGATTTTTGTGAATAGTGTAGGCCAGTTCAGATGTTATGTTTGGTGAGAGGTTAAATTACACATTATGTGATAAAAAGAATCTCAAATTTGTCATGATATGACATAAAATTTCTAAACCTCATTCACTAAAACTGATCCAAGCCTCGGTAAACATTGGCTCAGATTGATTTTAGCGACTCAGTAGAGAAATTACATAAAATCATGACTCTTAAAAGATCCTCTAAGTCATATGTGAAAAATACCACTTTTGCATTCACAGTACTGTATCCAATGGGTGGCAGAGTACCAAACTTCATTCATGTACCATACAATCTTTGGAAATCAGTCATTCAGTGGGTGGACCATTACCAAAATGGCCATCCTAAGGCCTATGGAAACAGAAAGGTGCCATTTTCGACTGATGGTTCAATATATGTGTTTATATTGTATTTGGCAGTGGAAGAGGTTATTTTTTAATCTGTCACATTTGATAATCCAACTGGAGAACTTCTACAAACATCAAGTACTCATAGCCCTAATTTATCTATTCGCTACTCCTTTGTTTAGGCAGGCCTGACTGTTTGAGGGGAACTATATAGCTCTTGCCCATTAGGGCTCATATTAAGGAGAGTGCTCACCCAACCTCCAGTTAAGATCTGTATCCCCATTAACTGGTAGAGAGCTGGAAATCAATATTTGCGCTTTTAATCTGAAGAGCTGGTGCCACAACTAAAAGGCTTTAAATTCTGTTTATTATCCCTGAAGTGAAATTATTTCACCTGTTGGAACTTGTCTTGTTACAATTTATTTTAACAGTGCAAAGACACATGAACAAATTTTAATGACAAAATAATTTAGCACTCCACCAGTTAGAGTATCCGTATTCAGCAAAAACATATTGAAAATAATTTTGGGGGATATCAAGATGCTTTGAAGATTTTAAAATGAGTTAAATTGTGCAATTTGGATAATTTAGATAATTTGGGGAAACTTTAGGCAGTTTAATTTTAGGTACTGGGTCCAGTAGTCTATTAATGCCCTAAACTCACCCAGATCGCTTCGGAGTCAGGTCACAAATCTTTACATGATGCTCTGAGAGAGAGTACCAGGCCTCCCATTTACATATCAGCCCCATGCATTCCAATTTACCCTGCTTGCCCTGTGATAAAAAAAATTTCCCTCTATTCTGAACAGAATGATAGTCAAATTCAATAAAAAAAATGTCTCTTCTGAACTTTTTGGAGTTTTGCCAAGTCGAGAAACTACGGTTAAAACACTAAAAGTAACATCAAATGATCACCACACTGCAATGGGTGAATCACCCTTGGAAATTTTTAAAAGATATCTTGCAAGGTTACGAAGGGGGTTGAATATGCATTACAAAAAAACACTTGTACCAAATGTTTACTCCCAGTTCCAGTTCTCTCAAGACCTTGATAAGCGAAGACAAAATTATACCACAGCTTATCATATCACTGTCTCAGCTAGGTGAAAGCACTGAAACTCTGATTATCCATTTACCTAACTTGAATAACAGATGGCACTTGTAATTATTATTTATTTATTTATTGGTATTTAAGGTCACAAACTTATGCACAATGGTTAATCGTGACTGTGACAGTTTTACGGGTGGAGGAAACCAGAGTACACAGAGAGAAGCACTGACCATCGATGAGAAACTGTCAGCTCCTCAACATTCTCTGTTTAAGCTCCGCTCAAGCAGGGTTACAGCGGTTGAAGACATGTGCACCATCAACGTGCAGTACACCTTAGTACCCGGCGTCATTGTGCCCCCATGTAGGCGACCGAGATAAAGTGCCTTGCCCAAGGACACAACGTGTGTCGTCCCGGATGGGGACCGAACTCGGGACCTCTAGCATAGAAGACTCTCAGTCATCCACTGAGCCACCGCGCTCCCGGCACTTGTAATAAGATTTCTTAAATAACTAAAAAACTTTACTTTTTTGCATTAATAGCACAGCTTATGACCCCTCATTGAAACAATTCAATAAGCTTGTTTCAAGGAGGGGGTAATAAATAGTGCTGTGCAGTATACCAAATTTTCGGAACGGTTTCAGTATTACAGTGGTACTGAAAACCATACTGGAAAGAAATCAAAATATCACTTATTTCGTTATTTATATTTTTCTGTCAGCTCATCAAGGTGGATTGTAAATCTAAAAGCCTGTGGGTCGCATATTTTGATCGAATTGTAAGAAAACGTGCAAATGTAAACTTTGTAAGCAATAGGTAGCAGGAGAAGCTGTGAATACATAGGAGAAAGAAACTAGAGGCTCAAGAGAGCCTAAAACGCTCACCTGGACCAAGTTGTCCTAAACTGTAAGGGTTATGAGTATGGAGAAAATGTAATCTGAATGAACCATATGACAGATTCGCCAGCAATTCTTTTTTGTCCAATTGTTTCAACTGCTCAGAAGACAGCTTCATACCAAATACAAAATCTCTAGTCCGTGCAGTTTGGGAAATATTGGATATTTCATTTGTTTTCTATTTTTTAGCGCCAGGTGTTCCCACGGGGAAAAAATTTTGGGCGCATGAATGAAGTACTTAGGGTCAACTAATACCACATATAAAATTTGGTTCAAATCATTCCATTGGTTCTTGAAATAGAAATTTTCAGGGGAGCTGAAAAGTGAGCCCATCCTCTGGAGAGCTCAAATATGGACCTATCAACTTTCTTTGAACAATTTTTAATCATGAACACCAGAGGAAGTTTCATACCAAATATCAAAGCATTCCTACTTGTGGTTCATGAGAAGATGATTTTTAATGAATTTCGCGATATTTGGGCATAAGCCCAAGCCCAAAAAGGGTAGAGACCCCATTTGAACAAAACTAAAACAGGATACCCCCAAGATGATGTGGCCTATATATGTTTCAATTTGGGCCATTAGTTTGTGAGAAGATATTTTTAAAAAGGTAAACATGATATCTTTTTTCCATTGACTTCAGTGAGTCATCATATTTTCATAACACAAAAAACAGGCCATATGACAGATTCGCCAGCAATTTTTTTTTTGTCCAATTGTTTCAACCACTCAGAAGAAAGCTTCATACTAAACACAAAATCTCTAGTCCGTGCAGTTTGGGAAATATTGAACTTTTCATTTTTGTTCTATTTTTAGCTCCAGGGGTTCCCATGGGGAACTGCGAACAATTTTGGGGGCATGAATGAAGTACTTAGGGTCAACTAATGCCACATATAAAATTTGGTTCAAATCGCTCCATTGGTTCTCGAAACAGAAATTTTCAGGGGAGCTCAAAAGTGAGCCTATCCCCTGGAGAGCCCAAATATGGACCTATCAACTTTCTTTGAACAACTTTTAATCTTGAACACCAGAGGAAGTTTCATACCAAATATCAAAGCTTTCCTACTTGTGGTTCATGAGAAGAAGATTTTTAAAGAATTTCATCATATTTGGGCATAAAACCATGCCCAAAAAGGGCGGAGACCCCATTTGAACAAAACTAAAACACAATACCCTGAAGATGATGTGGCCCATATATGTTTCAATTTGGGCCATTGGTTTGTGAGGAGAAGATTGTTTTGTAAAAGCTAACGTACGATGGACGCCAAGTGATGGCAATAGCTCACACTGACTTTCAGTCAGGTGAGCTAATAAAAAAGCAATGACAAAAAAATGGCAAGTTGTTAACTTGGTGCTTCTGTTTCTGAAGAAATACGGCCCAATTCCACTGTTCCCAACATTCAGACTGATTCAATATATTTTCTGGAAATTACTGTGCGATTTATTCAGAGGGGACATTAAGGGTCGGGTGGGTGGTTGATTGGACAATTGGTTGGTAATAATCCACTGGTATTGACAATTCAATATGCTGACAAATTGACATACAAACGGTAATACTTCCTGTGGTTATCGCTTCTCGGCGATTTTTTTATTATAGCATTTCTTTCAATTCAGCATTGCTATTTTAAGTTGCCGATACTTTTAACAACTGATCAATTTATAAAAATACAAGCCCCCAAACTTTAATACCTGATCATCTGCTTTATATTCTTTTGATTAAATAATTTATACTGCACACCAGTGCACACTGGATAGACGTGATTGACCTTAATTTGTAAGACACATTAAAAAACAATATACAGAAACCAACAGGCTAGAGCTGAAACGGTTAAGGGATTTTCTTGATCTATTAATCACGTGGATTAACCTTGGTTAATGGATTAATCTCTTGTCCAAATAGATATCTGAATAATTGCCATACTGTTGATGATTTACAGCATGAATCCTTTACCCAGCGTAACAAACAAAACCGACTTGGCCTATATACAAAAATCTCCATTCAAATTTATTATCTTTTCAATTTTTGTCTCAAAAACATAGCGTATGACCCTTCATTGGAATGAGCACATTGCACTCGTTCGAATGAGGGGTCATCAGCTATGTTTTTGAGACAAAAATTGAACATTTTTAGTAATTCATGAATTTATTTTGCAAGTATCGTTTGCTACCCGCAATGCGTAAAGGTTTAAGAATTACCATTTCCAGCTACTGATACAGTATGATGATCATGCAAGTAAGCAAGTATGCCAGCAAGTAACATGCATGCTTTATTCCATCTCATATAATTGATGTGAGTCAGTGTGACAATGTTTGCCTGTTTTGGAGCAAGTTTGTTCTTTTGTTAACCCATATAATACAGTAGTTCAAAAGTAACGGTTAATCGATCAATTACTTTTTGGATCGATCAAGATGTTGATCATTGATTAATCGATTAATCAGTCAACCATTTCAGCTCTACAACAGGTAACATCAGATTTAGCATTATCGAAGTTCATTTGATCGATTGAGGCGCAGCAAATGCTCTGAAAAAGATTTGCTGCCATTAGTAAATCATCAATTTGTACATTTTTTTTATCTCATGGAAAATAAAAATTTACCCTAATTTATCATGGGAAATCCTGGTTTCTCTGGAATTTTCAGAAAAGTGTATGAAGCCAGGAACCAGAAGTGCAGTTAGTGAACACTGAGAGTGATAGAGTGATTCCACTAAAAATACCCTATAATTGCGACTAGATGAATGTCATAAAACGTTATTTTATATGTTTATCAAGGATAAACCCAAACAATGAAAGGTGGGTGACACCATGTCATTGACGAATTGCATGATTAGCAATGATTGCACAATGTTTTCGCAACTGGGACTATCATAGAGAGATTAATTACAGTTGCATTACTTCAATTTACATGCATATTGGACACTGGATTCACTGGACAGGGACATTAATCTTGTTGCCACTTTGAAAGATAAGGGGGGAGAGACTGACCAAGAGTGTTACTACTACTGAAAACTTACTGGAAAGCCTTGAAGTTGAAGAACATGTATGTTTCTTCCACCTGATTCATTTGGGGAGGAGTATGGTCATGAAGGACATGGCCAACTGATTAGATTGGCAAGTTATTTAATGAATCACTCAATTCAGTGTGATGATTCACACTGAACTGAGTGATTCATTAAATAACTTGCTAGACTAATCAGTTATCACAGTTGAATTAACTTGTCAAGTTCATGAGATGTCTGTTCTGAACCTGTTAAGTTACTCTATGGTTGAATGTTGGGAAACTGGGTCAGTTTGCGACTACCTTCAGTGTTCTGTGCAGAAACCGAATACCGTACCAAAACCGAGGTATTTAACTGAAAAATACTGACACCGATACCGAATCTGAAATTTCAATACAGCACAGCACTACTTGTTTCTGAGGCAAAGAATGAAAAATAATAAAATCTGAATGTTTTTGATTTTGGTGAATAATGTCGGTTTAGTTTTTGGCCATTATGTCTGGTGAAGGGTTAAGTATTGATTCTTACAACTCAAAAATTGCAGGTTTGCACCTAAGCTGTAACAGAGGGTAAATATATACCGTAAAACAAATTCAAAGTCCATCAAGGACAACAACTTTTGACAAAAAATAATCCTTATAATACCTGTATTGAACAAAGGGCTTTTGCATTCCACAGATGATGTCATTCCACCAAGTTGCTAAAAATTTATTGAGTTTAAAACTTTAAAACATTGATGGTCACAGACAAAAAAACTTGTTGGTAACAGAGGGATGGACCAACAGAACAACCGACCAACCAACATGGACACAATAAGAGCTTCTTGTTGTTACTGAAAGTGTTGAATGGATGGCAACATTAATGATAACAGAACATAATGTCTTCCACCTTACTTCTTCTGATACAGTACAAGGCTACTTAGTAGATGTACAGTAGAGAAAGAGTGCTTTACATGTACAATGTACCATTAAAATGAGAAATATAATTGAAGGTGATTAACCCTTTGCACTTTGATATCAAAATAGCAAAGTTTTCAACAGCAAATATTTATCATAATACAGTTTGATATTTAGCCAAATATACCGTGTTTGACAGAGCTCAGTGAGCTATTCGTCGTGGGGACATAAAAAAAAGCCTCATATTTATATATTTATCAAGAGTTTAACCCCTGAGGGCCTAGTTCCAAATTTTGATGAGCTTCTTGTCATGCATGAACATGCAGAACACATGTTCCAACACACATGCTATTGTTAGTGTTGCGGATTTACATGTACAGTACCTTGGCAGTGATTTCTAGAGCTCAAACAGTTAAAGGGTTTTCTTGATCGATTAATCACATGGATCAATCTTAATTAATCGATTAATCATCTGCCCTAATAGGTAGTTGGACAATTGCTGCACCGTTAATGATTTACAGCATTAACCCTTTACACAACATATTATTTTTTTATTGGTGTTTAAGGTCACATATTTCTGCACAATGGCTAACCATGACCGTGACAGTTTTACGGGTGGAGGAAGCCAGAGTACCCGGAGAGAACCACCGAGCAACGGCGAGCAACTGTCAGCTCCCTAACATACCAACTCCACATAAGCAGGGTTAGCATTGGTTGAAGACAGGTGCACCATCAATGTGCAGTATGCCTTAGTACACAGTGTCACCGTGCCCCCACGTGGGCAATGGGGGTGAAGTGTCTTGCCCAAGGACACAACGCGGTTGCCGCATTACACAACATAACAGAGAAAAAGGGCCAGCGCTATACACAAAAAATCTCCATTCAAATTTTATTATGTTTTCAATTTTTGTCTCAAAAACATAGCTTACGACCCCTCATTGGAACGATCCCGCTCAGCTCGTTTCAATGAGGGGTCATATTATTTATTTATTGATGTTTAAGGTCACATATTTATGCACAATGGCTAATCATGACCGTAAGAGGGGTCATAAGCTATGATTTTGAGACAAAAAATTAAAAATTTTCAGTAATTCCAGAATTTACTTTGAAAGTATCATCTGGTACTCCAATTGGGTAAAGGGTTAAAAATCACAATTTCCAGCTCTGTACTGATACAGTATAATGATCATGCAAGTGAACAAGTGTGTCAACATGTGACTATGCTTTACCTGCTTTACTCTGTCTCATATAAATGATGTGAGTTAGTGTGACAATGTTTGCCTGTTTTGGGACAAGTTTGTTCCTTGTTAATTGATATAATACAGTGACTCAAAAGAAACAGTTAATCGATCAATTACTTTTTTGATCGATCAAAATGTTGATCATTGGTTAATCGATTAATCGGTTAACCGTTTCGGCTCTAGTGATTTCTAGTGAAGTCTTGGCTGCCTGAACAGGCAGCTAAGACTTCACGAGGTAGCACTGCAAAATAAGAAGGTTACCCTATTAAGAGGGGGAAAAAACTAAGTAGAGGCCCATAGACGATTAAGATGACTTTCAGAATCTATGACGAGAATCAAATGACCATTTTGCGAGAATCAAAGTTGAGTCTTATTATTTCCTTGAGAGACTCGATTCCGATTCTCGCATGAATTTTAAGCCCTGCACAAGTTTCAAGAGGACATAATTAATTTCACTGAAAGGTCTGACAACTAAAACATGGGAGTATCTGTAGGTTTGTAAATTGTTTGGCAGTGGTCAGGAATAAATTTCATAATATTTGGTTGATATAGCTTAGAGAAACTGAGCTCTCAAAATACCATATAGAAAGCATAAATCTTTGTTCAAAAGAAGACAGCTTGGGAAAAATATGTTACAGCTAGTTTGTGCATGCTCATTTGTTTGCAATCCTTTATGAGAGGTTTCAGTAAAAATCAGTTCATTTGTGTTATTATTTATTTATTGGTGTTTGTGGTCACATACTTATGCACAATGGCTAATCGTGACCTGGACAGTTTTACGGGTGGAGGAAGCCGGAGTACCCAGAGAGAACCACCGAGCATCGATGAGCAACTGTCAGCTCCTCAACATTCTAACTCTGTTCAAGCTCTGCTCAAGCAGGGTTACAGCAGTTGAAGACATGCGCACTATCGACGTGCAGTATGCTTTAGTACACGGCATCATCATGCCCCCATGTAGGCAACCGGGATAAAGTGCCAAGGAAACAATGAGGCTCGTCCCGGATGGGGATCGAACTCGGGACCTCTAGCATAGAAGTCCAACAGTCTACCACTGAGCCACCACGCTTCCAGTTCATTTGTGTTGGAGCAGTTGCACACACAAGCATTTCATAGACAAATCAACATGAAATCTCCTATCAAGAGGAGATAACTTGAGTTAGTTGTTGCAATTTAAAAATTTGGGAGTTGGTGAATATCCACTTGATGGTGATTGTGTACGAGATGTTCCATCAACAAGATGTTGCATACATAAAAATTTCATATAGATGTATGTAATTATAGTCAAGGGAGATAACTTAGTCAAAACTGTCTCGGCTTCACTTACTGATGGTTTGAGAAGTCTCTTAAAAATCGGTTCCTGTAAATATCATAGGAGTTATGCACACAACAAATTCACATAGAAAACCATATAATACACACTTATGTCGAAATATCAACATGCATTTTTACCATAATGCAACTGAAAATTATTTAACCAATTTAATCTTGTTTGACCCAGCTCAATGATCTCCGTCAAACAAGACAGAATTTGTTAAATTCCAAGTTGCATTATGGGAACAATTTGCCGATGGATATATTTACATTTACTAATGTGCAGGGGATTAAGTTTAACTTCCACTGGATATCACTTGGTTAAAATTGTCATACTTCGAAAACTATATGAATATGTGCATATCCAGCTGCTAGTAGTCATACAGGTTTGTCTAAATTGTTTCATAAATGTAGGAAGAGTTGCATGCACCACCAAAATTTCATACTAGTGTTGAAATGATTAATGAATTTCATAGTCGACTAGCCACCACCCACGAGTCATTACTAGCTGATTAGTCGAAACATTTCCCTCCGACCTACTAGATCGGTGGTTCTAATTCATATTTCATAACAGAATGTCTCGCAAGTTGCAACCTGTTATTCACACTCCTGATGTTTCCCAGTCTCTATTGTTGATCCTCATTTCAATCACTCCCTATAATGTGTGATTATAAAACACAGCACTTTTAGTGAGAAAAGACTTCATGAAAGGCTAAGCATCTATCAATGTCAAATCACTCATTTTTGCATGACAACTCATGCACAGCGTGCAAACTGCCAAAGTTGTACATGGAAAACTTGATAGATGTGAATGTTAATTATAAGTGGGAGGCATGTGCTGTAGTCTTTGAAAGAATCCTTACCACCTCTGGCCTACCTGGGCTTGGGCAGGTAGGCCTGAAGTGGTAAGGAGTCTCTAACAGAGACTACAAGTGCTGGTAACCCATGACATCAAACAGTTGGGACAGTTGAGACATTAATGGCGCCGCTGCTGACAAATGCTTCATTTATGATCAGATCTTGATCACCCAGTCAATAATCATGGCATTACAAGGCAGAAATATCCAAACAATGATGACTGGTGGGTTGAGGAGAGAGCAGGTCATACTAAGCAATGGGGGGTAAGTTTGCAATCAACTACCATTACTAATCGACTAACCGTTTCAACATTTTCATACAGAAATTAATACATGTATGCACATGTCCACTTACAAGTTAACTCAGAACAATTTTACACCAAATCAGTTCATAAATGGAAGAGAAGTTGTGTACACAGAAACACAAGAATTCCATATAGAAATCTATATCAAACCTATATTAATTGGTTGAATGCTAAAAGCCACTATCAGGGCTCTACTGAAAAGTGTTAAAAGTCACTTTAATGGCTTTACACTGTATTCATTACTTCTTTTGCTCAGCAGTTGAAACAAAAATGTTTAAACAAAATTGTTCTCTTACAATTTATTGGAATGCCAAGAGAGACTATCCCATAAACTGTAACAAAACAATTGTTGATAAACAAAATCTTTCTAAACTGGTGCTCTTATTGCTTGTAGCATGGTACTCTTGAAAAAAAATATACAAGTTACCAATTACCTTTGAAAAATAATTTAGCACTCAATCATTTAATCTGAGTTCAAGATGAAACAAGTTACAATGCCATGGGAGTGGGATGGCCAGTATCACCCAAGTCCAACAAGGGGAATAGGTCTAAAAGATAAACTTGGACACAGTTGGTTTGCAATCCTTGTCATGATATTTTCACCAAAAATTGGAATAGTTTTCTTTGAAATGTGATCACAAGAAATGATTATGTGATCACAAGAAAATCTTCTCGAGGACAATAAAACTCTTGAGGAAATACTGAGACACAGCTAGTTGGCAATCCTATTGATGATATTATCACCAAAAAGTTATACAATATATTTTGGAAAGACGATCTTGAATAGTTTTCTTTGAAATGTGAGGACAAGAAATGGTAATGTGATGACAAGCAAGTCAAAGTCCAACTGGGGAAATAACTTTTAACCCTTCACCCAACGTAACGGCCAAAACCTGTCAGCGCTATTCACAAAAATTGCTACTTAATTTTCATTATTTTTTTCATTTTTTGTCTCAAAAACATAGGTTATGACCCCTCTTTGGAACAAGCTCCTTCCAATGAGGGATCGTAACCTATGTTTTTGAGACAAAAAAGGAAAAAAATTATTTCAAGACTTTTTTTTGCAAGTGTCGCCTGCTATTCACGTTAGGTAAAGGGTTAAAGAAACACTTTTGACACACATATAGTTGTTTGCAATCCTATTCATATTATCACCCAAAAGCTCACTACTAAACTTGAGAAAAAAATTTTGAATGGTTTTCTTTAAAATCTAAGGACAAGAAATAGGAAAGGATGGACGGAAGGGCGGGTTGCTTTCCCACGTTGGCCTGTTTACTTCCCCACACCCCAACCCATGCTCTTACCACTTTCAGGCACCCCTGGCATTTCTTTCAGCTATCCAAATCCCCTGTGGAAACCCAGAAAAGTGGAGTAGTGCTCCTTTAATTACTGATGAAATACAGGCCTGCTGTTTTCAAAATTTTGCATAACCATTTATCGTTCAACACGTCTGGGCTTTGGTAACTTATTGTTCGTTCCCCTGCACTTGATTCAAGTAACCCATTAGGTAACCTACACATATATGTATAGCAACTATGCTGATATATGAACTATTGTTTCATTGCCAAGATCTTGCTCATATGGACAATATCCTGATGAATAGAGATGAATCCTAAGGAACAATAATGAGGCTGTGTTGCAGCATTTCAGATACAAAGTAGCAATTTCAGCCTAGTCTTGGCATTGGCTAGCATGCTACAGGAGAGTATGGCATCCATAATCACTATTTGTGGCAGAGACATGAATTATTGCAATTTGCTGACTTTGTACCTATGTTAAATCTTAAGAAGATCAACAGCTTAAATTGATGTTGAGCATCAACCAATCATCAGCATAGGTGTTTGCATCTGCCTGAAGTGTAGCTGCTCTGTTGGCCAGTAATTGGAAAACAGAATATCTATACTTCAGGCAGATGCAAACATATTCAGCTAGTGATTGGCTTATGCTCAACATCATTCCACCATTCATTTGTACTAAATCATTCAACTTGGTTAAAATTTTGCGTGACTCAGCGACAATTTGTCATGACCTGTTTTCCATTTGTGTGGTTTCCATTTTAGGTAACCTCCATGTAACCCAAATGGCCATTTGCCTTCAAATCGACAGGCCTGAAAAAGGATCCAGTATCCAATGCCAGAGGTGGGTCACCGTGGGTGCCCTCTAAAGTGGGCACCATAATGTATAAACAATTGGCTAAGCTTGACTTCAAACTTATTTTGTGGTCATCATATAGATGCTAAAAACTAATCTTAACCCTTTACCAAATGTAACGGCCAAAACTGGCCAGCGCTATTCACAAAAATCTCCAATTAATTTTCAGTATTTTTTCATTTTTTGTCTCAAAAACATAGGTTATGCCCCTTTTTGGAACAAGCTCCTCGAGCTCGTTCCAATGAAGGGTCATAACCTATGTTTTTGAGACAAAAAAGAAAAAAAATTAGTCATTCAAGAATTTTGTTTGCATGTGTTGACTGCTTTTCATGATAGGTAAAGGGTTAACACCAATAAACAAGCCATACTGTCAGGTTGAGTTTCAAATTCATGTGGCATCATGTAATCCTATGTATTTCAAACGTATAAAGCGATAACCAGGGCAGTCATATATACCATGAGGGCATCTGCTTCATGGAGTTTTATCTGCCTTGATGAGATGCCGATATTAACTGATTAAAGGCCTTGATAATGCAGCTAAATGTAGTTGATAATTCTTGGGACAGATATCGAAGTCACATCTTGTATACATATTTTGAAAGAAATTTAAAAATCATCTTCACTTTTTGAGATGAAATTTCCCATAAATATAAATTCTTCACATCACACAACTTTGAAAATAATCAGTACCAGTAATCTACTAATTTCTAAAACAACATTCTAGGTGAATGCTGGAAACCACTAACATAAAAAGTAAATAATCATATGAAGTTGTTTTGTTATAATTTATTGGAGAGTGCCAACAGACACTCACCAAAAAATGGTAACAAATAATTCCTCAAGGAAAAGTTTTCTAAACTAAGGCTCTACTTACTGGTCGCATGGTATCTTGTTAAAAAAATACCCATGTTACAAATGAATGGCCTTTTAAAAATAATTTAGAGCTCTACCAGTAAAATTTTCACCTCTGGACTTTCAAGATACCCACACTTCTTAGGGTGACCGCCAAATTTTCAACTCTGGTGATGTACCTCTGCAACCCCATCCAATCCATGGAATATTTCCTCTTGGGTGACCACAAAATTTTCAACAGTAAGAGAGATCATTTGCAACGGTTGCAACCCCCATAAAACTACTCTCCATCCTGTTATCTTTCAACGGCGACCGGAATAGGGTGACCCCCCCCCCCCTCCCCCCCCCCCCCCCCCAAAAAAAAAGGCATCGCTGAAAATTCACAGAAAAGAAACTAAATGCTTACATACAGTAAGGACGCCGTTTACTGGCCACTTTCCACGGGTTGGAAAGTATTTCCACGGACGCAATAATATTAGATTGCAAACACAAGTTATGGGCAAACATTTAATTAATGGAGCACGGGGTACAATCCAATATTTCGTTAATAAAAATTTTGATGACTTTTACATGTGCTTGGTATTGGTAAAGGCATGCGTTGATATCACTGCCCGGCGTGGATAATGACCAATCCACGGCGACTGTACTGTACCAGTTCATAATTACTTGAGTTTTAAGGTCGTTATTTTTGTAGATGCTTCGCGAAACGTTGTGAATGATGATAGTGATATGACCGACGCACATTGCCAAAGGCCACGTGGTGACCAACAAAATTTTGCAGTTGGTAGAGTCTGTGGTGAGAAATTTGGTTATACCAGCTGGTCATACGATAATTTTTCATAACGTTCTTTCTAATGTGTAACCTCCCCACCCCCTCCCTCACTCCCAATGCACATATCGGTTCAAATTCGTTTGGCAAATTACGGTCGGGTATGAATTGTGAAAAGGAAACTCACTTTCGAGCAACTTGAAACTTCACACTCTCTTCGACGAATAATGAGGCGGTGTTGCGCATGGGCGACGGAACAAGTACAGCAGGCTCGATCATGGTCAGCCAGAAACTATTTCCCGGTTAATTCGTTAAATTAATTGTGTGACTTGAAAAAAGGTGGGGCCTACCAGTTGGAAACTATGGTGCCCGAGGGGTGACATGGTCATTTTTTTGTTGTTGTCCGTGTGCATGGATTACTGGGATTACCAATCCGTCCGAACGGTTTAATAATCCGAGCGAACGGATTACTAATCCTGCGAACGGATTAAAAATAAATGGGCCATGTTTCCTCTGTTCATATGCTGGAGCCCGGGAGGTGTCATGTTAAACTTATTTCTTAATCCGGGTAACTTAACTTACCAAGTGTAAACCGATTATTATATTTCATTGTGCTCAGCCTTGCATTCCTGGTTACAAGAGGTTTCTTACACTGGACCCTTAATGTGCTCTGCTGGATATTCCCCTCCCCTCACTCTATACGCTGCCCTTACGTACTATAGCACACAGAAAGGGGTAGCATAGAATTTGTACCAAAATGCATAACGGGAACAGGTCAAAACGTCAAACAACCGAAACGTCAAATTTCAAAATGGCCAAAACGTCACATTTTTTGGTCAAAACGTCACACATTTTTGGTCAAAAAGCCACACACTTTTTGTCAAAACGTCACACACTTTTTGGTCAAAACGTCACATACATTTGGTCAAAACGTCACATATTAATTAATTCAAAGCTGACAACTTACCAAATATAAGGGACTCAAGCCATCTTTTCGTAGAAAATGTTTGAGAAATGCTACACTGTTTCATTGATCATGGGGGTGGGGGGCTTGAAATTAGCGGGGTGCTGAAGATATATCTATTCATCAGGTCGGGGCCGTTTGGATGTTGTGAGGTGATTCGTACCTCTCAAAATCTCTTGTTCGAGAAAAATGTGCTTAACCGTTGAAAGTTTCGATGCTCAGCTCGATGATACGAGTAATTACCATCTTGCATTAACTACCTGTTGCAAAGGTTTGATCTGTGACACAGTGTAGTTTTCGTTTGGTCTGATTCCGATTTCGCCAGCCACACTTGGGGCCGTTTTCGCCAGCCACAATTGGGGCCGTTTTCGCCAGTTTCGTGTCGTTTTCGCTAGCTAGTTTCGTGCCGTTTTCGCCAGCCGCGCATGGTCCCGTTTTCGCCAGTTGTTGCAGTTTTCGCTAACGTTAATTGGAGTCATTTTCGCCTGCACCCTTGCAAACTAAGATCGAAGATATGATAAATTTCCTAAAGCTCTGCGTTGTAAACCTTCTTTTATGATTTTAGGTCTCCCAATCTATATATCGATCTGACCCCCTCCCCAAGCTATCTAGAGGGATAGAAATGCTAAGGTTAAAATTATCGTTAACCACCTGCAGCTGGATTCTGAAAACAAACTTCCATAACGCAGAGCTGTGTGAAAAGATGCCGAAAACTGAGGAAACTTCTATTACACCCATACAAAGAGTCAAGGTTTCAATGTCTGTTCATTCACAGTTTACTGGAGAGTGTCCATGGGCACTCTCCATTGAACTGTAAGTGAGCAGTTCTGTCTCAACAAACTATAACTCTACCCATATAACATGCTACTGTTTTATGACTAACATGCTAAAGTTACATACAAGCTCATCGTCCCTGTGTGCCTTCGGCGCTGAAACTTTCATTCATTCAATTTCTTCTTGGACAATTTACAGGAAATAGTTTGCAATGGTAAATGCCTTTTTATCTTGCTTTCTGGGTGTGTGACGTTTTGAACAAAAGTATGTGACATTTTGACCAAACAGTGTGTGATGTTTTGACCAAAAATATGTGACGTTTTGACTATTTTGAAATGAGACGTTTTGGTCGTGTGACGTTTTGACCAGCACCCTGCATAACAACACTTTCTCACATATTGTCATGTTCGTGCAACGCGCTGACACCTTCCACGATGACTCGATTCAAATTGCGAGTGAATTTACTCATCACTTACGAATTATATGCTACCCCTTTCTGTATGTTATAGTATGTAGGAGCAGAATATCCAGGGGAGGGCGTTACGACCCCCTATGCAAAAACATGGACTCGTGAAGTATGGTCAATTGTCTTTATATGTCCAACCACATAGTTTACAACTTTAAAGCTTTAGAACACGACTTTGTTTGGGAAAACACGTGTTGCCCTTTTTTCTTTTCTGAGCATGACATCTCTGTATCTTCAGCAATAGAATGATGTATCCCGGTGAATCAATGTCAGAAAATCAAACAACATTTTTTGGCTGCGGCTGTGGATCAGTTGGCCACCATCTTACCCAGAGGGTATTTAAGCTGACATGAGTTATCTTCCCAGCTCTCTGCCCCTTTTTTGGCAGACAAATAACTGATTTTTTTTTCTAAAAAGCCTCTAAAGGGAATATGTGTGTGTGTGGGGGGGGGGGGGGTGGTAGAGGAGAAAGCGGGTGGAAGGAAAGGGGGTATGGAGGAATGAGTTCGGGAGGAGCGGAGGAGTGACTCAGATTCGGATAATCCTAAGATCATCCTTGGATCAGGATGGGTAGTTATTGAGTACCAAGAACACACTTGGATCAGGATTATCCTAGGATAAGGATTAAGGGACATGAGCAGCAACCACTGCTTTGAGGGATTGACGGTGGTAGTGCGCGTTGTGAGGGCTAATCCTAATCATGTGGTTATTTTACCAACCCCCAAAAGGGATAAGTCGGCTGGCGTATACTACTTCCAGGACAGGGGGATAACTTATGTCGGTACTTATACTAGATGGCGGCCCCATGGTCCCTTTTCTGACCAAGCTAAAGAAATTCCCAACGACAGCACACGATAGCAGGGTACCAGTACCTGTACTACAGGGAGGTATAATCGGGTGATGAATTCTACCAAATGGGTTTCACCACGGTAGGAATCCCGCCCAATTCCCCCAATAAGGACTGATCGGCCTGTTCATAACTATCAATCAATCCATTTCGGATTCTTTCCCAGTAGAAAATGTTACAAACGGCATACCAACGCTTTCCTATTCCACCCAGGAGGGAGATGTCGTATATCAGGTTCTTATTGACCCTCATTCATTGAGCCATTCCTCTACAGTCATGCTCCTTGATTAGTGTTGGAACCATAAAATAAATTAGCATGTCCCTTGTCGGGTGCATGTAATGACTGGTGCCCGTGAGGTGCCAATGGTGAAAAATTATTGTATATTAATCCGTTCGCGCGGATAAGTAATCCGCTCGGACCTTTGTGGCAAGATGGGACACTATCACAGGAAAATAAATAGGCTAACACTCTAAAAATGGGGTTCCACTGAAGTTGATAAGCTAAAAACTGTACCGGTATTCGAATAACTTCCACGTGTCGCCCTTTTTTCTTTTCTGAGCATGACATCTCTGTATCTTCAGCAATAGAATGATGTATCCCGGTGAATCAATGTCAGAAAATCAAACAACATTTTTTGGCTGCGGCTGTGGATCAGTTGGCCACCATCTTACCCAGAGGGTATTTAAGCTGACATGAGTTATCTTCCCAGCTCTCTGCCCCTTTTTTGGCAGACAAATAACTGATTTTTTTTTCTAAAAAGCCTCTAAAGGGAATATGTGTGTGTGTGTGTGGGGGGGGGGGGGGTGGTAGAGGAGAAAGCGGGTGGAAGGAAAGGGGGTATGGAGGAATGAGTTCGGGAGGAGCGGAGGAGTGACTCAGATTCGGATAATCCTAAGATCATCCTTGGATCAGGATGGGTAGTTATTGAGTACCAAGAACACACTTGGATCAGGATTATCCTAGGATAAGGATTAAGGGACATGAGCAGCAACCACTGCTTTGAGGGATTGACGGTGGTAGTGCGCGTTGTGAGGGCTAATCCTAATCATGTGGTTATTTTACCAACCCCCAAAAGGGATAAGTCGGCTGGCGTATACTACTTCCAGGACAGGGGGGGGTAACTTATGTCGGTACTTATACTAGATGGCGGCCCCATGGTCCCTTTTCTGACCCAGCTAAAGAAATTCCCAATGACAGCACACGATAGCAGGGTACCAGTACCTGTACTACAGGGAGGTATAATCGGGTGATGAATTCTACCAAATTGGTTTCACCACGGTAGGAATCCCGCCCAATTCCCCCAATAAGGACTGATCGGCCTATTCATAACTATCAATCAATCCATTTCGGATTCTTTCCCAGTAGAAAATGTTAGAAACGGCATACCAACGCTTTCCTGTTCCACCCAGGAGGGAGATGTCGTATATCAGGTTCTTATTGACCCTCATTCATTGAGCCAACATGTTGTTGTTGTCCACCCAACCGTATACATTTTTTGCTATGGATTTCAAACTAGCACGTGCTACCCGAGAATGTAAAATTGAATGGGTGACCGACCATTTTCTTTGTGTTATGTTGTGCTAGAGAGTCTAGGCTATTGAGAAAACACGCTAGTTTTTGTCTTCCGACATTTTAGAAAATGCCAAGGTTAACCGAAAATCAGAGATTGCTTGCCATTGGTATGCATGAGGCTGGGAGACCCACAGATGAGCTCGCTGCTGAGTTCGGAGTCACTGTGACCACTATTTACCGTCTCACTGGAAGGTATAGAACCACTGGATCTACTGCCGACCGACTGCGTTCAGGTCGACCAAGAGTTACGACCACTGCACAAGACTGACACATCAGGACGTCTCACTTACGGGATCGCTTCCTTCCGGCGACTAGGACAGCAGCAATTACTCCTGGTAGAACTAACAATAGAATCAGTGCACAAACTGTCTGCAACAGACAGGCTGAACACGGCATCTGAAGTAGGCATCCATACCACTGACCAATCCTTATCCAACGTCATCATACCGTCAGAATGGAATGGGTACGTCTGCGTGTTCGCTGGACTCAGCAGTGTTGGAGAACAGTTCTTTTTAGTGATGACTTACGATTTTGTCTACGGTGCTCTGATGGTAGGGCAAGAGTGTATCGTCGACGAGGAGAACGGTTTTCTGATGCTTGCGTGCGGGAATGCGACCGTTACGGTGGGGGTAGTGTAATTGATTGGTCAGGAATTTACTTGCACGATCGAACGCAGTTGATATTCATCGATGGTAATCTGAATGGACAGCGATATAGGGACGAAATTCTTAACGCTGTTGTTGTCCCGTTGTTCAACGCTAACGTCGGATTGCAGTTAATCCAACAAGACAATGCCCGATGTCCCGTCCGTGGCGCGTATCTGTTGTGATTTTCTTGAGGAGCAGAGTATCGAACTTCTTCCCTGGCCCCCAGTTTCGCCAGTTTTGTCGCCAATCGAACATCTTTGGGATCAACTGGACCGTCGGGTAAGACTTCATGCTCTTCAGACGTTAGGATATTTACGGAATGTTCTAAGGCAGGAGGGGAACGCAATCCCACAGGGTGACATCCAGAGACTTACCAGGTCCATGCGTCGTCGATGTCTTGCCATCCAAGAGGCAAACGTTGGACATAAACGCTATTGACTGCATGTGTGAACTTTTCATTTCACCTCAAGTCTGAATTGCGACGTTTTGACGTGGCGCTGGCAACAGTAAGAACATGAAATTAGACAAATTCATACAGCTAGACCCGAAATAAAAATTTACAATAATTTATTTGGGATTAAAGTCGATGATATTAAAAAAATAGCTCCTCAAAGTTTATTATACTTTCTTTTTTGACTCAGTATATGTGGAATCAACAGACAAACGTGGTCCCAAAATGCCAATAGAAGATCTCTGTCATATTTAAATACGAAATAAGGGACATAATCAAAGTTATCTATGAGCATTTTGAAGAACTGCTCATGTGTGTCAACCTGCCCCATATTACTCTAATCCAAAGTACCAAAATGCATCTGTAAATGTGACGGAGGGGAAGCAGGACAAGTTTGGAGTGCATGCAGCCCCATCTTACGGTAGCACAGACCCGCAACCGACCTTCACTTATCTTGTTATTACAAGACACTAACTTGTAATTGCAGGATATTAACTTTTAATTGCAAAGTTGTAATTGCAAGATACTAACTTGTAACTGCAAGTACCTATCTTATAATTACACGTTATCTTGTAATTTCAATTTAGCTAACTTGTAATTTCAAGTTACCTAACTTGAATTACAATTTAATAACTTGTAATTACAAGTTATTAAATTGTAATTACAGTTTAGCTAACCTGTTGCCTTATTTACAATTAAATAACTTGTAATTACTATTTATCTAACTTGTGGTTATTGGTTACTGGCTCTTTTGTTTGATGTAGTAGCTGTAGCGGTGGGCGCTGTAGCAGTTGAAGTGATGTATAACTATACTTGTTATTGTTGGTGTTGCAGTTTTGGTTATTAGACACTATCCGAAAGGCTAACAAATACGTTAACGACGACAGTTATCATATCCGTCTGAGGTACAAAACTCCTTTCGCAAAAGCACCGAACAACGAAAAGGAAACAAAACGTTCGCACCGCATCCAGTGTGCAACGGCCTTAAGTTTAAGAAAATAGTCTGCTCGCATTCAGTGTGTTTCCTCCTTAAGCTCTCTCGTCCTCCAAAACTTATCTGATGTGTCGTAATACTACCCGCACTGGCAGTTAAGATCTGTCGACTACAGATGTGGGTGCTCACACCCATGTGGCATAGTACTTTAGGTGTAATTGTAGCTGTTTGATTTCCGAAAGGTGTCTATTAACCACTACCACAACAGCCACCCCAGCTACGCCACTATTAACCTCAACAGCAACCACTGCGACTACTAAACGTGCGACTGAACAAACAGCTACATCAACAACCACAGCAACCACTACACCAACAGCCAGTAGCTTCAAATCCTAATAATACCAAATACCCCTGCTCCTCGAAAGCTCACGAGTGCTCTTCGAATCACTAACATCAATCCCCAAACATTGATCCCCGAAAGTGCCCAAACCACTAACATCTGACATCAGTCTCCCATATAGAGGAGGTCAGCATTCTCCGTTATGGGTCACCTGAGCTGAGGTTAGGTTTGTTTTTTTTTGGTTTTTTTGTTTTTTTTTTTTTTGTTTTTTTTTTTGGGGGGGGGGGGGGGGCATCCGTCGCTTTTGTTTCCAAAGTAAATTACAAGTAGAATAATTAAAGTGCTATTTAAGTAATAGAATTTTGTTTATTTTGAAATTTCCACCTCTTATATTCCTTTAATTCAAATTAAATATACACTACTTATACATTAAAATGAAGGTTGAGATGTATTTAACACGAAACGTGTTTGTAAGCAACTCACAGAGTTGACAGCAGGCACCACTGATTCCTGAAAGTCTGCTACCGTATTCGAACCAGAACTGATAATAAAATAATATTTCATGAGAAAAAATTGTGGCCAAATGTGCTTCATATATCCAAAACAAAACTGGGGCATCCAAATTATTCAAAACACACCGACAGAACTGCATGGGGGTAAATTCCAAAACTGTTGCCTTTGTTGACATTAAAAATTGCTTTCGATTTCCGGTCAACGTCAACGAACAGAAAAAGCATCGATATACAACGCCGTCTAAAATCAAATAATGAGAAAGATCACCTTGTCGCAGCATACTTGTATTATATAGAGACTGCAGTGTTGCCATTATTATTCTATGCAAGGTATCATGACACCTGTTGAAATTTCTTAGAATTACGATTTTGTTTTTCAATGGAAGCTCGTGGTATCAAGTGATTTGCGCATGTCCGTCGAATATTGAATCCATCTTCAATAAAAAATGCAGACAGTGTTGTCCTTTTTCCCAAAATGCAGTCCTGTCGCTACATCTTTAAATGTCTTGAATGTCTGCCTTTGTTCTTAGATATGTGAAGCACATTTGGCCACAAGTTGTTCTCGTGAAATATTATTGTTTATCAGTTCTGGTACGAATACGGTAGCAGAGTTCCAGGAACCAGTGGTGGCTGCTGTCAATTCTATGAGTTGAATTCATATATTTTTTGTGTTCTCTTCCTCCCAGCCTTCAACTGGATGTATAGTTTGTGTATATTTTAATTTGAATTTAAGGAATATCAGAGGTGGGAATTTCAAAATAAACAAAATCCCATTACTTATTTAGCACCTCAAGGGGACGTTCAACCTAACATTGGTCAAATTTCAGGTAATTTTCTCCAAAGTCCAAAGAAGGCCAGAAAGGAATAACCCGAATAAATTATATATCAATTTTTTTAATGAAACAAATTTTGTGGAAAGTATTATTTGCCATGAAACCTTTATCATGTGACATGCCTGAAAGTCTGCTATGTCATACGTAAAGAGACCATATTTTATACAATTTAATACCTTAAATTTACTGAATAGTGAAATTCTGCAATCCTTCTAGTACAGACTCGGGAAAAGCTTTTTCTCATTCTTGCAAGGGACGGACAGCAAGACTAACTGTAATTTAGGATGTCAAGATTTCACAAGGGCTGCCATTTTTCTTGTGTTTGTTTTCCTTTTTATGAAGTTCACCAGGGGTCAAATCCACAAAGTTCAGAAGAACAAGTATGGAGTAATGAGAGAGTGCATCTATGTCAAATGAAGAATGTCCAATGTGGCTTTTGTCAGTCGGCTTTGATCATACCCTCCACAATTCTGTGTCATTGTACATGAGATAGATAGATAATTTTATTTTGTAGTACATCACTAGTATATACAAATACAGACGTTGAATAGCAGCGACATTAATACATGAATACAAAACAATATACATACATTTGTGTGGAACTAGATTGCACTACAAGGAGATGGCGTAGCCTGAGTGGCTGTCTTCCCGCCATTCCCATAGATGTAAGAGTGTAGTGTATATCGTTGCACAATCCTAACAGCAGCACAGTTAATCGATTTCTTCTGAAAGAAATCATAGCGTTTTGTTCGATTTTTAATCTTCGGGCTGTGTAGGCTAGAGTAAGTTCGGGGGGAGAAGAGATAAGATAAGATAACAGAGCTGGCGTTCTAGATGTGGTAATTTTGTCTCGATATGTCAGCTGAGTGAAGCGCGAATCAAAGCTCTGATGTACACCAGGACAAAGTGGGTGGTTGCAGCTACTATGAGGTGGGTAGGAGTTCACGTATTGCTCTGTCAATATTCTTTTAAATATCTGTCTCGAGCAAATTTGAATTGATGAATTCCATATTCTTGGAAACGTGTGAATTGGGAGGTTTGCAGAGAATTGGGTTCTTGATTTAAGTGTGTAGAGTTTACCTGATTGTCGTGTGTTTATGCCTAGGTTTTTTTTGGTATATTGTAAATGTATTATTAAAGCTTTCTGGAAGATTATTGTTATACCAGTCGTACATGAATAACGATACATGAAGTTTGTAAAGATCAGGGAATTTTAGAATGCGATGTAGCCTGAACAGTGGATCGGTATGGGCATTATACTTTTTGTTTGATATTATTCGCATAGCTTTCTTTTGTAATTTAAAAATAGTTCCTGTTGGTGCCGTGTGGCCCCAGGCATGAATACCATACAGCATGATTGTGGCTGTGGATAAGAGAGTAGTATAAAGTTTTTAAGCATTCCCTGGGAAGGATTTTCTTCACTTTATTTATACAGTATAATGATTTGTTAAGTTTTGAACAAACTACCGAGACATGGCTTTTGAAATTTAGATGTTCGTCAACGTGGATTCCGAAGAATTTTACCGAACTTTCCTCTTGATCATCTGAGACGTGTGCAATATTTGAGTTGTTGATCATAATTCGTTCAGTCATTGACAAATGCGAATATTGGTGGTTCAGAGGGTGAAATATCATAAATTTGGTATTTTTCTCATTCAGGGAGAGTTTATTTGCTACGCACCAGTCGTAAATGTTTTTTTAGTTCGTTATTGACAGACGGTATAATTACGTTTAGGCTATAACCGGCGGTGATGTAGTAACAGATACAACATTCCTGTCAATATGGCTGTATTTTTTGACCAAATCTTAGTTGCTCATATTGGCAGTATACTGACAAAAAGTGCCATACTCATATCTTTAGACATTGTATCCTATTTCTGAAAGTGTTGGTATTCTTCCCCAAATGTTACTTTAATTTTTGTATTACACAAAATGGTTTATAACATAGCTGTAGCCTCGGTATAACTAACTGTCAATGTAAATGCCACATGTTAGGGCCCTGCAAAGCTTTGAGATTCGATTCAATTTTGAATCATAAGTAGATATTTGGTTCGATACAAAATCTGACCCCAAATTGTTTCCTCTTGAATCTTTTTCATAGGAGATATTAGTCATCTTCATCATCTCACAAAACAAAAAGTTCAGCTGGAAATTGTACATAAATAATGTTGAAATAAAAGACTGAGTGTAACTTCCGATACATTAACACAAATAACATCTTCACAAAAGGTACGTTTTGATAGCAGTTGATAAAATCAAATTTTAAAGGCATTTTTATTTCCACCAGTCAGAATCATTTCATATTTGGTATACAACATCTCTAGGAAGATGAGATTCCAGTTTGTTCAAATCGAGTCCCTAAGTTAATATTTGGGCTTCCTATGGTAGCCCAAATTTTAACTTAGTGCAATATGATGAAATTTCTTTAAAAATCTTCTTCTTCGGATCCATCAGTCAGAATGCTTTCATATTTGGTATACAACATCTCTAGGGAGTTCAGATTCAAGTTTGTTCAAATTGAGTCCCTGAGTTAATGTTTGGGCTGTTTATGGGCGCCTGAATTTTAACTTAGTGCAGTATGAGGGAATCTCTTTAAAAGTCTTCTTCTCCAAAACCATCTCTTAGACTGTTTTGATATTTGGTATACAACATTTCTAGGGGGTCAGATTTAAGGTTGTTCAAACCGAGTCCATGAGTTAATATTCAGACATTTTGTGGGAGCCTGAATTTTAACTTAGTGCAGTATGTGAGAATTTCTTTAAAGATCACCTTCCCAAGATCCACCAGTCTGATATGCTTTTGTATTTGGTATACAATATCTCGGGGGGGGGGGGGGGGGGTATTCAAGTTTGTTCAAATCAGGTCTCTGGGTTAATATTTGCCCCCCCCCCCCCCCCTCCTACGGTAGCCCGAATTTCAACTTAGTTCAATATGAGGAAATTTCTTTAAAAATCCTCTCCTTCAGATCCCCCAGTCAGAATGCCCTTCACATTTGGTATACAGCATCCTGGTGGTAGAAGGGAAGGGCTCAGACTCAAGTTTGTTCAAGTTAAGTTCCTAGGTTGATATTTGGACTCCCAAGTTTTGCATTACTGGACATCAGGGCATTATTTCTGAGGTAGCATCCCAGTACTAAAAAATGTCTTTTAGCATGGACAACAAAATTATAAACAATGAAATAACTTAATTCCTTTGTAGTGTTAACAAGCTATAGATGTTAATTAAATCCTTCTTTAAATACCTATTGTCATGGGGTCTCTTGTTTATATTGTATTATAGTTTTTATAAGTACATGTGTCCCATCATTACACACTATTTTATTTAAGATTTCAACCGAATTTTCCAAGCAAGAATGTAAGAGCAGTTTTTATGTCGTACCTTTGAGCGAATTAAATCACTGAATTTCAGTTCGTCAGGAAATAATAATTGATCTGCCCTGATCATGGTGGATCATCATCTGGTGTGGCAGTCTTCACTCATGATGTAGTTTGAATCTTGCTTGAGTCAATTGCTTTGTGCTCTTGAGCAAGGATAATTTTTATCTTTGTAAATGCAGTGATAAAGCATATGGCCCAATATTTCCAAGTATCTCCAACAAGTACTAGAGAATATCATTGGTTTTAAAACATTGCATTAAGCTGCATGTAACTGTAACTATATATAGCTCAACTGACAGTCTAGATTGATCTCCCCTTTGTTCATTGATTTTTCAAAATGTTGGAAGATGATAACTACTTCATGTTAAACAATTAAGAATTCTTCATTTCTTATCGAAAAAGTAGTCTGTTAGGCTCCACAAAGTAAATCTTCTGTTTCTTGGGCCATTTTTTGTAAAACTGCACGTGGGCGGGCTTTTTAAATTTTTTAGCTAACCTAAGGGAGCTTAACTTATTACTTGCCGTCCGTCGTCGTCCGCTATGAACTTTACATTATCGACTTCTCAGAAACTACTCTACCAAATTGAACCAAATTTCGTGTGCATGTTCCTTATTCAAGTTTGTACAAATAAACTTGCCGTGCCCACAGGGGGCACCAGAAGGGGAATAACTCTGATAGCACCCATACATTTAAAAACAAAATAAAAAAATCTTCTTCTTCAGATCCCCCAGTCAGAATCTTTTCATATTTGTTATACAACATCTCTAGGGGGGTCAGATTCTAGTTTGTTCTAATCAAATCCCTGGGTTAAGATTTGGGTTCTCGAGGGAGCCCGAAGTTTAACTTGGTGCAATTTGAGGAAATTTCTTTAAAAATCTTCTTCTTCAGATCCACCAGTCAGAATCCTTTCATGTTTGTAGGGGATCAGATTCGGGGTTTGTTCAAATCCAGCTCCTGTAGGAGCTCACATTTTAACTTACTGAAATATGAAGAAATTTCTTTAAAAATCTCCTTCTTCAGATCCACCAGTCAGAATGCTTTCATATTTGGTATGCAGCATCTCTAGGGGGTCAGATTCAAGTTTGTTCAAATCGGGTCCCTGATTTAGTATTCGGGCTCTCTATTGGAGCCCAAAGTTTAATTTGGTGTAATTTGAGGAAGTTTCTTTAAAAATCTTCTTCAGATCGGCCACTTAAAAATCTTCTTCAGATCTTTTCATGTTAGGTATACAACATCTATGGGGGGGGGGGGGGGGGGGGGTCAGATTCAAGTTTGTTCAAATTGAGTCGCTGGGTTGATATTTGGGCTCCCTATGGGAGCCGAAATTTTAACTTTGTGCAATGCGTGGAATATTCTTTAAAAATCTTCTTCTTCAGATTCACCAGTCAGAATCCTCTCTTATTTGGTATACATAATTTCTACAGGAGCCAGATTCAAGTTTGTTCAAATCGAGTTTCTCTGTTAATATTTGGGTTCCCTATGGGAGCCTGAATTTTAACTTAGTGCAATATGATGGAATTTCTTTTAAAATTTTCTTCTTCAGATCCATAAAACATCTCTAGGTGGGTCAGTTTCAAGTTTGTTCAAATCGAGACCCTGGGTTAATATTTTGGCTCCCTATTTGGGCCCACAATTCAACTTTGTGCAATGTGAGGTGATTTCTTTAAAGACCTTCTTCATATCCACCAGTCAGAATTCTTTCCTATTTGGTATATGACATCTCAAGGGGGATCAGATTCAAGTTTGTTCAATTTGAGGCCTTGGCTTAATATTTGGGCTCTATGGGCAGGGGTGGGGTGGGGGGCATGTTACGTTCAGGTTTGTTCAAATCCATTCCTTAGTGTTTTTTCCTTAAAATATGCCTCTCATGACTGAACTTTTGTAGTGTTGATGAACCATGTCTAAGTGAATGTGACCCCAAATACTTCTTTGACCCACTTTGGCCGGTGAGCGATTAAGGCCCCTTTGGGTCTCTTGTGTTTTTTATTGTTGTAATTTTTTATTTGCCAGGAAAAGTTCATATGTTTGGTTTGTTTTATGTTTTAGGTCTCATAATTTACAGAATAACATGGTTGGTGGTGCATTTCGTCCCTTGAGTGCAAGAAGGCTCTGCAATGCTAAAGCTTTGTTGCACTCAAGGGACAAATTTATAAATTTTATTAACATGGGTAAAATATCAGAGAAAAACCATTTGCATTAGTTACAAAAAGAGAGTATGCAGCAACCAAAAGGACCATGCAGAGGGGCCTGAGAAACAAATTTTTAACTTTTTTAGGCCTTATATAGATATATTCGTAACCCAGTTTGTTGATGACTTAATGTGATATAAATGGTGTCATTTAATTCCGTATTGGACTCAACCTTTTCTCTCACCCATTATGAAATTAACTGACACTGTATAAACCATATTAGGTCACTACCAAACTGTGTAACTAAGCTTATTTATACATTTGCTTCAGCCTTTGAAAATCAAGGGCATTCTCTTCCTATGACCGGATTTTAGGTTGGACAATCTGATAGTTACTTGTCAGTGCTCAATGGGGTTTTCTTTGGCTCAATTATATCCTGGTGCCAGACTATTGTAATTTTTCTGTCAAATCAAGTCATGGTTGTTGTACAGTAAACATGACTTGATTTTATGAGAAATTCCTGAAACTGCTAAGCAGGTTAAGAGTTGAACATTAAATAAAGACTTCCCAGTTAAATGTCTCGAACTAAATATATATATATGTATATGTGTTTATTTCAAATGCAGTTCTTGAATTTTTATGTGATCAGTTGGAATCTTCACCAAATGAAACTTACTCAATATACTTTTTGTATAGGCTTACAGAGAAACATAGATTGTCCCTTGTTTAACAAAGCTTTGGTCATCAAAACAAATATGTTCCTCAGGTATGTCCCTCATCATTAAAATTATGCTTCCAAATTGTTTGGCAAGTTTCAACCCTTTACCAAACAAATTAGATACTGCATCTGTCTGCAAATTCAGCAGTTGAAAAAATATTATTTTTCAAAACATTTCAACAAAACCTTATTATTTGGCCTCCTCATTGGAACAAGCTCATTGGTCTTGTTCCAATCAAAAGTCACATTATATGGTTTTGTTGAATTTTTTTTAAACATTTGGAAATATAATATTTAAATATAAATTTTGATATCATCTGCATTAGGTAAAGGGTTAATGACCAGTGATTTCCAGAAGCATAAACATTTCTAATTTCTTGAACATTTCAAATCATTTTCTGTTGTTTTCATAGACTTGAGGCCTCATAATTTAATTCCCTCACAAAAAAAAATTCAGAAAAAATTGCCTGAAAAACAGGAATATTTTTTGTGTGCCATACCTTACAAGTCTAATGTTGTTGAAACATGACTGTTATATTCCTGAAACAAAAAATAAGCAAATTGTTCTTTGCAAGATGCTGACTATTTCTCCTGAATTGTTGTTAATAAAGTACTTGATCAAAACTAATGATCTCATTGCCTACAATATAAATAAAATTACTTCACATAGACATTGTTCATAAAAGCCATTAAATTGTCATTGATCTCATCCTTGAGAGGTTTATTATCACCCCCCCCCCCCCCCAATTTTTTTTTGTTTTGAGGGGGTATATAGTCGAGGTCTCCGTTCGTCCATACTTCCGTACGTCCTTCCGTCTGCCTGTCCATCCGTATGAACATTTTGTATTATACCTCGAGCATCAGTTGTTGGAAATTTAATATTCTTTGGTATGGTGATAGGGCAGCTTGGAGGAATGAATGCCCTCAAACCTAGCGTTTCGTCAGTTCATTTTTGGTAGAGTTAGAGCCCCTGTTTGTTTTTGGCCTCTGTTTCTGACTAAGGTAAATTGTGCCATAGTCTATAGGGCAAAGTGATGCCCAGTGTTTTTTTAGTTCATTATTTTTCTGTGGCCCATTGCTTGCAGGGGAGGTTGCATGACATTTTAACCTCTACATATCAATATATCCATATAAATATGGATGACACAAGAATTATAGTGATTTTGGTTCCAGACCATTTAAAATTGTATCACCGCACCAATCGATTTCAGATTTTATTTGCTTATTACTAATGTCAAAATACAGGTCAAGTTCGATTTGGAGGTTCACTCCGACAATTCTTGCAAGAGTTATGCCTCTTTTTGAATTAAAACATCACAAATTTCCCAATTTTAGCTTTATTCGTACTGTCCAGTGCATAATAGGGGAAGTGCTGTCCGATTTTGTTTAGTCCACTATTTCTGTACTTCTCAATGCTTGCAGGAGAGGTTGCATATCATTTTAAACTACATATCAATATAACCATACAAATATGAATGCCAATTTCAGCTTTATTCTTACTGGCCAGTGCCTATGGGGGAAGTGCTGCCCTTTTTTAGTCCACTATTTCTGTGCTGCCCATTGCTCGGTGGGGAGGTTGCATGTCATTTTAACCTACTACATCTCGATATAACCATATAAATATGGATGCCAATTTCAGCTTTATTCTCACTGGCCAGTGTCTTATAGGGGAAGTGCTGCCCAATTTTTTTGTCCACTATCCCAGTTTTTTCTAGTCCACTATTTCTGTACTGCCCTGTGTTTGCAGGGCAGGTTTGCATGTCATTTTAACCTACTACATATCGATATATTCATATAAATATGGATGACACAAGAATCATAGTGTTTTTTTTAATTCTGTTCATTCAAAGTTGTTTGGGTGAACCAATTCTCTTTAAACATTCAGAAGTTATTTATTTACATGCCAGTCCGACTTTGCTACCTTTGGGGGCATCAGTGCACGCATTAGCGTTGCTCTTGTTGACGGTCTTGCACTGCGGAGTTGTGTTCTAAGGCGTACTGCATGTCGATGGTGCACATGGTTTCAACCAATGTTAACCCTGCTTGTGTGGAGTTAGTATGTCGGGGTGCTGACAGTTGCTTGCCATTGTTCATGATTAGCCATTGTGGAGAAATATGTGACCTTAAACAACAATAAATAAATAAATAATCATGATCAGATAAACATGGTTCACTGCGCTTACCCCTACATTGGAAGATAGTGGGGGTTTTTTTTTTGTTTTTTTTTGTTTTTTGTTTTTTTTTCCAATTGTTTATTTGGTGATATTTTGCAGAGGCAACGATTTTACAATCCTCCGTACAATCTCACGTGGATAGGAGATGCAAGAGGGCATAAAAAATCTGTTATCAAATCTGTCACAGCGAGATACTACTAGTATGTAATGTGGTTTTGAGGTGCAGGTTGTCGGACCCCGGTGCCGGACCCCGGAAGTGACGTCATGTCACGTGACGTAGTGGCGCCATGTTGTATTGTCATGGTGAGCGGCCATGCTGTGACGTCATCTCCATAGTGATACGGGGTGTTAGTGCGCATGCGCAGCGCGTGTTGTTAGGGTGATACGTGTTTCCGTCGTTCAAAACACGGAATCCAAGTTTTACGGAATCGGCTAGGAATCTCAATAACGGAATGCTTCATATGTATACAGGGAAAATCTGATTCAACCTTGATCAATGTTATAGTCGAGACTGAGATAGGTATAGCTTGGAAGTAATGGATGAGATATGGGCAGAATAACAGAAGCCAATAGTACTGGTACAATGCCGCAATGAACAAGACATCTGTGGAAGCTAATGATAGGACAGATAGGCCATAGACGTGTAATGGTATTGGAGCTTTGGCGACAAGATGGAAGCGGTTGGTAAGACTACATTAGACCCACTGAGAGCTTTTACATAGCCTAATGCGACAAAAAAGGGATTCTCCAAAAGGTATCCTCGAAATACCAGGCCATAGGTATCCTCAAATACTGAAATGAGGCTAAGAGTCGTAGTAAATTATATCTCATTGAGGGATTTTTAATGGTCCTCATAACCTCAAAATTCAATGAGGCTATGAGGGATAATAAATGAGGACTCATTGAGGGCTTTTACATAGCCCTCATGGCCTCATACGACAAAAAAGGGATTCTCCTAAAGGTATCCTCGATAGGTATCCTCGAATAATACAATACCAGGCCACAGGTATCCTCAAATACTGAAATGAGGCTAGGAGTCGTAGTAAATTATGCCTCATTGAGTGATTTTTAATGGTCCTCATAACCTCAAAATTCAATGAGGGTATGAGGGATAATAAATGAGGACTCATTGAGGGCTTTTACGTAGCCCTCATGGCCTCATACGACAAAAAAGGGATTCCACAGTCACAGGCGTTTTCCAAAATGGGATTCCATAGGATATACCTGTTAAATACTGAAATGAGGATAAGAGTCGTAGTAAATTCTTCCTCATTGAGGGATTTTTAATGGCCCTCATAACCTCAAAATTCAATGAGGGTATGAGGGATAATAAATGAGGACTCGTTGAGGGCTTTTACATAGCCCTCATGGCCTCATACGACAAAAAAAAGGATTCCACAGTCACAGGCGTTTTCCAAAATGGGATTCCATAGGATATACCTGTTAAATACTGAAATGAGGATAAGAGTCGTAGTAAATTCTTCCTCATTGAGGGATTTTTAATGGCCCTCATAACCTCAAAATTCAATGAGGGTATGAGGGATAATAAATGAGGACTCATTGAGGGCTTTTACATAGTCCTCATGGCCTCATATGACAAAAAGGGACCCCATAGCCACGGGTGTTTCCCAAAAATGGGATTCCATGGGATATGGCCATTGGAAATAGACTTTCATTATACAGAAGGGAGATAACTCTGTATACAGATTATGGGAAATCAAGCAATCTGATTGGTTAGTTATGTTCTATAAATAGGATCTAGATAAATGAAACAACAAGAGTACTTGGAATAGGGTCAGAACTAACAAGAATAGACCAGAAATTGCTAAATATAGTAATAATAAGTAAAACTGTTCCAACTAATAGGCTCTTCTACGCTACTGGAGTATACTCTAGAATAAAGGAACATGCCTAGGTAGACATAAACTACTGCATATATAGATAGAAGCAAAGAATTCTGGAAGAATTCGAAATAATACAAGTTGTCGGTTTGTTTGTGGTAATTATCCAGGGAAGTCGTTCCAGAAAATACTCCGATTCAATCGAACATACCCTCCGAACATACCCCGTCTTATTGCAGAACAATTGGGTAACATAGCAATCACGTGCTACCATAGAAACCAAGATGGCGGCCTCCAGTATACAAAATGAACGACGGAAACACGTATCACCCTAACAACACATGCTGCGCATGCGCACTAACACCCCGTATCACTATGGAGATGACGTCACAACATGGCCGCTCACGCGGGTTACCATGACAACACAACATGGCGACACTACGTCACGTGACATGACGTCACTTCCGGGGTCCGGCACCGGGGTCCGGCAACTTGCACCTCAAAACCACATTACATACTACTACTCTAACAATTGGAAAAAATGTGTATGTATGTGTAAGTATGTAAAATAGGGTGTATGTGGGGGGGGGGGGGGGCGGTGCATGTGTGTGTGTGTGCATGTGTTTATGTAGGTGTATTTGAATGTGTTGTGGTGGGGGTGGGTGGGCTTAGTGGGTCAGATTGAGACTGCTTCTATGGAAAAGACGATAGAAGGGGTAATTTGAGATGACTTGCTGAGACAATTCGTTATTTGTATATGCAGCCATATTTTGTCGATTAGCTCAGTTTTCACTCGTTTGAAGGCAGACATCCTAGGGACTGGATTCGGTGTTCCCGGGAACTTTGCGGATGAAGAGGAAATGAGCCTGACTCTAAGTAAGATGCAATGGTCTCAGGTCTTTAGTCCCCTCACAAAGTTTAGTGCCCCGGAGTTCCAGAAAAGAATGTCCAAAATCACACTTAAAGTAACTTACCACTCATTACAGGCTACAAGCAAATATATATGTCTGAGGAACGGACCTTTGAGGTCGTAGGGATTACATCCGCGCCCTGTGTGTCTAAACAGATTACATGGGACGTTATGATACATGACCTCTTCTATCGGATTATTACAGAGGTAATGTCGGAATAGGTAATTATTCGCAAGCAATATTGTCGAGTTTGTTCCATTTTTCAGAATATTCGCTGGCTAGGTTATTTTTTGTATATATGTGTTCCTCTATTTCGTAAAATCTTTTTAGGCGGATTCTAAAGTTGGCGAGGCTAGGAGACATTTGTTGATATTTACAACAGTATATATGGTGTTTAGCCAAAATGATGATACTATTGATTATGTCATTAGGGTCTTCTGTTCCGAGTAGTATATTTCTTTTAGTCAAACAGATAGATATGTCCCGTTCTTGTAAAAATATTTGGCATTCCTTCCAGAATTCTTTGATTATGTTGCAGGACCAGAAGATATGGGAAATAGTTTCTTCTTCTGTTTTGCAAAAATTACATAGAGGGGAATGAGTATTGTTAAATTTAGCTATATATTTGTTTACTCCTAATATTTAGGCTTTTCTCTCTGGAAAAGACTATTGTTTTTCTACGGATTATTATTAGCCTTTTCCCTCTGGAAAAGACTATTGTTTTTCTACGGATTATTATTTTTAGGCTTTTCCCTCTGGAAAAGACTATTGTTTTTCTACGGATTATTATTTTTTATTTTTTTTTTTTTCCACACATTTTGTCCGTACGATTCAGAAGCCATTTTCAAAACGATTTTCACAAAATTTTGCACACGCATAGAGGGGCACAAAATCTAAAAATGTACCAAAAGCGGAATTTTCGATTTAACCCTTATTTCGTCAGAATTGGCAAAAATCTGCCAAAATTGGGGTTTATCGACACTTTCTCGAAACATGTCTTGTAGATTTTTTTATGCATTCGTCATTGCTAGTCCTGTCTGTGACACACCCTTTGGTACACACGACATATCAGGCGATGCATATGGTAACCCTCCACAGGCTGCCAAACATTGAAATTTTGATGAAATAGGCCGGTTTCAGGCCCCCACTGCACCCAAACAATACACGAGAGATAAACATAACTTCCTTTATTGGGAGTGGAATTCACCGAGGGTCATTTCTGTCAGTAATAAGGGTGTTCAGAAAACCAAGCGTTAACCCATTCTGAGCTGGTTAAACAGCAATACCCCTATAATGATCAAAAGTTCGTGTTTTCCGCGGATTTCTCTAAACGAGTCTTGTAGATTTTCAAGAAAAATTGGTCACTCTCAGGTCTTGGTGCGACATTACAAGTTGCATGGATAAAATATTCCGGTCAGCATTAGTTAACCCTCCCCGAGCTGCTAAACGTAAAAATTGTGATAAAATGGGCTGTTTTTAGACGCCAACAGCACCCAAACGGTATACCAGAGAGAAAGGGGCCTTCATTTATCGGACGCAAAATTGATCGGAAAATATTTTTGAAAGTGGTAAGGGTATTCAAAATTTGACGTCTTAACCCATTTTGGGCTGGATAAATAGAGATACCCATTAAAATCTTAAAATACCCGTTTTCTGTGGATTTCTCTATCAACATTTTGTAGGTTTTCAAGAAAAAATCGGCTATTTGCTGGTCTTGGTGTGACATTACAAGTTGCATGAACAAAATATTCCGGTCAGCATTAGTTAACCCTCCCCGGGCTGTTGAAGGTCAAAATTGTGATAAAATGGGCTGTTTTTGGACACCAACAGCACCCAAAGGGTACACCACAAAGAAAAGTGCCTCCTTTTATCGAGCGCACAATTTATACGGAAACATTTTTGTAAGCAGCAAGGGTATTCAAAAGTCGACGTCTTAACCCATTTTGGGCAGGCTAAAGCGAGATATCCCTTGAAAGCTTTAAATTCCCATTTTCTGTGAATTTCCCTAACGGTAACTTGTAGGGTTTCAAGACAAATTGACTATTCGTAGGTCTTTATGTGACATTACAAGTTGCATGGACAAAATACTCCGGTGAGCGTTTATTAACCATCTACAAGCTGCCAAGAATCATAATTTTGTTAACATGGGGCTGTTTTAAGACATGCACAGCACCCAATGTATACATGAGAGATAAACATAATCTCCTTTGTTGGAAGTGGAATTCACAGAGGACCATTTTTGTAAGTAATAAGGGTATTAAAAAAACCAAGCGTTAACCCCTATTGGGGAGGTTAACACGGATACCCATCAATAGCTTAAAAAATCGTTTTCCCTGGATTTCTTTACAAACATTTTGTGGGGTTTCCAAGAGAAAATGGCCGTTGATAGGTCTTGGTGTCATATGACCAGTTGCATGGATAAATTATTCTGGTAGGCATTTGTTAACCATCCATGGGCTGCTAAATGTAAAAACAATTGAAGAAATAGTCTGTTTTTGGACACCAACAAATGGAAATGCCACAGAGAAACGTAACTTCTTTTACCGGACGCAAAACTAATAGGGAAACATTGATCTTGATATTAACCCATTCTACCATTAATGATGGGTTTTACCTAAACATTTTTTTTATCAAACCCAAACCGCGTCATTTGAGACAACTATACTCACCTTTCTCATAACACCAATGAGGGAACTTCAGTGAGACAGTTAAAAACAATTCATCAAACACTGTGGGGTCATGAAAAATCATGGGATCTAATCGGGAAAAGCCATGATTCTCCAGAATCATAAAGTCTAGTTTTTTTTGTTTTTTGGGTTTTTTTTTTTTTTTTCCACACATTTTTGTCCGTACGATTCAGAAGCCATTTTCGAACCGATTTTCACACAATTTGGCACACGCATAGAGTGGCAAAAAATCTAAAAACGTACCAAAGCGAAATTTTCGATTTAACCCTTATTTCGCCACAATTGGCAAAAAAAAATGCCAAAATTGTGGTTTATCGGCTCTTTCTCGAAACACGTCTTGTAGATTTTTTTTAAATATTCATAATTACTAGAGCTGCCTATGACACAACCTTTGATACACACGACATATTAGGCGATGCATATGGTAACCCTCCACAGGCTGCCAAACATCGAAATTTTGATGAAATGGGCCGGTTTCAGACCCCCACAGCACCCAAACGATACCCGAGAGGTAAACATAACTTCCTTTATTGGAAGTGGAATTCACCGAGGATCATTTTTGTAAGTAATAAGGGTGTTCAGTAAACCAAGTGTTAACCCGTTTTGGGCTGGTTAAACAGCAATACCCCAAAAAAGCTCAAAACTTCATGATTTCAGTGGATTTCTCTAAACGAGTCTTGTAGATTTTCAAGAAAAATTGGGCACTCTCAGATCTTAGTGTGACATTACAAGTTGCATGGATAAAATATTCCGGTCAGCATTAGTTAACCCTCCCCGAACTGCTAAACGTAAAAATTGTGATAAAATGGGCTGTTTTTAGACACCAACAGCACCCAAACGATATGCTACAGAGAAAGGGGCCTTCATTTATCGGACGCAAAATTGATCGGAAAATATTTTTGAAAGTAGTAAGGGTATTCAAAATTTGACGTCTTAACCCATTTTGGGCTGGTTAAAGAGAGATACTCATTAAAATCTTAAAATACCCGTTTCTGTGGATTTCTCTAACAACATCTTGTAGGTTTTCAAGAAAAATCGGCTATTTGCAGGTCTTTGTGTGACATTACAAGTCGCATGAACAAAATATTCCGGTCAGCATTAGTTAACCCTCCCCGGGCTGCTGAAGGTCAAAATTGCGATAAAATGGGCTGTTTTGCTCACCAACAGCACCCAAGGGTACACCACAAAGAAAAGTGCCCTCTTTTATCGCGCATACAATTTATATGGAAACATTTTTGTAAGTAGTAAGGGTATTCAAAAGTCGACGTCTTAACCCATTTTGGGCAGGCTAAAGAGAGATATCCCTTGAAAGCTTTAAATTCCCATTTTCTGTGAATTTCCCTAATGGTAACTTGTAGGGTTTCAAGACAAATTGACTATTCGTAGGTCTTTATATGACATTACAAGGTGCATTGACAAAATACTCCGGTGAGCGTTTTTTAACCATCTACAAGTGCCAAGCATTGTAATGTTGTTAACATGGGACTGTTTTCAGACACGCACAGCACCTAATGTATACATGAGAGATAAACATAATCTCCTTTGTTTGAAGTGGAATTCACAGAGGACCATTTTTGTAAGTAATAAAGGTATTAAAAAAGCCAAGCGTTAACCCCTGTTGGGGAGGTTAACAGAAATACCCATCAAAAGCTTAAAAAATCGTTTTCCCTGGATTTCTACAAACATTTTGTGGGGTTTTCAAGAGAAAATGGCCGTTGATAGGTCTTGGTGCCATATGACCAGTTGCATGGATCAATTATTCTGGTAGGCATTTGTTAACCCTTCATGGGCTGCTAAATGTAAAAAAAATGAGGAAATAGTCTGTTTTTGGACACCAACGACATCAAATGGAAATGCCACAGAGAAACGTAACTTCTTTTACCAGACGCAAAACTGATAGGGAAACAGTGATATTGATATTAACCCATTCTACCATTAATGATGGGTTTTACCTAAACACTTTTTTATCAAACCCAAACCGAGTCATTTGAGACTACTATACTCACCTTTCTCATAACATCAATGAAGGAACTTTAGTGAGACAGTTAAAAACAATTCATCAGAAACTGTGGTGTCAAGAAAAATCATGGAATCTAATCGGGAAAAGCCTTGATTCTCCAGAATCATAAAGTCTAGTTTTTTGGGTTTTTTTTTTTTTTTTTTTTTTCCACACATTTTGTCCGTACGATACAGAAGCCATTTTCGAACCGATTTTCACAAAATTTTGCACACACATAGAGGGGCACAGAATCTAAAAATGTACCGAAGCGGATTTTTCGATTTAACCCTTATTTCGTCAGAATTGGCAAAAAACTGTCAAAATTTGGGTTTATCGGCACTTTCTCGAAACACGTCTTGTAGATTTTTTTTAAACATTCATCATTGCTAGACCTGCCTGTGATACGACCTTTGATACACACGACATATCAGGCGATGCATATGGTAACCCTCCACAGGCTGCCAAACATCGAAATTTTGACGAAATGGGCTGTTTTCGGGCCCCCACAGCACCCAAACGAAACACGATAGATACACATAACTGCTTTTATTGGAAGTGGAATTCACCGAGGATCATTTTTGTAAGTAATAAATGTGTTCAGAAAACCAAGCGTTAACCCGTTTTGGGCTGGTTAAACAGCAATTCCCCCGAAAAGCTCAAAACTTCATGTTTTCCGTGGATTTCTCTAGACGAGTCTTGTAGATTTTCAGGAAATATTTGTCACTCCCAGGTCTTGGTGTGACATTACAAGTTGCATGGACAAAATATTCCGGTCAGCATTAGTTAACCCTCCCCGAGCTGCTAAACGTAAAAATTGTGATAAAATGGGCTGTTTTTGGACACCAACAGCACCCAAACGGTATACCACAGAGAAAGTGGTCTTCATTAATCGGACGCAAAATTGATCGGAAAATATTTTTGAAAGTGGTAAGGGTATTCGAAATTCGACGTCTTAACCCATTTTCGGCTATTTAAAGAGAGATACCCATTAAAACCTTAAAATACCCTCTTTCTGTGGATTTCTCTAAAACATCTTGTAGGTTTTCAAGAAAAAATCGGCTATTTGCAGGTCTTGGTGCGACATTACAAGTTGCATGGACAAAATATTCCGGTCAGCATTAGTTAACCCTCCCAGGGCTCCTCGACATCAAAACTGTGATAAAATTGGCAGTTTGTGGACACCAACAGCACCCAATGGGTACACCACAAAGAAAAGCGCCTCCTTTTATCGAGTGTACAATTTATACAGAAACATTTTTGTAAGTAGTAAGGGTATTCAAAAGTCGAAGTCTTAACCCATTTTGGGTAGGCTAAGAGAGATATCCCTCAAAAGCTTTAAATTCCCATTTTCTGTGAATTTTCCTAACAGTAACTTGTAGGGTTTCAAGAAAAATTAACTATTCGTAGGTCTTTATGTGACATTACAAGTTGTAGGGACAAAATACTCCGGTGAGCGTTTATTAACCATCTGCAAGCTGCCAAGTATCGTAATTTTGTTGACATAGGCTGTTTTCGGACACGTACAGCAGCCAATGTATACACGAGAGATAAACATAATCACCTTTGTTGGAAGTGGAATTCACAGAGGACCATTTCTGTAAGTAATAAGGGTATTCAAAAAACCAAGCGTTAACCCCTGTTGGGGAGATTAACAGGGATACCCATCGAAAGCTTAAAAATCGTTTTCCCTGGATTTCTTTACAAACATCTTGTAGGGTTTTCAAGAGAAAATGGCCGTTGATAGGTCTTGGTATCACATTACCAGTTGCATAGATAAATTATTCTGGTAGGTATTTGTTAACCCTCCATGAGCTGCTGAATGTCAAAAATTTTGAAGTAATAGTCTGTTTTTGGACACTAACAACATCAAATGGAAATGCCACAGAGAAACGTAACTTCTTTTACTGGACGCAAAACTGATAGAGAAACATTTTTGTAAGTAGTAAGGATATTCAAAAATCGAGGTCTTAACCCATTGTCGACTGGTATATTTACTACTCTGTAGGTTATCAAATGCAGTGGTGCATGGCGCCAACATTCCCCCGGCAGTGGGGCTAGATATATACTAGTTTTTTTTAAGACGGTTATACTCCCCTTCTCCGTCCCAGGGTATATTTTATCTACACATATGTACAAACACCACATCCTATTTTCGTATGTAATTATTGTAGTTTATAACTTCATGTTTGTCGTTGTATGTATGGATATCTTCATTGTAATAAATAAAACTAATCCTACGGGGAAAAAACAATTGGAGAGAAATTTACTTCTGCTATTAACAGACAGGTGATAGGTGAGCTCTACAAGGTGTGAAAAAAATGACATGATCATGCATAACAACTGTGGTCTAATAGGAGATAATTGATACAGGGACTACAGATGACATGCTCAAGAATTTAAAGTTCACATTTTCTGTGGATATCTTCAACTGGTTCTTACAGATTTTTAAGAACAAATAAACCCTGGAGAAGAAGTATTCTCGCAAGCCTTCATTAACCCTCCACAAACCGTCAACTATCGAAATTTTAGGTAAATTTGAGATACAATGGGCTATTTACATTAGACGCTGATTCTCAGACGCTGATATTAATATTAACCCTCTTCACAAACAATGATGATTTAACCAAAACGTTCTTTTATCACACTGGGTCATTTGAGACAATTATACCCACTTTTCTCAAGACATCAATAAAAATACTTTAATGATACAATTAAAAACAATTCTTCAGACACTCCAGGGTCATAAAAAATCATGGATGTTTATTAACCCTCTCAAGACTGCCAAGCATCGTAATTTTGTTGAAATGGGCTGTTTTCAGACACTGTTTTCAGACACGCGCAACACCCACCTGGGAATTACCAATAATCTCCTTTGTTGGAAGTGGAATTCACCGAGGACCATTTTTGTAAGTAATAAGGGTATTCAGAAAACCAAGCATTAACCCTTTTTGTGGTTGTTAATAGTGATACCCATCAAAGGCTTAAAAATTTATGTTTTCCCTGAATTTCTTTATAAACATCTGGTAGCGTTTTCAAGACAAAATGGCCATTGATAGGTCATGGTGTCACATTACCAAGTGATTGGATAAATTATTCTGGTAAGCATTTGTTAACCCTCCATGGTCTGCTAAATGTCAAAATTTTGAAAAAAATAGCCTGTTTTTGAACAACAACAACATCAAAAGGGAATGCAACAGAGAAACGTAACTTCTTTTACCGGACGCAAAACTGACAGGGAAACATTTTTTGTAAGTAGTAAATGGATTCAAAAATCGAGGTCTGAACCCATTTTTGATTGTTTAAGGAGATATATATATGCTTAAAATTCAAGTTTTCTATGGATTTCTCAACAACAAAAAATTCAAGAACAATTGACCATTCGCAGGTCTTCGAGTGACATTACAAGCATGAACAAAATGTTTCGGTAAACATTTGTTAACCCTCCAGAGGCTGCCAAGCATAGACATTTGGAGAAAATGGGCTGTGCTTGGGCAACCATAACACCAAATGTGTACCTACGAGATAAACATAACCTCCTTCATTGGAAGTGGAATTCACCGTCGATCATTTTTGTAAGTAATGAAGGTATTCACAAAAGCAAGCATTAACCCTTTGGAGCTGGTTACAGGGAGATACCCCTCAAAAGGTTAAACATTTGTGTTATCTGAGGATTTCTTTAAAAACATGCCGTAGATTTTCAAGAAAAAATGGCCATTCTCTGATCTTAGTGTGACATTACAAGTTGCATGTACAAAATATTCCTGTAAACATTTATTAACCCTATGCAGGTTCTCAAACATCAAAATGTTGATAAAATGGGCTGTGTTTGCGTACCCACAGCACCCAAAGTTGGGAGGAGAGATCAAAATAAGTGGAAGTAGAATTCACTGAGAATTATTTTTGGAAGTAATAAAAGTATTCAAAAAACAACACTTAACCCGTTTTGGGCTGGATAAACAATGATACCCATCAAAAGCTTAAAATTCATGTTCTCCCTGGATTTCTCTGAAAACATCTTGTAGATTTTAAAGAAAAAAATGGCCGTTCACAGTTCTTGATGTGACATTACAAGTTGCATGAATAAATATTCCTGTTAGCACTTGTTAACCCTCTACAAGCTGCCAGACATCAATATTTGGGATACATTTGAGATAGAATGAACCATTTTTAAATTGACACAGCACTCAGAGGGTATGTGTCAAACAAACATAACTCCTTTTGTCGGTCATTGACTTGTTGGAAGATGATATTGATATTAACACTCTCCACCGTTAATGATGGTTTTTACCTATACAATTTTTTTATCAAACTGAGTCATTTGAGACTTCTATACTCACCTTTTTCATGACATCAATGAAGGAACTTCAGTGAGACAGTCAAAAGGAATTCATCATACACTGTGGGGTCATGACAAATCATGGAATGTCATCGGGAAAAGCCATGATTCTCCAGAATCATAAAGTCTAGTTTGGGGGTTTTTTTTCCACACATTTTGTCCGCACGATTCCGAAGCCATTTTCGGACCGATTTTCACAAAATTTTGCACACGCATAGAGGGGCACAAAATCTAAAAATGTACCAAAGCGGAATTTTCGATTTAACCCTTATATCGTCAGAATTGGCAAAAAACTGTCAAAATTGGGGTTTATCGGCACTTTCTCGAAACACGTCTTGTAGATTTTTTTTAAACCTTCATCATTGATAGACCTGCCTGTGCCATGACCTTTGATACACATGACATATCTGGCGATGCATATGGTAACCCTCCACAGGCTGCCAAACATCGAAATTTTGATGAAATGGGCCGGATTCAGGCCCCCAGAGAACCCAAACGATACACGAGAGATAAACATAACTTCATTTATTGGAAGTGGAATTCACCGAGGATCATTTTTGTAAGTAATAGGGGTGTTCAATAAACCAAGCGTTAACCCGTTTTGGGCTGGTTAAACAGCAATACCCCCATAAAGCTAAAAAATTCAGGTTTTCCGTGGATTTCTCTAAACGAGTCTTGTAGATTTTCAAGAAAAAATTCTCACTCCCAGGCCTTGATGTGACAATAGAAGTTGCATGGACAAAATACTGCGGTGAGCATTTGTTAACCCTCCGCGGACTGCTAAATGTCAAAATTGTGATAAAATGGACTGTTTTTGGACGCCAACAGCACCCAAACGGTATACCACAGAGAAAGTGGCCTCCATTTATCGGACGCAAAATTGATCGGAAAATATTTTTGAAAGTGGTAAGGGTATTCAAGATTCGACGTCTTAACCCATTTTGGGCTGGTTAAAGAGAGATACCCATTAAAATCTTAAAATACCCATTTTCTGTGGATTTCTCTAAAAACATCTTGTAGGTTTTCAAGAAAAAATCGGCTATTCGCAGGTCTTGGTGCGACATTACAAGTTGCATGGACAAAATATTCCGTTCAGCATTAGTTAACCCTCCCAGGGCTCCCCAACGTCAAAATTGTGATAAAATGGGCTGTTTTTGGACACTAACAGCACCCAATGGGTACACCACAAAGAAAAGCGCCCCCTTTTATCGAGTGTACAATTTATACAGAAACATTTTTGTAAGTAGTAAGGGTATTCAAAAGTCGAAGTCTTAACCCATTTTGGGTAGGCTAAGAGAGATATCCCTTAAAAGCTTTAAATTCCCATTTTCTGTGAATTTCCCTAACAGTAACTTATAGGGGTTCAAGAAAAATTGACTATTCGTAGGTCTTCATGTGACATTACAAGTTGCAGGGACAAAATACTCCGGTGAGCGTTTATTAACCATCTACAAGCTGCCAAGCATCGTAATTTTGTTGACATGGGCTGTTTTCGGACACGCACAGCACCCAAAGTATACACGGGAGATAAACATAATCACCTTTGTTGGAAGTGGAATTCACAGAGGACCATTTTTGTAAGTAATAAGGGTATTCAAAAAACCAAGCGTTAACCCCTGCTGGGGAGGTTAACAGAGATACCCATCGAAAGCTTAAAAATCGTTTTCCCTGGATTTCTTTACAAACATCTTGTAGGGTTTCAAGAGAAAATGGCCGTTGATAGGTCTTGGTATCACATTACCAGTTGCATACATTATTCTGGTAGGTATTTGTTAACCCTCCGTGAGCTGCTAAATGTCAAAAATTTTGAAGAAATAGTCTGTTTTTGGACACTGACAACATCAAATGGAAATGCCACAGAGAAACGTAACTTCCTTTACTGGACGCAAACCTGATAGAGAAACATTTTTGTAAGTAGTAGGGATATTAAAAAATCGAGGTCTTAACCCATTGTCGACTAGTTTCGAGGTGCGGTGTCGGACCCGACCACCTGACGGTTCTAACCTCATTAGATAACACTCCTTCGTTGTATTATCAGCATGGATTTCCCCAAGAAGCAAGGACAAAAATACGTCTGCGGAAAATAATGGCAAATATTTTATTTAGTCTGTATTTTGTCCGTATAGAAAATGTCTCGCCCACATATACCTAAACATTATTCAATGATACAATTGGACATATTTCTCTCGTAAAACCTGAAAAAAGACTTGATTTATTTCATTTTAGGATTGCGCGTGTATATTCTTAGAAGATTCTCTGTGTGTTATTAATATACAGCGTCAGTCTTTGATCTCGTTTGGGACGATCAGTGATTAGCACCTTTTCGACAAGAGCCATCGAAATTGAAAATAAAAAAAAAGTAATCAAATTTCACTAAGACCTTTTGCAGAATCGTGTTTTTCAGAAAACTCTTTCGCGATTGCATGTGTCGTTTTCAAAATTCCGATCAATAATCACGAAATTATAAATATGTTGTTGTCAATAACAAAATTGAAAGCATGTCCGTCAAACTTGCATGACGTCAGAACTCGACTCGGGTAAAATACTGCGGTGTTGCAGTGAAAGGACGAGAGTAATAAACGCTGATATCGCAGTAGGCTTTAAACTGTCCATGGAATAGTCCTAAAATCATGTTTATATTTGCAGCTTTACTGCAAATGGGTTTCCCGTTGTTTCTTGTTGAAGTGTTGTTTCCGTCAAGGCCAAGTACCATAGAAAATTTGGAACACTGAGCAGTGGGATAGGTCACCTGCCCCATGAACACCTGCCTGCTATTAAAATTAATTAGCGGGGACATCTGCCCCCCCCCCCCCACCCGCCCCCTTCCTGCTGTTTATTTTACCTAGGACACCTGCCCCCTGCTGTTTCTTTTACCTAGGACACGTGCCCCCCTGCTGTTTTTTCACCAAGTACACCTGCCCCCGTTTGTTTGCTAACGGGCCCCTCCCCATTGACCTTTCTATCTTTAGAAGCACCCGGGCCGACGGGGAGAGGGCGTGGTTGTGAGCATGGATAGATTTCGCTGAAGGAAGGTACCCTCAAATCTGGGTCGAAAGTGGCGAAAATGACAAAAGGCTACTTCAGCGCATGGTAACGGTATAATCTACAGACGATCTGGGCGATGTACAGACGAAAGATCATACCTTGGAGCCGGTTAGGTAATTTGGCACAAAAAAACTCCGACTTTATGATCAATCGCTGCTCTACAGTAGTCTACAATAGAGCCCAATTCCATTCCAAACTGATAGAGTCGAGACGAATAGTACTCTCACTTTCCACGCGATGCGTGGTGTTCTCCACACGGTCTCGACACTTGCAACAGATCCCAAAATGTCGGCCAGGGTGCGTAGAACAAGTTCTGAAAATTAGAAGTCGCTGCCTTCGGCGGTCTGGACACGGTTCATGTTTGTGAGAAGTGCAATTTTAATGTCAAATTGGCAAACCTTCCACGGGCTGCTAAAAGTCAAAATTGTGATAAAATGGGCTGTTTTTGGACGCCAACAGCACCCACTTGGTGTACCACCGAGAAAGGTTCCTTCTTTTATCGGACGCAAAATTGATGGGGAAACATTTTTGATAGTGGTAAGGGTATTCAAAAGTCGAAGTCTTAACCCATTTTGGACTGGTTAAAGAGAGATACCCCTTAAAAGCTTAAAATTCCCATTTTCTGTGGATTTCTCTAAAAGCAACTTGTAGGTTTTCAGGAAAAATTGACTATTCGCAGGTCTTTGTGTGGCATTACAAGTTGCATGGACAAAATATTCCGGTGATCATTTATTAACCCTCCACAGGCTGCTAAGCATCGTAATTTTGTTGAAATAGGCTGTTTTCAGATGTGCACAGCACCCAATGCATACCCGAGAGATAAACGTAATCTACTTTGTTGGAAGTGGAATTCACCGAGGACCAAATTTGTTAGTAATAAGGGTATTCAAAAAACCAAGCATTAAACCCTTTTGGGATGGTTAATAGCAATAGGCATCAGAAGCTAAAAAAATCATGTTTTCCCTGAATTTCTTTACAAGCGTCTCGTAGGGTTTAAATAGAAAATGGCCGTTGATAGGTCTCAGAGTCACATTACCAGTTGCATGGATAAAATATTCAGATAATCATTTGTTAACCCTCCATGGGCTACTAAATGTCAAAATTTCGAAAAAATTAGTCTGTTTTTGGACACCAACAACATCAAATGGGATTGCTGCAGAGAAACATAACTTCTTTTACAGGACGCAAAACTGATTGGGAAAATTTTTAGTAAATTAGTAAAAATTGAGGTCTTAACCCATTTTCGCCCGGTTAAGGAGATGTACCCCTTAAAACCTTAAAATTCCCATTTTCTGTGGATTTCTAAAAAAAATCTAGTAAGTATTCAAGAGAAATTGACCATTTGCAGGTCTTGGAGTGACATTACAAGTTGCATGAACAAAAGATTCCGGTAAGCGTTTGTTAACCCTCCAGAGGCAGCAAATTTTTAGAAAATGGGCTGCACTTGGCCACCCATTACACCCAATGTGTACCTACGAGATGAACATAACCACCTTCATTGGAAGTGGGATTCACCGAGGATCATTTTTGTAAGTAATGAAGGTATTTATAAAACCAAGCATTAACCCGTTTAGAGCTGGTTACAGGGTGATACCCTTCAAAAGGTTAAAAATTCATGTTATCCGAGGATTTCTCTAAAAACATCCCGTAAATTTTCAAGAAAAATTGGCCATTCTCAGATCTTAGTGTGAATTACAAGTTGCATGTACAAAATATTTCAGTAAGTATTTGTTAACCCTATGCTGGTTCTCAAACATCAAAATGTTGAAAAAGTGGGCTGTGTTTGCATACCCGCAGCACCCAAAGTTAAGAGTTGGAATCAACATAAGTGGAAGTAGAATTCACTGAGAATTATTTTTATAAGTAATAAGCGCATTAAAAAAACAACCCTTAACCCGTTTTGGGCTGGATAAACAATTATACCCATCAACAGCTTAAAATTCATGTTCTCCCTGGATTTCTCTGAAAACATCTCGTAGATTTTTGAGTAAAAATGGCCATTCACAGTTTTTGGTGTGAAATTACAAGTTGCACGAATAAATATTCCTGTTAGCACTTGTTAACCCTTAACAAGCTGCCAGACATCAATATTTTGGATACATTTGAGATAAAACGGACCATTTTCAAATAGATATAGCACTCAGTGGGTATGTGTCAAACAAACATAACTCCTTTTGTCGGTCATTAACTTGTTGGACGACGATATTGATATTATACCCTCTCCACCGTTAATGATGGTTTTTACCTAAACAATTTTTTTTATCAAACTTAGTCATTTGAGACTTCTGTACTCACCTTTTTCATGACACCAATGAAGGAACTTCAGTGAGACAGTCAAAAGCAATTCATCATACACTGTGGGGTCATGACAAATCATGGTATCTCATCGGGAAAAGCCATGATTCTCCAGAATCATGAAGTCTAGTCGATTGATAATTTTGTATTGAAAGTATTTTAATTTGTTATCCATAATACCGCATTTAAATGGATTTTGGTTTATTGTAGTCCAGTTTAGGTCTAATTCGATTTCTGATTCCCATTTCAATTGTGATTTGCATTTAATGTTTTTTTGTGTATTTTGAAGCTTCAGCAATCTGTGACCTTTTTCAGATAAGATATTTTGATAAGGGGTGGGGATAATAGGTTGTTCGATTGATGCAATTGTTTCTTGGTCTAACTTAAACTCTTTCATTGCTTTTCTAATTCCCGTTATTACGCCAGAGTAACTTATAAAATCGGTGAAATTTCCATATCTATCTTTAAACATTTGATAAGATATGAGACTACCATCTGGATTAAAAATATCTCTAATGCATCTGATTCCACGTTTATTCCAGGTTGGAATACTAATTATATTTTCCATGTTATTTAATCCACTGCTATAACCAAAGGAAGACTTAATAAAATCTGTTGCTGTTCGTTTGAATGTTACAATATACTGTTGCCATGATTGCAGGACATCAAGCCAAAAGGGATGACGTACAATGCGCTTTTTTAGCTTTTCAACAAATTTATGTTCCGCAAAATTTTCTCCGATTTGTGCAATATGAGCTATGGACTTGAAAAAAAACCGTCGAGAAACTATTTTTTGTGAGGAGTCTTTTTATCCACGAGACCTTCATAGTGTTTATATGTATCTCTAGATCTATCATTTTCAGGCCCCCCTCTGCATACCCCGATATGAGACGCTGCCTCTTTATTTTGTCTACACTACTTCTCCAAATAAAATTGAACAACAGGCTGTTTATTTCTTTTAAGAATTTTGGTGAGGGGTTGTGGATCGAAAGAAGTAAATGATTTAATTGGGGAACTAGAAAGGTTTTAATTACTGTTATTTTTCCCAGAGGTGTTATTTGACATTTTTTCCAGAGATTTAGAATTGTTTTCATTTTATCCATTTTTTTACTATAGTTTTCTCCGACCGGGTCCTTATCTGCCATATTGAACTCCACACCGAGAAGCGTGAATTTAGAAGCGACTTCCACATCAGGATATCCAGAGGGGGCACGGGCTCTGCCTTTTATCGTTCCTATCCCTATCATTGAGGCTGTGGCAAATTTATTTAAGACCATTAACGATGTTGCAGTTGATTTCTGAGAGCCATTTAGTCGTAGACACGTGTCATCTGCGTACTGGCTAAGTTTAAATTCTTTCCCCGAGTGGCATACCTGTTATATCTTCATTTTGTTTGATTAGCATTGCGAGGATTTCAGCACCTAGAATAAATAAATATGGGGACAATGGGTCACCCTGCTTACAGCCACGCTGCAGGTGGACAGGCTCCGACATAAAACCAGAATGAAGCATAGTCGAGAATGTGTCGTTATAGATAGTTTTTACCCATTTTTTGAATGATTCACCGAAATTAAAAAACGTGAGTGTTTGTAGAATAAAATTCCATTCAATGGTATCAAACGCCTTTTCAAAATCTATTAACAGTAAACTGCCAGGATGATTTTCTGACTCTGTATAGTCTATAACATCTTTCACTATCCTGATGTTTTCGGCAATGCATCTACCTTTAATAAAACCTGTTTGGTCATCACTAATTAGTTTGGGTAGGAAAGGTTTGATTCGGTTAGCCAATGCGATCGTGGTAATTTTATATGGGATGGTGAGGAGGGTGAGGGGTCGTTGGTTGGTTATTAGGGCTTTGTCTTTGTCCTTTTTGGGGATGCATTTTAATATGCCATGGCGTTGTGTGACTGAGAGATTTTCTACATCATACGCATAGTTTATTGAATCTAAAACGTAATGTCCAATGTCTATCCAAAAGAATTTAAAGAATTCAACCGTTAATCCATCGATCCCAGGGGCTTTATCGTTTTTCATACTCTTTAAAGCATCAGTTAATTCTACTAAGTTCAGGTAGCCATCTGCGGTTAACGATTCAGCTTTGCTTAGGGTCGCCACCTTTGATTTGTCAGTTATCTGGTCCAGATTAACGTCTTTCTAGATTTGATGTCTTATAAAGATTTTGGTAAAAGTTCTTCAATTCATTCATAGTTACAATGTTGGCAGAAACTGTCATTTGAAAAGAAACTTGTGTATTGCACAAAGGTTGCACTCTTGATGTAACCTATTTGGAATATTAATCAGTCAAGATTTGAGCCATCACAATCAGAACAAATCAGATTTACACCCCCTCCCACCCTCTCCTAACAGTCGTTTTCATGATGCCCCTGGATGCAGTTGGTATGACTTGTTAGTATATTAATGATACAGATAAATAATAATAGTTCCACCAGATAACTGATTTTACTAAATACAGTTACAAGAAACACTTGGCAGTTAACTCATACAAGATACTTTAGACCCGAAGTGTGCAATAAATACATCATAACCTCAATTGTTGGGCCTGTGAGTGCTGGATCTTGTCACATCAACTGCAATGATCAGTTTTGTCCAGTGAGACAACAGTTTTTACCTGACACATCTGATCCCTTGCAACTGACATTCTAGGATACAGCCCTACACACTTAGCAAGTTTGATGTTGACTTCATGCACAATGACGTTGAAATATAAAAAAATTCAGACTTGCATATTTTTCTCATTAATTCAACAAGGAGTTTAACCAATTCAGTCCTTGTTTGACGGAGCTCGATAAGCTCGGTTAAAACAAGACTGAATTGGTTAAGATTTCTAATTGTCGTATGGGAAAGATTTGCCATTTGAAAGTTCAGTATTTTGACTTAAGTATTTATGGGGGTTAATATTATGTTTCATACTGGTCCCATTATGTACATACCCAATTACATTTAGAATAAATCCATTTAAACAATCACTCACTGAAAGGGTTAAACAGATATAAATACATTCTATTTTTTATGTTTCTATTACAATGTGTTCTTTAAATAGATGCATAGTTTTTCACTTATCAGATTTTTTTGTAACCACTGTTAGAATCTCATGTTGTTTTGTTTGTGGATATTGTTCTGTTTAATCACTGTATGAAATATGTAATTTGCTTCCAGTACATTTTTATGTGTTTATGTTATTTATAAATCTAATTTAGTGATGTACATGTACAGGTTTAATTGTTATATATTTTCCAGTGGGAAGTGTGTTGTACTGAACAAATTATTTAAATCTTTCCAGTGATATGGAGACTATCGCCCTCCAAATTTTATTAACAACTGAGAGACCATAAGGTGTTCTATGGAAGACAAAATGGAATTTGCAAGTGTTAATTGATAAAATCACCAATGGTACTTGTGTGAAGTAGAGTTAATTTAAGTAAAGCATTTTAAAAGCCAAGATGCTTCACCATAACGATTGGTTCATTACTGTGTTACTTTATTGAATTCATAATCATGAACAACATTTATCATTTCACATTAACTTTCTTTTATTTAGTGTTTCTCTTATTCGCAATACTTGAGCTATATATTTTCAGTGTACTTCAGATTGTGGAACTACTGTCCAGTGATATCCACTAATTCTTTGTTGACTGATGATCAGAAATCCAGGAGTATGGTCGTTTGTTCTGCCAAAGGCATTAACATGTACATGCGTGATGAACTGTTCCAGTTATCAAGCATGACAAGAGATACACGATTTTTTAAATACATGGCACTGCATCTGTGACATAACTGTCCCCCATCGCAAACCGATAGGGACTTCCAAATGTGTGCCACCTGATAGTCTGTTTGTGCGTGTTTCCAAGGCATCCATTATCTTTATGAACAGTGTTTTACCTATATTTATTTCCATATGTTTGCCTGTTTTCTGCTCGTTAGTGTGGGTAACTTGGAACAAACATCAATGTAATTTGGTCAATATTTGGTATGTGAGATTTTCTTAATCTCTTGAATGAGTTTGAAAACTGGTACAGTCAAGCCATACTGAGCAGAGGTTGGACCGTTTAATTGGTTAATTTCTGCCTGTTTTCAGCTCGTTCGTGTAATAACTTAAACAAATATCAGTGGACCTCGGCCAATATTTGGTACGTGAGACTGTGTTAGAAATGTCTTGAACGAGTTTGGAAACTGGTGTGATTTGTCCGTACTAAGCAGAGTTATGGCCCTTGATTAATTAATTTTTACCTGCTTACAGATCGTTAGTATGACAACTTGAACGTGTGAGGCCTATTCATCAAGCACTGGGATTGAACATGGGGAGATGCTGCAGTGTCACTGGAGAAGGAACAGACACATATCAATGGATTTGATTTTCTTATAATGACAAACCTTACAGGTGCAAAAAACTCGACCCCCACATCAGTGATGTGTAAATCCTTTTCATTATCTCATTTCATCATCTCATGATCACTGTGATTCCTTTAATTTTCCATCAGTTATTTTGGACACCTAAGATGGTGATATGCTTTAGTAAGTTATTTATGAAATTTGATTTTCACCGATATCTATACTTCCTAACTGGAGTTGTGCCCCTTGTTAGTCAAATGTATCATTATTTCAACTTCACCTATTTGTGAACTCTGGGATTCCTTCACCTTCTCAGTCAATGTTCTTCAAACTTGACATGGTAATACATTTTGGTAACTTCTTTATGAAGTTTGATTTTCATCATTATTCATACAGAGTTATTGCAGTTATGCCCATTGATAGTTGGATTTATTTCTTCACTTCATCTGGTTGTGAACTTCCTGAGACTTTCAATTTCAAATTATTCCATTGAAATTTATGGCGATACTTATTGCTAAGTTCTTGGCAATGCTTGCTTCACCATTATCCATGTGTATTTACCGGAGTTATACATGTACCCCTTTTTAGCTAAATGTATCATTATTTCAGCACAGCTTCTTGTGAATACCGACTCCTTCCAATTTTCAAGCCATTTTGTATCTGGTTGTCAAAAATGCGCTTCATTCACCTTTCATTCAATGTTCTCGAAATTTGACATTGTGGTAAGTTCTCAATAAAGTTTGATTTTCACCTTTGACAATGCATAATTACTGGAGTTATATCCTTGTTACTTTTTCACCTAGTTGTGAACACAGATTTATTCACCTTTCTATCAATGTTCTTGAAACTTGACATGGTGATACACTTTAGAAAGTTTGACTAAGTTTGATTCTCACTATTATTAATGCCTTATTACTGTAGTTATCCCCATCTTGGTTAAATTTATTATTTAACTTTAGAACATCTCCGTGGGAACCCCGGGAAGTGGAGCAGGGCTTGTTCACTGCGGTAAACAGGCTCTGTTTTACTGGTAAAATAGGACCCAGTCACCAATGCTTGGGTGGTGCAAACCCTCTCTAAAATGGGTTACATGGCTTATTAACGCTGACCCCTGGTCTTGAGTTGATACTCATGTTGTGGTCTTGCCATTGTGACCTTAAACACCAATAAATAAATAAAACTTTAGAACATTAGCATTTCTCCTGTTAAACCCCCCTCTCTTCCTACTGAATGGGGACTCAAAAAGAAAACAACACTCTAATAAACTTGCACAGCACACATCTCAGTTGGGTGCTGAATTATTATTGCACAAATGTTACATTGATATATACACACCCAACAGGACATAACATTCCCCGTCAAACCGATGTTACTACGCGTTTAAAGACGGAAACATAAGAAGGTGTGTGGTATGGCATCATCAAAAATATTCAAAACTCAAAGTTTAAGATAGTTTACAGCCCGACTGGGTAGTGCTGAATGAACTGAAGCAAGACAAATAAAAACTCATCCAACGTGCCACCTACGGGAGAAAATGAACTGAACAGGAGAAGATAATTCCTTATCAACCTACCTTACAATTGTTTACTACAGGCTTGCACTACAGTGGAAGACCCTACCTCGGAAAATATACTCTCTATTTTGATCTTTCCCAAGAGATTTGGGAAAGAAAAATGGTGCGAAAGCACCAAGAAAAAATAAGCCACAACTGGGTCGAGCGCCACCGGCGCACACCCAGTAGGGGGCGCTCTTCTCTTAGTACAAATCCACGGTTTCCGGCTTCTGGCATCCAGTGCGCAGGCAGTAACTAATGAATCATTCTTTTTTCGTCTGCCCATGTGGAAGGACCTCCATTTGCATTCAGAAACAGTGATAATTCAACTCATTGATAATGGTTACCTGTGACTGGAATTATGGATCTGAGGATCGTATAATAATAGGACTGTGTTTTATATATTCACGTTATTATTTTCAACCACATTTTCATTATATTTTTTATATTCTCCATGTTCGCGCACGACTTTCGCGTACCGTGCGGTTCGGACATAAATTTTTTCGGTTGATAAATTTATGTTATCCTTTTGGATATTATTATTATTATTATTATTGGAGTTAGGTGTCAATGGGGGGGGGGGGGGGGGGGGGGGGGGGGGGGGAGTGGACAGGATTTCTCCTCTCTGTTGAGGGCAGAATTTCTGGGTTTTTTTTGTCCCTGTCGGCCGTCTGGGTTCAGTTGTGTTCCCGCCGGTCCTTTTTACTGACACCTTTCTCTCGTAGTTAGGGGTGTTCTTCTCCTTTCTACATCTGTTGAGTTCACCTTTTTATTCTACTGCTCTCACCTCTGTTATGCCCAGGATTGTTCCTTGAGGGCAATGCCTTTTGCCTAAGCATGTGGACGATTCACATGCTTCCTGCTCTTCTTGCAATGGGTGTTCTTCCGATTGACCCTGTGAGCTATGTAGATCGTCGTCATCCACCTTTTGGGCGTCTGTGAACCGTGTGGTGTGTTCTCGTGGCCGTGCCCCTGCACCCGCGGGAAAGGGGAACACTGTCGTTCGGGGCCTCCCGAAACGACCACGTCTGGTGAGAGTTATTCCTCCTCCGTGGGGGGTGTGCAGTCATTTCCTGTGGTGAATACTGCGGGAGCCGTTGAGTCGTCTGGTGAAGAGGTGCCTGGTTCTGGGACTGCGGTCCCTCTCCGGTCGACTGTTGTGGCTGTCTCTAGGGTTGTGACTCCTCCTTCGGAGCCGAGCACGGGTGCTCTCTCCACCTTTCCTCCAGGCTCAGCGACTCCCGACGTATCTTCTGCTACCGCTGTTCCATCTGCTACGTAATCGGTCACCGTTTCAGGCGGCCTCGGCTTATCCCTGCAGGGGTCTGCAGATATGTCTGGTAGTGTGGACGTGGGATATCGGCCTCAGCCTTCCCTGACTTCAACTCGGCGAAGTCGGAAGGGGCTGCCGGCCAAACCCTCTGCAGCGGTCTCTCAGCCGTCGAGCACCGCAGTTTTTTCATTGGATTCGGATGTTCATGGTGAGGCCACAATGATCTCTGTGCCGTTTCCTTCCACGCACTCTGGTCACATGGCCAGTTTTGCGGGACCAACGCCTTTTGTGCAGCCTGGACCTTCTGTCCCTCAGATGTCCACGGCGACTCTCCTGAGTTCCCGTTCTGTAGATCCTCGGGGTATGTCATACCCCTATACACATCTGCCTTCAGATGTTCGGCTACCGCCCGTCGCCCTGCGTCGGGCGTATTTGAGGATCGTGACCCTTTGCTGGTTAAAAGGGTCAGGAGTGAAGCCACTTTGCCAGTTCGTTCCCACGTCGAACCGGCCGACACACGCAGTGAGCTTAGGGAGGCCCTCTCCTTACTCACTCAGGTTCTGTCCAAGAGCCTTCCCGTTGCTTCCAGCGAGGCTACTAGTGGTTTCCAGGTGGGCCCTGCGGCGTCGCATCTCGGGATTGGAAGTAGGCCGCTTTCTGACCCCTCAGGTGTGCCTACACTGCAGACATCGGCTGGTTTGCCCATGATGGGCTATGTGTCTTCCGACTCAGAGGATGAGTCCGACATACCTGACGTCGAGAGCCAACAGTCTTCTGACTTGGGGGCAGCTTTTGACTTTGTGTTTGGGTTCCTTCCAGATCTCAAACCGTCAAACCAGCTGACAGCCAGGCCGCGATCATCGTTCGCGCGGCTACAGCCTGTGGAGCAACCTGATTCTGGGTGCCTTCGACCGTGCCAGTCGCTACAGGTGGTTGAAGCGTTTACAGTTTTGGACTCTAAGCTGAGTTCCAAGGCTATGAAGATTTCGTTCTTCACCAGGGCTGACACTTTTTGGCCTCCAGTGTGTTATCGTTCCTACGATTCTGCCAATCCATCAGTCTGCCAGACTTTGACGGTCTTGGACCAGGACTCCAACTCCCTCGGTCTTTCCAAGCCCAAGTCGACCGTTATTCCTATGGCGACTCTGGAGTCCGTGTTGGGCTTACCGAGAGAGATGCTGGGTATGCTTTCTCTCTCAGATCACGTCGTCTCTGCTTTAGCTGCTTATTTACCTCCAGATAAGTTTAACGACCTACAGGCTCCGTTGCGTGTGCTGTTCAAGGCGCTTATGCATCTTACTCACACTCATGCTTGTAACACGGCTTACTTGGAATTAGTTCGCAGGGATGCTATGCTGGACACAAGCCGTTCCCTTCCTGAGGGGCAGCGCGCTGCTCTTCGATCTGCTCCTTTGACGGGTCCGTAACTGTTCCATGGTTCCGTAGCGACGGTCCGAGATGACGTCCTACGTCATTCCAAAGATCAGCTGCTGCTTCGTCAGTTTGATCAGCCTTCTATTGGAAGCAGGGGCAGTCCAAAACCTAACAAGCACCCTTTTGCTTCCATTGCGAAGCAAAGGGCTAATCCTCCTGGCGCCGCTTCAACGTCTTACTCACGGGGTAAGGGTAAGCGTCGGCAGGCTAGAGGGAGGACTCGGGATTCTTCATATAGTAGAGGAGGTTGTTTCTCCTCTCGCGGGCCTCGCCAGAGCTCGAAATGAAGGTCATCACCTCGATTCGTCCCATATTGGAAGAAGGATATCAGAATTCGTAGACCTTTGGGCCACCATCACATCCGATGCTTGGGTGTTAGATGTTGTTCGGTCCGGGCTGCAAATATCTTTCCGGAGGCACCCCACTCTGTCGAGAGTACCTCTTCCAACTCCAGTTCCTTCAGACGTTTCACGTCGGGAGCTTTTGCCCACAAAGATAGACAATCTCCTGGCAAAGTGGGCGATCGAGGTCATCAAGAACATTCAGTCAGTGGGATTTTATTCCCGCCTGTTCTTGGTGCCGAAGAAGGACGACCGATTCCGATCGGTTATCGATTTCAGTATCCTGAACCAGTCTATCATTGCTCCCAAGTTCAGCATGGAGACTTTCAGGTCTTCGCGGTTTCCTTCACCAGGGAGATTTTGCTTCCAGCATCGACCTGTGAGACACTTACTTCACGTTCCGATCCCTCGGACATAGCGAAAGTATCTCAGGTTCGCTTTTCTGTGGCGAGTTTACCAGTTCAAGGCCATGCCTTTCGGCCTCAACCTGGCTCCTTGGTCCTCCACCCGAGTGATGTCGCATATGATAGCCTTCCATCGCACACATCCAGGGTGACTATTTCGGCATATCTAGACGAGGCATTTAAATGCTGCCTTTCTGGGGTCAGATGCCGACACACTGTTGAGCCTGTCACGTCGCTAGGGCTCCGAGTCATCGAGAACTCGGACCTGGTCCTTCTCAGTCGTTTTGTCGTCTGGGGATGGACTTCCGTACTCAGTTCAATACGGTGGCGGTTCCCCGGGTAAGGGCTGTGATTCTCTCAGCTTTTGCCCTGACTCTGTCCCAGTTCACGTCCGCCACAGCTCTGAGTATTCTCCGACTGCTCGGTCTCTGCGGTTCGGTGACGGATCTCATTCCTCTAGATCGGCTGCATGTCAGACCTCTCCAACACTTTCTGCTCAGTCGCTGGAGGCCGAATGTCGATCCTCTGGACCTGGTGCTTCAGTTACCAGAGTCTCTTCATCGTCACCATCTCCCCTGGACGGATGTTCTGTGGATTACGCAGGGGGTTCCATTAGACATGCCCACATCCGATCGTGTTCTGATGGCAGACGCCGGCAATCTCGAATGGGGTGCGACGTTGGATCCTCTATGTCATTCCCTTCACGGGTCATGGGACCAGGATCAAGCAGCTCTTCACATCAACCAGAAGGAGCTTCTCGCCGCTCTTCTTCTGAGTTTTCGGCAATGGATCCCCCACCTTTCGAATCGCCAGGTCCTTCTGTCGTCCGACCATTCGACAGTGGTGGCTTACATTCGGAACCAGGGCGGCACGCACTCGGTTCCAATGTACGAATTGGCTCGGGATCTTCTTCTGCTCGCTCAGGATGTCAACGCCGGAGTGGTGGTTCGTCACCTTCCCGGTCCATGCTTTCGGAGACCTTTTCGTATGTGGGACAGCGTCGTATCGGCACTAATCCATACCTCTCCATGCTTGTTCGAAACTTTTCCTTGAAAAGGCCCAGGACTTTGCAGCTTACCCCACGATGGAATCTTTCTTGGGTGCCGCTTTGCTTGGAGGGTGGGGGGGGGGGGGGGGGTGGGGGGCACCGCTGGGGCTTTTGCACCACTTTTCTTTCGCAAATCGCTTGGGAAAGATCAAAATAGAGAAAATATTTTCCGAGTTAGAGTCTTCCACTGAAGTGCATGCCTGTAGTAAACAATTGTAGTTGGTATAATAAGAAAGGAAATTACCTATAAAATTTAAATTTCTATCTAATTCGCCATGCTCAACCGAAAGAATATGATTTCTCCCGTTAACCCCCTTCCCTCCCTACTGAATGGGGATTCAAAAAGAAAACAACACTCTAATAAAGTGCCGTAGCACACATCTCAGTCGGGTGCTGAATACAAAGAAAGTTTCCCGGGGATTAGTGAGGGGTTGCGAAACGCAAAAGCGACACTAAATGTGTAAATTCGTCGATACGGATAAACGCTCAGACAAAGAATCGGGCACATATCGATCCTAGGCAGTCTCTGAGCGCCAGCGACCATGGTGCTTAAAAAGACTATCCGGGATGCCGAAGTTGGCACAGGCCATAGCTCTACCTGCATGCAAACTGTGATGTCCGTATTTGAACACATGCTCACAAAAGGTTTAAAACCCTCAATAAATAGTTCTCATGCCCATGTGTAAGATAAGGGCACATTGCAGGAGCATAAAACAAGAATACGCCCTTTCGTTGTCACAGCCCGGAAAATATATTCACTCGAGAACTCGCTTATCCCAGCCTCTTGTAAATAACGTCCAGTTGCTGCAACCAGGCAAAAAAGAGAACCTCTATGAGCAGAAAAGGCAATAACATTTTTGAACTATAACAAAATTTCTTGTTTTTCAGGAGAGAAGGGGAATACCATCGGTTGTTTATGTAAAAACACGGAATCCAACTTTACGGAGTCGGATAGGAATCTCAGTTACGGAATCTCTTGTATAGCCTGTTTATAGATATTTTACATTGAACGCTGTATAAAATACCTCATCGAGGGATTGTTCATGGTCCTCGTAACCTCAAAATTTAATGAGGCTATGAGGGATAATACATGAGGACTCATTGAGGGCTTTTACATAGCCCTCATGGCCCCATACGACAAAAAAGGGGTGCCGAACGCCATAAGTTTTTCCAAAAAGGGGTGCCGAAATTGGGGTGCCTGGGGATATGGCTGCTAAATACCGAAATGAAGCTAAGAGTCGTAGTAAATTATACCTTATTGAGGGATTTTTCATGGTCCTCATAACCTCAAAATTCAATGAGGCTATGAGGGATAATAAATGAGGACTCATTGAGGGCTTTTACATAGTCCTCATGGCCTCATGGCCTCATACCACAAAAAGGGGTGCCGAAGGCCATATGTCTTCCAAAAAGGGGTGCCTGGGGATATGACCATTGGATATAGAGGTGATGAGACTCGGATAGGACTTCATTGTAATAAGGGGAGGTAACTCTGCATACAGATTATGGAAAATCAATCAATCTGACTGGTTAGTTATTATCTATATGAAGGATCTAGATAAAGGAAACTACAAGAGTACTCGGAATAAGGTCAGAACTAAAAAGAATAGCCCAGAATAGCTAAATATAGTAATAATAAGCAAAGCTCTTCCAACTGATAGGCTCTTCTTCGCGACTGGAGTATACTCCAGGACACGGAACATGGTCAGATAGACGAAAACTATTGCATATGTAGATAGAAGCAGAGAATTATGAAAGAAATCGAAATAGTACAACTTGTCGGGTTTATTTGGGTAATTAAACGAGGATTCTGGGGGAAATTGTAAGTCAGAAAATTACTCATATTCAATCGGACACAACCCCGGTACTCCTTGGTACTATAGCACTACGTGCTATACCGATAAAATGGGGAATCCATAGTAAATAAAGTCAATTTCGGTGAGTTGGAGGGATTGTCGGGTTTATATGGATAATGTTACGAATTGGGAAATTACTCTTCTACAACGGAACACATCCTCCGAATATACCCCTGTCTTTTTAGAAGGTTTTGGGTTACATAGCAACCACGTGCTACCATAGAAACCAAGATGGCGGCCTCCAGTATACAGAATGGTTGACGGAAATACGTATCACCCTAACAACACGTGCTGCGCATGCGCACTCACACCACGTATCACTATGGAGATGACGCCACAAGATGGCCGCTCACGCGGGTTGCATGACAACACAACATGGCGCCACCAGGTCACGTGACATGACGTCACTTCCGGGTTCCTGCCCGGCATCCTGCCAATGGGGCCCCTCCGGGTACATGTCCTACTACTGGCCTTAACTCATTTTCTTTTGCATTGTTGAATGGAATTTGTGTTAAGTTCTGAGACAATCTCCTACTACAACTATGCCTCATGGGTTTCTTTAACTTGGTTGATGAAGTGGAGTTATATGACTCATTGTCAGAAAATAGTATTTTCCAGTTGTGTCTTATCTGATTGAGAGTGCTGAATTAATTTTGGTATTGAGAATTTTCCCATTAATAAATGTATTTTTTTTATTGGGGAGAGCCTTCAGTCACTCTTCAGCAGATTTTAATAAATCAAGTCTTCACGAAGAATATTAAATTGGAAGTTTATCCAAACAATAGACCTTAGCTGTAATCTGCCATGTCTGATACAGCTTATGTTAAACAATAATTATTATATGCTAGCCAGAGAATTATTGTAAACTATCTAAAAGATATTTCTCGATATCCATCGACTCGATGGATATCGAGAAATATCCCTCAGAAGCTCCCTAAATGACATCACGCTTCGGCACATGGTGTCGCCTTGAAGGAATGATCAGCAGATCTTTGTTATTGTCTTGAAACTGTTTGCAGTCGAATTGTATTGAATATTGTGCATTAAAATGTCATGTAGCATATAATAAAAAAAGCCTATGCTATTTTAGTGAATATTGGAAATTATCTCATTCGTGTGGACCTGAAAGTTTTATTTTTACGAGCTCTTATACGCATGAGATAATTCCCGATATGCACTAAAACATCGTAAACATCCTCTATTTATTTCATGACTAAAATGAATATTCAAATAGCTACAATATAGAAAGACTAGATATAAAAAAACTAGTTATAAAACTGGGTTCAGCAACAAGCTTAAGGGGTCGTCCAACGTAACTTTTGTCAATTTGTTGACATTTTTCTCAATGCCTCAGAAACAGATAAGTGAAGTAAGGAAAGGCAAATTATATATCAAAATAATGAGTAAAGTGCATAGAAAAGGTACATATAATTTTTTTCAGGAAAAAAAGTGAATTTTATGACTTTGATGAACATTAATTTGCCAATGGCATAAATAACGGACCGGTAAAACCACAAAATGATCGGTAATTCGAAAGCCTTGTCTTCAATGTAATGATAACATACTACAGACTCGGAGAAAGCATTTTTATAACACACACTCTGGTGTGTTTTGATGTCGGAATGCAATACAACCAACACAAATTTTAGATGTTCCGGATGTGGCCTTGTTACACTGATGTTTATTCCGGTCATGTGATTACAATATGGTTCTTGCAGAAATACTCATTTTGGGCGATCGTAAGAATGAAAGGACGTGATCACGCCCTTTATTTGCTCGAGACAATGCATGAGCGGATTTGCAAACAGGTTACAGCAAATACTTGAGCTGTTAATGTCATAACTGCAAAATATGGTTCGAAATTCCCTCTCGTGTTTACAGACCGTCTGAACTTTTTTGTTGACAAAAAATCTGAATTATTGCGCACTAAAAAGACAACATGAACCACTTGCAAACAAATAACCAAGTGTATAAAATCCGGACGATACACATAAAATAAGGCAATATTCATAACAAAGTAAGCAGAATGCTTCAGAAATCACTTTTTCTCGAAGTATATTCCAAGTGACCTGGAACTATATTGAGCGTGTTGATTTCCCCCGATGTTGTGAAGTTATTTACTTCCTAGTAACCATGGAATTTGCCGCGGCTCTGTTTGATGTCTGCAAAGGACCGATTGAAGATGAGTTGAAAATGATGCATTCGCGCTTTTAGATAAGGTGCGATTGGACGATGCCGTGAATTTAGTTTTTTTCTTGCAACCAACAAAACTAACACAAGCGTCGATCAGTGTCTTTTGTCATCGTTTTGCACTGACAAATGTGACAAATCTTCTTCACCGGAAATTACCTCCCAATTTGCATATCATAATAAACTATACCGCTGTCAGCGTGACCGTGTGGTCAAAACCCCAAAGAATTATCGAATCCTCGGTCAAAATTATCCGCAATTGGAATTTAAACAAATGAAATACACGAAATATTCACAATTTATTCATTATCCACGCCGAGTTACTTTTTAACCAGACCACATGCGTTCAGTTTCGTTTGTCAGCATCAAACTGATATTGTTTGTGCTAATTAATAGCACGAGAAGGCGAAAGAAGCCAAATATTTTCCCATCATCTATAAAATAATTAAAATTGATAATATAACAATAACATGATTTTGGAAGGCATTATGGTTCATTAGCGGCCCTACAGCAATGATGAACAGCCCGAGGGTTTATTAAAAGCAGCAGGGCCGCTAATGAATCATGATGGCTGACAGCAATCCTGTTATTACTATTATTACCACTCCCGGTTACAGCTAACTTGAATCTAAAAATAGCCGGGCCGCCAATGGCTATTTATACCATTATCGCCCGCGGCCCGGCTCCGTCGAATGACGTCACTAAAATTATGAAGTTTTAACGGGCCTCCAAACTTATGTTAATCGACTAGTAACTTATAGATTGAGTGGTAATAATTCCTTTTATTGTACTGAAATTATGAATTGATAAGGTGGGTGTGTTGCGATTATAATGCCCCAGACCTGGGAGTTGTAAAATCAAAGGTGCACCTAGGGCCGTGCCGTGGTGACCTCTATCCTCTAACCCATACATCATTACATGTACCAACATTCTCCCTTGTATCTCAACCACTGCTACTCCAAATTGAAGGATATTTGGTGTTGTGATCGAGCATCATGGGGAAACGATGCCTGTGTAGCTGCTGTAGCAGGTGTTTCTTCCCACATTTTTTCCAGAGTTATGGTACTTTTTCACTCTTTCGAGTTAGAAAATGTTGTTTATAACTAGTTGATTTGTTACAATTTGTTGGAAAGTGCCTGCTGACACCCTCAAAGTTATTGCTACAAAATATTTTGGGTGAAGATTTTGTTCCTATTACTTAGCAAGCAACAAGCTAATGAATATTCTGTATAAAGCCACCAGTCTGAGACAATTTTATCGGAGCTGTTATGGAGGCTTATGGAACTTAAAATGTTGATTATGGCAGGATGTTTCTATTCACCCATTAATGAATAAATTAAGTGTTATAGTTGGAAGTAAGAAGCACGAAAGGTCCAGAACTTAAAGTCTAAAAAGAATGTTTTGCAATGTAACATGATTTTTGCAGATACACTTATTTGGAGGGTTACCTGTCTGATAGTTTTTGGAACATGTGTGGCCAGGATCTTCAAAAAGAAAAAAGAGTTAAACTTTGAGAAAAAAAGGCATATGCCTTGAGTGCCGGAGGTAGAGTCATACAAGGAAGAGAGCACCCCTCCCCCCCCCGGGAAATTTTTTGTCAAATGGAGCTCACTTGTCACCTTTTGGGGATTGCTTTGTGTACTGCGTTCTTGAAAAAAATATGTGAGACCCTCCGGATGTGCCCTTCTGATCTCAATATGCCAATAAGCCTCCATGGGGAAAGTACATGCAATAATGGTTATGTAAGATTGATTTGATGTGTTTTGAATAACAATGTACTTTTAAGTACATTAGATGAATTATTGCAGTGACAGGTTACAGTTACCCTTATTTCTTCTCCAACAGATATGACGAGTGTATTGGTGTCCAAGAGTAAACCAAGCTATGATACTTATTGATAAACCAGACAAATTTAACAATTTAATCACTATCAAATTGCTGCATGGGGTAAAAGGGGTTACAGTGTAAGGGGTTTGTAAATATATTTATTCAACTACAATTTATGACTTTGCAGTGCATTCTACATAGGAGAATATCATAGTTTCTTTCCAAACCATCACAGTGACACATACATCTTTATATTGGGAGACACTGTTTTGTCCTTCCATACTTCTTCTGGTGGACTCCTTCAAGTTGACCATTGTTGAACTCCCCAAATCAAAACATAAACAAAAGAAAATGTCTGCCTTCAATCAGTGAGGACTCCACTCATAACATTTGGTCTCAATCTTTATTACTTTCATGAATTAGGAAAAGATTTCTTCGAGTATGTACTTCAATGTTTACAGACTACAGCTGTTATTTTATTTTGAGGTATTTTATTGTAACACTTTTGTTACTTATGCCATAGCAGACTCAGGTGGTGCTATATACACATGGCAGCAGTTCCATGGCAAATGTCAGTTTCCACATGTTCTACGTTTCATTCCAAGCAATTTGGTATATAATTTATTACGGTTATTCAAGTTGGGTCTTTTTTTAGACTTGGAAGAAAATTGCATGAAATTTGACCAAAGTTTGGTTGGACGTCCCCTCAAGGGCCTATATAAGTAATGAAATTTTGTTCATTTTGAAAATGATCACCTCTGATATTCCTTCAATTCAAATTAAATATACACAAAATGTACATCAAAATGAAGGTTGGGATGTATAGAACACGAAACACGTATGGAATCAACCCATAAAGTCTACTGTTGGCACCACTGGTCCCTGGAAGTCTGCTGCCATATTCGCACCAGAACTGATAATTTAATAATATTTCACGAAAACAACTTGTGGCCAAATGTGCTTTTCATATCCAAGAACAAAGCTAGGGGATCAAAATTCTTCAAGACACGGCGACAGAGCTGCATGGGGGGAAATTCCAAGTCCTTTGCTTTTGTTTACGTATGAGTATACTTTCGATTTCCGGTCGACGTCATCGGACGGAAAAAGCATGTATAAATAACGCCGTCTAAAATTAAATAATGTAAAAGATCGCCTTCATATAGTATACTGTTATTAGATAGAGATTGCGCAGTTGCCATATTCAATGCAAGGTATCATGATACCTGTTGAAATTTCTTAGAATTACGATTTTGTTTTTCGATGGATATTCTTGGTATCGAGTGATTTGCGCATGTCTGTCGAGCATGGAAACCATCTTCAATAAAAAATGCAGACAGTGTTGTCCTTTTCCAAAATGCAGTCCTGTCGATGCACTCGAAAGTGTTATGAATGCCTAGCTTTGTTATTGAGTATCTGAAGCACATTCGGCCAAGAGTTGTTCTTGCGAAATATTATTAGATTATCAGTTCTGGTGCGAATACGATAGCAGTCTTCCAGGAACCAGTGGTGCCTGCTGTCAACTCTATAAGTTGATTACATATGTGTTTCGTGTTCCATACACCCCAACCTTCATCTTGATGTATAATTTGTGTATATTTAATCTGAATTTAAGGAATATGAGAGGTGAGAATTTCAAAATAAACAAAATTCCATTACTTATATAGCCCCTTAAAGCTTATATGGGCCTTTTTCGCATAATGTATTTGCAAATGAAATACATATCGCTAGAAAGCTTATATTATTATTTCATGTTGTAGATATCACAAATAATTTTTTATATTGTGTAAGAGAGCGAAGAAAAAAAAGTTTAAAAAGAATGTGAATGGTCAAAGTCGAAGTGGAGGAACGATGGAGGGAAGGAATGATAGAATGAAAGAAGGTGAGATCCCAGGAAGAAATAAAACAATGGTTACTGCTATACTACAGAGTTTACTGCAACCAGTCATGGACTATACATAGTAATTTAATGAGAATTCTCTGGAAACCGAAGATGCAGTGCATACATTGAGTGGCATGAGTTGAAAATGCGATGACATTCGCGCACCTGTCGCTTTTATTTTTGCATTGCTTCTATTTGGGGTTCAGTTGTTGCATCTCTTGGTTTTCCTTTGAGAACTTGTGCTTTTCGCGGGCAAAATTCATGCAGGTAATACATCACCTGCTTCATTATGACACCGGTAAAAGGAAATAATTTAAATGCAGAATGGAGTATATTTTAGAACCGTTTTGTGGCAAGAATATATATTGGAAACAAAACAAGCTGACGGAATCCATAGAAGCGAAGATGGTCACGAAAACATCCCATTGGCTACTATTTATGCCGAGAATATCATCAATGAAAATGAGCCAATGGGAGAATGGGGAAAATATTTGCACAAGTCGCGTATCTATGGACACCATCAACTTGGAAACTATTTCAAAGTTACGGCTAAAAGTGTATAAACGGTAAGTGTGAACTCCAGAAATGAATAAATGTCAACCCAAGATTGAAAATTGATAAAGGTATACGGCTAATAATTGAATCTGCCATCCATAGATAATGGGACCTCGAATTATTTGTAATAAATCGGATAATTGTCGCTCGTAATCCACATTCCACTGTGCACTATCTTGTCTGACTAAATGTTTTTCGACCTTTTCTGCGACTTCTCCCAGTTACCATGAACAACCCAAGAACACCCAACGGTCGTGTAATACACCACTGTAAAACTTGTTCATTCCCCTTTCCACTGATACCGGATACTGTTGGATACGTTGTGTGAATCAAATTTGAGGGGGGTATAACGAAGATGTGTGCTATCGTTTTCGAAAAGCGAGTTGTGTACCTTGTTAATATTTATATACCATTATAGGAGCACGTCAGCATCGATTCAAAAATGGTATCAAATATCATTTTTCTTTCGATTTCCCAGCTTGTGCCGAGTATCTGTGTATATGATGTCTGTTACAATGGTTGCACTTCCAAATAGACCTTTCTTGTGGCCTACAACACTGAGACAGGTTCATTAAACCAGGGAAGGAGAAACTGTGTCCATGTTCTTTCCCGTTCATCATCTCTGTCAAAACAAGCAGAGTAAAAATGGTGCACCTAAAATTATTAAGATGTATAACTTGATTGTTGTGTGTATTCAACGTCATCCATACAATACGGACACTGAGTAATGTGCTGGCTACATCATGCATATAATCTGGCCTACGTGTAAGAACTTCAAATAAGAATGTATTCTGATTGATGTTATGCTGTGAATGAAATGCTTTGAAACAGAACAGCTTAAGCCAAGAAAGTAAACAGACCTCTGAAGGTGATGTTTTTCTTGGAAAAATATCTGTTCCATCACTTAATTAATGTTTAATGGTGGTGTAAAATACAGAAAACAACTCTGGTTGAGTACATGGGACAGGAATCAGTGATCCTTGTTGTAGTTTTTTGTGAACAGAATCAATGACCCTTGTTGGAGTTTTTCCTGTATTTCACGTGGGCCTTCATCACTGGTCCCTTGTATGTCACACCCATGGGTTCTGTCTTAGTATTTTAGCGGAGCTAAAATACTCACTGCAAATGTTCAAGGTAAGTGATTTTGTATGTGAAGAGCATGTGATTTTCTTCACATGAATTTTTGAATGTGAAGTGCAAGTGATTTTCTTCACATGAATGTATTTTATATTTTAATTCCCTGTGGGAACCCTGGTAAATGAAACAGTACTTGTTTACTGTGGTAAACAAGCTCTGTATCCCTGATAAATTATGATCCCGTCACGAATGCCTGGGATGTAAGTCCTCTAAAATGGGCAACATGGGTATAAACGATTGGCTGGACTTGACTTTATATCCATGTTGTGGTACCGATTAGCCATTATTTAGAAATAGATGACCTTAAACACCAATAAATAAATAAATAAATATAATTCAATACCTGGAGGTTTCTTGATCAGCTCCCGTGTCAGTAGCTGCTATAACACCAATGTGCAGCGATGAAAGCTCCAAGACTGCAAGTCAAAAATATTAATTGGTCTCCCCTCAAGTAACAAAATGTAGACTGTTGACGACTCTAAACTAGCATAGAATATACCACGAGGGTCGAAAGGGTTGAGCTACCATGGAAGGATTCTAGAGGAGAAGGTGCACGGCCACCTATATTTTGTAACTCGTTTTTTTCAGAAGCTCCAAGATTAGGGCCACAGTTTTTCCATGATAACGCACAGACATCCGCGGTGGCGAATGCTTCATATCATGACCCAACATTGAAATGCCCCCCAAATCAGAATCCTGTGTGTGCCACTGGTTACATCCATGGTCTTTGTACGCCTGTATTCAGGTGGACATAACCAGATTGAAATTAATGAATGGGAACAAAAATGGATACTGGTCATGTCGGCAACTTCGCTGTGACAATTTTTTAGAAAGTCTTTGTAAGTTCGCCCTATCCCAGTCCCAGGTCAACCTGGGGTGCAGCACAGAAATTATGGAGATATATCCTTCGCGTGGCATGTTAGGGGCATACGAAAAAGTCGAAAAGAGGTGTACCCCAGTTACAAATAAGGTGCTCCATATGCAACAGTACGCCGCAGAAATGGAGCACTCTTTGATCATCATTTTAGATCACAGCATTGAAACACAGGAGATATGTTCTGACAGGGATCAAATATGACTAATTTATCAAAAGAAGCAATGTGTTTATTTTTTTACTTTTTTATTTGAAAATAATGATTTGTTGTTTAGATATTGTCTAATGTTATTGTAGTTATGTACAGTGCACTGTAATACAACAAGAAGTACATGTTCTCCAACTTGATATTTATCTTATCTTATGAAGATTCTATAACAGATAAAACAACTTCCTTCCCTGTGAGATCTCAATGGAATGAGTTTTCGAGGGTTGGGGAGGTAGGGACGTGGTGTATAAGAATGACTTCCTTGAACTCGCCCATCCATTCCTCGGTCGGGCCGTCCGTCGGTTGTGCTGTCCCCCCGTCACTATGTCTTGTCATCACATTTTAAAGAAAACCTTTTATATTTTTGGTCGAGTTGCGTTAACCGAGACCTATCGTTTTGTTGTTGCAGAGTTATTTACCTTGATTAGTCACTTTTTATGAATTTTGATCTCATGAGCACAATAACTTGAACAAACTTTCTCCGATTTGACTAATATTTACTATGCAGGTCTTATGCAATAATATCTCAAGTGTGTTAAAAAACTGACCTGGTCAGATCTTTCGTTACAGAGTTATGGGTCTCAATTAGTCTATTTTTACAATTTTCGAACTCGTTAGCGCAATAACTTGAACAAAGAAGGTTCCCTGATTTCATTAATATTTTCAATACAGGTGTTTTGCAGTAATATCTCAAGCGAGTTTGAAACCCGGCCCAGTCTGATTTCTCGTTACAGAGTTATGGACCTAAAAATATTTTCTAAACTTGTTAGCATTATAACCTAAACAAAGGTTCCAGATTTGACAACCGTGATATGATTGATAACCGGGTTATGGACCTGCAGCCCTCTCTGATTGCCGGCACAACTTGACGCCTGCATGTCCGATGCACACCTCTTGTCCCAAATATAATAGCTTTTTGGTGATAAAATGACGAATGGGGTTGCGAACAAGCTTTGTCCAAGTATTTCGTCTAAATTTATTGCCCTTTTTGGACTTATTGGACTTCCGTGTGGGGATTGGCCATCCCTCTGCGATGCACCTGCCAAATCCGTTTTTTTAGCTCACCTGCCCAAAAAGACCATGTGAGCTTTCGCTATCATTTGCCTCTGTTGGCATCCGTTGTCGTCTGTCGTCCGTAAACTTTTCACATTTTCATCTTCTTCTCTGGAACCTGCTGAGCCGATGTGAACCAAACTTGGCAGGAGTGGTCTATGGGAGGTCCTCTACAAACGATCCTTATTTTGTTCCCGTCGGATGAAAAACATGGCCGGCAGAGGCATTCTTTGATTCTGGTTGGTGGATTTTTAAAAATCATCTCTGAAACCACTGGGCCAAATGTTTTGAAACTTTGCATGGTTGATGGCTGAGACACCCTCTGCCAACGGTCCTCATTTAATGTTGATTGGGTTGTGAACATGGCCACAATTGCAGGTTATAGTTACTATGGAAACCCTATGGGAAATCACATTTTCATCTTCTTCTCTGAAACCGATGAGCCAATGTGAACCAGGCTTGGCCGGAATGGTCTATGGGAGGTCCTCTACAAACGATCCTCATTTTGTTCCCATGGGTTGAAAAACGTGGCCGCCAGAGGCATTTTTTGATTCTGATTGGAGGATTTTTAAAAGCTTCTCTGAAACCACAAGGCCAAATGTATTGAAACTTTGCACTGTTGATGACTGGGACACCCTCTACCAATGATCCTCATTTACTGTTGTTAGGGTTGCAAACATGACTGCAGTTGCAGCTTATAGTTACTACAGAAACCCCATGGGAAATCACATTTTCATCTTCTCTTGAACTACTAAGCCAAAGTTGGCAGGAATGGTCTATGGGAGGTCCCCTACAAACACTCCTCTTTTTGTTTCAGTCAGTTGGAAAACATGGCCACCAGAGGCATTCTCTGATTCTGATTGGTCATTTTTGAAAAATGTTTTCTGAAACTGCCAAGCTAGGCAAAATGTTTTAAACTTCACATGATTGATGACTGGGGCACTCAATGTAAAAAGGAACAACTTTGCTGTTATATGTTATTATGAAAATATAAACCCTATGCCAGCAGGGTAGCTCGAATTGTACACTAAAGGGAGAGTGGATTGTAACTAAATCACCAGTGGAGTGGAATAATCACCCAAAGTATCAGTTTCAAATTCTGCATATATGGACAAAAAACCCACAAGCAATGTGCCAGCCAATGGACCTCTGGGTTTAACATGGAAGTCCATTGACTGGAACTTTGCTTGTGATTGTTATGCTTTGCAACAAATTTGCAGTGATTGCTTGGGTGGAATTTCCACTCTGTGGGTGAATTTATTGATAATACACTTGCCACATATTGTAGCAGTTTTCTTCACTGAGAACTGGGGTAATGATAAAATATTGTACAGTTTCATGTTGGGATGTAACTGGAAACAACTTTGCTACTATATGTTATCAGAAAAACTGTCAAGTTGTGATTGATGACAGGTGGTTGGAAAACGTGGTGTAATTTACTGGTCAGCTCTAAATGGTAGTATACAAATATTCTCCAGTCAATTATTTATCTTTGATTTTATCATTCATTCAAGATAGACAAAATGACAAATCCTTTGAATAAAATGTTGTTCTTTGTGTAACCCTTTACCTGTCTAATGCTCTTTGAAAGAGAGTACTGTATGAAACACTGTAAATAGTCCCCTACCAGCATCGCTGGAGGGGACTATAAGTTTGCACTCTGTCCATCCGTCAGTCTGTCAGTCTGTCAGTCACACTTTAGTTTTCCAGAGTTTTTTGGGAAACGCATCAATGGAATGATTTCATTTTTGGTAAACTACTATAGAACGGTGACTTACAGATCAAGTTTGAGTTTCATGCTGATTGCATTATTCTCGTGTGAGTTATGGCCCATGAAAATATGGAAAAACACCAAAATATCAGTTTTCCGGACTTTTGTTCTGGAAACGCTTCAATGGAATGATTTCATTTTTGGTAACTTATTATAGAACAATGACTTACAGATCAAGTTTTAGTTTCATGCTGATTGCCTTATTCTTTTGTGAGTTATGGCCTTGGAAATATGGAAAAGCGCCAAAGTATCAGTTTTCCAGACTTTTTTTGGAAACGCTTCAACGGAATGATTTCATTTTTGGTAACCTACTATAGAACGATGACTTACAGATCAAGTTTCATTTGTACTCTGTCCATCCGTCAGTCTGTCAGTCAGTCTGTCAGTCATACTTTAGTTTTCCAGACCTTTTTTGGAAATGCTTCAACCAAATGATTTCATTCTTGGTAACCTACTATAGAATGATGACTTGCAGACCATGTTTGAGTTTCATGCTGGTTGCATTATTCTTGCGTGAGTTATGGCCCTTGGAAATATGGAAAAGCGCCAAAATATCAGTTTTCCGGACTTTTTTGGAAATGCTTCAACGGAATTCATGCTGATCACATCTAGGTTATAACATTTGTATAATTATTAATGCTCATTAGTCCGGTAGGGGACATTGTATTGCTTCAGCGATACATGCACTCTTGTTTTCAAAATATTCTTTAATCTTCTTTTACTGATTTTCATTGAAACAGAATTCATAAATGTATGCTGGCTCTTTTTGGTAAACAGTATTACTATGATACTGTTGATTTCTAAATTAACCCTGTAACCTACTATAGAATGATGACTTACAGACCATGTTTGAGTTTCATGCTGGTTGCATTATTCTTGCGTGAGTTATGGCCCTTGGAAATATGGAAAAGCGCCAAAATATCAGTTTTCCGGACTTTTTTGGAAATGCTTCAACGGAATTCATGCTGATCACATCTAGGTTATAACATTTGTATAATTATTAATGCTCATTAGTCCGGTAGGGGACATTGTATTGCTTCAGCGATACATGCACTCTTGTTTTCAAAATATTCTTTAATCTTCTTTTACTGATTTTCATTGAAACAGAATTCATAAATGTATGCTGGCTCTTTTTGGTAAACAGTATTACTATGATACTGTTGATTTCTAAATTAACCCTGCACATATGGTTCCAGAGAAAAAGATATGGATTTCCAGCAATTATGGCTGGAATATTATGAAATGCGTTCGTCTGTCTGTCTGTCTGTCTGCCTGCCTGCCTGCCTGCCTGCCTGCCTGCCTGCCTGCATGCCTGGCGGCCCGAAAGATAGCCCCACGTACCCACCCCTATGCCTCCTGGCGTGCTTGAAACCCAACCACCCACTCTGACATCACCTTTAACCATACATCATTCATGCCAATGCGAAAGAGTGCAGCCGGAACAGTTGTTAACACACTTTTCTAGCGGTTATGCACTTACTATAGCCTTCAAAACCTACCAATTCTATATGAAAGCTTGTTTCGTTGGTGCCTGATAAAAAAGGTGAAATAGGTGAATCTCTTGATTTCTAGAAATCGAAAAATGGTGAATTTTCTAAAAGCTTTCCCCTGAAACTACAAGGCCAAATGTTTTTAAACTTCACATGCTTCATGACTGGGAACCCTCTACCAAAGATCCTCATTTAATGTTGATTGGGTTGCAAACATGGCTGCAATTGCGGTCCATAGTTACCGTGGAAACCCTATGGGAAATCACATGTTCATCTTCTCTGAAACTACTGAGTCGATGTGAATCAAACTTGGCAGGAATGGTCTATGGGAGGTCCTCTACAAACGAATCTCATTTTATTTCCGTCAGATGAAAAACATGGCTGCCAGAGGCAGTTTTGGATTCTGAATGGTCTGTTTTGAAAAATCTTCTCTGAAACTACAAGGCCAAATGTTTTGAAACTTCACATGCTGGGACACCCTCAACCAATGATCAAGACTGGGACACCCTCAACCAATGATTCTCGAGTAATGTTGACTGTGTTGCAAACTTCGCCGCACTTGCAGCTCATAGTCACCATGGAAACCCTATGGGAAATCACACTTATTTTTATATGTAGTTCTGCCAGGTGAGCGATTACAGGCTCTTTAGAGCTTCTAGTTAGCAATTCTATTAGTCAGGTACTCCAACTAGACAATGCTTTGGCTTGGAATCACGAAATTCCATGGTTACACTGCCTAGGGGACAAGGATGAACTTTCTGGGGGGGGGGGGGGGGGGGCGGCTAAAGTGAAAAATCAATGTTACAGAATGCTTCAACCCAAAAACGATATCTGGATGCTTTGGTCTAGAATCATGAAACTTCACGGGTATACTTGTTATGGGAAGGGTGTGAACCCTGTCAATTTGGGTCAAGGTCATAGGGCATTCCAGTCCGAAACTATTTTCTATCAACTCGAGAACTCTGGCTTATGATTGTGAAACTTAACAGGTACACTTAACTGACAATTCTGATCCCCATTAATTCAAAGATACGATAGTCCGAACGATTTGGGTAAGACAACTCTGAACCTATCGGGAGTTGGACAACTCGTACCCTGGACAATTCGTTCTTTGGACAATTTGTACTTTTTCCTGGACGATTCGCACCCCGATGACTAGACAGTTTGTATCTTCCGGACAATTTGTACCCTCCACTGAATAATTCTCATGCTGTTTAATTAACCGGGTCTGGTCAACTCGCACCCTCTGAAAATATATTCATAAGGTGAACGAATAAAAAGAGAGGTTGAATACGTATCAAAACAATATGACATTTAATATGACAAAAGTTAAAATATGATATCAAAACAAACATGAAATTACACACAAATTCCAAGAGCACTAGATATATATATAATACATACAGGGACGTGGCTAGAAGTTTCCGATTGGAGGGGTGTAGGGTAGTGAATTTCCAACTAGGGGGAGGGACCTTCCCATAGTTGGAAATTCACTACTGAGAAACATTTTGAAAATGAAGCAATGAAAGGAGGCCTAAAATTGATTCCAGTAACTGAAATGCCAACACATTTATGATAGAATTATCAGGTTATTATTATTTTGTATTATTCTGTGAACTGAGTATGTGCTTAACAAATGCTCAAGCTTAGAACTTTGAGCAATTCACACTCTCCTAGGGGAGCGCGGTGGCTCAGTTGGTAGAGGTGCAGGCTGCAAGCCGAGGGGTCCTCGGTTCCAATCCCACCTGCGGCAACCGCGTTGTGTCCTTGGGCAAGACACTTCATCTCCATTGCTCGCGTTGGGGCACGATGACGCCGTGTTCTAAGGCGTACTGCACATCGATGGTAGGCATGTCTTCAACCAATCTAATCCTGCCTGTGCTGCATTGCGGAGTTACGATGTTGGGGAGCTGGCCTCTGCTCATCGTTGCTCGGTGGTTCTCTCCGGGTACTCCGGCTTCCTCCACCCGTAAAACTGTCACGGTCATGATTAGCCATTGTGTATAATTATGTGACCTTAAACATCAATAAATAAATATCACACTCTCCTAACATTAAATCAGATCTTATGCAGGAATGATCAATTTTCGATGTTTCATCATTTTGTAACTGTGAATGATGGAATTAACTCAGGATAACGATTTTAGATGATGCGATTTTCTTGAAGTGCATTTCGAGGATTTTTTATTATGATAAGTAAATGTACTATAGAAATCTCGTACCGAATAACATCATGCATACTTTCGATATTGCGTTCACTATTGTTGTAAATATTAACACTTGGAGTTTTTGCCGATTTGAAACCGAGTTGGAATTTTTGGAAGTAAAGGAGATATCAGCCTCACCAAAGAAGCTGTTAAGTCCAGATAGATGGAATTTTATCAGCCTACCTTACAATTGTTTACTACAGGCTTGCACCACAGTGGAAGGCCCTAACTCGGAAGTACTCTCTATTTTGATATTTCCCAAGCGATTTGGGAAAGTAAAGTGGTGCAAAAGCACCAAGAAAAAAATAAGCCAAAACTGGGTCGAGCGCCACCGGCGCACACCCAGTGAGGAAAACACTTGTCTTAGTACAAATCCACGGCTTCCGGCATCCAGTGCGCAGGCAGTAACGAATGAATCATTCTTTTTTCGGACGTCCATATTTGCTGTAAGAAACAGTGATTATTCAACTCGTAGATAATGGTTACCTGTGACTGGAATTATGGATGGAGGATCGTATAATAACAAGACGGTGTTTTATATATTCTCGTTATCATTTTCAACCACATTTTCATTAGGCTTTTCCCTCTGGAAAAGACTCTTGTTGGGCTTTTCCCTCTGGAAAAGACTATTGTTTTTCTACGGATTATTATTTTTTTTTTTTTCAGGCTTTCCCCTCTGGAAAAGACTATTGTTTTTCTAATGATTATTATTATTTTTTTTTTTTAGGCTTTTCCCTCTGGAAAAGACTATTGTTTTTCTACGGATTATTATTATTTTTTTTAATTTTTTTAGGCTTTTGTTTTTCTATGGATTATTATTAGGCTTTTCCCTCTGGAAAAGACTATTGTTTTTCTACGGATTATTATTTTTTTTTTTGGTTTTTTTTTTTTTCCACACATTTTGTCTGTACGATTCAGAAGCCATTTTCGAACCGATTTTCACGAAATTTTGCACACGCATAGAGGGGCACAAAATCTAAAAGTGTACAGAAGCGGAATTTTCGATTTAACCCCTATTGCGTCAGAATTGGCAAAAAACTGCCAAAATTGGGGTTTATCGGCACTTTCTCGAAACACGTCTTGTAGATTTTTCTTTTACATTCGTAATTGCTAGACCTGTCAGTGACACGCCCTTTGATACATACGACATATCAGGCGATGCATATGGTAACCCTCCACAGGCTGCCAAACATCGAAATTTTGATGAAATAGGCCGGTTTCAGGCCCCCACCGCACCCAAACAATACATGAGAGACAAACATTACTTCCTTTATTGGGAGTGGAATTCACCGAGGATCATTTTTGTCTGTAATAAGGGTGTTCAAAAAACCAAGCGTTAACCCGCTTTGGGCTGGTTAAACAGCGATACCCCCCTAAAGCTCAAAAATTTGTGTTTTCCGTGGATTTCTCTAAACAAGTCTTGTAGATTTTCAAGAAAAATTTGTCACTCCCAGGCCTTGGTGTGACAATAGAAGTTGCATGGACAAAATACTGCGGTGAGCATTTGTTAACCCTCCACGGGCTGCTAAAAGTCAAAATTGTGATAAAATGGGCTGTTTTTGGACGCCAACAGCACCCAATGGGTACGCCACAAAGAAACGTGCCTTCTCTTATCGAGCGCACAATCTATACGCAAACACTTTTGTAAGTAGTAAGGGTATTCAAAAGTCGAAGTCTTAACCCATTTTGGACAGGCTAAAGAGAGAGACCCCTTAAAATCTTAAAATTCCCATTTTCCGTGGATTTCTCTAAAAACATCCTGTAGCTTTTCAAGAAAAAGTGACTACTCGCAGGTCTTTGTGTGATATTACAAGTTGCATGGACAAAATATTGCGGTGAGCGTTTATTAACCCTCTAGAGGCTGCCAAGCATCGTAATTTTGTTGAAATGGGCTGTTTTCAGGCACGGACATCACCCAACGTGTACCTGAGAAATAAACATAATCTTCTTTGTTGGAAGTGGAATTCACCGAAGACCATTTTTGTAAGTAATAAGGGTATTCAAAAAACCAAGTGTTAACCCATTTTGTGGTTGTTAATAGTGATACCCATCAAAGGCTTAAAAATTTATGTTTTCCCTGGATTTCTTTACAAACATCTGGTAGGGTTTTCAAGAGAAAATGGCCATTGATAGGTCATGGTGTCACATTACCAGCTGATTGGATAAAGTATTCCTCTAAGCATTTATTAACCCTCCATGGGCTGCTAAATGTCAAAATTTTGAAAAAAATAGTCTGTTTTTGAACAACAACAACATCAAATGGGAATACAACAGAGGAACGTAACTTCTTTTACCGGACGCAAAACTGACAGGGAAACATTTTTGTAAGTAGTAAATGTATTCAAAGATCGAGGTCTTAACCCATTTTTGACTGGTTAAGGAGATATACCCCTTAAAAGCTTAAAATTCCAGTTTTATGTGGATTTCTCGATTTCTCAAAAAAAAAAAATTCAAGAGCAATTGACCATTCGCAGGTCTTCGAGTGACATTACAAGTTGCATGAACAATATGTTTCGGTAAGCATTTGTTAACCCTCCAGAGATTGCCAAGCATTGACATTTGGAGAAAATGGGCTGTTCTTGGGCAACCATAACACCAAATGTGTACCTACGAGATAAACATAACCTCCTTCATTGGAAGTGAAACTCACCGTCGATCATTTTTGTAAGTGATGAAGATCTTCACAAAACCAAGCATTAACCCTTTAGAGCTGGTTAAAGAGAGATACCCCTCAAAAGGTTAAAAATTCATGCTATCTGAGGATTTCTTTAAAAACATCCCGTAGATTTTCAGGAAACAATGGCCATTCTCATATCTTAGTGTGACATTACAAGGTGCATGTACAAAATATTCCTGTAAGCATTTGTTAACCCTATGCAGGTTCTCAAACATCAAAATGTTGATAAAATAGGCTGTGTTTGTGTACCCACAGCACCCGAAGTTGGGAGGAGAGATCAAAATAAGCGGAGGTAGAATTCACTGAGAATTATTTTGGGAAGTAATAAGAGTATTCCAAAAACAACACTTAACCCGTTTTGGGCTGGAAAAACAATGATACCCACCAAAAGCTTAAAATTCCTGTTCTCCCTGGATTTCTCTGAAAACATCTTGTAGATTTTAAAGAAAAAATGGCCATTCGCAGTTCTTGGTGTGACATTACAAGTTGCATGAATAAATATTCCTGTTGGCACTTGTTAACCCTCTACAATCTGCCAGATATCAATATTTTGGATACATTTGAGATAAAATGGACCATTTTTAAACACTCAGTGAGTATGTGTCAAACAAACATAACTCCTTTTGTCGGTCATTGACTTGTTGGACGACGATATTGACATTAACCCACTCCACCGTTAATGATGGTTTTTACCTGAACAATTTTTTATCAAACTGTGTCATTTGAGACTACTATCTTCACCTTTCTCATAACATCAATGAAGGAACTTCAGTGAGACAGTTAAAAACAATTCATCAGACACTGTAGGGTCATGAAAAATCATGGAATCTCATCGGGAAAAGCTATGAATCTCCAGAATCATAAAGTCTATTTTTTTTTTTCCACACATTTTGTCCGTACGATTCAGAAGCCATTTTCGAACCGATTTTCACAAAATTTCGCACACTCATAGAGGGGTACAAAATCTAAAAATGTACCAAAAAGTGGAATTTTCGATTTAACCCTTATTTCGTCAGAATTGGCAAAAAACTGTCAAAATTGTGGTTCATCGGCACTTTCTCGAAACAGGTCTTGTAGATTTTTTTTTATACATTCGTCATTGCTAGACCTGTCTGAGACACGCCCTTTGATACACACGACATATAAGGCGATGCATGTGGTAACCCTCCATAGGCTGCCAAACATCAAAATTTTGATGAAATAGGCCGGTTTCAGGCCCCAACTGCACCCAAACGATACCCGAGAGGTAAACATAACTTCCTTGATTGGAAGTGGAATTCACCGAGGATCATTTTTGTAAGTAATAAGGGTGTTCAAAAAACCAAGCGCTAACCCGTTTTGGGCTGGTTAAACAGCAATACCCCCATAAAGCTAAAAAATTCATGTGTTTCGTGGATTTCTCTAAACGAGTCTTGTAGATTTTCAAGAAAAAATTGTCACTCCCAGGCCTTGGTGTGACAATAGAAGTTGCATGGACAAAATACTGCGATGAGCATTTGTTAACCCTCCATGGGCTGCTAAAAGTCAAAATAGTGATAAAATGGGCTGTTTTTGGACGCCAACAGCACCCAATGGGTACGCCACAAAGAAAAGAGCCTTCTTTTATCGAGCGCACAATCTATATGGAAACATTTCTGTAAGTAGTAAGGGTATTCAAAAGTCGAAGTCTTAACCCATTTTGGCAGGCTAAAGAGGGAGACCCCTTAAAATCTTAAAATTCCCATTTTCTGTGGATTTCTCTAAAAACATCCTGTAGGTTTTCAAGAAAAATTGACTACTCGCACGTCTTTGTGTGATATTACAAGTTGCATGGACAAAATATTCCGGTGAGCATTTATTAACCCTCTAGAGGCTGCCAAGCATCGTAATTTTGTTGAAATGGGCTGTTTTCGGACACGCACAGCACCCAATGTGTACCTGAGAAATCAACATAATCTCCATTGTTGGACGTGGAATTCATCGGGGGCCATTTTTGTAAGTAATAAGAGTATTAAAAAAACCAAGCGTTAATCCCTTTTGTGGTTGTCAATAGTGATACCCATCAAAAGCTTAAAAATTTATGTTTTCCCTGGATTTCATTACAAACATCTGGTAGAGTTTTCAAGAGAAAATGGCCACTGATAGGTCTTGGTGTCACATTACCAGTTGATAGGATAATTTTTTCTGGGAAGCATTTATTAACCCTCTATGGACTGCTAAATGTGAAGATTTTGAAAAAAGTCTGTTTTTGGACACCAACAACATCAAATGTGAATGCAACAGAGATGCATAACTTCTTTTACCGACGCAAAACTGACAGGGAAACATTTTTGTAATAGTAAGTGCATTCAAAAATCGAGGTCTAAACCCATTTTTGACTAGTTAAAGAGATATACCCCTTAAAAGCTTAAAATTCCAGTTTTCTGTGGATTTCTCAAAACGAAATTTCAAGAAAAATTGACCTTTCGCAGGTCTTGGAGCGACAGTTCAAGTTGCATGGACAAACTATTTCGGTAAGCATTTGTTAACCCTCCAGAGGCTACCAAGCATAGACATTTGGTGAAAATGGGATGTTCTTGGGCAACCATAACACCAAATGTGTACCTGCGAGATAAACATAACCCCCTTCATTGGAAGTGGAATTCACTGATGATCATTTTTGTATGTAATGAAGGTATTCACAAAACCAAGCATTAACCCGTTTAGGGCTGATTACAGAAAGATACCCCTCAAAAGGTTAAAAATTCATGTTATACGAGGATTTCTCTAAAAACATCTCGTAGATTTTCAAGAAAAAATGGCCATTCTCAGATCTTAGTGTGACATTACAGATTGCATGCACAAAATATTCCTGGAGGCATTTGTTAACCCTATGCAGGTTCTCAAACACCAAAATGTTGATAAAATGGGCTGTGTTTGCATACCCACAACACCCGAATGTGAGAGGAGAGATCAAAATAAGTGGAAGTAGAATTCACTGAGAATTATTATTGGAAGTAATAAGAGTATTCAAAAAACAACACTTAACCCGTTTTGGGCTGGATAAACAATGATACTCATCAAAAGCTTAAAATTCATGTTCTCCCTGGATTTCTCTGAAAACATTTTGTAGATTTTAAAGAAAAAATGGCCATTCGCAGTTCTTGGTGTGACATTACAAGTTGCATGAATGAATATTCCTGTTAGCACGTGTTAACCCTCTACAAGCTGCCAGACATCAATATTTAGGATGCATTTGAGATAAAATGGACCATTTTCAAATAGCCACAATTCTACGTGGGTATGTGTCAAACAAACATAACTCCTTTTGTCGGTCATTAACTTGTTGGACGACGATATTGACATTAACCCACTCCACCGTTAATGATGGTTTTTACCTAAACACTTTTTTTTATCAAACAGAGTTATTTGAGACTAATATACTCACCTTTCTCATAAAATCAATGAAGGAACTTCAGTGACACAGTTAAAAACAATTCATCAAGACGCTGTGGGGTCATGAAAAATCATGGAATCTCATCGGGAAAAGCCATGATTCTCCAGAATCATAAAGTCTAGTTTTTTGTTGTTTTTTTTTTTTTTTTTTTCCACACATTTTGTCCGTACGATTCAGAAGCCATTTTCGAACCGATTTTCACGAACTTTTTCACACGCATAGAGGGGCACAAAATCTAGAAATGTACCAAAGCGGAATTTTCGATTTAACCCTTAATTCGTCAGAATTGGTAAAAAACTGCCAAAATTGGGGTTTATCGGCACTTTCTCGAAACACGTCTTGTAGATTTTTTTTTATACATTCATCATTGCTAGACCTGTCTGTGACACGCCCTTTGATACACATTACATATGAGGCGATGCATATGGTAACCCTCCACAGGCTGCCAAACATCGAACTTCTGATGAAATAGGCCGGTTTCAGGCCCCCACTGCACCCAAACAATACACGAGAGATAAACATAACTTCCTTTACTGGGAGTGGAATTCACCAAGGATCATTTTTGTCAGTAATAAGGGTGTTCAAAAAACCAAGCGTTAACCCGTTTTGGGCTGGTTAAACAGCAATACCCCCATAAAGCTAAAAAATTCGTATTTTCCGTGGATTTCTCTAAACGAGTCTTGTAGATTTTCAAGAAAAAACTGTCACTCTCAGGCCTTGGTGTGACAATAGAAGTTGCATGGACAAAATACTGCGGTGAGCATTTGTTAACCCTCCACAGGCTACTAAAAGTCAAAATTGTGATAAAATGGGCTGTTTTTGGACACCAACAGCACCCACTTGGTGTACCGCCGAGAAAGGTTCCTTCTTTTATCGGACGCAAAATTGATGGGGAAACATTTTTGATAGTGGTAAGGGTATTCAAAAGTCGAAGTCTTAACCCATTTTGGACTGGTTAAAGAGAGATACCCCTTAAAAGCTTAAAATTCCCATTTTCTGTGGATTTCTCTAAAAGCAACTTGAAGGTTTTCAGGAAAAATTGACTATTCGCAGGACTTTGTGTGACATTACAAGTTGCATGGACAAAATATTCCGGTGATCATTAATTAACCCTCTACAGGCTGCTAAGCATCGTAATTTTGTTGAAATAGGCTGTTTTCAGATGCGCACAGCACCCAATGCATACCCGAGAGATAAACATAATCTACTTTGTTGGAAGTGGTATTCACCGAGGACCAAATTTGTTAGTAATAAGGGTATTCAAAAAACCAAGCTTTAATCCCTTTTCGGATGGTTAATAGCAATACCCATCAAAAGCTTAAAAAATCATGTTTTCCCTGAATTTCTTTACAAGCGTCTCATAGGGTTTCAAGAGAAAATGGCCGTTGATAGGTCTTAGAGTCACATTACCAGTTGCATGGATAAAATATTCAGATTAGCATTTGTTAACCCTCCATGGGCTGCTAAATGTCAAAATTTCGAAAAAATAGTCTGTTTTTGGACACCAACAACATCAAATGGGAATGCTACAGAGAAACATAACTTCTTTTACCGGACGCAAAACTGATAGGGAGAATTTTTCGTAAATTGTAAAGGCATTCCAAAATTGAGGTCTTAACCCATTTTTGCCCGGTTAAGGAGATGTACCCATTAAAAGCTTAAAATTCCCATTTTCTGTGGATTTCTCAAAAAAATCTAAGTATTCAAGAGAAATTGACCATTTGCAGGTCTTGGAGTGACATTACAAGTTGCATGAACAAAAGATTCCGGTAAGCGTTTGTTAACCCTCCAGAGGTAGCAAATTTTGAGAAAATGGACTGTACTTGGCCACCTATTACACTCAATGTGTACCTGCGAGATGAACATAACCACCTTCATTGGAAGTGGGATTCACCAAGGATCATTTTTGTAAGTAATGAAAGTATTCATAAAACCAAGCATTAACCCGTTTAGAGCTGGTTACAGGGTGATACCCCTCAAAAGGTTAAAAATTCATGTTATCCGAGGATTTCTATAAAAACATCACGTAGATTTTCAAGAAGAATTGGCCATTCTCAGATCTTAGTGTGAATTACAAGTTGCATGTAAAAAATATTCCAATAAGCATTTGTTAACCCTATGCTGGTTCTCAAACATCAAAATGTTGAAAAAGTGGGCTGTGTTTGCATACCCGAAGCACCCAAAGTTAAGAGTTGAAATCAACATAAGTGGAAGTAGAATTCACTGAGAATTATTTTTATAAGTAATAAGCGTATTAAAAAACAACCCTTAACCCGTTTTGGGCTAGATAAACAATTATACCCATCAACAGTTTAAAATTCATGTTCTCCCTGGATTTCTCTGAAAACATCTCATAGATTTTTAAGTAAAAATGGCCATTCACAGTTTTTGGTGTGAAATTACAAGTTGCATGAATAAATATTCCTGTTAGCACTTGTTAACCCTTAACAAGCTGCCAGACATCAATATTTTGGATACATTTGAGATAAAACGGACCATTTTCAAATAGATACAGCACTCAGTGGGTATGTGTCAAACAAACGTAACTCCTTTTGTCGGCCATTAACTTGTTGGACGATGATATTGATATTAACCCTCTTCATCGTTAATGATGGTTTTTACCTGAATTTTTTTTTTTATCTAACTGAGTCATTTGAGTCTTCTGTACTCACCTTTTTCGTGACATCAATGAAGGAACTTCAGTGAGACAGTCAAAAGCAATTCATCATACACTGTGGGGTCATGACAAATCATGGAATCTCATTGGGAAAAGCCATGATTCTCAAGAATCATAAAGTCTAGTTTTTAGGCTTTTCCCTCTGGAAAAGACTGTTGTTTTTCTACGGATTATTATTTATTTTTTTTGGGGGGGGGGGGGGGGGGTTGTGTTTTTTTTGTTTTTTGTTTTTTTTCCACACATTTTGTCCGTACGATTCAGAAGCCATTTTCGGACCGATTTTCACGAAATTTTGCACAGGCCCTTTCATACACACTACATATTCGGCGATGCATATGGTAACCCTCCACAGGCTGCCAAACATCGAAATTTTGATGAAATGGGTCGGTTTCAGGCCCCCACTGCACCCAAACAATACATGAGAGATAAACATAACTTCCTTTATTGGAAGTGGAATTCACCGAGGATCATTTTTGTCAGTAATAAGGGTGTTCATAAAACCAAGCATTAACCCGTTTTGGACTGGTTAAACAGCAATACCCCCATAAAGCTAAAAAAATCATGTTTTCCGTGCATTTCTCTAAACGAGTCTTGTAGATTTTCAAGAAAAATATGTTACTCCCAGATCTTGGTGTGACAATAGAAGTTGCATGGACAAAATACTAAGGGGAGCATTTGTTAACCCTCCATGGGCTGCTGAAAGTCAAAATTGTGATAAAATGGGCTGTTTTTGGACGCCAACGGCACCCAATGGGTACGCGACAAAGAAAAGTGCGTTCTTTTATCGAGCCCACACTCTATACGGAAACATTTTTATAAGTAGTAAGGATATTCAAAAGTTGAAGTCTTAACCCTTTTTAGGCAGGATAAAGAGAGAGAACCCTTAAAATCTTAAAATTCGAATTTTCTGTGGATTTCTCTAAAAACATCTTGTAGGTTTTCAAGAAAAATTGACTACTCGCAGGTCTTTGTGTGACATTACAAGTGGCATGGACAAAATATTCCGGTGAGCGTTTATTAACCCTCCACAGGCTGCCAAGCTTTGTAATTTTGTTGAAATGGGCTGTTTTCGGACGCACACAGCACCCAATGTATACCTGAGAAATAAACATAATCTCCTTCGTTGGAAGTGGAATTCACCGAGGACCATTTTTGTAAGTAATAAGGGTATTCAAAAAACCAAGTGTTAACCCGTTTTGAGTGGTTTAAGAGTGATTCCCCAAAAGCTTAAACAATCATGCTTTACGTGGATTTCTCTAAAAATGTCAAGTAGATTTTCAAGAAAAAACTGGTCCGTCGCAGATCGTGGTGTAACATTATAAACTGCAAGGACAGAATATTCTGATAAGCATTTGTTAACCCTCCACAGACTCTCAAATATCAACACTTTGATAAAATAGGCTGTTTTCAGCCCCTCACAGCCCCTGTAGCTGGGAAATGAACATAACTTCCTCTCTTGGAAGTGGAAATCACCGAGGATAATTTTTGTAAGTAATAAGGGTATTAAATAAACCAAGCCTTAACCCGTTTTGGGCTGGTTAAACAGCGATACCCATCAAAGGCTTAAAAATTCAAGTTTTCCCTGGATTTCTTTAAAAACACCTTGTAAATTTCAAGAAAAAAATGGTCATTCATAGGTCTTAGTGTGCCATTACATGTTGCATGGACAAAATATTCCGGTCAGGATTTGTTAGCTCTACACCAGCATCTGAACATCAAAAGTTTGATAAAATGGGCTGTTTTGAAAATAATGCCAATTGTTTTATTTAGTGTGTATTTTGTCCATATACAAAATTTCTCACCCACATATACCTAAAAATGATTCAATGATACGATTGGACATGTTTCTCTCATATAAAACATGCATAAAACGTGAAAAAAGACTTGATTTATTGCATTTTAGGATTGCACATGTATATTTTTAGAAGATTCTCTGTCTGTTTTTAATCTTCGGCGTCAGTCTATGATCTTGTTTGGAACGATCAGTAATTAACACCTTTTCGACAAGAGCCATCGAAATTTAAAATAAAAAAAAATGAAATTTCACTAAAACTTTTTGCAGAATCGAGTTTTTCAGAAAACTCTGTCGCGATTGCGTGTGTCATTTTCAAAATTCCGATCAGAAATAATGAAATTATAAATATGTAGTTAGCAATAAAAAAATTGAAAGCATGTCGACCAAACTTGCATGACGTCAGAACTCGATTCGGGTGAAATACTGCAGTCATGCACTGAAAGGTTGAGAATAAGGGACGCTGATATCGAAGTAGGCTTTAAACTGTCCATGGAATGGTCCTAAAATCAAGTTCATGTTTGCAGAGTTACTGCAAATAGGTTTCCCGTATTTCTTGTTAAAATGTTTTGGACCGCCTCACTTCATATTCCACACTGCACTGCATGATATTGTTTATTTATTGGTGTTTAAGGTTTGTAAGTAGTAAGGGTATTTAAAAGAATGAAACTTAACCCATTTTGGACTGAATAAGGAGAGATGCCCCTTAAACGCTTAAAATTTACATTTTCCGTGGATTTCGCTAACTGCTTGCTGGGGATTTTCAAGAACAATTTGACATTGGCAGGTCTTACAAACTGCATAGATAGAATATTCCGCTAGTCGTTTGTTAATCCCTCTACAGGCTGCTAAACGTCAAAATTTTAATAAAATCGGCTGTTTTCGGGCAGCAAAATGGGTATGCAATAGATAATCATGACCTCTTTTATCAGACTTAGAATTCCTGAGGGATAATGTATGATAGTATTAAGGGTATTCAAGGGAGCGCGGTGGCTCAGTGGTAGACTGTTGTACTTCTATGCTAGAGGTCCCGAGTTCGATCCCCGTCCGGGACGACTCACGTTGTGTCCTTGGGCAAGGCACTTTGGCCCGGTTGCCGACATGGGGGCACGATGTCCCCGTGTACTAAGGCATAATGCACGTCGATGGTACACATGTCTTCAACCTCTGTAACCCTGCCTGAGCGGAGCCTGAACAGAGTGAGAATGTTGAGGAGCTGACAGTTGCTCGTCGATGCTTGGTGGTTCTCTCCGGGTACTCCGGCTTCCTCCACCTCTATAACTGTCACGGTCACGATTAGCCATTGTGCAGAAGTATGTGACCTTAAACACCAATAAATAAATAAATACATAAATAAATAAATAACTAAATAAATAAGGGTATTCAAAAAACCAAGCCTTAACCCTGTTTTGTCGGATTAAAGACAGACAGCCCATGCCGTGTACGCTGCCTACATTACTTGTAAAATCGACACCCCCACTAAATCTCCTGCGAGGTGCGGTTTCGGACCCGACCACCTGAAGGTTCTGACCACATCAAATAACACACCTTCGTTGTATTTAGCAGCAAGAAATTTCCCCAAGAAGCAAAGACAAAATTACGTCTGCGGAAAATAATGGCAAATATTTTATTTAGCCTGTATTTTGTCCGTATAGAAAATTTCTCACCCACATATACCTAAAAATGATTCAATGATACAATTGGACATATTTCTCTCGTAAAACGTGAAAAAAACACTTGATTTATTGCATTTTAGGATTGCGCATGTATATTCTTAGAAGATTCTCTGTCTGTTATTAAACTACGGCGTGTCTTTGATCTCGTTTGGGACGATCAGTGATTAGCACCTTTTCAACAAGAGCCATGGAAATTGAAAATAAAAAAAATAATCAAATTTCACTAAAACCTACAGAAGCCTAGAAGGGACATGTATTTTTTTTTTACTTTTTACTTTTTTTTTTCACTTTTCATTTATTTTTATTTCACTTTTTACTTTTTTAAATATTTTCTTCGACTTTTCACCCGAGGTGGAAACTTTCCACCCGAGGTGGAAACTTATCACCCGAGGTGTAAACTTTTCACCCGAGGTGGAAACTTATCACCCGAGGTGGAAACTTTTCACCCGAGGTGGAAACTTATCACCCGAGGTGGAAACTTTTCACCCGAGGTGGAAACTTACCACCCGAGGTGGAAACTTATCACCCGAGGTGAAAAGTTCTAACCGCGGTGAAAACTTTCCACCCGAGGTGGAAACTTTTCTCCCGAGGTGTAAACTTATCACCTGAGGGGGAAACTTATCACCCGAGGTGGAAACTTACCACCCGAGGTGGAAACTTACCACCTGAGGTGGAAACTTATCACCCGAGGTGAAAAGTTTTAACCGCGGTGAAAACTTTCCACCCGAGGTGGAAACTTTTCTCCCGAGGTGTAAACTTTTCACCCGAGGTGGAAACTTATCACCCGAGGTGGAAACTTACCACCCGAGGTGGAAACTTATCACCCGAGGTGAAAAGTTTTAACCGTGGTGAAAACTTTCCACCCGAGGTGGAAACTTTTCTCCCGAGGTGTAAACTTTTCACCCGAGGTGGAAACTTATCACCCGAGGTGGAAACTTACCACCCGAGGTGGAAACTTATCACCCGAGGTGAAAAGTTTTAACCGCGGTGAAAACTTTCCACCCGAGGTGGAAACTTTTCTCCCGAGGTGTAAACTTTTCACCCGAGGTGGAAACTTATCACCCGAGGTGGAAACTTACCACCCGAGGTGGAAACTTATCACCCGAGGTGAAAAGTTTTAACCGCGGTGAAAACTTTCCACCCGAGGTGGAAACTTTTCTCCCGAGGTGTAAACTTTTCACCCGAGGTGGAAACTTATCACCCGAGGTGGAAACTTACCACCCGAGGTGGAAACTTACCACCCGAGGTGGAAACTTATCACCCGAGGTGAAAAGTTTTAACCGTGGTGAAAACTTTCCACCCGAGGTGGAAACTTTTCTCCCGAGGTGTAAACTTTTCACCCGAGGTGGAAACTTATCACCCGAGGTGGAAACTTACCACCCGAGGTGGAAACTTTTCACCCGAGGTGGAAACTTATCACCCGAGGTGGAAACTTATCACCCGAGGTGGAAACTTATCACCCGAGGTGGAAACTTTTGATTTTTTTCTACATTTTTTTTATTTTTTTATTTTTTTTTCTGAGTGAAAGCATATCACGTGGTGTGGGTCACGTGGAATATATTATAATAATAGCATTCACATTCTCCCTACGACAAAACGGAGTGCATGTTCCACAGAGATCGATAGTTTTCGAATTGTATTTCCAGCCATGATGTTTTTTATGTTTGTGCTTTTGTTTGCTTATGCATTTTGCCACTGTACTGCACAGCCTGATTCGTACCTTCCATTTGAACTAGGTTTGCAAACACGAGAGGAAATTATCGAGACATATTTCAAAATGGGATTTGAATATCTAGAAATAGTTGCGTTTCTATACTTTTACCACAACATTTCAGTTGGAGTTAGGCAGCTGAAACGGATTTTACGTGCCATGGGCCTGAGACGGAGAAGTCCAAAAGACGACGTCCTAAACGTTTCCTGTGCTATTCGATTTGAGTTAACTCGGGCAGGCGCCGATTTGGGGTTTAGAAGTATGCACAACAGGTTAAGAAAAATTCATAACCTGGTTGTTGATACGGAAACAGTGAGGCTACTTATGAATTATATAGACCCTGATGGAGTAGATTGCCGCCGACGTCACCGACTTAAGAGACGCCAATATCATGTACCTGGTCCCAATTATCTATGGCATATCGATGGATGGGATAAATTGAAGCCATACGGTATTTGTATTCATGGATGCATTGATGGATTTTCTCGCAGAATAATGTGGCTCGAAGTGGCTGCTACTAACAATGACCCGTTCGTGATATGCAAATATTTTTCTGATTGTATATATACACTTCGGGGTTGTCCATCGGTAGTGAGGGCTGACAGAGGGAACGAGAATGTAAATGTGGAACTGCTTCAATCTTTGCTTCGCAGAGGGAATGAAGATAACGAGTCAAGACCGGGAGTAACATTTTTGTATGGCAAATCTACAGCTAATCAGAGAATTGAAGCATGGTGGAGTAAATTTAAATCAGCTGGAATGGGGATTCTTGTGAATCATTTTCGAGATTTAGTTGATGCTGGCATTCTTGACACTTCAAATGCCATGGACATTCAGTGTATACGCTTCTGTTACATTGAATTAATTCGAAAAGAATTACAAAATATCATCATGCTTTGGAACACACACAATATACGTAACATTCGAAACTCTGATACCCCAAGTGGAAAACCCGACATGATGTATCACTTCCCTGAAATGTTTGGTGGGAAAGATCATTTGAAATCTGTGTCAGGGGAAGAACTGGTGGCACTTAGTGAAGTGTTAACGACGGACTCTTTTGATTGTCATTCTAATGAAACGGCGCTATTTACGCATTTAATGGAGGACGGTTCCAAACAAATGCCTAATACGTTAGAACAAGCATCAGAGCTTTTGGTATATTTGTTAGACATGGTAGAATACCACCTTGAAGAGTCGCGAGAGCTTTCTCCATGAAAACTTTCGTACTCGTGAGTTACACTTGTTACACTTGCTTGAAGTCCAGTGCTTATAATGTGGACTAGGTGTATTTATTATGCCGCCAAATTTCGAAAAAACTTCGGGACATACCCGTGGTCTTCGTCCGTGCGTTCGTCTGTCCGTCTGTCTGTTCGTTTCAACAAAACCGGTTTAGGGTGTATTTTGAAATATTTAAAAATGTTCAAAACTTTTCTTTACCCAGAATCTAAACTTACCCACCCTAAAAATGTTTTGTAACCCCAGCGCCCCCCCCCCCCCCCCACACACACACCTAAAAAATATTCACTACCCTAACCCAATTCTGGCCCGACTCTGAACCCCAAAAACCAAAACAAAAACTAAGGGCCAAGGTAGGGTTATCTTTAGGATAGGGTTAGGTTGGGGTGGCTCGCAGTGGGGTTTAAGGTCAGAGCAGGGTTGGGTCAGGGTTAGTGTGTATTTCTGTGTACTTTTTTGGTGCAAGGATGGGATTGGGCTTGCAGAATATTTTTAGCGTGGTTAAGTTTAGGCTCTAAGTAAAGAAAGTTTTTGGACATTTTCAAATATTTCAAAATAGCACTCAAATAGGTTTAGTTGGCTCGGACGTCCATCCTTTCCAACAAAACCGGTTTAGAGGTATTTTGAAATATTTTAGTGGGTATGTCCAGTGGGGTCAAATGTGGTATTGGTAGCACGTATGGGCAGCTGGAGCGTAAAACAAAACCACTTTAGGAGATTCTAAAAGCACCACATAAGCCAAATGCCACATGAAGGCTGAATGTGCGTTCGTCCGTTTTTCCGCCCGTCCGTATGAATACTTGGCATTATAACTTTAGCATCAGTCGATAGATTTCGATGTCCTTTGTTAAGATAATAGATACTCATGGGCGACATGATATTCACATGACACGGGTATCGTCCACTGCTGCCGTTCTGAGTTAGACCCCCCCCCCCCTTTTTTTAACTTGGAAATGTGCCCGTACGAGCATTTTGTCTTATAGCTTCTCTACTGATTGATCGATTTGAATGTCCTTTGGTAAATTGGTAGACTGTGAGGTAATCATGGAGGGCAGGATGTTCACATAACACATGCAGGTTTTGTCAACACACTGCTGCTTCCTTCATGAACTGTGACCTATGTTTGACTTAGAAAATGCGTCTATACAAGCTTCTTGCATCACAACTTTAGTACTGGTTGACAGATTTCAGTGCTCTTTGGTACGATGCCAGGTTATCGTGAGGAACAGGATGGTGGGCCTGTCCACTGCCACCTTCCTAAGTTGTCCCTTCTTTTACCTAGAAAATGTGTATGTATAACAACACATTTCAATGTTCTTGTGTATAGAGACAGGTTATCATGGGGGTCATGAGCTCCACATAATTCTAGTTTCTGGTGTCATTTGTATAACATCCTCCTAATGCATGGTGGAAGTCATATCCCACACTTGGCGTTGCACTTGTAATATAGAGAGGTTGGGTAAGGAAGGGATTGTAATAAAGATGGGGTGAGCGAGGGATCAGGGGCCGGGTGGCTATAGGGTTATAAGGTATAGAAATAATTACAATATATAGGGTTGGTGTGAAGGAAGCACTATAGGGGATCAGAAACATAGTGTGTTTGAAACAAACTCTTGTATACCAGTTGCGAGGTTAATTGGCCCAATTATTGTACAGATTGACTGATATATACAATCAGAAAAATATTTGCATATCACGAACGGGTCATTGTTAGTAGCAGCCACTTCGAGCCACATTATTCTGCGAGAAAATCCATCAATGCATCCATGAATACAAATACCGTATGGCTTCAATTTATCCCATCCATCGATATGCCATAGATAATTGGGACCAGGTACATGATATTGGCGTCTCTTAAGTCGGTGACGTCGGCGGCAATCTACTCCATCAGGGTCTATATAATTCATAAGTAGCCTCACTGTTTCCGTATCAACAACCAGGTTATGAATTTTTCTTAACCTGTTGTGCATACTTCTATACCCCAAATCGGCGCCTGCCCGAGTTAACTCAAATCGAATAGCACAGGAAACGTTTAGGACGTCGTCTTTTGGACTTCTCCGTCTCAGGCCCATGGCACGTAAAATCCGTTTCAGCTGCCTAACTCCAATTGAAATGTTGTGGTAAAAGTATAGAAACGCAACTATTTCTAGATATTCAAATCCCATTTTGAAATATGTCTCGATAATTTCCTCTCGTGTTTGCAAACCTAGTTCAAATGGAAGGTACGAATCAGGCTGTGCAGTACAGTGGCAAAATGCATAAGCAAACAAAAGCACAAACATAAAAAACATCATGGCTGGAAATACAATTCGAAAACTATCGATCTCTGTGGAACATGCACACCGTTTTGTCGTAGGGAGAATGTGAATGCTATTATTATAATATATTCCACGTGACCCACACCACGTGATATGCTTTCACTCAGAAAAAAAAAATAAAAAAATAAAAAAAATGTAGAAAAAAATCAAAAGTTTCCACCTCGGGTGATAAGTTTCCACCTCGGGTGATAAGTTTCCACCTCGGGTGATAAGTTTCCACCTCGGGTGAAAAGTTTCCACCTCGGGTGGTAAGTTTCCACCTCGGGTGATAAGTTTCCACCTCGGGTGAAAAGTTTACACCTCGGGAGAAAAGTTTCCACCTCGGGTGGAAAGTTTTCACCGCGGTTAAAACTTTTCACCTCGGGTGATAAGTTTCCACCTCGGGTGGTAAGTTTCCACCTCGGGTGATAAGTTTCCACCTCGGGTGAAAAGTTTACACCTCGGGAGAAAAGTTTCCACCTCGGGTGGAAAGTTTTCACCGCGGTTAAAACTTTTCACCTCGGGTGATAAGTTTCCACCTCGGGTGGTAAGTTTCCACCTCGGGTGGTAAGTTTCCACCTCGGGTGATAAGTTTCCACCTCGGGTGAAAAGTTTACACCTCGGGAGAAAAGTTTCCACCTCGGGTGGAAAGTTTTCACCACGGTTAAAACTTTTCACCTCGGGTGATAAGTTTCCACCTCGGGTGGTAAGTTTCCACCTCGGGTGGTAAGTTTCCACCTCGGGTGATAAGTTTCCACCTCGGGTGAAAAGTTTACACCTCGGGAGAAAAGTTTCCACCTCGGGTGGAAAGTTTTCACCGCGGTTAAAACTTTTCACCTCGGGTGATAAGTTTCCACCTCGGGTGGTAAGTTTCCACCTCGGGTGATAAGTTTCCACCTCGGGTGAAAAGTTTACACCTCGGGAGAAAAGTTTCCACCTCGGGTGGAAAGTTTTCACCGCGGTTAGAACTTTTCACCTCGGGTGATAAGTTTCCACCTCGGGTGGTAAGTTTCCACCTCGGGTGGTAAGTTTCCACCTCGGGTGATAAGTTTCCACCTCGGGTGAAAAGTTTACACCTCGGGAGAAAAGTTTCCACCTCGGGTGGAAAGTTTTCACCGCGGTTAAAACTTTTCACCTCGGGTGATAAGTTTCCACCTCGGGTGATAAGTTTCCACCTCGGGTGAAAAGTTTTCACCTCGGGTGATAAGTTTCCACCTTGGGTGATAAGTTTCCACCTCGGGTGAAAAGTTGACACCTCGGGTGATAAGTTTCCACCTCGGGTGGAAAGTTTCCACCTCGGGTGAAAAGTCGAAGAAAATATTTAAAAACGTAAAAAGTGAAATAAAAATAAATGAAAAGTGAAAAAAAAAAAGTAAAAAGTAAAAAAAAAATACATGTCCCTTCTAGGCTTCTGTAAAAACCTTTTACAGAATCGTGTTTTTCAGAAAACGCTTTCGCGATTGCGTGTGTCGTTTTCAAAATTCGGATCAGTAAGCACGAAATTATAAATATGTTGTTGTCAATAACAAAATTGAAAGCATGTCGGTCAAACTAGCATGACGTCAGAACTCGACTCGGGTAAAATACTGCGGTGTGGTGAAATGACGAGAGTAAGAAACGCTGATATCGCAGTAGGCTTTAAAATGTCCATGGAATGGTCCTAAAATCAACTTTATATTTGTAGCTTTATTGCAAATAGGTTTCCCGTTGTTTCTTGTTGAAATGTTATTTCCGTCAAGGCCAGGAACCATAGAAAATTTGGAATACTGGGCAGTGGGATAGGGCACCTGCCCCATGAACAACTGCCTGCTATTAAAATTAATTAGCGGGGACACCCCCCACCCCCATGCTGTTTATTTTACCTAGGACACCTGCCCTCTGCTGTTTTTTACCTAGGACACATGCCCCCCCCCCCTACTGTTAGATTAGATTAAACATATTTTATTTGCCACTTGACAATGCAAATCAGGATTGGAGGACAAGTGCTTACCACTTAGAAGCCCCTCCGTTCCTGTACGGTGACTAATAATTTACAATATGGCAGAACGTATTCCATAAATAACAGAATCTAGCAAAATCTAAATATTATAAACATTATAGACAAACACAAATTAAACTGAGAGAAAGAGAGAGAGAGAGAGAGAGAGAGAGAGAGAGAGAGAGAGAGAGAGAGAGAGAGAGAGAGAGAGAAAACATGAAATACAACATTAGATCCAGTGATGATGCCCGCCACCCACCCAATTGCATTCTATAGTATATTGGCCGTAATGGGAGTCTAAATTAACATCTTGATTACAGCCACTGAGCATAGGTTTTCACTTCTGGGGATGTTCACACAACTGTTTTGTCATCAAGTACACCTGTCCTGCCCCCGTTTGTTTGCTAACGGGCCCCTACCCATTGACCTTTCTATTTTTAGAAGCACCCGGGCCGACGGGGAGAGGGCGTTGTTGGAAGCATGGCTAGATTTTGCTATAAAATGGGGTTGAAGGAAGGTACCCTCAAATCTGGGGCGAAAGTGGCAAAAATGACAAAATGCTACCTCAACGTATGGTAACGGTATAAACTACAGTCGATCTGGGCGATGTACAGACGAAAAATCGTACCTTGGAGCCGGTTAGGCAATTTGGCACAAAAAACTCCGACTTCATGCTCAATCGCTGCTCTACAGTAGTCTACAACAGTCCTCAAGTCCATTCCAAACTGATAGAGTCGGGACGAATAGTACTCTCACTTTCCACGCGATGCGTGGTGTTCTTCACGCGGCCTCGACACTCGCAACAGATGCCAAAATGTCGGCCAGGGTGCGTAGAACAAGTTCTGAAAATTAGATGTCGCTGCCTTCAGCGGTCTAGACACGCTTCATGTTTGTGAGAAGTGCAATTTTAATGTCTAATTGGCAAATTTTCGTTAATCGTTACCCGCCAAAAAACCTACTCACCACCGATTTCTTTTCATTTCAACTTCTGACGATTATCTAAGGTTTAAAGATAGTGTCATGATACCCCTCCCCCGCCGCTCTTTTGGAGCTGGTTAGGCAAAGCGGCACCGAAACCTGGGACGTTATGCTCAATCGCAGCTCTACAGTCGTCTACAACACTGCCCGTGTGCATTCTAAACTGATAGAGTCGGGACGAATAGTACTCTCACATTCTAAGCGATGCGTGGTGTTTTCCACGCGGTCCGGACACTCCAAACAGATCCCAAAATGTCGGCCAGGGTTCGTAGAACAAGTTCTGAAAATTTCAAGTCTCTGCCTCCAGCGGTCTGAACACCGTTCGTGTATGTCTAAAGTGCTATTTTAATGTCCAATATGCAAATCTTCGTCAATCTTTTCCTGCCTGCCAGAAACCCAATCACCGCCAATTTCTCTTGACTTTAAACTTCTGAGATTCTCGTAGGTTTAAAGGTTGTGTTGGGATCCCTGGTGGCTGTCTTAAAGAAGCAACTTCCATTTACAGTCAACTCTCCACCAGTCACACACAATTGTAACATTTAAGTGGACTTACTCCAGCGAGGAGGCACTGAAGGATTCTGCGCCCATTCCCGACGTCTTTTTTCGAACTGGCTTGAAAAGGAAGGATCAAATTCAAACAATTACCTCCTCTCTCCAAAACGCCATATCTCAGCCAATTCTAGGCAGATTTCCATGAAATTTTCACTCCTTGTTCATGAATAGTTGTGGCATCACTTTCCATGAATTTCGCATTTCGTCACGTCGAATTGGAAAAGAGCGTATGCGCAGGGATTTCTCTGAAAACATCTTGGAAGATTTTAAAGAAAAAATGGCCATTTGCAGTTCTTAGTGTGACATTACAAGTTGCATGGAAAAATATTCCTGTTAGTACTTGTTAACCCTCTACAAGCTGCCAGACATCAATATTTTGGATACATTTGAGATAAAATGGACCATTTTCAAATAGACACAGCACTCAGTGGGTATGTGTGAAACAAACATAACTCCTTTTGTGGGTCATTAACTTGTCGGACGACGATATTGATATTAACCCACTCCACCGTTAATGATGGTTTTTACCTAAACAATTTTTTTATCAACTGAGTCATTTGAGACGAACGAAATGGTTTGACGCGCCGAAGGCGCGCAGGGACGATTTGGAGGACAAGCCCCTTTCAACCCTCGTTAGCTGTTTGTTGTTGTTGTAGGATGTCAAGGCGCGGTGGAGGAGGAAAGGGAAGGAGGGAGGTGACTTAACCCCGTCTAGGCCTCTTCCGGCTCTTGTTCTTTGGAGGTGGTTGAGATTGTGATGTGGAAGTCGACGATGTTGAGTTTAGTGTTGAGTTTGGTGAATGGATTGCGTCTAATTCCTTTTTGAGATCTGCTTTGGATTGTTCCCTGAACTCGTGGGTTTCGGAGGCGATTCGGTTTCCCATCTCAACTGCCCGCCTTCCCATCTCTATTATTCTCCTTAATTCTTCGGGGGTGACTGCAGACTTAGGTGGCTGTGTTGCTGAGATTGACACACCCGGGCTATCCGGTAGAGAAGGAAGTGGGGAGTGAGGGTGGGAGGTGGTGAAAAGGCAACCTCCGGTTCCTCCTCAGTCTCCACCAGACGTTCCTCGTCCAACAGTACCGGCTCAGGAGCTGGCAGTTGGTTGGGTGTACTAGTGGGACTAGGAGGGGAACTGGCAGCTGCCTCCAGGACCTCCATCCTCTCGCTCACCTCTTTCTTTCTATTCCGGAAGGCCTCCAGGCACCTGGAATCCCGGCGCTTGGTGGACGGACTCTTCTTCTTCTTGCTCATCTTCTTTACAGGGCCAGGTCCAGGCTTCTTCGGGTGAGGACCAGTGTGAGAGGGGTTCCTCTCACAAAAGGTGCTACCTCTCCCCGAAGAAGGTGTGGCGGTGTTGTGCTCTTCAATGACGAACTCCAAGTTCAGATGGACTCTCTTGCCTGTCTCCCGGACAGTCCAGGTGACAGGGCAAGAGATGCCCAGAGCTGCTATTGTTCTCTTCAGTCGCGCTGGTAGTTCCAGTGTTTCCATAATTATGGTGTTAATTAGGATCGAGCCAAGTCATTTGAGACTACTATACTCACCTTTCTCATAACATCAATGAAGGAACTTCAGTGAGACAGTTAAAAACAATTCATCAGACACTGTGGGGTCATGAAGAATCATGGAATCTCATCGGGAAAAGCCATGATTCTCCAGAATCATAAAGTCTAGTTAGGCTTTTCCCTCTGGAAAAGACTATTGTTTTTCTACGGATTATTATTATTATTTTTTTTTTTTTTTTTTTCCCCACACATTTTGTCCGTACGATTCAGAAGCCATTTTCGAACCGATTTTCACGAAATTTTGCACACGCATAGAGGGGCACAAAATCTAAAAATGTACCGAAGCGGAATTTTCGATTTATCCCCTATTTCGTCAGAATTGGCAAAAAACTGCCAAAATTGGGGTTTATCGGCACTTTCTCGAAACAGGTCTTGTAGATTTTTTTTAAACATTCGTCATTGCTAGACCTGTCCATGACACGCCCTTTGATACACACGACATATCAGGCGATGCATATGGTAACCCTCCACAGGCTGCCAAACTTCGAAGTTTTGATGAAATGGGCTGTTTTCGGGCCCCCACAGCATCCAAACGATACACGATAGATACACATAACTTCCTTTATTGGGAGTGAAATTCACCGAGGATCATTTTTGTCAGTAATAAGGGTGTTCAAAAAACCAAGCGTTAACCCGTTCTGGGCTGATTAAACAGCAATACCCCCATAAAGCTAAAAAATTAATGTTTTCAGTAGATTTCTCTAAACGAGTCTTGTAGATTTTCAAGAAAAATTTGTCACACCCAGCACTTGGTGTGACAATAGAAGTTGCATTGACAAAATACTGCGGTGAGCATTTGTTAACCCTCCACGGGCTGCTAAAATTCAAAATTGTGATAAAATGGGCTGTTTTTGAACGCCAACAGCACCCACTTGGTGTACCACCGAGAAAGGTTCCTTCTTTTATCGGATGCAAAATTGATGGGGAAAATTTTTGATAGTGGTAAGGGTATTCAAAAGTCGAAGTCTTAGCCCATTTTGGGATGGTTAAAGAGAGATACCCCTTAAAATCTTAAAATTCCCATTTTCTGTGGATTTCCCTAAAAGCAACTAGTAGGTTTTCTGGAAAAATTGACTATTCGCAGGTCCTTGTGTGACATTACAAGTTGCATGGACAAAATATTCCGGTGAGCATTTATTAACCCTCTACAGGCTGCTAAGCATCGTAATTTTGTTGAAATAGGCCGTTTTCAGACGCACACAACACTCAATGCATACCCGAGAGATAAACATAATCTACTTTGTTGGAAGTAGAATTCACCGAGGACCAAATTTGTTAGTAATAAGGGTATTCAAAAAACCAAGCATTAACCCCTTTTGGGATGGTTAATAGCAATACCCATCAAAAGCTTAAAAAATCATGTTTTCCCCGAATTTCTTTAGAAACGTCTCGTAGGGTTTCAAGAGAAAATGGTCGTTGATAGGCCTTAGAGTCACATTACCAGTTGCATGGATACAATATTCAGATAAGCATTTGTTAACCCTCCATGGGCTGCTAAATGTCAAAATTTCGAAAAAAATAGTCTGTTTTTGGACACCAACAACATCAAATGGGAATGCTGCAGAGAAACATAACTTCTTTTACCGTACGCAAAACTGATAGGGAAAATTTTTAGTAAGTAGTAAGGGTATTCAAAAATTGAAGTCTTAACCCATTTTCTCCCGGTTAAGGGGATGTACCCCTTAAAAGCTTAAAATTCCCATTTTCTGTAGATTTCTCAAAAAAATCTGGTAAGTATTCAAGAGAAATTGACCATTTGCGGGTCTTGGAGTGACATTACAAGATGCATGAACAAAAGATTCCGGTAAGCGTTTGTTAACCCTCCAGAGGCAGCAAATTTTGAGAAAATGGGCTGTACTTGGCCACCCATTACACCCAATGTGTACCTGCGAGATGAACACAACCACCTTCATTGGAAGTGGGATTCAGCGAGGATCATTTTTGTAAGTAATGAAGGTATTCATAAAATCAAGCATTAACCCGTTTAGGGCTGGTTACAGGGTGATACCCCTCAAAAGGTTAAAAATTCATGTTATGAGAGGATTTCTCTAAAAGCATCATGTAGATTTTCAAGAAATATTGGCCATTCTCTGATCTTAGTGTGAATTACAAATTGCATGTACAAAATATTCCAGTAAGCATTTGTTAACCCTATGCTGGTTCTCAAACATCAAAATGTTGAAAAAGTGGGCTGTGTTTGCATACCCGCAGCACCCAAAGTTAAGAGGAGAAATCAACATAAGTGGAAGTAGAATTCACTGAGAATTATTTTTATAAGTAATAAGCGTATTAAAAAAACAACCCTTAACCCGTTTTGGGCTGGATAAACAATTATACCCATCAACAGCTTAAAATTCATGTTCTCCCTGGATTTCTCTGAAAACATCTCGTAGATTTTTAAGCAAAAATGGCCATTCACAGTTTTTGGTGTGAAATTACAAGCTTCAAGAAATGAATAAATATTCCTGTTAGCACTTGTTAACCCTTAACAAACTGCCAGAGATCAATATTTTGGATACATTTGAAATAAAACGGACCATTTTCAAATAGATACAGCACTCAGTGGGTATGTGTCAAACAAACATAACTCCTTTTGTCGGTCATTAACTTGTTGGACGACGATATTGATATTACCCCTCTCCACCGTTAATGATGGTTTTTACCTAAACAATTTTTTTTATCAAGCTGAGTCATTTGAGACTTCTATACTCACCTTTTTCATGACATCAGTGAAGGAACTTCAGAGAGACAGTCAAAAGCAATTCATCATACACTGTGGGGTCATGACAAATCATGGAATCTCATCGGGAAAAGCCATGATTCTCCAGAATCATAAAGTCTAGTTTTGTTTTGTTTTTTTTTTTCCACACATTTTGTCCGTACGATTCAGAAGCCATTTTTGAACCGATTTTCACGAAATTTTGTACACGCATAGAGATGCACAAAATCTAAAAATGTACCGAAGCGGAATTTTAAATTTAACCCTTATTTCTCCAGAATTTGCAAAAAACTGCCAAAATTGGGGTTTATCGGCACTTTCTCGAAACACTTCTTGTAGATTTTTTTTATACATTCGTCATTGCTAGACCTGTCTGTAACACGCCCTTTGATACACACGACATATCAGGCGATGGATATGGTAACCCTCCACAGGCTGCCAAACATCGAAATTTTGATGAAATAGGCCGATTTGAGGCCCCCACTGCAGCCAAACAATACACGAGAGATAAACATAACTTCCTTTATTGGGAGTGGAATTCACCGAGGATCATTTTTGTCAGTAATAAGGGTGTTCAGAAAACCAAGCATTAACCCGTTTTGGGCTGGCTAAACAGCAATACCTCCCTAAAGCTAAAAAGATTGTGTTTTCCGTGGATTTCTCTAAACGAGTCTTGTAGATGTTTAAGAAAATTTTGTCACTCCAAGGTCTTGGTGTGACAATAGAAGTTGCATGGACAAAATACTGCGGTGAGCATTTGTTAACCCTCCACAGGCTGCTAAAAGTCAAAATTGTGATAAAAAGGGCTATTTGTGGACGCCAACAGCACCCAATGAGTACGCTACAAAGAAAAGTGCCTTCCTTTATTGAGCGCACAATCTATACGCAAACATTTTTGTAAGTAGTAAGGGTATTCAAAAGTCGAAGTCTTAACCCATTTTGGACAGGCTAAAGAGAGAGACCCCCTTGAAATTGTAAAATTCCCATTTTCTGTGGATTTCTCTAAAAACATGATGTAGGTTTTCAAGAAAAATTGACTACTCGCAGGTCTTTGTGTGATATTACAAATTACATGGACAAAATATTCCGGTGAGCGTTTATTAACCCTCTAGAGGCTGCCAAGCATCGTAATTTTGTTGAAATGGGCTGTTTTCAGGCACGCACATCTCCCAACGTGTACCTGAGAAAAAAACATAATCTCCTTTGTTGGAAGTGGAATTCACCGAAGACCATTTTTGTAAGTAATAAGGGTATTCAAAAAACCAAGCATTAACCCCTTTTGTGGTTGTCAATAGTGATACCCATCAAAAGCTTAAAAAATTATGTTTTCCCTGGATTTCTTTACAAACATCTGGTAAAGTTTTAAAGAGAAAATGGCCTCTGATAGCTCTTGGTGTCACATTACCAGTTAATAGAATAAATTATTCCGGGAAGCATTTGTTAACCCTCCGTGGACTGCTAAATGTGAAAATTTTTAAAAAATAGTCTGTTTTTGGACACCAACAACATCAAATGGGAATGCAACAGAGATGCATAACTTCTTTTACCGGACGCAAAACTGACAGGGAAACACATTTGTAAGTAGCAAGTGTATTCAAAAATCGAGATCTTAACCCATTTTTGACTAGGTAAAGAGATATACCCCTTAAAAGCTTAAAATTTCCAGTTTTCTGTGTGTAGGTAATAAATGCCGATTCCAACTCAGATGTACATGTACTTGTACATGTACACGTACATCGATGTACACCTCCATAGGGTTTAGTGTTAAAATCGTGTACAGGTACACGATTTGTCATTTTTTAGGGTGATTTGGAATCGGCTTTGCCGATTCCACATCACTGGATTCTATATACACATCACTCAAGAGTGAAAAAAATGCATTAAATTTTAAGGAAAAAGAGGTGTATCGTCTCATTTGGAATCGGCAAATGGGTTTTCCCCATAGGATTCAGTGTTAAATTGCGAGCAAAAAACGTGTTGCCGTTTCTAAATCATCATCTTGCTGATTCTAAATCATCCGTGTCTGTACACAATTTTAACACTGAATCCCTATGGAGGCATACACGGAAATCCATTTGCGGATTTTACGTCAGAAATCGAATCGTGTACGGTACACGGAAAAGAGGTGATTTGGAACAGGCAAACCCACTGCCACGATGATAGTAAAAACTGACACACATGTTTTTCTTGTGATTGAATGAAGGTTTTCGTTCAAAAGAGTCGACTATAAATATGAGTGTCAGTTTTAAAAGAGTTGCATGAATGAAAATATGATCTGTAAAAATAGACATTCATGTTTTGTTTCAATGTAACGAAAAGAAATTGAGTTTAGAAACAATTAGAAAAAATCAGAGGTAAAATCGTTTGTTTGCGTTTTGTTACTGTTAATTTTGTGAAGTAATCTTAATAGACACTTTATGGAATGTTTGATGAAATTGTCGCTCATGTTTTTGTTGTGATTGAATGAAGGTTTTCGTTCAAAAGAGTTGACTATAAATATGAGTGTCAGTTTTAAAAGAGTTGCGTGAATGAAAGGCATTCGTTCAAAAGAGTCGACAATAAAATATGATCTGTAAAAATAGACATTCGTGTTTTGATTCAGTGTAACGAAAAGAAATTGAGTTTAGAAACAATTAGAAAAAATCAGAGGTAAAACTCGTTTGTTCGCGTTTTGTTACTGTTAATTTTTGTGAAGTAATCTTAATAAACACTTAATGGAATGTTTGATGAAAATGTCGCTCATGTTTTTGTTGTGGTGTGAATGAAGGTTTTCGTTTTTAATGGATCATTTTAATAATGTATAATAAAACGCATTTTCCACTCAATTAGGTTTGAGTGGTAAATTTTTAATATATTCATGATAATGATCAGAGATTTGAATGAATGAATCCGTTTAACGTTAAATTAGAAAAACCGGTTTCTTTTATGTGCTAGAATTTTTTTAACTGTCTTCAAAGGTTCTCTCTTAATTCGACATTGAGTGGATGGTTTTTTGATATATGAATGGAATTCCTTTTAACAAACGTAAATTACTCTCAAATGCGTTAAATCAGAAACTGTTTTGTCATGTGCTTAAACGTTTTTAAACTTTCAAGTTTTCCCAATTCAATCTATACTGAGTTGAGATGTAAATTTTTTAGTTATTATATTAAAGACAGAAGATTTTTATTAACTTAAAACATAAAAATATAATTATACATTTAATTTTGAAAATAATAAAATAACTCACATTAGCATACTTAAAGGAATATTAACAATTAAAAACGAAAAATGTTTTTACAGATGGATTTTAGGCGCCGAGATCAAATTTTAGACGAGTATGAACGAGCTAAGAAGGGCATTCAATTGGCTGACAGAAGCAGACGTCTCGGAGAGATGGATCTCAGACGCGACGCAAGACCACAAAAATATTTAAACCTGTGACGGAGAGTCAAGAGCGAAGCAAGAAGGAGATAGTCGAAGAATTGAGACCTATAAAAGAGAGTTCTTTGAGAATGGGCGGTAGTTTTGGAAATCGATATTCCTTTCAATCTACACCGGATTACGTTCCCACGGGAATTCAAACAGACGTGAGCGACGATGCAACTTCAATTATCACCACTGATAGCGTCACGTCGTCCGAGGATGGCGGTAAGAGAGATCTGTTGTATGGATTTTATAAGGATTCGGACGGTAGAACTTTTGTCGGCGATACAGAAGTCGAAATAGGTGATGATGAATTAACCGTTGGCTCGAATAAGTTCGAATTAACTTCCGGTCTTTGCAAATTGCTCCTTTACGACAAGCCTAGTGATTACACGGAACAGGATTTCGACAATTACGGCGACATTCTGGTTCAGACCCACGCCATGAAGAGAAATAACGATGCCAGAGAGATGAGACCCAAAGCCAACAGAGGTTACAAGTGGACGAAAATAGTGAAACCCATATGGGATATGAATAAGAAGTTCGTCGAATCAGTGACTGGCAAAGGGGTGAAAACCACTTTTCTTCCGAGCGATTCTGACGCTCTGTCTCAGAGATTGAGATTGTTGATGGCTAGTAGATGGGCTGGTAACACAGGGTTAGATAATGAAATAGTTACTATATCTGACGAATTGTTAAGACAGAAGGTTTTGAATAAAAACCATTATAAAAGGCTGATGAACGAATTGAAGAATTGATGTATATATAATAAGTAGAGAGAAACAAACAAACAAACAAAAATATATAAAATAAAAACAGTAAATTTTTACACTAGAATAATAAAAGTATTTAAACAACAAAACGATTTACCAGTGAAAAAACAAAATATATTATAAAAATAAAAATATGTTGGTGATAAAGAACAGGGGATACATCAGAACTTATGTTCAAGGCGGTTCTGGCATCGTCGATTCTATAATGCGAGCGTTCACGAGTGATGCGGGTAGAAAACTTGCATCGACCGCATTTTAGGTCGGTAAGAAGATGGCTTTGGATGCTGGTAAGAAAGCTGCTTCTGAAGCCAGTGGTAGGATAGCTTCTGTGGCTGGCAAGAGGGCAGCTGATGCGTTGATCAGTCCACCAGCGAAGCGAGATGCGTTAGAGCGAATGCCAAAAAGTTGCAAAGTTTTTAAGGATGCTGTGGTACCCATACAAGATTTAGCTAAAATGACGAGTGGATCAGGATTGAAGAGAACTTGCGACATTGTGATATAAATAAATAATAATATTAAAAACTGAGTTTGAAAAACATAAAAAATTGTGTTTGAAAGAATCTAAAATAACAACAAAAAAAAATAAAACAACGATGAACATTAAAGATATGTCTTGGAACGATGCCGCGACTAAGAGGTCGAATAATGAGTTCTTTCCCAAAAGCATAAGAGGCTTGATAGTGGGAAAATCGAATTGTGGAAAGACTAATCTGTTGATGAATCTGTTGTCCCGACCCGACTGGTTGGATTACGACAGATTGTTTGTGTTTGGCAAGAGCTTGTTTCAACCCGAATACAGATTGCTTCGAGAGTGCCGTAGATTGCCCAAGGACGTCATAGCCAGAATCTTTGACAGTAGGGAGGAATTCGACAAAAGTCGACCAAAAATCTAGTGGCCGTTCACATGCAAAAGATGCACCTGAAGTTCGACAAACCGTATTATCTCGGACCGATCATCTTAGATATCAGCAAGCGATTGATGTACGAGTTTCACTACGATTACATCAAACGAAAATTTGGTGATAAAGCCAAACTACTTACTGTTCACCGACACGGACAGTTTAGTTTATGAGATAGAGACGAAAGACGTCTACCGAGATATATCTCAGGACGTGACCACATGGTTCGACATGAGCAATTATCCCGTCGATCACCCGTCCAACATTCAATCGAACAACAACAAGAAGGTGTTGGGTAAATTTAAGGATGAGAGCGGCGGTAAACAAATCGTCGAATTAGTGGGCTTGAGACCTAAACTGTATGCTTATCGCCTAGAAGATGAAGAGATCAAGAAGTGTAAAGGGGTTAAAGCGTGCGTGGTCAAGAAAAACACCTCTTTCCAAGAGTATAAAGATTGTCTGTTAGGAAGTGGTCCGGTGTATAAGACTATGAAATCGATTCGAAGCGAAAATCACGACTTGTATACCGAAATAGTCAACAAGATTTTGCTGACGGCCGACGACGATAAGAGATTCGTGTTAGACGATAAAATAAGCACTTTGGCACGCGGACATTGGACTTTGAATCTAATTTTAGATGATAGGATTTCAGATATGATTGTGGATGATAAGATTCCAGATATGATTAAGGATGATAGGATTCCAGAAAATCAAGAGGAATTAAACGGATTCAAGATTATGGAAGTTGAGGAATTAGACAGATTCAAGATTATGGAAGTCGATAGAGTTAGTTTAAAAAGAAAAGAAAAAATAAAAAAAAAAAATAACGTCATTTTAGTGAATTATAATAAATAAATAAATAAATAAATAAATAAAAAATATACGCATTTATGAATAAGAAAACAGAGATATCTGTAGAAGGTGTCGTCTTACCTAACGAACCCCTATCCAACATCGATCTGTCGAATGCGGCGAAGGATTTGAAAATCAAAGATTTCCTAGGTGTGTTTTCCAGAGATGCCTTGCCGAAGAGAAGACCTCGACAATTGGAATGCGGAATTTTAAATCTAGTCGATTTATCGGGTGAAGGCACTCACTGGGTGGCGTGGTTCAAGAACGGGAAGAAGAATTATTATTTCAACAGCTACGGAATCTCACCGCCGAAAGAAATATTTCAACAAATCGATGGTTTGTTACAACACGGAATGAGTGCAATCACCAGATCAAGTGTTTTGCGGTCACCTATGTCTCTACATTCTCAAGAGATGGTCTGAAGGAGATCGGTTTCAAGACATTCTCAATGATTTACATTAGAGAAATTTTTTTTTATAGTATATATAAAGATAAAAAAATATTTAAAAAATTTTTAATCGAATAAAAACGAAAAATAAATAAAATAATTCATTTTTAATAAACTGCGCTTGAAATATATTTTTTTAAAAAAACAAAAAAAATCTCAAAAACAACATGCCAGTCGATAAATTTGGTAGAAGTGACGACGAAAAAGTCAACCTAAGAAAGAAGAGGAAGACGTTCGAAGTCGACGATGGTTACAATGTTGCCAACTTGGACGAACGTTACATTCGGAGATACGAACCTCGAGAGGAACCTTTGAACATGAACGATAAGAAGCTCTACAATCTTCCTGAGCTGATAGATCTCGCAGATGCTGTGACTAAAAAATACGTCGACAGGGGGAATGCCGATTTCGAACGAATCATGCTAGATAATTACATGGATAAAACCATGCCCGACAATCTCGATATGAAATCCAAACGTTTGGTGAACGTCGTGAATCCCATAGATCCCACGGATGCCGTGACCAAGAAATACGCAGACGACTCTCACGCGAGATTCAGCGAACACCTGAGAAATAGATATGTTCAGAAAACGATGCACTCTGAATTGAACACCAATTCTAACAAGATAACGAATGTGGCCACTCCCACGAATCCCAAGAACGTGGCGATCAAACACTATGTAGATCTGGAACAGAGAAAGTCTGACAGATGAGAAATGAAATCGGATCTGAATGCGGGATTCAACAAGATAGTGAATCTGTCGAAGGTCGACGACACGGATGCAGACTCAACCGCGGTCAACAAGGGCTACATAGATTCTGCTGTGATACGATCACAAGAATATCTAGAATCGCAAGTGGATGATCTCTACTTGAACAAACAATCTGGCGGAACCATGGAGGGTGGTGTCGACATGAACGTTGAGAATTTATTCGGACTCAGTCACGATCCCGAATTTGATTCCAGTGCAGTCAGCAGGAAGTACGTGGACGACAACTCGGTCTGGAGGAAGGGCGACATCATGGAAGGTGGACACGCGCTCACGAATCTACCGGATCCCGTGAACATGACGGATGCCTGCACCCTGATTTTGGTGGTGGAGAAAGTCAAATATTCTAGACAATTGATCACCGTGTGGGCCGAGGAGGCCGGCACCTTAGATGAGGGAAAAGCTGAGTGGTCTTTCGAAAATTGAGGTAGCGGATCAAAACATGGTCAGGTGGGATATCCCATGCCGCTGGGAGGTGAAATCCTTCGAATGAGTCTGGCTTCCTCGGATTTGAATAACAGAGCGGTCGTCAATCTTATGGTGAATGGAGTAGAGAGCGACAAGAGATACAGTGCCAAAAAGACTGAGAATCAACACATGAATGTTAGCACGTTCGGCACGCCTCTCAAAGTGAACGCTGGAGACAGGATTAATTTCGTTACGAAAACCAATAATCCCGAAGCCGCCACTTCCATGGTGAGTCTACTGATCGAACTAGTTCCTTTGAACAAACAGTGAATGCGTGGAAAATAATGAATTAAAAAAAAAAAAAAAAATAATGTGTGATTTATTAAAAACAAAAAAAAAAAAAGTAATGAAATTTAGAAAGATGTTTAATCTCTCTAGATCACATTACTTCATTTATTTTTTTTTTGTTTTTTTTTTTTGTTTTTAATAATAACACATTACTTTTTTTTATTTTTTTTATTTTTTTCACACACGTCTCTCATCGAATGATCGACATCTTATTTCCATCCAATTCAAATTGTAATTCTCTGTCTGACAGGGCCAGGGTGAAGGCTTTGGTTTTTCTCGGCACGTTCCTATCGAATTGCATCTTGATCTGAATGTCTAAGACGCTACTCTTGAGTCGTTCACTCTGTTTACTGACGTCGAATACGAACATGGGATACATCGACTTGTATTCGCCAGGAGATATGTTAGGGTTGCTCATCAATTCGTCTAGACCATGATACTTCTTTCTAAAATCAGCGGCGTCGCCGTACAGTCTGCAGAAATCATTCTTGTCGAACGACGCATTGTAATCGATTGCTGGATATCTCGTGGCATTCAGAAACACTTGCATGTTTCTCAAATGGCAGTGATCGAACAGCGATGCATTCTTTTCCTGAGACCCATCCCTATCGGTCTGAAATGCAACCAGGATGAAACGCGGTCTCTCGGAAGCGGATTTCACCATCAATCTCCAATCAAAGTGATTCGTGGAGAGAGGAATGCTAGACGTGTCGCACTGTCTCATTCTAAATCCCATGGGTAATTTACTCTTGGATTCTATGATCTTGTAGAGACGCGCTTTTTCCACGATCGAAGGCTCCATGTGCGGAACGAACCACGATATCTTGTGTAGAGTTATCTTAGCCGCATTGGTCGCAGTGAGTCTCACTATTGCATCGTCGTCTCCTTTTTGAATCAACATCAGATTGTGTTTGAATCCGTACATGATCTTGTAATCGTCTGCAAATCTGAAGATGTGTTTCAAAGGTATCCTGAACGAAAACGTTCCTTTAGGTCTGGACGTCTTGACGACGTAGTCGAATATCAAGGCGGCGCCGGCGCTAGCAGGGCCGATGGTGTCTTTCACCCACAACTGATTAAGTCCTCTGGATTTCGAAAAATCATCAGGATACATCAAGAGTCCAAACATCATGGTGGCCTGACCGGGATGAAACACAGATTCTATCTCTTGTCCGGATAGCATGTATTTTATATTACTGAATAGATGCATGATGCCATTATTGGCTAGAGTAACCGTGTCGTCGTTGGCGTAGTCGCTCCCATCTTCCTTGGTGAGACGTCGCTGCACCACTATGTAACTCTCGCTAGGATGTATGAATAGATCTTGAGTTTCGACGTTGATTCTTATCTCTCCCGCATTGTTCAAACTCGTTCCGGTTACCGGTTCATATTCGTGAACCTCATATTCTTGAATACTTTCATCTTTCACTATGCTTTGTGCTATATCTAGTATATTTATCATTTTAAAGGATTTTTGTTTTTTTAGCTCACCAACTTTAGTTGTGTGAGCTTATTGCATGGCTCGATCGGTCGGCGTCGCGTCGGCGTCAGCGTCAGCGTCGGCGTCAGCATACGTGTCCAATAATGTTAAAGTTTCTGTTTAGGTCACCTATTCGCCCTATTTCCATATCATGGCTTTTATAACGCTGCTATATGATGATTATTATCATTTTACCATGATTTAACCCCTCATACCCAACATTTTAGCCATTTTTCTTGACATTTTTAGTTGCGTTTAGTTTTCTGTTTAGCTCAGAATTTCATGTTTAACTAAGTGTTTAGGTCAGCTGCTGTGCTCCTTCTCTTCCAATGGCACTTATATTCATCATACATGTTCCTCAGTATCATTGTTCCATGATTAACCCCTCATACCCTGCATTTTAAACATTTTTCTTGACATTTTTAGTTGCATTTAGTTTTCTGTTTAGCTCGGAATTTCATGTTTAACTTAGTGTTTAGGTCAGCTGCTGTGCTCCTCCTCTTCGCATGGCACTTATATTCATCATACATGTTCCTCAGTATCATTGTTCCATGATTAACCCCTCATACCCTGCATTTTAAAAATTTTTCTTGACATTTTTAGTTGCGTTTAGTTTTCTGTTTAGCTCGGAATTTCATGTTTAACTAAGTGTTTAGGTCAGCTGCTGTGCTCCTTCTCTTCCCATGGCACTTATATTCATCATACATGTTCCTCAGTATCATTGTTCCATGATTAACCCCTCATACCCTGCATTTTAAACGTTTTTCTTCACATTTTTAGTTGCGTTTAGTTTTCTGTTTAGCTCAGAATTTCATGTTTAACTAAGTGTTTAGGTCAGCTGCTGTGCTCCTTCTCTTCCCATGGCACTTATATTCATCATACATGTTCCTCAGTATCATTGTTTCATGATTAACCCCTCATATCCTGCATTTTAAACATTTTTCTTGACATTTTTATTTGCGTTTAGTTTTCTGTTTAGCTCAGAATTTCATGTTTAACTTAGTGTTTATGTCAGTTTCTGTGTTTTACTTTTAAGAGGTTGTGTTTAGGTAAGCTTTGTCGCATGTTATGAGCCTGTTTGATACAGTTCTTGTGTTTGCCAGAGTTACTATCAAAGAGGAATGTTGGTGAGCTATAGGGCGTTGGCGTCCTTCTTGTTGTTTATTAATTAGCTTGCTTTTTTTTTATCTAAAAATAGTTTTTAATTATTTTTATTATTATTTTTCTCTCTTATATATATATGTGTGTAAACAAGAAAATGTTAAAGAGAGTAAATAAAAGACATTTGTTTTCTTATCAAACCTTTGTCTTCTGTAATTGTTGTTCGTAAAACTTTCCGATGATCTCTTCTCCATCCAAAGCTTCGATTTCGTAAGTCACCGGATCGGTGTGAAATATTTTGATTATCACGAAGATTTTCGAGGTCCATCGAGGAGTATAACCCTTTTCGAAGTGCTTCTTATAAGCGTAGATTCTCACTCGATCACCGACCGCAAATTTCGGCGTTCTAGACTTCTTCCTAATCTTAGATCTTTCAGGATATAGATTCGCGTAGACCCGTTTTTCATTTCGAGGATCGCTAGCTTCCACAGGAGTCATCTTGATCGATCTGTGTCGTGTGTTGTTGTAATTTTTGACCAGACCGTTCAGAGCATATCTGTATTTCTTGGTCGAATTCGCCGTGAAGTATCTGTGCATCTTTTCCTTCATCGTTCGATTCCAACGTTCCACCATGCTGGCTTTTTCTTCGTTTTCGATCGAGTAGAGGTCGACCAATTGATGAACGTGCTTGTTGTAGAATTCCTTTCCATTATCCACCCACAATTTACTCGGTTTTCGAGAAGACGAGTCGAACACGATCTTCAGAGCCTCGGCGACGCAAGGTCCCGATTTATTCTTCAAAGCTCTGATCCAACTATATTTGGAAAACACGTCGATGACCATCAATAGATATCTGACGCCCTCGTTCCACCTCGAAAACGATCTCATGTCGACCAAGTCGGCAGACCAAATATCATCCAAACCTTTCATGAACACCCTTCTCTTTCGAAATTTACGCACGATGGGTTTGTGTAACTCCTCGGCCAATTCGCTCATCAATAATCGCTTCTTCTTCTTTTCCGATGCGCTTTTTTTTTGAACGCCCCATCCGAATCGACGTTTCGCACCGATCAGATTGCCGACCAGCAAACATTCTATCTTCTCTCTCCTGCTCGGATTCGATATGCCTCTCAATTTCCCCAACAAGTTTTTATCGCAGATGTCGTTGCGAGTCTTGGTGTCGGGATGTCCGGCGTAGCACAGATCGTGATCATACGCGGCCGCGTCCAGCCTATTCACAGGTTTGCTCCAAGATTTAGGAGTCAGATCAGCATTGAGTCTCTTGTTCAATTTTGTTCCGGGTCCCGTGAAACTGTGACCAGGCAGATGCATTTCGAAAGGTAGATTATTGATCATTTTATTCACGATGCCTTTACCTTTGCTCGCGTTCTTTTTTTGACGAATCGAGTCTTGATAGAACCACACACATCGCAAATTCCGTGAAGCATCTGTCTATCGTTTTTAGTTCGTACTTCTCGAGAATTACTCATCTTGGTAACTCTCTTACACTTTACGCAATACATTTTTAAGAGTTATTTAAATTAATTTCGTTTTTATTTTATATATAAATTTAATAATTAATTAATTCTGTTCTTATTATATATATATATATTTTTTTCAATTGCTGCTCTTGAGTACTATCATCTTACTGAATTCCTCCCTGGCCTCTTTCCTCCCCTTTTCCACGAGAGAATCCTTCATCTCTTCTTTGATGATCTGACGAGTCTTGATTCTCACGGCTTCTTTCATGGCATCGTATTTCGTTTTCTCGCTCAATATCGCGAAGTATTCTCCGTCTGATATCCCACCATCTTTCAACACCATAGCGATCATTTCGGATATCGTGTCGATCTTGGAGTCGGCCTTCAGATATAATTTCCTACTCAAAAAGTTTTCGAGCGTGCTAAACAATCCGGCGGCGAGAGCCACTCCTTCTAAGGTTAACACGATCGGAAAACCAACTGCGGTCGACAACAATCCGATGCCTGCCACGTGTAAACCCATGGAAATCGTGATGAGTGTCGTGTTGATCGCGTTGACGAATTTCACGAAACGCGAATACTTCTTCTTAAGAGAATGACGAGAATCTCTCTCGAGTTAGATACTCTTGGATTCTACTGATTTGATCAATGCGATACTTCTCTCCTCTTTCTTTTTCTTCTAGCGACGGTGCCGTTGGCAAAACGCTGATCGGATTCTCATCCTCTAATGCTGGATACAATTTATTTCTGGTTCTCATTTTTGTGCTTTTTTCCTTTCTAATATTAGATAAAAAATTTATGTGTGTATTTATTTTTATTTTCTATTCTCCCTTATTTTATATCAACGAGAAAACTTAGACGTATGCTTCATTGAACAATAATTTCATGACGCATCCCTTGTCTTCTAAAGTCAGACTTTTACGCGCCAATTTCAGTTCTTCCGAAACTGTGGGCTTGCTTTGATCCTTACAGAAGAGTAATCTCTTCCAAAATGCGATCACTTTGTCGATTTGAACGCGTTCGAACGCCGGTTAGAAATACTCTTCCCTTTCCATCGACAGACACGAATGATTCTCGTGATCGAAGTCTAGGTGATCCCGACATCCGACGCATCGTTCTAACAAGAGGCGACCTAGTTGTTCGTTCACGCAGAATGCGTAGGCTCTCATCAGCATTTTTAAAAGAAACCTTGTTCTAATAATCTGGGAAGCGTTCATGATTTACGTATTTTTTTTTATTATCTATTCGATTTTATATATTTATTTTTTGAATAACTATTTATTTATATTTTTTTTTTCTCTCCTCTATATATCAATCACTTTTTTATTTCCTCAGGAAACGTGGCAGTGGGTTTGCCAGTTCCAAATCACCTCTTTTGCGTGTACCGTACACGATTCGATTTCTGACGTAAAATCCGAAAATGGATTTCTGTGTTCACCTCCATAGGGATTCAGTGTTAAAATCGTGTACAGACACGGATGATTTAGAATCAGCAAGATGATGATTTAGAAACGGCAACACGTTTTTTGCTCGCAATTTAACACTGAATCCTATGGGGGAAACCCATTTGCCGATTCCAAATCAGACGATACACCTCTTTTTCCTTGAAATTTCACACATTTTTTTCACTCTTGAGCGATGTGTATATAGAATCCAGTGATGTGGAATCGGCAAAGCCAATTCCAAATCACCCTAAAAAACGACAAATCGTGTACCTGTACACGATTTTAACACTAAACCCTATGGAGGTGTACATTGATGTACGTGTACATGTACAAGCACATGTACATCTCAGTTGGAATCGGCCTTTATTACCTACTTCTGTGGATTTCTCAAAACAAAATTTCAAGAAAAATTGGCCTTTCGCAGGTCTTTGAGTGACAGTTCAAGTTGCAGGGACAAAATATTCCGGTATGCATTTGTTAACCCTCCAGAGGCTGCCAAGCATAGACATTTGGAGAAAATGGGCTGTTCTTGGGCAACCATAACACCAAATGTGTACCTGCAAGATAAACATAACCCCCTTCATTGGAAGTGGAGTTCACCGATGATCATTTTTGTATGTAATGAAGGTATTCACAAAACCAAGCATTAACCTGTTTAGGGCTGATTACAGAAAGATACCCCTCAAAAGGTTAAAAATTCATGTTATCCGAGGATTTCACTAAAAACATCTCATAGATTTTCAAGAAAAAAATGGCCATTCTCAGATCTTAGTGTGACATTACAAATTGCATGTACAAAATATTCCTGGAAGCATTTGTTAACCCTATGCAGGTTCTCAAACATCAAAATGTTGATAAAATGGGCTGTGTTTGCATACCCACAGCACCCGAATTTGAGAGGAGAGATCAAAATAAGTGGAAGAAGAATTCACTGAGAATTATTTTTGGAAGTAATAAGAGTATTCAAAAAACAACACTCAAACCGTTTTGGGCTGGATAAACAATGATACCCATCAAAAGCTTAAAATTCAACACTGAAAACATCTTGTAGATTTTAAAGAAAAAATGGCCATTCTCAGTTCTTGGAGTGACATTACAAGTTGCATGAATGAATATTCCTGTTAGCACTTGTTAACCCTCTACAAGCTGCCAGACATCAATATTTTGGATACATTTGAGATAAAATGGACCATTTTCAAGTAGCCACAGCACTACGTGGGTACGTGTCAAACAATCATAACTCCTTTTGTCGGTCATTGACTTGTTGGACGACAATATTGACATGAACCCACTCCATCGTTAATGATGGTTTTTACCTAAACAATTTTTTTCTCAAACATCAAAATGTTGAAAAAGTGAGCTGTGTTTGCATACCCGCAGCATCCAAAGTTAAGAGGAGAAATCAACATAAGTGGAAGTAGAATTCACTGAGAATTATTTTTATAAGTAATAAGCGTATTAAAAAAACAACCCTTAACCCGTTTTGGTCTGGATAAACCCTTAACAAGCTGCCAGACATCAATATTTGGGATACATTTGAGATAAAACAGACCATTTTCAAATAGATACAGCACTCAGTGGGTATGTGTCAAACAAACATAACTCCTTTTGTCGGTCATTAACTTGTTTGACGACGATATTGATATTAACCCTCTCCACCGTTAATGATGGTTTTTACCTAAACAATTTTTTTTATCAAACTGAGTCATTTGAGCATTCTATACTCACCTTTTTCATGACATCAATGAAGGAACTTCAGTTAGACAGCCAAAAGCAATTCATCATACACTATGGGGTCATGACAAATCATGGAATCTCATCGGGAAAAGTCATGATTCTCCAGAATCATAAAGTGTAGTTTGTTTTTTTTTCCACACATTTTTGTCTGTACGATTCAGAAGCCATTTTCGAATCGATTTTCACACAATTTGGCACACGCATAGAGGGGCAAAAAATCTAAAAATGTACCAAAGCGGAATTTTCGATTTAACCCTTATTTCGCAAGAATTGGAAAAAAACTGCCAAAATTGGGGTTTATGGGCACTTTCTCGAAACACGTCTTGTAGATTTTTTTTAAACATTCATCATTGCTAGACCTGCCTATGACACGACATTTGATACACACGACATATCAGGCGATGCATATGGTAACCCTCCACGGGCTGCCAAACTTGGCGCTGCTAAAAGTCAAAATTGTGATAAAATGTGCTGTATTTGGACGTCAACAGCACCCAATAGGTACGAAAAAAGGAAAAGAGCCCTCTTTTATCGAGCGCACAATCTATACGCATAGATTTTTGTAAGTAGTAAGGGTGTTCAAAAGTCGAAGTCTTAACCCATTTTGGACAGGTTAAAGAGAGAGACCCCTTAAAATCTTAAAATTCCCATTTTCTGTGGATTTCTCTAAAAACATCCTGTAGGTTTTCAAGAAAAAATGACTACTCACAGGTCTTTGTGTGATATTACAAGTTGCATGGGCAAAATATTCCGGTGAGCGTTTATTAACCCTCTAGAGGCTGCCAAGCATCATAATTTTGTTGAAATGGGCTGTTTTTTCGGACACGCACAGCACCCAATGCGTACCTGAGAAATAAACGTAATCTCCTTTATTGGAAGTGGAATTCACCGAGGGCCATTTTTGTAAGTAATAAGAGTATTAAAAAAACCAAGCGTTAACCCCTTTTGTGGTTGTCAATAGTGATACCCATCAAAAGCTTAAATTTTTTTTATGTTTTCCCTGGATTTCTTTACAAATATCTGGTAGAGTTTTCAAGAGAAAATGGCCACTGATAGGTCTTGGTGTCACATTACCAGTTGATAGGATAAATTATTCCGGGAAGCATTTGTTAACCCTCGATGGGCTGCTACATGTCAAAATTTTGAAAAAATAGTCTGTTTTTGGACACCTACAACATCAAATGGGAATGCAACAGAGATGCATAACTTCATTTACCGGACGCAAAACTGACAGGGAAACATTTTTGTAAGTAGTAAGTGTATTCAAAAATCGAGGTCTTAACCCATTTTTTACTAGTTAAAGAGATATACCCCTTAAAAGCTTAAAATTCCAGTTTCCTGCGGATTTCTCAAAACTAAATTTCAAGAAAAATTGACCTTTCGTAGGTCTTGGAGTGACAGTTCAAGTTGCATGGACAAAATATTTCGGTAAGCATTTGTTAACCCTCCAGAGGCTGCCAAGCATAGACATTTGGAGAAAATGGGCTGTTCTTGGGCAACCATAACACCAAATGTGTACCTGCGAGATAAACATAACCCTTTCATTGGAAGTGGAATTCACTGATGATCATTTTTGTATGTAATGATGGTATTCACAAAACCAAGCATTAACCCGTTAGGGCCGATTACAGAAGGATCCCCCTCAAAAGGTTAAAAATTCATGTTATCCGAGGATTTCTCTGAAAACATCTCATAGATTTTCAAGAAAAAATGGCCATACTCAGATCTCAGTGTGACATTACAAACTGCATGTACAAATATTCCTGGAAGCATTTGTTAACCCTATGCAGGTTCTCAAACATCAAAATATTGATAAAATGGGCTATGTTTGCATACCCACAGCACCCGAATTTGAGAGGAGAGATCAAAATAAGTGGAAGTAGAATTCACTGAGAATTATTTTTGGAAGTGATAAGGGTATTCAAAAAACGGAATTTAACCCGTTTTGGGCTGGATAAACAATGATACCCATGAAAAGCTTAACATTTATGTTTTCCCTGGATATTTCTGAAATCATATTGTAGATTTTTAAGAAAAATGGCCATTCGCAGTTCTTGGTGTGATATTACAAGTTGCATGAATAAATATTCCTGTTAGCACTTGTTAACCACCTACAAGCTGCCAGACATCAATATTTTGGATACATTTGAGATAAAATGGACCATTTTTAAATTGACACAGCACTCAGTGGGTATGTGTCAAAAAAAAATAACTGCTTTTGTCGGTCATTGACTTGTTGGATGACGATATTGACATTAACCCACTCCACCATTAATGATGGTGTTTACCTAAACAATTTTTTATCAAACTGTGTCATTTGAGACAACAATACTCACCTTTCTCATAACATCAATGAGACAGTTAAAAACAATTCATGAGACACTGCAGGTCATGAAAAATCATGGAATCTCATCTGGAAAAGCCATGATTCTCCTGAAACCATAAAGTCTAGTTATTTTTTTATTTTTATTTTTTTTTGGGGGGGGGGGGGGTGGGGGTGGGGGGCGGGTAGGCTTTTCCCTCTGGAAAAGACTATTGTTTTTCTACGGATTATTATTATTTTTTTTTTTAAGGCTTTTCCCTCTGGAAAAGACTATTGTTTTTCTACGGATTATTATTATTTTTTTTTCCCCACACATTTTGTCTGTACGATTCAGAAGCCATTTTCGAACCGATTTTCACAAAATTTTGCACACGCATAGAGAGGCCCACAATCTAAAAACGTGCCAAAAGCGAATTTTTCGATTTAACCCGTATTTTGTCAGAATTAGCAAAAAACTGCCAAAATTGGGGTTTATCGGCACTTTCTTGAAACACGTCTTGTAGATTTTTTTTAAATATTCATCATTGCTAGACCTGCCTGTGACACGACCTTTGATACACAGGAAATATCAGGCGATGCATATGGTAACCCTCCACAGACTGCCAAGCATCGAAATTTTGACGAAATGGGCCGGTTTCAGGCCCGCACAGCACCCAAACAATACACGCGAAACATAACTTCCTTTATTGGAAGTGGAATTCCACTGAGGATCATTTTTGTAAGTAATACGAGTGTTCACAAAACCAAGCGTTAACCCGTTTTGGGCTGGTTAAACAGCAATACCCCCATAAAGCTAAAAAATTAGTGTTTTCCGTGGATTTCTCCAAACGAGTCTTGTAGATTTTCAAGAAAAATTTATCACTCCCAGGCCTTGGTGTGACAATAGAAGTTGCATGGACAAAATACTGTGGTGAGCATTTGTTAACCCTCCACGGGCTGCTAAAAGTCAAAATTGTGATAAAATGGTCTATTTTTGGACACCAACAGCACCCAATGAGTACGCCACGAAGAAAAGTGCCTTTTATCGAGCGCACAATCTATATGGAAACATTGTTGTAAGTAGTAAGGGTATTCAAAAGTCGAAGTCTTAACCCATTTTGGGCAGGCTAAAGAGAGCGACCCCTTAAAATCTTGTTTACTCGCGGGTCTTTGTGTGACATTATAAATTGCATGGACAAAATATTCCGGTGAGCGTTTCTTAACCCTCTACAGGCTGCCAAGCCTCGTAATTTTCTTGAAATCGGCTGTTTTCAGACACGCACAGCACCCAAAGTGTACCTGAGAAATAAACATAATCTCCTTTGTTGGAAGTGGAATTCATCGACGACCATTTTTGTAAGTAATAAGGATATTAAAAAAACGAAGCGTTAACCCGTTTTGTGGTTGTTAATAGTGATACCCATCAAAAGCTTAAAAATTTATGTTTTCCCTGGATTTCTTTACAAACATCTGGTAGAGTTTTCAAGAGAAAAAGGCAATTGATAGGTCATGGTGTCACATTACCAGTTGATTGGATAAATTATTCTGGTAAGCATTTGTTAACCCTCCATGGGCTGCTAAATGTCAAAGTTTTGAAAAAAATACTCATCAACAGCTTAAAGATTTATGTTTTCCCTGGATTTCTTTACAAACATCTGGCAGGGTTTTCAAGAGAAAATGGCCACTGATAGGTCTTGGTGTCACACATTACCAGTTGATTGGATAAATTATTCCGGGAAGCTTTTGTTAACCGTCCATGGGCTGCTAAATGTGAAAATTTTGAAAAAATGGTCTGTTTTTGAACACCAACAACATGAAATGGGAATGCAACAGAGAAACATAACTTCTTTTACTGGATGCAAAACTGACAGGGAAACATTTTTGAAAGGTCTTAACCCATTTTTGACTAGTTAAGGAGATTTACCCCTTAAAAGCTTAAAATTCCAGTTTTCTGTGGATTTCTCAAAACAAATTTTCAAGAGCAATTGACCATTCGCAGGTCTTCGAGTGACATTACAAGTTGCATGAACAAAATGTTTTGGTAAGCATTTGTAAACCCTTCAGAGGCTGCCAAGCATGGTCATTTGGAGAAAATGGGCTGTTCTTGGGCAACCATAACACCAAATGTGTACCTACGGGATAAACATAACCTCCTTCATTGAAAGTGGAATTCACCGTCGATCATTTTTGTAAGTAATGAAGGTATTCACAAAACCAAGCATTAACTCATTTAGGGCTGGTTACAGAGCGATGCCTCTCAAAAGGTTAGAAATTCATGTTATCCGAAGACTTCTCTGAAAACATCTCGTAGATTTTCAAGAAAAAAGGCCATTCTCAGATCTTAGTGAGACATTACAAGTTGCATGTACAAAATATTCCAGTAAGCATTTGTTAACCCTATGTACGTTCTCAAACATCAAAATGTTGATAAAATGGGCTGTGTTTGCATACCCACAGCACCCGAAGTTGAGAAGAGAGATCAAAATAAGAGGAAGTAGAATTCACTGAGAATTATTTCTGGAAGTAATAAGAGTATTCAAAAAACAGCACTTAACCCGTTTTGGGCTGGATAAACAATGATACCCATGCAAAGTTTAAAATTCATGTTCTCCCTGGATTTCTCTGAAAATATCTTGTAGATTTTAAAGAAAGAAAGTAGAATTCACTGAGAATTATTTTTGGAAGTAATAAGGGTATTCAAAAAACAGCACTTAACCCGTTTGGGCTGGATAAACAATGATACCGATGAAAAGCTTAAAATTCATGTTCTCCCTGGATATTTCTCTGAAATCATATTGTAGATTTTAAAGAAAAGCGACCATTCGCACGCAGTTCTTGGTGTGACTTTACAAGTTGCATGAATAAATATTCCTGTTAGCACTTGTTAACCCTCTACAAGCTGCCAGACATCAATATTTTGGATACATCTGAGATAAAATGGACCATTTTCAAATAGACACAGCACTCAGTGGGTATGTGTCAAACAAACATAACTCCTTTTGTCGGCCATTAACTTGTTGGACGACGATATTGACATTAACCCACTCCACCGTTAATGATGGTTTTTACCTAAACAATATTTTATCAAACTGTGCCATTTGAGACTACTATACTCACCTTTCTCATAACATCAATGAGACAGTTAAAAACAATTCATCAGGCACTTCGGGTCATGAAAAATCATGGAATCTCATCCGGAAAAGCCATGATTCTCCAGAATCATAAAGTGTAGTTATTTTTTTTTTTTTTTTGGGGGGGGGGGGGGGGGTGGCGTGGGGGGTTAGGCTTTTCTCTCTGGAAAAGACTATTGTTTTTCTACGGATTATTATTATTTTTTTTTTAGGCTTTTCCCTTTGGAAAAGACTATTGTTTTTCTACGGATTATTATTTTTTTTTTTACCCACACATTTTTTCTGTACGATTCAGAAGCCATTTTCGAACTGATTTTCACAAAATTTTGCACACGCATAGAGAGGCAAAAAATCTAAAAACGTGCCAAAGCGGATTTCTCCCTGAATTTCCCTGAAAACATCTTGTAGATTTTAAAGAAAAAATGGCCATTCGCAGTTCTTGGTGTGACATTAGAAGTTGCATGAATGAATATTCCTGTTAGCACTTGTTAACCCTCTACAATATACCAGATAAAATGGACCATTTTCAAATAGACACAGCACTCAGTGGGTATGTGTCAAACAAACATAACTCCTTTTGTCGGTCATTAACTTGTCGGATGACGATATTGATATTAACCCCACTCCACCGTTAATGACGGTTTTTACCTAAACAATTTTTTTTATCAAACCGAGTTATTTGAGACTACTATACTCACCTTTCTCATAGCATCAATGAAGGAACTTCAGTGAGACAGTTAAAAACAATTCATCATACACTGTGGGGTCATGACAAATCATGGAATCTCATCGGGAAAAGCCATGATTCTCCAGAATCATAAAGTCTAGTTGTATTGTATATATTCTCCATGTTCCCGCGCAATTTTCGCGTACCGTGCGGTTCGGACATAAAAGTTTTCGGTTGATAAATTTATGTTATCCTTTTGGATATTATTATTATTATTACTGGAGTTAGGTGTCAATGAGGGGCTGTACGGACAGGATTTCTCTTCTCTGTTGAAGGGAGAATTTCTGTTTTTTTTTGGTACCTGTCGGCCATCTGGGTTCAGTTGTGTTCCCGCCGGTCCTTTTTTTCTGCTACCTTACCCTCGTAGTTGGGGGGGTGTTCTTCCACTTTCTACATCTGTTGAGTTCACCTTTTTCTTCTACTGCTCTCAACTCTGTTATGCCCAGGACTGTTCATTGTGAGCAATGCCTTTTGCCCATGCTTGTGGTGCGTTCCCGTGGCCGTTCCTCCCGACACGATCACGTCTGGTGAGAGTTATACCCCCTCCTTGGGATATGTGAAGTCTTTTCTGTGGTGGATACTGCTTGAGCTGTTGAGTAGTCTGGTGAAGAGATGCCCGGTTCCGGGTCTATGGTCCCTCTCCAGTCGACATCTGAGGCTGTCACTAGGGTTGTGACTCCTCCTTTGGAGCCGAGCTCGTTTGCACTCTCTCCTTTTCCATCAGTTTCAACAGCTCCCGTCGAATCTGCTGCTACTGCTGTTCCGTCTACGTCATCGGTCATCGTTTCTGCCGGCCTCTGCTTATCCATGCAGTGGTCTGCAGCGATGTCTGGTAGTGTAGACGTGGGGTATCGGTCTCAGCCTTTCCTGACTTCAACTCGGCGAAGTCGGAAGGGGCTGCCGACCGAACCATCCGCTGTGGCCTCTCAGCCGTTGAGCACAACAGTTTTATCCCTGCAGGGGTTTGCAGAGGTGTCTGGTAGTGTGAGCGTGGGGTATCGGCCTCAGCCTTTCCTAACTTCAACTCATCGAAGTCGGGAGGGGCTGCCGACCGAACCCTCTGCTGTGGTATCTCAGCTTTCGAGTCTTACCCACGTCCGATCGTGTTCTGACGGCAGACACCAGCAATCTCGGGTGGGGTGCAACGTAGGATCCTCTTGGTCTTTCCCTTCATGGTGCATGGGACCAGGATCAAACAGCTGTTTAATCAACTGGAAGGAGCTTCTTGCTCTTCTGAGTTTCCGGCAGTGGATCCTCCACCTTTCGAATCGCGAAGTCCTTCTGTTGTCCGACAATTCGACAGTGGTTGCTTACATTTGGAACCAGGGTGGCACGCACTCGGTTCCCATGTACGAATTGTCTCGGGATCTTCTACTGGTCGCTCAGGATGTCAACGCCGGAGTGGTGGTTCGTGACCTTCCTGGTCGTCTGCACGATCTCTTTGCGACTCTTTGAAACCATCAGGTGGACACTTTCGTGTCCCCGTGCCCAGATCCTCCGGCTTTTGCCGTGGATGCTCTTTTACTCGATTGGAACAGTCTTGTCGGCTATGCCTTCCCACCGGTTCCTATTCTGCAGTTGTCGAATCATTCTGATCGCTCCTCTGTCGCCTCAGTGGGTGTGGATCAATCAGCTCCGCTCTCTGTTGCCGGCGGTTCCGGCACGTCTTCCTCTACGTCCCGATCTTCTTTGCCAAGGTCACCCGAGGAGGTTTCACGTCGACCCGACTTCATTTTGCCTTCACGCATATCTTTTGTCAGGTCCTGTCTCCTCCGTAGAGGTTTTATCGAGACGAGCAGTGGAGTGCATTTCTTCTTCAAAGAGACTCTCCACTGGTTTAGTCTATGCGGCTAAGTGGAAGGTCTTCTGTCGATGGTGTGCCGATCACTCTGTTGATTATGCCAATCCTTCGATTTCACAGATTGTGGAGTTTCTGGTATATCTGTTTGATTCTCGGGGGCTCCAGCCTGTTACCATCAAAGGGTACAGGTCTATGCTTTCGGAGACCTTTTCGTATGTGGGACAGCGTCGTATCGGCACTAATCCATACCTCTCCAAGCTTGTTCGGCACTTTTCCTTGCAAAGGCCTAGGACTTTGCAGCTTACCCTAAGATCTTGAGGGGTGGGGGTGTGAACCATTACCCGAGGTGGATAGGTGTTTTCTCACATACAAAGACGGCTTTTCTGGTGGCTTTTGCCTCAGCCAGACGGGTTGATGAGCTTCAAGCCCTCTCGGTTGACCCGGTCTTTTTCAGGAGCTCCCCCAACAGTGTTACGTTTACCACTGATTGCTCCTTTCTGGCCAAGAATCGGATACCAGAAACTACTCCACCTCCTATCTATATCAGGGCTCTTACTTCTACTGAGGGTAACCGCCCTCTGCTCTGTCTAGTTTGTGTAATTCGCATTTATCTCAATAGGACGCAGTTCATTAGGAAAGGCAGGAAACGATTTTTTACCCCTACTGGGTGTGCGCCGGTGGCGCTCGACCTAGTTTTGGCTTATTTTTTCTTGGTGCTTTTGCACCACTTTTCTTTTCTTGGAAAAGATCAAAATAGAGAGTATATTTTCCGGGTTAGGGTCCTCCACTGTAGTGCAAGCCTGTAGTAAACAATTGCGGTGTGTGTAATAAGAAAGGGAATTTCCTATAAAACTTAAATTTCCAACTTCTCATGACTTGCCCTCCGAATTTCCAACTGTAGTAAAATTTTGCACCCCACCCTACCCCCTCGCTACGCCCCCGAATGCATATCCAACCCATATCATTTTATCACAAAACTTATCACACACAAATCCTAAGAGCTCCAGACGTATATTTATCCAAAACAATAGCATTTTAGAAAACGGGAAATAAGGTGTTGCTTTAGGCATCCTTTTTAACTTATGCTATACTTATTCTTATTGTCCCCATATTTTCAACTAAATTACTGAGGTACTTACAGAGGAGTGGAAATAAGCTGTAAGATAACCACTAGAGTCTTTCTCTTACATTTTCACTTTTCTCATACTTGACATCATTTTTTGGATTAAAGTTGGAAAATTTAGAAAATTAATATGGGGGTTCTGGTATTTAGGGGAACCGACAGAGGAGTCTATGGAAAAAAACACAAACCCCAACCAAGAATAAAAAAATTGAAATGAGGTGGTGTTTTCGAACACGTCTGTAAGAGATACATAAGACAAGATGAAGCACGGAAGTAGGAGAGGGATGAACCGTTCCCGATTGGCTGGATCTCATGTGACGTCATAGTCACGTGACCAGTGATGTCATGCTTGATTGTTATGGTAACCCACGTGAGCGGCCATCTTGTGACGTCATCCCCATAGTGGTACGTAGTCCTGGCGTGCATGCTTGATTGTTATGGTAACCCGCGTGAGTTGCCATCTTGTGACGTCATCCCCATAGTGGTATGTGGTCCTGGCGTGCATGCGCAGCGCGTGTTGTTTGGGTGATACGTGTTTTCGTCGTCATTTTGTATACTGGAGGCCGCCATCTTGGTTTCTATGGCAGCATGTGGTTGCTATGTGACCCAAATGCTTACAACAAGACTGGGGTATGTTCGATTGAATTGGAGTATCACGAATTACCACAAACAACCCGACAAGTTGTACTATTTCGAATTCTTTCAGAATTCTCTGCTTCTATCTATATATGCTATAGTTTTCGTCTACCTGACCATGTTCCTTTCTCCTGGAGTATACTCCAGTAGAGTAGAAGAGCCTATCAACTGGAACAGCTTTGCTTATTGTTACTATATTTAGCAATTTCTGGTCTGTTCTTGTTAGTTCTAACCCTATTCTGAGTACTCTTGTTGTGTAAAAACAATTCATCATACACTGTGGGGTCATGACGAATCATGGAATCTCATCGGGAAAAGCCATGATTCTCCAGAATCATAAAGTCTAGTTGTATTTTATATATTCTTCGTGTTCCCGCGCGATTTTCACGTACCGTGCGGTTCGGACATAAAAGTTTTCGGTTGATAAATTTATGTTATCCTTTTGGATATTATTATTATTATTACTGGAGTTAGGTGTCAATGAGGGGCTGTACGGACAGGATTTCTCTTCTCTGTTGAAGGGAGAATTTCTGTTTTGTTGGTACCTGTCGGCCGCCTGGGTTCAGTTGTGTTCCCGCCGGTCCTTTTTTTCTGCTACCTTACCCTCGTAGTTGGGGGGTGTTCTTCCACTTTCTACATCTGTTGAGTTCACCTTTTTCTTCTACTGCTCTCAACTCTGTTATGCCCAGGACTGTTCATTATGAGCAATGCCTTTTGCCCATGCTTGTGATGCGTTCTCGTGGCCGTTCCTCCCGACACGATCACGTCTGGTGAGAGTTATACCCCCTCCTTGGGATATGTGCAGTCTTTTCTGTGGTGGATACTGCTTGAGCTGTTGAGTTGTCTGGTGAAGAGATGCCCGGTTTCGGGACTATGGTCCCTCTCCAGTCGACATCTGAGGCTGTCACTAGGGTTGTGACTCCTCCTTTGGAGCCGAGCTCGTTTGCACTCTCTGCTTTTCCATCAGTTTCAACAGCCCCCGTCGAATCTGCTGCTACTGCTGTTCCGTCTACGTCATCGGTCATCGTTTCTGCCGGCCTCTGCTTATCCATGCAATGGTCTGCAGCGATGTCTGGTAGTGTAGACGTGGGGTATCGGTCTCAGCCTTTCCTGACTTCAACTCGGCGAAGTCGGAAGGGGCTGCCGACCGAACCATCTGCTGTGGCCTCTCAGCCGTTGAGCACAACAGTTTTATCCCTGCAGGGGTTTGCAGAGATGTCTGGTAGTGTGAGCGTGGGGTATCGGCCTCAGCCTTTCCTAACTTCAACTCATCGAAGTCGGAAGGGGCTGCCGACCGAACCCACTGCTGTGGTATCTCAGCTGTCGAGTCTTACCCACGTCCGATCGTGTTCTGACGGCAGACAACAGCAATCTCGGGTGGGGTGCAACGTAGGATCCTCTTGGCCTTTGCCTTCATGGTGCATGGGACCAGGATCAAACAGCTGTTTAATCAACTGGAAGGAGCTTCTTGCTCTTCTGAGTTTCCGGCAGTGGATCCTCCACCTTTCGAATCGCGAAGTCCTTCTGTTGTCCGACAATTCGACAGTGGTTGCTTACATTTGGAACCAGGGTGGCACGCACTCGGTTCCCATGTACGAATTGTCTCGGGATCTTCTACTGGTCGCTCAGGATGTCAACGCCGGAGTGGTGGTTCGTGACCTTCCTGGTCGTCTGCACGTTCTAGCTGTCTCCCTGTCCCGGCGGGGCGGGGCCATTTCCACCGAGTGGATGCTTCACAGGGCGGTGTTCCAGTCGCTTTGAGATCTCTGGGGTCGTCCCCACATCGATCTCTTTGCGACTCTTTGAAACCATCAGATGGAGACTTTCGTGTCCCCGTGCCCAGATCCTCCGGCTTTTGCCGTGGATGCTCTTTTACTCGATTGGAACAGTCTTGTCGGCTATGCCTTCCCACCGGTTCCTATTCTGCCTCAGGTTCTAATCAAAATACGAACCTGCAGTTGTCGAATCATTCTGATCGCTCCTCTGTCGCTTCAGTGGGTGTGGATCAATCAGCTCCGCTCTCTGTTGGCGGCGGTTCCGGCACGTCTTCCTCTACGTCCCGATCTTCTTTGCCAAGGTCACCCGAGGAGGTTTCACGTCGACCCGACTTCATTTTGCCTTCACGCATATCTCTTGTCAGGTCCTGTCTCCTCCCTAGAGGTTTTATCGAGACGAGCAGTGGAGTGCATTTCTTCTTCAGAGACACTCCACTGGTTTAGTCTATGCGGCTAAGTGGAAGGTCTTCTGTCGATGGTGTGCCGATCACTCTGTTGATTATGCCAATCCTTCGATTTCACAGATTGTGGAGTTTCTGGTATATCTGTTTGATTCTCGGGGTCTCCAGCCTGTTACCATCAAAGGGTACATGTCTATGCTTTCGGAGACCTTTTCGTATGTGGGACAGCGTCGTATCGGCACTAATCCATACCTCTCCAAACTTGTTCGGCACTTTTCCTTGCAAAGGCCTAGGACTTTGCAGCTTACCCTAAGATCTTGAGGGGGGTGGGGGGTGGGGGGGGGGGTGTGTGAACCATTACCCGAGGTGGATGGGTGTTTTCTCACATACAAGACGGCTTTTCTGGTGGCTTTTGCCTCAGCCAGACGGGTTGATGAGCTTCAAGCCCTCTGGGTTGACCCGGTCTTTTTCAGGAGCTCCCCCAACAGTGTTACGTTTACCACTGATTGCTCCTTTCTGGCCAAGTATCGGATGCCAGAAACTACTCCACCTCCTATCTATATCAGGGCTCTTACTTCTACTGAGGGTAACCGCCCTCTGCTCTGTCTAGTTCGTGTAATTCGCATTTATCTCAATAGGACGCAGTTCATTAGGAAAGGCAGGAAACGATTTTTCTGCCTCTTTTTCCTGGTCGACAGGAGATCTCTTCTCAATCCATTCCTCGATGGATTTGTCTTGCTATTCACGCGACTTACGCTCGTCTAGCAACTGACGATTGTATTACCAATCGTATTTCTGCCCACGAGGTGCGTGCATTGTCTACCTCTTGGGCTTATACTATCTCCGTCATGTTGTCGGATGTTATGCAGGTAGTCTACTGGAGAAATGCTACTTTCTCCACCTATCTGCGTCATTGCAGGAGCAGTCAGATGACCTTTTTACTATGGGCCCTCTTTCTTTTGCTCAGGCTGTTGTCTACCCTAGCTATTAGGCTTCTTACAAGGTCATTTCCAGCTCTGTGCTGTTACTGCCTTTTCTGTCTGTGCGTCGCACAGGACCATACGCTTCATCTCTCATTGTCTTTTTATTGATGATTGTGATGCTATGTTTTGATAGGCCTGGGGACTTCTTCCTCTGTCCACGGTTCCAGTGCAATTGGGTTATGTGGGGGTTGGTTATGTGATTGCCTCCATCCTATTGTCTATTCTGCCTGTAGTAAACAATTGTAAGGTAGATTGATAAGAAATTTAAATTTTATGGTAAATTTCCTTTCTTATTATTCCTACCACAATTGTTTACATGGAGGCCCTCCCGTCTTCTTATTCGGGTAAGAATCCTTCCCCCCTGCTGATCACATAACTCCAATGTTCGCGGATTCAGAATAATGATTCATTAGTTACTGCCTGTGCACTGGATGCCGGAAGCCGTGGATTTGTACTAAGAGAAGTGCGTCCCCTACTGGGTGTGCGCCGGTGGCGCTCGACCTAGTTTTGGCTTATTTTTTCTTGGTGCTTTTGCACCACTTTTCTTTTCTTGGAAAAGATCAAAATAGAGAGTATATTTTCCGGGTTAGGGTCCTCCACTGTAGTGCAAGCCTGTAGTAAACAATTGCGGTGTGTGTAATAAGAAAGGGAATTTCCTATAAAACTTAAATTTCCAACTTCTCATGACTTGCCCTCCGAATTTTCAACTGTAGTAAAATTTTGCACCTCACCCTACCCCCCTCGCTACGCCCCCGAATGCATATCCAACCCATATCATTTTATCACAAAACTTATCACACACAGATCCTAAGAGCTCCAGACGTATATTTATCCAAAACAATAGCATTTTAGAAAACGGAAAATAAGGTGTTGCTTTAGGCATCCTTTTTAACTTATGCTATACTTATTCTTATTGTCCCCATATTTTCAACTAAATTACTGAGGTATTTACAGAGGAGTGGAAATAAGCTGTAAGATAACCACTAGAGTCTTTCTCTTACATTTTCACTTTTCTCATACTTGACATCATTTTTTGGATTAAAGTTGGAAAATTTAGAAAATTAATATGGGGGTTCTGGTATTTAGGGGAACCGACAGAGGAGTCTATGGAAAAAAACACAAACCCCAACCAAGAATCAAAAAATTGAAATGAGGTGGTGTTTTCGAACACGTCCATAAGAGATACATAAGACAAGGTGAAGTACGGAAGTAGGAGAGGGATAAACCGTGCCCGATTGGCTGGATCTCATGTGACGTCATAGTCACGTGACCAGTGATGTCATGCTTGATTGTTATGGTAACCCGCGTGAGCGGCCATCTTGTGACGTCATCCCCATAGTAGTACGTAGTCCTGGCGTGCATGCTTGATTGTTATGGTAGCCCACGTGAGTGGCCATCTTGTGACGTCATCCCCATAGTGGTATGTGGTCCTGGCGTACATGCGCAGCGCGTGTTGTTTGGGTGATACGTGTTTTCGTCGTCATTTTGTATACTGGAGGCCGCCATCTTGGTTTCTATGGCAGCATGTGGTTGCTATGTGACCCAAAGGCTTACAACAAGACTGGGGTATGTTCGATTGAATTGGAGTATCACGAATTACCACAAACAACTCGACAAGTTGTACTATTTCGAATTCTTTCAGAATTCTCTGCTTCTATCTATATATACTATAGTTTTCGTCTACCTGACCATGTTCCTTTCTCCTGGAGTATACTCCAGTAGAGTAGAAGAGCCTATCAACTGGAACAGCTTTGCTTATTGTTACTATATTTAGCAATTTCTGGTCTGTTCTTGTTAGTTCTAACCCTATTCTGAGTACTCTTGTTGTGTCATTTATCCAGATCACCCATCAGTTCACTTTCCTGGCGCTAACTAACCAATCAGATTGTTTCATTCCCCGTAATCTTTATGCAGAGTTATCTCCCCTTATTACAACAATGTCATGTATGATTCTCATCACCTCTTTATCCAATGGCCACGTCCCATGGAATCCCTTTTTGTGAAACGTCTCTGGTTATGGAATCCCTTTTTAGTCGTATGAGGCCATGAGGGCTATGAGAAACGCCCTCAATGAGGTCTATTCTACTATCCCTATTAGCCTCATTTCTGTTGAGGCCATGAGGGCCATGAAAAAATCCCTCAGTGAGGGCTAATTTACCGTCCCTCTTAGTCTCATTTCGGTATTTAAGGATACCTATGATCCAGCTCCTATCTCCTATATGGCTCCTATACGGTTCCTATACAGGTAGTCTTACCAATGGCTTCCATCTTATCTCCAAAGCGCCAAGGCGACTACTTGTCTATGGTCTATCTGTCCTATCATTAGGTTCTACACCAGTCTTGTTCCATTGCGGCCTTGTACCAATACTATCGTCCATTAATATTGACTTCTAACACTACTTCCTACCTATACCTATCTCAGTCTCGACTATAACATCGATCAAGGTTAAATCGTATTGCTCCATTTCCCCTATATACATGTAAATGGGGTATATAAGGCATTCCGTAATTGAGATTCTTATCCGACTCCGCAAAATTTGGATTCCGTGATTTGACATATACACTCGATTGTATGGAAAGGGACTGATAACACCCAATTATTATTGCAAGAACCTGAACAGATAAAACATGCAACCAACCACTACAAAACGAAGAATGTATAAAAGTGAACGAAGATCCAGCACTACTAAGATAGATGTGAACACAACAAACATAACGAACTTTTCCTTAATCTTAACGCCCAATAAATTCAATACAACTTTCACCTGAATGAACTATAATCCTAATGAGAATATAACATGTAAGAATCCAACTGAACAGACGAAACATGAACGAAGATGAACTGGTTGGAAAGAACCGAATTATGAACAGATCCAACACAACCACGGTTGAACAGATTCCAATGAAGTCGTAGGGAACGAAGATCCAACACAACCAAGATCGAAGTAAACATAACATAACAAAGTGAACAAAGATCGAACTAGTTGGATTGATCGAACACAACCAAGATTGAAGTGAACAGAACAAAGTGAACGAAAATCGAACTGATCTGATTGAACACAACGAAGATCGAATTCAACTGAACAAAGTTTTGAATGGACTGTCATGTCACTGCTATCTTTATATGGTAACACATTTTTAAGAGTATTTTTAGTGTGACGTCATCAGGATTCTCTGAGCCATTTAGTGCAGCAGTTTTATATGGATGTTTCTGATTGGACTACTGTTAATAGTTTTATGTTGTGAAGGCGGATTGATGCAATGCGGTGGGAAATGTTTTATTCAACTGCTCTTACAACTAATATTGTCAGTTAAAAACGTATTGGAGAAGTTTTGTTGAGACGACGCAAGAAGCTTGCTACTCTACTTGATTAGCGATCATTTCCTTAGCTGGGCAGCAAAACACTTGATGTGAGTTGATAATCTGTCAGTAATAACAGCTCAGTGGCGACGAGGATGTTTACATTTTGAACCTGTGGGATTACATTTTTTCTCCCATTCGTTGGTTTATTGGAATATTTTTCTTTCTTTTTTCTTGCTTTTCATGTAGAATTTTTTTATTTGTAAGAAACAAGAGGGAAGAATTTTTCTCGACTGCTTTGTTGATGTGGATATTTTTGATCCGATCAGCAACGGTTGTGAATGACAGCTCAGTGACCAATCACGTGACTCAGATTGTCAAATTTTGACAGTTGGAAATTTTTCAGTTGTACAAACAAAATAATGGCTGTTTCATATACTGTTTAGCTTATAATCATTAGGATGTAGGCTAATTGTTCATATTTTGATAATTTATAAATTGTAAGGAAAAATATTTTTTATTACCATTGTACCAATTTAATTTTTTTTTGACAATGGCATCATCAATGAAGGGATAGGGTTAAGTAGGGCAGATATAAATCTGTTTTACAGACATAAGTCTGACTGAATGTTTAGCCCCTGAAAGCTTTGAAGCTTTGTCTCTCAAATTAAACAAGAAACCCTTTATGAAAATGATTGATTTCGGTGAATATCTAGAAAGGTCAACCTTTTTCAAATCACCATGTATGAAAGATAAAAGGACTCGAGAGAGATTAGAACAAGTCAATGATAAATATAAAGACTGTCCGCCATCCACAGAGGTTCTTGATGAACTATGGTCCAAATATTGTTTGAACTTGCAAGCAAATTGTTGAGAAAGTCAAGTTGATCTAAATTTGCCTGAATCGCCTTTGAGGGTGCAAGCTGGTAACTTGGCTCTCAAAAGTGAGACATCACAATTGAACATTATACAAAATCCTTCCAATTTTGAAGCTTCGTTTATGAAGCATACTGTTAAACCAGCAGAATCTATAAACTTTGCAGCCTCATTGTGTTCTACCCCCAAAAGAAGCAATTTATCAAGAGAATCCCAGCTACCTGATCTTACCCTAACTGAACAAATTTCTGAACTGAAGGGGGAAAGAAGGAAGCTGGAATCATTGTTACAGGAAATTGATTCCAAAACTAAATCTTTGTAGAATCTGGAATTGGAAGCAAAACCTCGAAGGACTATTCTCGGTCGTAAATTAACTGTGACAATACCCCAAAAGTTGACTCGTTTGACAGATTTTCCATGGTAACAAAGGCAGAACCATTTCAGACAGATATCGGATTTGATCTTTTTGATAGCTTTCCGAGGCATAATCCACCAACTCCTTTAGTTAAAACTTGCAAACCAATACAACCAACCAGATACAACCCCAACACTCTGTTCAATTGCTAATTCCGATGCAACCTGATTTTTCCTCATCCGGACACATAAATGTAGGACTTACTCCAAGGGAGCGTGGAATTTTGTCACCAAATCTTAAATATGATGGCAAGGCAAGTTTCTGTGGTTTTATGGCCAAGTTCAATATGTTCATCAATCAAGGAGATTTAGACTACTGCCCTTTGTTTTTGGTTAAAAGGAATAACTCTAAATTATTATGCTTTCTTCAACAAAACATATCCAAATATCAGGTTTTCCGACTTGATAAACAAGTTTGAGTTGAGATATGATTCTCAACAACCACTTGAAGCATTGAGTGCTCAGTTTCACTCAATGGTTCAGGGGAAGGATGAATTAATTACTGATTGGGCTGACAAAGTACTGGAGCTAGCGATAAAAGTTTGGGTATGTTCTCCTGAACGGATCATTACTGGGCATGCAGTTTCCCGTTTTTGTCAGGGATTATTTGATAAGGCAACGGGAGAATATGTTAAACGGCATGTAGAAAATTATGTTAGTTCTCGCAAGGCTTGTAACCTTTCAAAGAAGCGGAACGACGCCCTAGGGCCTCTTTAACATCATTTCAGTCTGGGTCACCAATGGAACGAGTACATATGGATTATTTAGGGCCTCTTCCAAAAACTCATCGTGGAAATGAACATGTATTGATGATGGTGGATCAATTTTCGAAATGGGTAGAATGTATTCCATTGCCATCACAAACGGCTGAGGATACTGCCCGAGCAGCTGTAAATGAATGTTTTAGTAGATTCGGGTTCCCTTTTGAAATTCTCACTGATCAGGGTCGGAATTTCGAAAGTGCTTTATTCAAATCAGTGTGTGAACTTAATCAGGTAAACAAGGTTAAGACAACCCCTTATCGTCCCTCTGTGAATGGACAGGCTGAAAATTACAATAAAACTCTAATGGGGGCGGTTAGATGTTACATTGATAAACAGGATCCTAAAAACTGGGATTTACATGTTGCTCAGATTGCGACTGCTATTAGATCATCAGTCTATCAACAAACAAAATGTACCCGTAATAGAGTTATGCTAGGAACTGAAGTAAACAAACAATTTGATCTTGTTTACCCAACCACTACGGCAACTAAGGAAACAAAGTTGACTAATGCTATTAAAACCACTCATGAACTTGCTAGGGACAAGTTAAAGCAAGCTTAAGTAAAGATGAAAAGAAATGACACTAAGGTTTTATTAAAATCTTATAAAGTTGGTGATGTAGTATACTTGTTGGACACTGTAGTAATAAAGGGTCGTAGTATCATACCAAGCTGGCCACAAATTAGAAAGGCCCTGCAGTTGTTGTAAAAGTGATTACTTCTAGTTTGTTCCATGTGAAGTTGAGAACTACTGAGGTAACTCTCCATCACGATCGACTGAAATTGTGTACCGATCGGGAGTTGCTTAAGTTGGTCATGGTAGTGAAAAAACGCCTAAAAGAACGTGAAGCTCTCTTGATTCAAATAACGCCCTTGATGAAATTCTATATTGCTTATGCAGCAAACCACAGCAGAATAAATTTATGATCCAATGTGATAACTGTTTGGAATGGTATCAAGTGATGTTCAAGTTTCTGCCAATATGGCAAAGAAGATTAAAGAATATTTCTGTCCAGAATGTGAAGATTGATTATGATAACATCTGTTGTCTTTTTCAGTTCTGACATGTTTCAAGAAAAGGAAACCATGCAGGCGGATACAGTGAGAGAAGTAGCTCAAAGTGAGTTATTAGAACATGTCAGCCCAAAAAAGGCTGATAAATTTAAGTGTGGACAGTTTGGATCTAACTCTTTTAATGAGGTCCACTGTTCTATCTTGGGAGAAACACATTCTGGTCCTGCCTTGTTTGGAATGGGTCACTCTTCTGAGAGTAGAGTTATAGAGGTTGGTCCCAACTTATTTAGAAGGGGTGACTCTAGCTATCAAGGGGAATTGTCTGGTCCTAGCCATTACGGTGAGGGCCATACCTCCAAAAAATTGGGAAAAATGTCTGGCTCAAGTCATTACGGCGAGGGTCACATCTCCAAAAATGACACTGTTCTTCAGGCTAGTAGTTTAAAAGCATACCGAAGTCTGGTCAAGAAGAGAAATCGAAAACTTAAATGTCATGGAAAATCGAAATTGTCCTGTGTCATTTGTAAATCTCAAGTTTCTAATCTCCGTAGTTATTTTCTTTTCAAACATGCACCATAATTTCTGTGGGATATCTCTGATTTAGATTTACATACAAAAGCTGTAGTTACATTGTTAAAACTGTTTTGTCACTCAGATATTCTAAGTGAAAAGGAACTCAAATCTGCTTGTGATTTTGTAAATAATGGTGCTTTTCTCCCTTTACAATCCACGATTGATGAAATTTATATACCGGTTATGCAGGAACTTTGTGTGAAACTTGGTGTGGTTCCCCCTGCTGCCTTTGTTCTTCACCCAGTTAATTTACCGGGGTGTTTTGTCCACTGGCGGGTGGTAGGTATAAAAGTCGGATCCTAACTCACTTTTGTACATGTACATGTACATGTACACATAAACGTACATGTACCCACAGAGTTCAGTGTTAAAATATACAATACATGTAAAAAACATTTTTTGTACATTTTGAGTTAGAATCCGCTGCACTCATTGATCATCGCATTTAAGACAGTTCAACAGTTTTAGACGGTTCAATCAGCCATTGATGAACGAGTGCGGATTCTAACTCAGGATGCGTGGAAGAAATCGACCCTCGAATTTTCCCAACGTTCGCCATCGCATTTTAGACAGCACGATTGGTCGTTTGTTAACACGCTGCAGTTTCTAACTCAGAATAAGATGTCGAAAAAAAAGAATCAACAAAATTTTCCCAACGTTCATCGTCACATTCTAGACTGTGGTGGATGCAATCCAGTCGCTGACGAACGATTGCGGATTCTAACTCAGAAGAAATCCGAGTTGGAAATCCTCTATTGTTCATCGTCGCGTTCTGGACGGTCCGATCGATTGTTGACAAATGTTTGGTGATTTCTGGGGACAAAAAATAGGAAAAATTAAGATGTCGAAAAAATTAGAATCGACGAAATTCTCTCAACGTTCATCGTCACATTCTAGACTGTGGTGGGTGCGATCCAGTCGTTGATGAACGATTGCAGATTCTAACTCAGAAGAAATCTCAGATAATTAATTGATCTCAGTTATGATAAATGGTTGTTTTCAAAAACATTGTCATTCATCTATTGAATGGGCGAGTGTCTGTGTGAATGTTTTCAAATGTGTTTCTCGAAGCGAAGCGAAAATGACACTTTTTGAAAGTATACTCTTTGTGCAATCTACCTGTCTCTCTGTAGGTGTTATTTTGCTTGAATAAACTATTTACTATTAAAAGGTTGAAAATACGTTTAATCAAAACTACGCCAATAACTCAAAAGCGATTTTGTTTTTGACGGCATTAAGTTGTTGAGCTGAAAACTGCTCTAAGGATGAAAAGCCGAGCAGATCAAAGATTAACTCTGAGTTCTCACTGTGGGAAAATAACCGTTCATGTGATTTAACATTTTGAAGCGATGCATTATCGAAGTTTATTTGAGATTAACTCTGAGTTCTCACTGTGGGAAATAACCGCTGATGTGATTAAACGTGTTTGAAGCGATGCATTATTGACGTTTTTATTTGTAAGTTTTTCTTTTCTTTCCAACTCGAGAGAAAAAATGTTTTTGTGCATCAAAGATTCCAAGCGAAGGCATGAGCTCCTCAACAAATATGAGCGGCTCAAGGAAAGCATTCGATCCGCCGATAGAAGCAGACAATTGGGAGAGGTGGAATTGAGACGAGAGACCACCAAACTATTCAAACCCGTGACGGAGGTTCAGGAACGAAGCAAGAAGATCGTCGAGGAACTGAGACCCATAAAAGATAGTTCTTTGAGAACGGGTTCGTTACCTGGTAGTTTTACACAGTTTTCCATTCAAAGATCTCCATCGGATAATGTTCCTGTGGGAATCGAAACCGATGTGAGCGAGAGTGATGATACAGCTTTGACTATTACCACTAGCAGTGTTGTGTCGTCTGATGATGGTGGTAAGAGAGATGTGTTGTATGGAATTTGCGAGGATTCGAACGGTACGACTTTCGTGGGCGACACTGAAGTGCGAGAGGAGAGTCGATATTTCGTCGTCGGTCAGATTAAGTATCCGAATACTCCAGAAGTACAAAATTTGCTTCGATACGACAAGCCTGGAGATTACACCGATGAGGATCACGACAATTACGGCGACATTCTGGTTCAGACCCATGCAATGAAGAGGAATAATGACGCCAGTGAGACGAGACCCAAAGCCAACACATATTAAAAGTTGATGAATGTGGTGAGACCCATATGGTTGATGAATAAGAAATTCATCGAATCGGTGACGGAAAGGGAGTGATGACCACTTTTCTTTCACGTGATTCCGACGTTCTGTTCGAGAGATTGAAATTGTTGATGGCTAGTCAGCGCACTGGTAATACGGGGGTGGATAATCAGATAGTGAGTATATGCGATAAATTGGTGAGGCAGAAGGTCTTGGATAGACAAGATTATAAAAGGTTGATGAACGAATTGAAAGATTGATATATAGTAAGTAGAGGAAAACAAAATAGATAAATAAAAGTAAATCTACACTAAAAATAATAAAAAGGTATTTAAAACAAAAACAAAAAAAACTATTTACGAGGGAAAAACAAAATAAAAATAAAAATATGTTGGTGATAAAGAACAGGGGATATGTCAGAACTTAGACCAAGGCGGTTCTGGTATTGTGGATTCTATAACGCAAGCGTTCACGAGCGATGCTGGTAGAAAACTTGCATCAACCACGCTCGAGGTCAGTAAGAAGATGGCTTTGGATGCTGGTAAGAAAACCGCTTCTGAAGCTAGTGGTAGGATCACTTTGGTAGTGGGCAAGAGGGCAGCAGATGCGTTGATTGATAAATTGATCAGTCCACTGGTGAAGCGAGCTACGTTAGAGCAATCGTCAAAAAGTTGGAAAGATTTTAAGGATGCTGTGGTACCCATACAAGATCTAGCCAAAATTCCGAGTGGATCTGGATTGAAGAGAACCCACGATGGTGTAATATAAATAAATAATATTCAAAAATATATACATTTATAAAACCAAGTTTGAAAACATAAAGAAACCGAGTTTGAAAACATAAAAAATTGAGTTTGAAAATCTAAATAAAAAAAAAAGATGAATGTCAAAGATATGTCTTGAAACGACGCCGTGACCAAGAGGTTGAACAACGAGTTCTTTCCCAAGAGCATAAGGGGTTTGATAGTGGGAAAATTTAATTGCGGAAAGACCAATCTGTTGATAAATCTGTTGTCGCAACCCGGCTGGTTGGATTATGACAGGTTATTCATGTTTGGCAAGAGCCTGTTTCAACCCGAATACTTCGAGAGTGCAGGGTACCGTAGATTGCCCAAGAATGTCATAGCCAGAATCTTTGTCAGTAGGGAGGAATTCGACAAAAGCGGAGCTTCTCTTTCGACCATTTTGGATGGTGCGGTGATGGAATTGATGAAGAAAAATGCGTCTTCGAATGTCAAGTGTCGATTTTATGAGAACCCGAGTGACGTTCCGGATTCCAGGGTATTGAAATCAGAAAATAAGAATCTCATAATTTTTGACGATCTGCTTTTGGAGTGACAGAACCGATGTGAATTGTATTACGTCAGGGGTCATCACAGTAACGTGTTCTGTTTCTACCTGTCTCAGAATTATTTGCGACTGCCCAGACAAACAATAATGGAAAACGCTAATTTCCTGTTCTCTTTCGCCAGGATCTCAAGAATCCCAATCACATCTACGGAGATCACATCACAAACGACACTAGCAGAGAAGAATTCAGGAGATTCTGCAAGAGAGTTTGGGACGGAGGACTTCACGATTTCGTCGTGATCAATTTGACTAGCGAATTTAATCAGTCGTATCTTCTCCTTTTTTGCATATGTGTTGAATGTTTATCTTTACTTTTGTGAGGTTTTTTTTACTTCGGTCAACGCTCTCTCACCACCCAAGCTGTCTACGAGTTCGAGAGAGATTTTTGGATATATGTAACTTCCGTAGGGCAAAGACAAATCGATCTTATCGAATTCTTTGTCTTTGGCTATGACGATATTTTGTAGATCACTTTGGTACTCGTAAAATAAATCAAGCGTGGCTTCGTCCAGTTTCAAAGGCATGCTATATGTGTCATATTTGTGCTGTAATCCCTTCATCTCGACCCCATTCAGTTCAATACCATCGTGTCGTTGTAATCTATAAATTTTACAACCGAGTTTCTTGCACGTTTTGACTCATTTCAGTTTCAATTCGCATCTTTTAGGTGTTGTTCTCATGGTTGATTATTTTTTTTTTTTATAAATTATTGCAAATAATAATACATTTGAATTTTGTGTTTTTTTGTTAAATGATAATTTTTGTAAAAAAGTTTTTCTCTCTATATATATACAGAAAGTTTTAAATTTAATTTCTCTTTATTGTGAAATTTTTGTGAAAGTTTTTTCTCTTTATATATATATACACAAAAGTTTAAAATTTTTATTTTCCTTTATTTTTTGTTGTATTAATTCAATTTTGTCCACGTTAAGGAAATAAAAATCGATTAATCTCACAAAAAAAAATTTTTTTTGAGGGGAATTAAAAACAAATATATAAGAGACTATTTTAAAAACTTTTTACAAAAATTATTATTTTAACCAAAAAAAATTCAAAATATATTCTTACAAATAAAGCAAACAAATAAAAAAAAAATGGAAAATTTAGATAAGTATATCATACCCCGGTTAAACGAAATTGTAAAGAATTAAAAATTCCAAATTTCAGAAATTATAGAACCAAATCAAAAAAAACTAAAGCCATACATGAGTATCATTCGCGAGGCGATGGAAAAGAAATCAAAAGACCTAAAGTAAACAAACTTAAACAAACTCAAATTGCAAAAAATAAGCCAATGGCAGTAGCACCTGATGATAGAAAACGAAAAGCGGTAGTAGTGCAGAATGATTCAAAACTTAGAGAGATCATACGCGAGGAGTTACGTAGTTTGCTCGATGAAAAGGGAAATGAAATGCTGATAGCAATGACATAAAAAAACGTTCCAGTTGTGAAAAATAAGAAGAAAAAGGCAGCAAAATGAATCGAAATGCCGACGTAAAAAAAAGTTCCTGTTGTGGAAAATAAGAAGACGACCAAACGAAAAGCCGTCAAAGAACTGCAGGTTTAAAAAAAAAATAAAATAAAAAAAACGAAAACGAGCGATGCGGGTCCACGAATGACATATATTGAACAAAATTCGACAATCAAACGAAGAAGGGAAAATAGAAGAGTATGTAGGATGAATTGCCATGAAAGCATTCCAATCGATTCCCGTAGAATGGGAGGATGCGATCAAAGGCATTTTTAAGACTTTCGACGTGGTTTCCTCGTTCAAACAAGTCAATCCTAAATCGTTCATGGAACGGGTGAAGAATAAAGTATTGGATTTGTTTCATGAACACATGGACATGGGACTAACATTTAGATGATACTCCATTGCATGAGGAATAAAATCGATGTGAACGTCGATTTTATTCCTCACGCAATGGAGTATCATCATGAGAGATGCTTATTTCAGATCCGGCATCCAGACCGTATTTCAAGGTTCCAAATTATCGGACGTTTTCGAAATAATGAAAGACAGGATGTTGACGTCTCTCGCAAATTATGAATGGGGAGGTAGTAATTGGACGTTCAAAGAATATCGAAATTCACGTGGACAAAAACAATCTGTTGAAAGCATCTTCCTACGTGGAATTACCGTATGTCATAGCTAAAAAAAGCTGTGGTCAATGTGAGAAATAAAGATGATCTGTGTTTTAAATGAGCAGTCACCTCCACTTTATACCCTGTCAAAATCAACCCCGAGAGAATTTCTCGTTACGAGGAGACTTGTAAAAATCTCGATTGGCCCGGAGTGACTTTTCCAACGCCGTTAAAAGACATCAAACGTTTTGAAGCTCAAAATCCCACCATAGCAGTGAACGTCTGGGATACGACAAAGAAAAACGAATGATCTATCCTCTCAGACAGACTTTGTATCTCGAAAGAGAAAAGATGATTATTTTATTATTAATTTCGAATTTTGACAATCTTCTTTGTCTTTGGCTATGACGATATTTTGTAGATCACTTTGGTACTCATAAAATAAATCAAGCATGGCTTCGTCCAGTTTCAAAGGCATGCTATATGTGTCATATTTGTGCTGTAAGCCCTTCATCTCGACCCCATTCAGTTCAATACCATCGTGTCATTGTAATCTATAAATTTTACAACCGAGTTTCTTGCACGTTTTGACTCATTTCAGTTTCAATTCGCATCTTTTAGGTGTTGTTCTCATGGTTGATTATTTTTTTTTTTTATAAATTATTGCAAATAATAATACATTTGAATTTTGTGTTTTTTTGTTAAATGATAATTTTTGTAAAAAAGTTTTTCTCTCTATATATATACAGAAAGTTTTAAATTTAATTTCTCTTTATTGTGAAATTTTTGTGAAAGTTTTTTCTCTTTATATATATATACACAAAAGTATAAAATTTTTATTTTCCTTTATTTTTTGTTGTATTAATTCAATTTTGTCCACGTTAAGGAAATAAAAATCGATTAATCTCACAAAAAAAATTTTTTTTTGAGGGGAATTAAAAACAAATATATAAGAGACTATTTTAAAAACTTTTTACAAAAATTATTATTTTAACCAAAAAAAATTCAAAATATATTCTTACAAATAAAGCAAACAAATAAAAAAAAATGGAAAATTTTGATAAGTATATCATACCCCGGTTAAACGAAATTGTAAAGAATTAAAAATTCCAAATTTCAGAAATTATAGAACCAAATCAAAAAAAACTAAAGCCATACATGAATATCATTCGCGAGGCGATGGAAAGGAAATCAAAAGACCTAAAGTAAACAAACTTAAACAAACTCAAATTGCAAAAAATAAGCCAATGGCAGTAGCACCTGACGATAGAAAACGAAAAGCGGTAGTAGTGCAGAATGATTCAAAACTTAGAGAGATCATACGCGAGGAGTTACGTAGTTTGCTCGATGAAAAGGGAAATGAAATGCTGATAGCAATGACATAAAAAAACGTTCCGGTTGTGAAAAATAAGAAGAAAAAGGCAGCAAAATGAATCGAAATGCCGACGTAAAAAAAAGTTCCTGTTGTGGAAAATAAGAAGACGACCAAACGAAAAGCCGTCAAAGAACTGCAGGTTTAAAAAAAAAATAAAATAAAAAAAACGAAAACGAGCGATGCGGGTCCACGAATGACATATATTGAACAAAATTCGACAATCAAACGAAGAAGGGAAAATAGAAGAGTATGTAGGATGAATTGCCATGAAAGCATTCCAATCGATTCCCGTAGAATGGGAGGATGCGATCAAAGGCATTTTTAAGACTTTCGACGTGGTTTCCTCGTTCAAACAAGTCAATCCTAAATCGTTCATGGAACGGGTGAAGAATAAAGTATTGGATTTGTTTCATGAACACATGGACATGGGACTAACATTTAGATGATACTCCATTGCATGAGGAATAAAATTGATGTGAACGTCGATTTTATTCCTCACGCAATGGAGTATCATCATGAGAGATGCTTATTTCAGATCCGGCATCCAGACCGTATTTCAAGGTTCCAAATTATCGGACGTTTTCGAAATAATGAAAGACAGGATGTTGACGTCTCTCGCAAATTATGAATGGGGAGGTAGTAATTGGACGTTCAAAGAATATCGAAATTCACGTGGACAAAAACAATCTGTTGAAAGCATCTTCCTACGTGGAATTACCGTATGTCATAGCTAAAAAAAGCTGTGGTCAATGTGAGAAATAAAGATGATCTGTGTTTTAAATGAGCAGTCACCTCCACTTTATACCCTGTCAAAATCAACCCCGAGAGAATTTCTCGTTACGAGGAGACTTGTAAAAATCTCGATTGGCCCGGAGTGACTTTTCCAACGCCGTTAAAAGACATCAAACGTTTTGAAGCTCAAAATCCCACCATAGCAGTGAACGTCTGGGATACGACAAAGAAAAACGAATGATCTATCCTCTCAGACAGACTTTGTATCTCGAAAGAGAAAAGATGATTATTTTATTATTAATTTCGAATTTTGACAATCTTCATTATTGTTGGGTTAAAATCCGAGCCGATTACTGTCGAGACAGAATAATAAACATAAAAGTATGATATATTTATGTTGCAACTGCATGAACACGTTTCAGAGCAAAAAATCGTTAGTGGAACATCAGGAATATTGCAACAAAAATCAAGGCGTCGCCGCAGAAATGCCTAAACCCAACACCTTCGTGAACTTTTGCAATCACAGTAAAAAGTGCCATTCGTCATGTACGCCGATTTGGAATGGTTCACTGTGAAAATGAGTTCCTGCCAACCCGACGCTCTTCGAAGCTACACCGAAAGATATCAAAAACACGTGCCTTCGGGCTATTGCATTTACCTGAAATGCGCTTCACCTACATGAAACGGTCCCTTCACCTACATGAAACGGTCCGAAGATAATGACGTGGCTCGAAGATTCGTGGAAGAGTTAGAATCGAAAATTCAAATTTTATACGACAAATTCAAAACTCCGGCGAAAATTATCATCACGCGAGAGCAACAGGACAAAAATAACAGATCCACCAAATGTCACATATGCAGACAATCGTTCGACGAGAATTCATGGGAAAAGAAAAAGGTCAGAGACCACGATCATTACACGGGTCTGTATCATGGTCCGGCCCACAGCGAGTGTAATTTAAGATATCGAGATGCCACTTTCTCCCGGTGATATTTCACAATCTCTCCAGTTACGACAGTCATCTGTTCCTGAAAAATCTTGGTACCTCCCATGAAGAATTAAACTGCATCATGAACAGTGAAGAAAGATACATTTCCTTCACGAAGTGGAAGGTCGTGGAGAAGAAAAGAGTAATTGAGAAACATGCAGGTGTTTCTGAATGCCACAAGATATCCTGCAATCGATTACAATGCATCGTTCGACAAGAACGATTTCTGCAGACTGTACGTTGACGCCGTGGATTTTAGAAAGAAGTATCATGGTCTGGATGAATTGATGAGCAACCCTAATATATCTTCCGCCGAATACAAGTTGATGTATCCCATGTTCGTATTCGACGTCAGCAAACAGAGCAAATGACTCAAGAGTAGCGTCTTAGATATTCAGATCAAGATGCAATTCGACAGGATTGTGCCGAGAAAAACCAAGGCCTTTAACCTGGTCCTGTTGGATAGACAATTACAATTCGAATCAGATGAAAATAAGATGTCGATCGTTCGATGAGAGACGTGTGAGTGAAGAAAAAAAAAAAGAAAAAAGAAAAAAAATATATATAAATAAAAATTAAAAAAAAAAAAAATTACAAAAATGTATGATAAAGAAAGAAAGTACTTGAGAAGAAACACACGTAGTTTGATTAAAAATATTTCGCAAGATTCGCTAGTAATAATTCTAGACACTTTAGTCGGAACAGAACCTTTGATATTGACCAACTATATGAGACGCAAAAAAGAAAGTAAAATCTTGATAGAAGATAAGACCAGAAAACTTTTAGACACGTTGACGTGTTTTGAGATAGGCGATCCAATTTCACGAGATGAAACATTACAAGAAATAACATATTAAAAACAAAAAAAAAAAAAAAAAAATAAAAAGTAATGAGATTTAGAGAGATTGAACATCTTTCTAAATCTCATTACTTTTTATTTTTATTTTTTTTTTGTTTTTGTTTTTAGGTTTTAATAATTACTCATTATTTTTAATTATTTCCATGCGTTCACTGTTTGTTCAGAGAATCTAGTTCGATCAGTAGGCTCATCACGGAAGTCGCGCCTTCGGGATTATTGGTTTTCATCCTGAAATTAATCCTGTCTCCAGCGTTCACTTTGAGAGGCATGCCAAACGTGCTGACGTCCGAGTGTTGATTCTCGATCTTTTCAACACTGTATCTCTTATCGCTCTCTACTCTGTTCACCATGAGATTGACGACCGCTCTGTTATTCAAATCTATGGAAGCCAGAGACATTCAAATGATTTCGCTTCCCAACAGCATGGGAAATCCCACCTGACTGTGTAGTGATCCGCTACCTCCATTTCCGAAAGACCATTTGGCTTTTCCCTCGTCTAATGTGCCACTCTCCTCAGATCAATTGCCTGACGTATTTGACTTTTTCCACCACCGAAAACAGGGTGCAGGCATCCAACATGTGCACGGGATCCGGCAGATTCGTGAGAGCGTGTCCGCCCATGTCTAGTGTACCTTCCATGATGTCGCCCTTTCTCCAGACCGAGTTGTCATCCATGTACTGCCTACTGACTGTGCTGGAATGGAATTCGGGATCGTGATCGAGACCAAATAAATTCTGACCGTTCATGTTGATGCCACCCTTCATGGTTCCGCTGGATTGTTTGTTCAGATAAAGATCGTCTACTTGCAATTCTATGTATTCTTGAGATCGCGTCACAGCAGAATCCATGTAGCCCTTGTTGACTGCGGTGGAGTCCTCGTCACTGTCATCGACAGATTCAATATCTTGTTGAATCCTACATTCAGATCCGATTTCATTTCTCGTCTGGCACACTTTGTCTGTTCCAGGTCTACGTAGTGTTTGGTTGCCGCGTCCTTGGGATTTGTGGGAGTGGCCATGTTCATTATCTTGTAAGAATTGGTGTTTAATTCCAATTGCATTGTTTTCTGAACATATCTACCTCTCAGGTGTTCACTGAATCATTCATGTGAGTCGTCCATGTATTTCTTAGTCACGGAATTGGTGGAATCTATGGGATTCGCGATGTTTACCAAATGTTTGCATTTCAGATCGAGATCGTCACTCATGGCTCTATTCACGTAATTATCTCTTTCAAATATATTTCAATGCAGTTTTTAAGAATGGATTATTTTTCACTTATTTTATTTTTTGTTCTATTCGATTAAGTTTTTTTTAAAATAATTTTTTTACCTTTATATACTCGCCCAAAAAAGAAAGTGTGCATTGCAGAAATTAATTTCGTTGGTGTAAAGAGTGTTAACCTGTTCATGAATAAGTTATATTGAACACAAAAACAGCTTTCCCCGTTAAAATTGCATTAACGTTAACTGACGTGCTGCACGTTTGTGAAAAGGCATGTTTTGCACGTGGAGAGTCTGAAAATTCATGCAGCAGTGTGAATCCTTGGGTATTTAAACACTAAAGTAAGGCCTTCCTATCGTTCACATTCAAACTTGCGCTGCTGTTAAAGCGACTCCACATTAGCATGCCAAGATTGACAATGAATCAACGTCCCCTTGCCCTGGGTATGATTAGAGCTGGCAGAACACACGGAGAGGTTGCCCAGAATTTGAACTGCCACCGTAACACTGTAGACAGGCTAGTCCATCGACATGCACAACATGATGACGTTCGAGACCGACCCCTCTCCGGGAGACCATGAGTTACCACCCCTGCACAAAATCGGTATATCCGTGTCGTCCATCTCCGGAACCGGCAACAAACGGCAACGACGACAGCCAGGAACATCCCTGACCTGAGACGCATACATCCTCAAACAGTAATCAGCCAGCTGAGAGAATACGCCTTACGTTCTCGAAGACCTGCAATTCGTCCGATTTTGACATTACGTCATCGTCGTGCTCGACTGCAGTGGTGTAGACAACATCTCAGGCATCCCTTACACTGGTGGCGACGTGTTTTATTCACAGATGAATGTCGTTTCCATCTTTCATCATCAGATGGCCTCCAGAGACTGTACAGACGTTGAAACGAACGCTATGCAGATCCATGTGTCATGGAGCAAAACCGTTATGGGGGAGGGTCTCTTATGGTGTAGGGTGGCATCACTGCCCATAACAGAACTGAGCTGGTCATTATTGATGGCAATCTCAATGCAGCCAGATATCGTGATAAAGTGCTTACACCTGTTGTTGTCCCATTTCTGCAACGTCACGGCCCCGGCGTCATTCTACAGCAGGACAACGCCCGACCCCACACAGCTCATGTTGTTCAATAGTATCTGCAGCAACAACAAGTGGATGTTCTTCCCTGGCCCTCAAATTCACCCGATATCTCACCCATTGAGCACGTGTGGGACGAAATGAAACATCAGCTACGCCGGCTTCCCCATGCACCGTCAACGCTTGTGGAACTCCAAAGACAGCTTATCAGAATATGGAACAACATCCCACAACACTTCCATGCTAACTTGTTCGCTTCTGTGAGGCGTAAATGCACAGCAGTAGTCTATGCAGACGGAGGTCATACCAGATATTGAGTGTGTGACTTTTGTGTTTGACCCTTAGTGTCTTTGACTCTCCATGGCACCAAGAGTATTTGTTGTAGCGTAATGAAATTTCTCGTGTTGATCACAAATTGATTCATCTGTGATTGAATAAAATTTCCATGAATGAAAATGATATATATCTTTTTTTAGTGTTATTTTTTAGCATGCACACTTTCTTTTTTGGGAGAGTATATATTTACTATAAAAAAATCTCTCTAATGTAAATCGTTGAGAATGTCTTGAAACCGATCTCCTTCCGACCATCTCTTGAGAATGTAGAGACACAGGTGACCACAAAACACTTGATCCGGCAATTGCACTCATTCCGTATTGTAACGAACCACCGATTTGTTGAAATAGTTCTTTATTTCTTTCGGCAGTGAGATTCCGTGGCTGTCGAAATGAAAATTCTTTTTCCTGTTCTTGAACCACGCCACCCAGTGAGTGCCTTCGGCCGATAAATCATCCAGATTTAAAATTCTGCATTCCGATTGTCGTCGAGGTCTTCTCTTTGGCAAGGCATCTCTGGAAAACACACCTTGAAAATCTTTCGCCGCATTCGACAGATCGATGTTGTATAGGGGTTTGTTAGGTAAGATGACACCTTCTACCGATATCCATATTTTCTTATTCATAAATGTGTATTTTTTTTATTTATTTTATTATAATTCATTAAATGAGGTAATTTTTCTTTTTTCTTTCTTTTTTTTAACTTCACACTCTCGATGTCTCTATCGATTTCCATAGTCTTGAATTCGTCTAATTCTTCTTGATTTTCTGGAATCCTCTCATCATTAATCATATCCAAAACCCAATTTCCAAGGGCCAAAGTGCTTATTTTATCGTCTAACACGATTCTCTTATCATCGTCGGCCGACAGTGAAATCTTGTTTATTATTTCGGTATAGAAGTCATGATTGTTGCTTCAAATCAATTTCATAGTCTTGTACACTGGCCCACTTTGAACAGACAATCTTTATACTCTCGGAAAGAGATGTGTTCTTCACCATGCACGCTTGAACACCTTTACACTTCTTGATCTCTTCGCCTTCTAGGCGATAAGCATACAGTTTGGGTCTCAAACCCACGAATTCGGCGATTTGTTTACCACCGCTTAAATTTACCCAACACCTTCTTGTTGTCATTCAATTGAATGTTAGATGGGCGATCGACGGGATAATTGCTCATGTCAAACCACGTGGCCACGTCCGGAGATATATCCCGGTAGACGTCTTTCGTCTCTATCTCATAAACCAAACTGTCTGTGTCGGTGAACAGTAGTTATGCTTTCTCGCCGAATTTCCGTTTGATGTAATCATAGTGAAACTCGTACATCAATTGCTTGCTGATATCTAAGATGATCGGTCTGAGATAATAGGGTTTGTCGAACTTCAGGTGCGTCTTTTGCAAGTGAACGGCCACTAGATTTTCATCGAATATGGTTCGATGTCTGTAATTGGGTTTTGCCACTACTTTTTTAGCTCTTTTCTCAGACGTGATGAGTCGAATGTCGGTTCTCTTCCTGATGTTTTCCATTGATTTACCATACACGCAGTTGTTCATGAGTTTGAAGAAATCTTTTTCAAAATCGTTCTCGGCTTGAATTCTGAGATTCGTGTTGAGATCGATGTATTTTTTCATCCAAGGCTCTACGTCGAATCAAATGACGCGATGTATGTCGAGTAATTTCATCCTGTGATTGATGTATTGTTTCAAATTCTCGCTGTAGACGATGTACTTACATTTGTTATATAAATTGGGAACAAGTTTTTCGTCATCTCCTTCGACCGGTTCCATTCGTTTGGGAGCCAGCAGATAATCGTTCTGCAGGTCATGTAACTCTTCCAGATAGTTCAAATCGACTTCTAAAATGCAAGGATAGTCTCTCCATTTTTGCATCTCTTCTGGTTCCGTCACCCATTCAAAATTTCCAGTCGGTAAAGGATGACTCATGGCCCAACCGTATAGATTATTAGCATCCTAATACTGTATGTATTTATTCGGTCGTTCCAAATCAAAACCTTCTTTCATGTAGGGATAGTTGGCTTCAGAATACCTGTGGGAGATCATCGCAACGCCACCTCTCGTGGCTTTTTTGAACATGAGCAAAATTGTCCACGTCGGATAATAATTCCAATTGGACTTTGGTGGTCTTCACAAAGCGTCCCATGCCAGGCCTTGTGTGATATACTAAGCCGGATCCAGATCATAATTTCGATGACAGATGTCTCGAAAATTTTCGAACACGTCTGTCAGGAGTACAACGTCAGTCTTCAGATAGAGATCGTGATAATCTTTCATGGGTTTCATATCGAACGATTTCCACACGTTTTTTGTGTGTTTGTAATCCTTGTTGGAAATGTCAGATTCATATAATTTCGAATAAAAATCTTCTTTCGAAGGTAGCACGGTGTCATCGAATCTCTTTAGATCGTTCATGTAATCGTAAGGATAGACTCCTTTCCTCAACATGACATCTACTCATTCTCTGAAGTGTTCGCTCATGATTTTAAATTTATCCTCGCTCATGTTATCGACTAATTTTTCCAGACCGGTGATAATCTTTCATGGTTTTCATATCGAACGATTTCCACACGTTTTTTGTGTGTTTGTAATCCTTGTTGGAAATGTCAGATTCATATAATTTCGAATAAAAATCTTCTTTCGAAGGTAGCGCGGTGTCGTCGAATCTCTTTAGATCGTTCATGTAATCGTAAGGATAGACTCCTTTCCTCAACATGACATCTACTCATTCTCTGAAGTGTTCGCTCAGGATTTTAAATTTATCCTCGCTCATGTTATCGACTAATTTTTCCAGACCGGTCGACATGAATTTAAAAATTGTTGATGAAACGTATGGCTCTACGAATGGATTTTGTTTCTTCTTCCGATGTCTCTTTGTCGATTACTCTTTTCTTCTCCACGACCTTCCATTTCGGGAAGGAAATGTATCTTTCTTCACTGTTCGGGGTTCAGTTTAATTCTTCGTGGAAGGTACCAAGATTTTTCATGAACAGATGACTGTTGTAACCCGAGAGATTGTGAAATATCACTGGATAGAAAGTGCCATCTCGATATCTTAAATTACACTCGCTGTGGGATGGACCATGATACAGACCTGTGTAATGATCGTGGTCTCTGACCTTTTTCTTTTCCCACGAATTTTCGTCGAACAATTGTCTGCATATGTGACATTCAGTGGCTCTGTTATTTTTGTCCTGTTGCTCTCGCGTGATGATAATTTTCACTGGTGTTTTGAATTTGTCGTATAAAATATGAATTTTCGATTCTAACTCTTCCACGAATCTTCGAGCCACGTCATCATCTTCAGACCGTTTCTTGTAGGTGAAGGGACCCATGTCGTGTTGCAGTGACGAATTTTTTTCTTGAGACCCGTCCCTGTTGGTCTGAAATGTGACCACGATGAAACGTGGTCTCGCGGAAGCGGATTTCACTGTCAATCTCCAATCGAAGTGATTTGTGGAAAGCAGAATGCTAGCCGTGTCATACTGTCTCATTCTAAATCCCACGGGTAATTTACTCTTGGATTCTATAATCTTGTAGAGATGCATTTTTTCCATGTTTGAAGCTCGCACATGTGGAACGAACCACGATATCTTGTGTAGAGTTAACTTAGCTGCATCGGTCATGGAGAGTCTCACTATCGCATTGTCGTTTCCATTTTGAATCAACATCAGATTGTGTTTGAATCCGTACATGATCTTGTTGTAATTGTCCACGAATCCAAAGATGTGTTTCAAAGGTATCCTGAACAAAAACGTTCCTTTGGGTCTGGACGTCTTGATGTTGTAGTCGAATATTGCGGTGGCGCTGGTGTTGGCGGGACCGACGGTGTCTTTCGACCCACAAATGATTAAGTCCCCTGGATTTCGGAAAAACTGGTTCGGATACATCCAGAGTCCGAACATCGTGGTGGCCTGACCGGGATGAAACATGGATTCTATCTCTTGTCCGGATAGCAAGTATTTTATATTACTGAATAGATGCATGGTGCCATTATTGGCTAGAGTGACCATGTCGTTGTCGGCGTATTCGCTCGCATCTTGCTTGGTGAGACATCCCTGCACCATTATGTAACTCTCGCTAGGATGAATGAATAAATCTTGGGTTTCGACATTGATTCTTATCTCTTCTGCATTGTTTAAACTCGTTCTGGTTATCGGCTTGTATTTGTGAACCTCGTATTCTTGAATACTTTCATCTTTCACTGTGCATTGTGCGATATCTGATATATTTGTCATTTTTGAGGTTTTGTTTTTTTGTTTGTTTATTAATTCGTTTGCTTTTTCTAAAAGTAGTTTTAATTATTTTTATTATTATTATTTTTTTTTTCTTTATATATAGGTGTGTAAACAAGAAAATGTTAAAGAGAATAAATATATATTTTTTTATTTACTTTGTCTTCTGCAATTGTTGTTCGTAAACTTTCCAATGACCTCTTCGCCATCCAAAGCTTCGATTTCGTAAGTCACCAGATCTGTGTGAAATATTCTGATTATCATGAAGATTTCCATGGTCCATCGCAGAGTGTAACCCTTTTTGAAGTGCTTCTTATAAGCATAGATTCTCACTCGATCGCAAATTTCGGTGGTCTAGACTCCTTCCTGACCTTAGATTCCTTGGGATATAGATTCGCGTAGACCCGTTTTTCTTTTTTTGATCGCTCTGTGTTGCGAGTTGTTGTAATCCTCGACCAGACTGTTCAGAGCATATATGTAATTCTTGGTCGAATTTGCCGTGAAGTACCTGTGCATCTTTTCCTTCAACGTTCGATTCCAACGTTCCACGATGCTGGCTTTCTTCGTTTTCGATCGAATAGAGGTCGACCAAATGACGAACGTCCTTGTTGTAGAATTCCATCCTCTTGTCCACCCACAATTTATTCAGTTTTTGAGAAGACGAGTCGAACACGCTCTTCAGGGTCTTATCGACGCAAGGTCCTGATTTATTCTTCAAGGCTCTGATCCAACCATATTTGGAAAACACGTTGATGACCATCAATAGATATTTGACACCCTCGTTCCACCTCTCATGTCGACCAAGTCGGCGGACCAAATGTCGTCCAGACCCTTCACGAACACCTTTCTCTTTTGAAATCTATGCATGATGGTCTTGTGTAGCTCCTTGGCCAATTTGCTCATCCGAGATGCTTTTTTTTTAACGCACCATCCGAATCGACGTTTCACACTGATCACTTTGCCAGCCAGCGAACGTTCAAGCTTCTCTCTCCTGGTCGGATTCAATATGTCTCTCAATTTCACCAACATGTTTTTATCGCAGACGTCATTGCGAGTCTTGGTGTCGGGATGTCTAGCGTAGCACAGATTGTGATCGTACACGTCTGCATCCACCCTATTCACAGGTTTGCTCCAAGATTTAGGAGTCTGATTGGCATTGAGTGTCTTGTTCAATTTCGTCCAGGGTCCCGTTAAACTGTGACCCGGCAGATGCATTTCGAAAGGTAGATTATTGATAATTTTATTCGCGATGCCTTCGCCTCTCGTTTTTTTTTTTTACAAATCGAGTCTTGATTGAACCACACACCTTGCAAATTCGGCGAAACATCTGTCTGTCGTTTTTAGTTTGTACTTCTCGAAAATTACCCATCTCGGTAACTATCTTACATTTTACGCAATACATTTTTTTTAGGGTTATTTAAATAATTTCGTATTTATTTTTTTTAATTTTATGTATATAAATTTAATATTTTTTTTTCCTTTAAAAAATTCTATTCTTATTATATATGTATTATTTCAATCGTTGCTCTTGAGTTCTATCAACCTACCGAATTCCTCCCTAGCCTCTTTCCTCCCCTTTCCACCAGAGAATCCTTCATCTCTTCCTTGATGATCTGACGAGTCTTGATTCTTACGGCTTCTTTCACGGCAGCATATTTCATTTTCTTGCCCAATATCGTGAATTATTCTCTGTCCGATATCGTACCGCATTTCAATGCCATCAAGATCATTTAGGATATCATGTCGATCTTGGATCTAGCCAAGACTCGAATCTTTTCATGTTTCCTAGCCTTCAGATATAATTGCCTACTCAAAAAGATTCCGACCGTGCTAAACAATCCGGCAGTGAGAGCCACTCCTTCTATGCTCAACACGATTGGAATGCTGTCTGCGGTCGACAACAATCTGATGCCAGCCGCGTGTAAACCCATGGAAATCATGATGAGTGTCGTGTCGACCGCATTGACGAATTTCACGAGGCACGAATACTTCTTCTTGACAGAACGACGAGACTCTCTCTCTCGATTCAGATACAATTGGATTCTACTGATTTGATCAATGCGATACCTTTCTCCTCTTTCTTTTTCTTCTGGTGGCAGCACCATTGGCAAAACGCCGTTTGGCTTCTCATCCTCGTCTTCATCTAACAACGGATACAATTTATTTCTGGTTTTCATTATTTGTGTTTTTTCTTTCTAATTTTTATCTATATTATTTACGTGTGTATTTATTTTTTTACTTTCTATTCTCTCCCTTATTTATATCAACAAGAAAACTTAGTTGTGTCGTATGCCCCCTCTAGCAATAATTTCAAGACGCATCCATTGTCTTCTAAAGTCAGATTTCTACACGCCAATTTCATTTCTTCTGAACCGGTGGGCCTGTCTCGCCCGCTACAGAAGGCGAATCTCCTCCAAAACCTGATCAAGTCATCAATTCGAACGTATTCGAATGCCGGTTTGAAATACTTGATAACGATGCCTTCCCTTTCCATTGTCAGACACGAATGATCCTCGTGATCAAAGTCTAGATGATCCTGACACCAGACACATCATTCAAACAAGACGCAAACCAGTTTTTCGTTCACACAGAATGCATAGGCTTTCATCAGCACCTTCAGAAGAAACGATGCTCTCACAATCTAGGAATCATTCATGATTACGTATATTTTATTATCTATTCGATTTGATATTTTATTTATTTTTAAATAACTATTTATTTATATATTTTTTTCTCCTATACTATATCAATGACTTTTTTATTTCCTCCCACGGATCTCATGATTTTGTTACAATTTATCTCAACTCCTCATGATTTTTTCATCTGTTCCTCCACTAGAAATCTTCACCATTCATCCACGATCGATTGCACCATCTAGGACACGATGACAAATGTCGAAAATTTCGTCGATTCTAATTTTTTTTCAAACGTCTTAATTTCACATTTCTGTCTTGGAAAGCGCCATGCATTCGTCAACGATCGATCGGACTGTCTAGAACGCGACGACGAATGATCGAGGATTTCCAACTCGGATTTCTTCTGAGTTAGAATCCGCAATTGTTCATCATCGACTGGATCGGCGGATTCTTAATTTTTCATATTTTCTGTCCCCAGAAATCACCAGGCATGCATCGGCGATCGATCGGAGTATCTAGAACGTGACGACAAATGATCGAGGATTTCCAACTCAGATTTCTTCTGAGTTAGAATCTGCAATCGTTCGTCAGTGACTGGATCGCATCCACCACAGTCTACAATCCAACGCTGAACGTTGGGAAAATTTAGGCGATTCTTTTTTTTTCATCTAAATTCTAAGTTAGAAACCGCAGCATATTCGCCAATTACCGATCGCGCCATCTAAAATGTGATGGCGAACATTGGGACAATTCGAGGGTCGATTTCTTCCACGCGTCCTGAGTTAGAATCTGCACTCGTTCGTCAACGGCTGATTGAACCATCTAAAATGCGATGATCAAAAAGTGCAGACGATTGCAGATTCTAACTCAAAATGTACAAAAATGTTTTGTACATTTGTTGTACATTTTAACACTGAACTCTATGGGTACATGTACGTGTATGGGAGTTAGGATCCACCCTTTATACCCACTGCGGGTGTATGCGGCATTGATGTCATCACTGTCAAAGGTCCAGTGTTCGGTCCTCCTTGCAGAATGTAAGAAACTGGGTATGCGATATGATAACCATTCTTATGACTGATATTGTCAGTTATAGACATATTGGAGAAGTTTTGTTGAGACAATGCAAGAAGCTTTTGCTACTCTACTTGATTAGCGATCATTTCCTTAGCTGGGCAGCAAAACACTTGAGGTGAGTTGATAATCTGTCAGTAATGACAGCTTCATCTTGTTGAAATCTGTCACATTTGTGAACGACAGCTCTGGACTCTATATAATCAATACTATGCGTGCGTGCGTGCGTGCGTGCGTGCGTGCGTGCGTGCGTGCGTGCGTGCGTGCGTGCGTGCGTGCGTTCGTGCGTGCGTGCGTGCGTGCGTTCGTGCGTGCGTGCGTGCGTGCGTGCGTGCGTGCGTGCGTGCGTGCGTGCGTGCGTGCGTGCGTGCGTGCGTGCGTGCGGGCGGGCGTGCGTGCGTGCGTGCGTGCGTGCGTGCGTGCGTGCGTGCGTGCGTGCGGGCGGGCGGGCGGGCGGGCGGGCGGGCGGGCGGGCGGGCGGGCGGGCTTTCGGGCGGGCGTGCGTTCCTACTGAAATGTTTTTTCTTTTAATATGCCACAGAAAAATTGTTTTCATTTACTGAACCCGGATGGGTTTCAAACATGACAAAAAATTTCATAAACTTGATTTGAACTAAGTTATGAGCTTAGGAACTGGTTAAACTGACTGGCAATAATTGGTGTTATTCATTGATGGGTTCTAATTTAGTCCTTATAAGGATGTTACGCAAGCTTTTGTTTTTCTTATAGGCGATGACAGGTCGAAGATTCAAAGGTTCATTTAATATAGCATTGGTTAATTGAATTCATCTTTTAACATTTTTGCTATTTCGATATTCATTCTGTTGTATGTTAAAGTGAAAGGAATGATGGATCTTCTTTCGTATTCTCCCTCTGATATGTTCATACCAAATGGCCAGAGGGTTTGAAGCATATTGATCCAAAAAGCTTCATGTTTTTTTCTAAATTCATCCGTTTCTTCTAATGTGTCTTTAATTGGTGGTTGTTCAATAGGATGGATTTCGAAATCGTCCAAAGAATGACCCGGAAGGTTAAAATGTTGTGCTTAGTAGAACTCATACCTATCACCGATAGCATCAATCATCAGACGCTTGGCGCCTCAGTGGGAAGCAATTCCTTAGTAGAAATCATGCCCATTGCCGATAGAATCAACGATTCAGATGCTTGACGCCGCGATAGGAAGCAATTCCTTAGTAGAAATCATGCCCATTGCCGATAGCATCAAGCATTCAGACGCTTGGCACCGCAATAGGAAGCAATTCCTTGGTAGTAATAATGGCCATTACCGATGGCATCAATCATTCAGCGTTTGGCGCCGCAATGGGAAGCAATTCCTAAGTAGAAATCATGCCTATCACCGATAGCATCAATCAATCAGACGATTGGCGCGGCAACGGGAAGCAATTCCTTAGTAGAAATTATGCCCATTGCCAACAGTATCAATCATTCAGACGCTTGGCGCCGCAATGGGGAGCAATTCCTTAGTAGAAAGCATGCTCTTTGCCGATAGCATCAATCATTCAGACGCTTGGCTCTGCAATGGGAAGCAATTCCTTAGTAGAAATCATGCCCACTGCCGATAGCATCAATCACTCAGGCGCTTGGCGCCGCAATGGGAAGCCATTCCTTAGTAGAAATCATGCCAATAGCCGATAGCATCAATCATTCAGACGCTTGTGCGCCGCAATAGGAAGCAATTCCTTAGAAGAAATCATGCCTATTGCCGATGGCATCAATCATTCAAACGCTTGCCGCATCAATGGGAAGCAATTTCGTTGTAGAAATCATGTCCATTGCCGATTGCACCAAACATTCAGACGCTTGGCGCCGCAATGGAAGCAAGTCCTTAGTATAAATCATGCCCATTGCCGATAACATCAATCATTCAGACGCTCGGCGCCGCAATTCCTTAGTAGAAATCATGCGCATTGCCGATAGCATCAATCATTCAGACGCATGGCGACGCAACTGGAAGCAATTCTTTAGTAGAAATCATGCGCATTGTCGATGGCATCAATCATTCAGACGCTTGGCGCCGCAATGGGAAGGAATTCCTTAGTAGAAATCATGCCCATTGCTGATGGCATCGATCATTCAGACGCTTGGCGCCACAATGGAAGCAACTCCTTAGTAGAAATCATGCCCATTGCCGATTGCATCTGTCATTCAGATGCTTGGCGCCGCAATGGGAAGCAATTCCTTAGAAGAAATCATGCCCATTGCCGATGGCATCTATCATTCAAATGCTTGCCGCATCAAATCACCCCCATTGCCAATGGCATCAATCATTCAAACGTTTGACGCCTCAATGGGAAGCAATTTCGTAGTAGAAATCATGCCCATTGCCGATGGCATCAATCATTCAGTAGCTTGGCGCCGCAATGGAAAGCAATTCCTTAGTAGAAGTCATACGTATTGCCGATAGCATCAATCATTCAGACGCTTGGTGCCGTAATGGGAAGCAATTCGTTAGTAGAAATAATGCCCATTGCCGATGGCATCAATCATTCAAACGTTTGCCGCCTCAATGGGAAGCAATTTTGTAGTTTAAATCATGCCCATTGCCGATGGCATCGATCATTCAGACGCTTGGCGCCGCAATGGAAGCAATTCCTTAGTAGAAGTCATTCGTATTGCCGATAGCATCAACCATTCAGACGCTTGGCGCCGTAATGGAAAACAATTCCTTAGTAGAAGTCATGCGCATTGCCGATATCATCAATCACTCAGACGCTTGGCGCCGCAATGGGAAGCAATTCCCTAGTAGAAATCATACCCATTGCCAATAGCATCAATTTTTCGGGCGCTTAGGTCAGCAAGGGGAAGCAATTAATTAGTAAAAATCATGCGCATTGCCGATAGCATTAAGCATTCAGTTGCTTGGCGCCGTTATTGTAAACAATTCCTTAGTAGAAATCATGCCCATTGCCGATAGCTTCAATCATTCAGGCGCTTTGCGCAGCAATGGGAAGCAGTTCCTTAGTAGAAATCATGCGCACTGCCGATAGCATCAATCATTCAGATGCTTTGCGCCGCAATGGGAAGCAATTCCTTACTAGAAATCAGGCGCATTGCCGATGGCATCAATCATTCAGACGCTTGGTGCCGCTATGGGAAGGAATTCCTTAGTAGAAATCATGCCCATTGCCGATGGCATCGATCATTCAGGCGCCACAATGGGACGCAATTCCTTAGTATAAGTCATGCGTGTTGCCGGTAGCATAAATCATTCAGACGTTTGGTGCTGCTATGGGAAGCAATTCCTTACTAGAAGTCATGCGCATTGCCGATAGCATCTGTCATTTAGACGCTTGGCGCCGCAATGGGAAGCAATTCCTTAGTAGAAATCATGCCCATTGCCGATGGCATCAATCATTCAAACGTTTGCCGCCTCAATGGGAAGCAATTTCGGAGTAGAAATCATGCCCATTGCCGATGGCATCAATCATTCAGTCGCTTGGCGCCGCAATGGAAAGCAGTTCCTTAGTAGAAGTCAAGCGTATTGCCTATAGCATCAATCATTTAGACGCTTGTCGACTCAATGGGAAGCAATTCGTTAGTAGAAATAATGCCCATTACCGATGGCATCAATCATTCAAACGTTTGCCGCCTCTATGGGAAGAAATTTCGTAGTTGAAATCATGCCCATTGCCGATGGCATCAATCATTCAGTCGCTTGGCGCCGTAATGGAAAGCAATTCCTTAGTAGATGTCATGCGTATTGCCGATAGCATCAATCATTCAGACGCTTGGCGCCGCAATGGGAAGCAATTCCTTAGTAGAAGTCATGCGCATTGCCGATAGCATGAATCATTCAGACGCTTGGCGCCGCAATGGGAAGCAATTCCATAGTAGAAATCATGCCCATTGCCAATAGCATCAATTTCTCGGGCGCTTAGCGCAGCAATGGGAAGCAATTAATTAGTAGAAACATGCGCATGGCCGATAGCATTAAGCATTCAGATGCTTGGCGCCGCTATTGGAAGCAATTCCTTAGTAGAAATCATGCTCATTGCCGATAGCATCAACCATTCAGGCGCTTTGCGCAGCAATGGGAAGCAGCTCCTTAGTAGAAATCATGCGCATTGCCGATAGCATCAATCATTCAGATGCTTTGCGCCGCAATGGGAAGCAATTCCTTAGTAGAAATCAGGCGTATTGCCAATGGCATCAATCATTCACACGCTTGGTGCCGCTATGGGAAGCAGCTCCTTCGTAGAAATCATGCGCATTGCCGATAGCATCAATCATTCAGATGCTTTGCGCTGCAATAGGAAGCAATTACTTAGTAGAAATCAGGCGCATTGCCGACGGCATCAATCCAGACGCTTGGTGCCGCTATGGAAAGGAATTCCTGTAGTAGATGTCATGCCTGTTGCCGATAGCATCAATCATTCAGACGCTTGGCGCCGCTATGGGAAGCAATTCCTTACTAGAAGTCATGCGCATTGCCGATAGCATCTGTCATTCAGACGCTTGGCGCCGCAATTGGAAGCAATTCCTTAGTAGAAATCATGCCCATTGCCGAAAGCTTCAATCATTCAGGCGCTTTGCGCAGCAATGGGAAGCAGTTCCTTAGTAGAAATCATGCGCATTGCCGATAGTATCAATCATTCAGATGCTTTGCGCCGCAATGGGAAGCAATTGCTTAGTAGAAATCAGGCGCATTGCCGACGGCATCAATCCAGACGCTTGGTGCCGCTATGGGAAGGAATTCCGTAGTAGATGTCATGCCTGTTGGCCGATGGCATCAATCATTCAGACGCTTGGCGCCGCTATGGAAAGCAATTCCTTACTAGAAGTCATGCGCATTGCCGATAGCATCTGCCATTCAGACGCTTGGCGCCGCAATTGCAAGCAATTCCTTAGTAGAAATCATGCGTGTTGCCGATAGCATCAATCATTCAGACGCTTGGCGCCGCTATGGGAAGCAATTCCTTACTAGAAGTCATCGCATTGCCGATAGCATCTGTCATTCAGACGCTTGGCGCCTCAATTGGAAGCAATTCCTTAGTAGAAATCATGCCCATTGCCGATGGCATCAATCATTGAATCGTTTGCCGCGTCAATGGGAAGCAATTTCGTAGTAGAAATCATGTCCATTGCCGATGACATCAATCATTCAGTCGCTTGGCGCCGCAATGGAAAGCAATTCCTTAGTAGAAGTCTTACGTATTGCCGATAGCATCAATGATTCAGACGCTTGGCGCCGTAACGGGAAGCAATTCGTTAGTAGAAATAATGCCCATTGCCGATAGCATCAATCATTCATTCGTTGGCCGCCTCAATGGGAAGCAATTTTGTAGTTGAAATCATGCCCATTGCCGATGGCATCAATCATTCAGTCGCTTGGCGCCGTAATGAAAAGCAATTCCTTACTAGATGTCATGGGTATCGGCAATGCGCATGACTTCTAGTAAGGAATTGCTTCCAATAGCGGCGCCAAGCGTCTGAATGATTTATGCTACCGGCAGCACTCATGACTTATACTAAGGAATTGCGTCCCGTTGTGGAGCCAAGCTCTGAATGATCGATGCCATCGGCAATGGGCATGATTTCTACAGAGGAATTCCTTCCCATAGCGGCACCAAGAGCCGCAATGGAAAGCAATTCCTTAGTAGAAGTCATGCGTATTGCCGATAGCATCAATCATTCAGACACTTGGCACCGATATGGGAAGCAATTCCATAGTAGAAGTCATGTGCATTGCCGATGGAATGAATCATTCAGACGCTTGGCGCCGCAATCATGCCCATTGCCGATAACATCGGTCAATCAGACGCTTGGCGCCGCAATGGGATGCAATTCCTTAGTAGAAATCATGCGCATTGTCGATAGCATCAATCATTCAGACGCTTGGCGCCGCAATGGGAAGCAATTCTTTAGAAAAAATCATGCGCACTGTCGATTGCATCAACCATTCAGACGCTTGGCCCCGCAATGGGAAGGAATTGCTTAGTAGAAATCATGCCCATTGCCGATAGCATCAATCATTCAAAGGCTTGCCGCCTCAATAGGAAGCAATTTCGTAGTGGAAATGATGCCCATTGCCGATGGCATCAGTAATTCAGGCCCTTGGCGCTGCAATGGAAGCAATTCCTTAGTAGAAGTCATGCGTATTGCCGATAGCATCAATCATTCAGATGCTTGGCGCCGCTATGGGAAACAATTCCTTAGTAGAAGTGATGCGTATTGCCGATAGCATCAATCATTCAGACGCCTGGCGCCGCAAGTGGAAGCAATTCTTTAGTAGAAATCCTGCGCATTGTCGATGGCATCAATCATTCAGACGCTTGGCGCCGCAATGGGAAGGAATTCTTTAGTAGAAATCATGCCCATTGCCGATGGCATCGATCATCCAGAGGCTTGGCGCCGCAATGGGAAGCAACTCCTTAGAAGAAATCATGCCTATTGCCGATTGCATCTGTTATTCAGATGCTTGGCGCCGCAATGGGAAGCAATTCCTTAGAAGAAATTATGCCCATTGCCGATGGCATCAATCATTCAAATTTGCTTGCCGCATCAATGCGAAGGAATTTCGTAGTTGAAATCATGCGCATTGCCGATGAGATCAATTTTTCGGGCGCTTAGCGCAGCAATGGGAGACAATTCATTACTAGAAATCATGCGCATTGCCGATAGCATCAATCATTCAGACGCTTGGCGCCGCAATGGAGGTAATTCCTTAGTAGAAGTCATGCGTATTGCCGATAGCATCAATCATTCAGACGCTTGGCACCGCTATGGAAATCAATTCCTTAGTAGAAGTCATGCGCGTTGCCGATGGCATGAATCATACAGACGCTTTGCGCTGTAATGGGAAGCAATTCCTTAGTACAAATAATGTCCATTGCCGATGGCATCAATCATTCAAACGTTTGCCTCCTCAATGGGAAGCAATTTCGTAGTAGAAATCATGACCATTGCCGATGGCATCAATCATTCAGTCGCTTGGCGCCGCAATGGAAAGCTATTCATTAGTAAAAGCCATGCGTATTGCCGATAGCATCAATCATTCACGCTTGGCACCGCTATGGAAAGCAATTCCTTAGTAGAAGTCATGCGCGTTGCCGATGGCATGAATCATACAGACGCTTGGCGCCGCAATGGGAAGCAATTCCTTAGTAGAAATCATGCTCCTTGCCGATGGCAGCAATCATTCAAACGCTTGCCACATCAATGGGAAGCAATTTCGTAGTAGAAATCATGCCCATTGCCGATGACATCAATCATTCAGACGCTTGGCACCGCAATGGAAATCAATTCCTTAGTAGAAGTCATGCGTATTGCCGATAGCATTAATCATTCAGATGGTTGGCCCCGGAATGGGAAGCAAATCTTTAGTAGAAGTCATGCGCATTGCTGATAGCATCAATCATTCAGACGCTTGTCGCCGCAATGGGAAGCAATTCCTTAGTAGAAATCGTGCGCATTACCGATGGCATCAATCATTCAGGCCCTTGGCACCGCAATGGGAAGCAATTCCTTAGTAGAAGTCATGCCCTTTGCCGATGCCATGAGTCATTCAGACGCTTGGCGCCGCAATGGTAAGCAATTCCTTAGTAGAAATCATGCCAATTTCCGATTGCATCAATCATTCAGACGCTTGGCGCTGCAATGGGAAGCCATTCCTTAGTAGAAATCATGCCCATTGCCGATGGCATCAATCATTCAGACGCTTGGCGCCGCAATGGGAGCAAGTCCTTAGTAGAATTTATGCCCACTGCCGATGGTGTCAATCATTCAGACGTTTGGCGCCGCAATGGGAAGCAATGCCTTAGGAACAATCATGCGCATTGCCGAAGGCATCAATCATTCTGACGCTTGGCGCTGCAGTGGGAAGCAATTCCTTAGTAGAAATCATGCCCATTGGCGATAGCATCAATCATTCAGACTCTTGGAACCGCAATGTGAAGCAATGCCTTAGTAGAAATCATGACCATTGCCGATTGCATCAATCATTCAGACGCTTCGTGCCGCAATGGGAAGGAATTCCTCAGTAGAAATCGTGCCCATTGCCGATAGCATCAGTCATTCAAGCGCTTGGCGCCGCAGTGGGAAGCAATTCCTTAGTAGAAATCGTGCCCATTGCCGATAGCATCAATTATTCAGGCGCTTCGCTCCGCAATGGGAAGCAATTCTTTAGTAGAAATCGTGCCCACTGCCGATATCATCAATCATTCAGGCACTTTGCGTCGCATTGGGAAGCAATTCCTTAATAGAAATCGTGCGCATTGCCGATAGCATCAATCATTCAAACGCTTGGCGCCGAAATGGGAAGGAATTCCTTCGTAAAAATCATGCCCACTGCCGATAGGGTCAATCATTCAGACGCTTGGCGCCGCAATAGGAAGCAATTCATCAGTAGAAATCATGCCTATTGCCTATTGCATCAACCATTTAGACGCTTGGCGCCGCAATGGCAAGCAATTCCTTAGTAGAAATCATGCCCATTGCCGATGGCGTCAGTCATTCAGGCGCTTGGCGCCGGAATGGGAAGCAATTCCTTAGTACAAATCATGCCCATTCAGACCCTTGCCGCCGCACTGGGAAGCAATTCCTCAGGAAGAATCATGCCATTGCCGATGGCATCAATCATTCAGACACTTGGCGCCGCAATGGGAAGCAATTTCTTAGTAGAAATCATGCCCATTGCCGATAGCATCAACCATTCAGACGCTGGGCGCCGCAAAGGGAAGAAATTCCTTAGTAGAAATCATGCCCATTGCCTATAGCATCAGTCATTCAGATGCTGGGCGCCGCAATGGGAAGCAATTCCTTAGAAGAAATCATGCCGATTGCTATAGCATCAATCATTCAGGCCCTTGGCGCCGCAATGGGAAGCAATTCCTTAGTAGAAGTCATGCCCTTTGCCGATGCCATGAGTCATTCAGACGCTTGGCGCCGCAATGGGAAGCAATTCCTTAGTAGAAATCATGCCAATTTACGATTGCATCAATCATTCAGACACTTGGCGCTGCAATGGGAAGCCATTCCTTAGTAGAAATCATGCCCATTGCCGATGGCATCAATCATTCAGACGCTTGGCGCCGCAATGGGAGCAAGTCATTAGTAGAATTTATGCCCACTGCCGATGGTATCAATCATTCAGACGTTTGGCGCCGCAATGGGAAGCAATGCCTTAGGAACATTCTTGCGCATTGCCGAAGGCATCAATCATTCTGACGCTTGGCGCCGCAGTGGGAAGCAATTCCTTAGTAGAAATCATGCCCATTGGCGATGGCATCAATCATTCAGACTCTTGGAACCGCAATGTGAAGCAATGCCTTAGTAGAAATCATGACCATTGCCGATTGCATCAATCATTCAGACGCTTCGTGCCGCAATGGGAAGGAATTCCTCAGAAGAAATCGTGCCCATTGCCGATAGCATCAGTCATTCAAGCGCTTGGCGCCGCAGTGGTAAGCAATTCCTTAGTAGAAATCGTGCCCATTGCCGATAGCATCAATCATTCAGGCGCTTCGCTCCGCAATGGGAAGCAATTCTTTAGTAGAAATCGTGCCCACTGCCGATATCATCAATCATTCAGGCGCTTTGCGTCGCATTGGGAAGCAATTCCTTAGTAGAAATCGTGCGCATTGCCGATAGCATCAATCATTCAAACGCTTGGCGCCGGAATGGGAAGCAATTCCTTCGTAAAAATCATGCCCACTGCCGATAGGGTCAATCATTCAGACGCTTGTCGCCGCAATGGGAAGCAATTCCTTAGTAGAAATCGTGCGCATTACCGATGGCATCAATCATTCAGGCCCTTGGCACCGCAATGGGAAGCAATTCCTTAGTAGAAGTCATGCCCTTTGCCGATGCCATGAGTCATTCAGAGGCTTGGCGCCGCAATGGTAAGCAATTCCTTAGTAGAAATCATGCCAATTTCCGATTGCATCAATCATTCAGACGCTTGGCGCTGCAATGGGAAGCCATTCCTTAGTAGAAATCATGCCCATTGCCGATGGCATCAATCATTCAGACGCTTGGCGCCGCAATGGGAGCAAGTCCTTAGTAGAATTTATGCCCACTGCCGATGGTATCAATCATTCAGACGTTTGGCGCCGCAATGGGAAGCAATGCCTTAGGAACAATCATGCGCATTGCCGAAGGCATCAATCATTCTGACGCTTGGCGCTGCAGTGGGAAGCAATTCCTTAGTAGAAATCATGCCCATTGGCGATAGCATCAATCATTCAGACTCTTGGAACCGCAATGTGAAGCAATGCCTTAGTAGAAATCATGACCATTGCCGATTGCATCAATCATTCAGACGCTTCGTGCCGCAATGGGAAGGAATTCCTCAGTAGAAATCGTGCCCATTGCCGATAGCATCAGTCATTCAAGCGCTTGGCGCCGCAGTGGGAAGCAATTCCTTAGTAGAAATCGTGCCCATTGCCGATAGCATCAATTATTCAGGCGCTTCGCTCCGCAATGGGAAGCAATTCTTTAGTAGAAATCGTGCCCACTGCCGATATCATCAATCATTCAGGCACTTTGCGTCGCATTGGGAAGCAATTCCTTAATAGAAATCGTGCGCATTGCCGATAGCATCAATCATTCAAACGCTTGGCGCCGAAATGGGAAGGAATTCCTTCGTAAAAATCATGCCCACTGCCGATAGGGTCAATCATTCAGACGCTTGGCGCCGCAATAGGAAGCAATTCATCAGTAGAAATCATGCCTATTGCCTATTGCATCAACCATTTAGACGCTTGGCGCCGCAATGGCAAGCAATTCCTTAGTAGAAATCCTGCCCATTGCCGATGGCGTCAGTCATTCAGGCGCTTGGCGCCGGAATGGGAAGCAATTCCTTAGTACAAATCATGCCCATTCAGACCCTTGCCGCCGCACTGGGAAGCAATTCCTCAGGAAGAATCATGCCATTGCCGATGGCATCAATCATTCAGACACTTGGCGCCGCAATGGGAAGCAATTTCTTAGTAGAAATCATGCCCATTGCCGATAGCATCAACCATTCAGACGCTGGGCGCCGCAAAGGGAAGAAATTCCTTAGTAGAAATCATGCCCATTGCCTATAGCATCAGTCATTCAGATGCTGGGCGCCGCAATGGGAAGCAATTCCTTAGAAGAAATCATGCCGATTGCTATAGCATCAATCATTCAGGCCCTTGGCGCCGCAATGGGAAGCAATTCCTTAGTAGAAGTCATGCCCTTTGCCGATGCCATGAGTCATTCAGACGCTTGGCGCCGCAATGGGAAGCAATTCCCATTGCCGATAGCATCAATCATTCAGGCGCTTCGCTCCGCAATGGGAAGCAATTCTTTAGTAGAAATCGTGCCCACTGCCGATATCATCAATCATTCAGGCGCTTTGCGTCGCATTGGGAAGCAATTCCTTAGTAGAAATCGTGCGCATTGCCGATAGCATCAATCATTCAAACGCTTGGCGCCGAAATGGGAAGCAATTCCTTCGTAAAAATCATGCCCACTGCCGATAGGGTCAATCATTCAGACGCTTGGCGCCGCAATAGGAAGCAATTCCTCAGTAGAAATCATGCCTATTGCCTATTGCATCAACAATTTAGACGCTTGGCGCCGCAATGGCAAGCAATTCCTTAGTAGAAATCATGCCCATTGCCAATGGCGTCAGTCATTCAGGCGCTTGGCGCCGGAATGGGAAGCAATTCCTTAGTACAAATCATGCCCATTCAGACCCTTGCCGCCGCAATGGGAAGCAATTCCTCAGGAAGAATCATGCCACTGCCGATGGCATGAATCATTCAGACGCTGGGCGCCGCAAAGGGAAGAAATTCCTGAGCAGAAATCATGCCCATTGGCGATGGCATCAATAATTCAGACACTTGGAGCCGCAATGTAAGCAATGCCTTAGTAGAAATCATGACCATTGCCGATTGGATCAATTATTTAGACGCTTCGTGCCGCAATGGGAAGGAATTCCTCAGTAGAAATCGTGCCCATTGCCGATAGCATCAGTCATTAAAGCGCTTGGCGCCCAGTGGGAAGCAATTCCTTAGTAGAAATCGTGCCCATTGTCGATAGCATCAATCATTCAGGCGCTAGGCTCCGCAATGGGAGGCAATTCCTTAGTAGAAATCGTGCCCATTGCCCATACCATCAATCATTCAGACGCTTGGCTCTGCAATGGGAAGCAATTCCTTAGTAGAAATCCTGCCCATTGCCGATAGCATCAGTCATTCAGACGCTTGGCGCCGCAATGGGAAGCAATTCCTTAGTAGAAATCATGCCCATTGCCTATAGCATCAGTCATTCAGATGCTGGGCGCCGCAATGGGAAGTAATTCCTTAGAAGAAATCATGCCGATTGCTATAGCATCAAACATTCAGGCCCTTGGCGCCGCAATGGGAAGCACTTCGTTAGTAGAAATCATGCCCATTACCGATGGCATGAATCATTCAGACGCTTGGCACCGCAATGGGAAGGAATTCCTTAGTAGAAATCATGCCCATTGCCGATAGCGTCAATCATTCAGGCGCTTGGCGCCGCAATGGGAAACAATTCCTTAGTAGAAATCATGCCCATTGCCGATAGCATCAATTATTCAGGCGCTTGTTGCCGCAATGGGAAACAATTCCTTAGTAGAAATCATGCCGATTGCCGATAGCATCAACCATTCAGACGTTTGGCGCCCCAATGGGAAGCAATTCTATAGGAACAATCATGCCATTGCCGATGGCATCACTCATTCAGACGCTTGGCGCCGCAATGGGAAGCAATTCCTTAGTAGAAATCATGCGCATCGCCGATTGCATCTATCATTGAGATGCTTGGTGCCACAATGGGAAGCAATTCCTCAGCAGAAACCATGCCCATTGCCGATGGCATCGAGCATTCAGACGGTTGGCGCCGCAATGGGAAGCAATTCCTTAGTAGAAATCATGCCCATTGCCGATAGCATCAATCATTCAAACGCTTGCCGCCTCAGTGGGAAGCAATTTCGTAGTAGAAATCATGGCCATTGCCGATGGCATCAGTAATTCAGATCCTTGGCGCCACAATGGAAGCAATTCCTTAGTAGAAGTCATGCGTATTGCCGATAGCATCAAACATTCAGATGCTTGGCGCCGCTATGGGAAACAATTCCTTAGAAGAAGTCATGCGTATTGCCGGTAGCATCAATCATTCAGACGCCTGGCGCCGCAAGTGGAAGGAATTCTTTAGTAGAAATCATGCGCATTGTCGATGGCATCAATCATTCAGACGCTTGGCGCCGCAATGGGAAGGAATTCCTTAGTAAAAATCATGCCCATTGCCGATGGCATCGATCATCCAGACGCTTGGCGCCGCAATGGGAAGCAGCTCCTTAGAAGAAATCATGCCTATTGCCGATTGCATCTGTTATTCAGATGCTTGGCGCCGCAATGGTAAGCAATTCCTTAGAAGAAATTATGCCCATTGCCGATGGCATCAATCATTCAAATTTGCTTGCCGCATCAATGCGAAGGAATTTCGTAGTTGAAATCATGCCCATTGCCGATGAGATCAATTTCTCGGGCGCTTAGCGCAGCAATGGTAGGCAATTCATTACTAGAAATCATGCGCATTGCCGATAGCATCAATCATTCAGACGGTAGGCGCTGCAATGGAAGCAATTCTTTAGTAGAAATCAAGCGCATTGTCGATGGCATCAATCATTCAGACGCTTGGCGCCGCAATGGAGGCAATTCCTTGGTAGAAGTCATGCGTATTGCCGATAACATCAATCATTCAGACGCTTGGCACCGCTATGGAAATCAATTCCTTAGTAGAAGTCATGCGCGTTGCCGATGGCATGAATCATGCAGACGCTTTTCGCTGTAATGGGAAGCAATTCCTTAGTACAAATATTGTCCATTGCCGATGGCATCAATCATTCAAACGTTTGCCTCCTCAATGGGAAGCAATTTCGTAGTAGAAATCATGACCATTGCCGATGGCATCAATCATTCAGACGCTTGGCGCCGCAATGGGAAGCAATTCCTTAGTAGAAGTCATGGCCATTGTCGATAGCATCAATCATTCAGACGCTTGGCGCCGCAATGGGAAGCAATTCCTTAGTAGAAATCATGCCCATTGCCGATAGCATCAATCATTCTGGCGCTTGGCGCACCAATGGGAAGCAATTCCTTGGTAGAAATCATGCGTATTGCCGAGAGTATCAATCATTCAGACGCTTGGCGCTATAATGGGAAGAAATTCCTCAGTAGAAATAATGTCCATTGCCGATGGCATCAATCATTCAAACGTTTGTCACCTCAATGGGAAGCAATTTCGTAGTAGAAATCATGCCCATTGCCGATGGCGTCAATCATTCAGTCGCTTGGAGACGCAATGGAAAGCAGTTCCTTAGTAGAAATCATGCGTATTGCCGATAGCATCAATCATTCAGACGCTTGGCGCCGCTATGGGAAACAATTCCTTAGTAGAAGTCATGCGCATTGCCGATAGCATGAATCATTCAGACGCTTGGCGCCGCAATGGGAAGCAATTCCATAGTAGAAATCATGCCCATTGCCAATAGCATCAATTTCTCGGGCGCTTAGCGCAGCAATGGGAAGCAATTCATTAGTAGAAATCATGCGCATGGCCGATAGCATTAAGCATTCAGATGCTTGGCGCCGCTATTGGAAGCAATTCCTTAGTAGAAATCATGCCCATTGCCGATAGCATCAACCATTCAGGCGCTTTGCGCAGCAATGGGAAGCAGCTCCTTAGTAGAAATCATGCGCATTGCCGATAGCATCATTCATTCATATGCTTTGCGCCGCAATGGGAAGCAATTCCTTAGTAGAAATCAGGCGTATTGCCAATGGCATCAATCATTCACACGCTTGGTGCCGCTATGGGAAGCAGCTCCTTCGTAGAAATCATGCGCATTGCCGATAGCATCAATCATTCAGATCCTTTGCGCTGCAATGGGAAGCAATTGCTTAGTAGAAATCAGGCGCATTGCCGACGGCATCAATCCAGACGCTTGGTGCCGCTATGGGAAGGAATTCCTGTAGTAGATGTCATGCCTGTTGCCGATAGCATCAATCATTCTGACGCTTGGCGCCGCTATGGGAAGCAATTCCTTACTAGAAGTCATGCGCATTGCCGATAGCATCTGTCATTCAGACGCTTGGCGCCGCAATTGGAAGCAATTCCTTAGTAGAAATCATGCCCATTGCCGATAGCTTCAATCATTCAGGCGCTTTGCGCAGCAATGGGAAGCAGTTCCTTAGTAGAAATCATGCGCATTGCCGATAGTATCAATCATTCAGATGCTTTGCGCCGCAGTGGGAAGCAATTGCTTAGTAGAAATCAGGCGCATTGCCGACGGCATCAATCCAGACGCTTGGTGCCGCTATGGGAAGGAATTCCGTAGTAGATGTCATGCCTGTTGCCGATGGCATCAATCATTGACGCCGCTATGGAAAGCAATTCCTTACTAGAAGTCATGCGCATTGCCGATAGCATCTTTCATTCAGACGCTTGGCGCCGCAATTGCAAGCAATTCCTTAGTAGAAATCATGCGTGTTGCCGATAGCATCAATCATTCAGACGCTTGGCGCCACAATTGGAAGCAATTCCTTAGTAGAAATCATGCCCATTGCCGATGGCATCAATCATTGAATCGTTTGCCGCGTCAATGGGAAGCAATTTCGTAGTAGAAATCATGTCCATTGCCGATGACATCAATCATTCAGTCTCTTGGCGCCGCAATGGAAAGCAATTCCTTAGTAGAAGTCTTACGTATTGCCGATAGCATCAATCATTCAGACGCTTGGCGCCGTAACGGGAAGCAATTCGTTAGTAGAAATAATGCCCATTGCCGATGGCATCAATGATTTATTCGTTTGCCGCCTCAATGGGAAGCAATTTTGTAGTTGAAATCATGCCCATTGCCGATGGCATCAATCATTCAGTCGCTTGGCGCCGTAATGAAAAGCAATTCCTTAGTAGATGTCATGCGTATCGGCAATGCGCATGACTTCTAGTAAGGAATTGCTTCCAATAGCGGCGCCAAGCGTCTGAATGATTTATGCCACCGGCAACACTCATGACTTATACTAAGGAATTGCGTCCCGTTGTGGAGCCAAGCTCTGAATGATCGATGCCATCGGCAATGGGCATGATTTCTACAGAGGAATTCCTTCCCATAGCGGCACCAAGAGCCGCAATGGAAAGCAATTCCTTAGTAGAAGTCATGCGTATTGCCGATAGCATCAATCATTCAGACGCTTGGCACCGATATGGGAAGCAATTCCATAGTAGAAGTCATGTGCATTGCCGATAGAATGAATCATTCAGACGCTTGGCGCCGCAATCATGCCCATTGCCGATGACATCGGTCAATCAGACGCTTGGCGCCGCAATGGGAAGCAATTCCTTAGTAGAAATCATGCCAATTTCCGATTGCATCAATCATTCAGACGCTTGGCGCTGCAATGGGAAGCCATTCCTTAGTAGAAATCATGCCCATTGCCGATGGCATCAATCATTCAGACGCTTGGCGCCGCAATGGGAGCAAGTCCTTAGTAGAATTTATGCCCACTGCCGATGGTATCAATCATTCAGTCGTTTGGCGCCGCAATGGGAAGCAATGCCTTAGGAACAATCATGCGCATTGCCGAAGGCATCAATCATCCTGACGCTTGGCGCCGCAGTGGGAAGCAATTCCTTAGTAGAAATCATGCCCATTGGCGATGGCATCAATCATTCAGACTCTTGGAACCGCAATGTGAAGCAATGCCTTAGTAGAAATCATGACCATTGCCGATTGCATCAATCATTCAGACGCTTCGTGTCGCAATGGGAAGGAATTCCTCAGTAGAAATCGTGCCCATTGCCGATAGGATCAGTCATTCAAGCGCTTGGCGCCGCAGTGGGAAGCAATTCCTTAGTAGAAATCGTGCCCATTGCCGATAGCATCAATCATTCAGGCGCTTCGCTCCGCAATGGGAAGCAATTCTTTAGTAGAAATCGTGCCCACTGCCGATATCATCAATCATTCAGGCACTTTGCGTCGCATTGGGAAGCAATTCATTAGTAGAAATCGTGCGCATTGCCGATAGCATCAATCATTCAAACGCTTGGCGCCGAAATGGGAAGCAATTCCTTCGTAAAAATTATGCCCACTGCCGATAGGGTCAATCATTCAGACGCTTGGCGCCGCAATAGGAAGCAATTCCTCAGTAGAAATCATGCCTATTGCCTATTGCATCAATCATTTAGACGCTTGGCGCCGCAATGGCAAGCAATTCCTTAGTAGAAATCATGCCCATTGCCGATGGCGTCAGTCATTCAGGCGCTTGGCGCCGGAATGGGAAGCAATTCCTTAGTACAAATCATGCCCATTCAGACCCTTGCCGCCGCAATGGGAAGCAATTCCTCAGGAAGAATCATGCCATTGCCGATGGCATCAATCATTCAGACACTTGGCGCCGCAATGGGAAGCAATTTCTTAGTAGAAATCATGCCCATTGCCGATAGCATCAACCATTCAGACGCTGGGCGCCGCTAAGGGAAGAAATTCCTGAGCAGAAATCATGCCCATTGGCGATGGTATCAATCATTCAAACTCTTGGAGCCGCAATGTGAGGCAATGCCTTAGTAGAAATCATGAGCATTGCCGATTGCATCAATCATTCAGACGCTTCGTGCCGCAATGGGAAGGAATTCCTCAGTAGAAATCGTGCCCATTGCCGATAGCATCAGTCATTAAAGCGCTTGGCGTCCAGTGGGAAGCAATTCCTTAGTAGAAATCGTGCCCATTGTCGATAGCATCAATGATTCAGGCGCTTGGCTCCGCAATGGGAGGCAATTCCTTAGTAGAAATCGTGCCCATTGCCCATAGCATCAATCATTCAGACGCTTGGCTCTGCAATGGGAAGCAATTCCTTAGTAGAAATCCTGCCCATTGCCGATAGCATCAGCCATTCAGACGCTTGGCGCCGCAATGGGAAGCAATTCCTTAGTAGAAATCATGCCCATTGCCTATAGCATCAGTCATTCAGATGCTGGGCGCCGCAATGGGAAGCAATTCCTTAGAAGAAATCATGCCGATTGCTATAGCATCAATCATTCAGGCCCTTGGCGCCGCAATGGGAAGCAATTCCTTAGTAGAAGTCATGCCCTTTGCCGATGCCATGAGTCATTCAGACGCTTGGCGCCGCAATGGGAAGCAATTCCTTAGTACAAATCATGCCAATTTCCGATTGCATCAATCATTCAGACGCTTGGCGCTGCAATGGGAAGCCATTCCTTAGTAGAAATCATGCCCATTGCCGATGGCATCAATCATTCAGACGCTTGGCGCCGCAATGGGAGCAAGTCCTTAGTAGAATTTATGCCCACTGCCGATGGTATCAATCATTCAGACGTTTGGCGCCGCAATGGGAAGCAATGTCTTAGGAACAATCATGCGCATTGCCGAAGGCATCAATCATTCTGACGCTTGGCGCCGCAGTGGGAAGCAATTCCTTAGTAGAAATCATGCCCATTGGCGATAGCATCAATCATTCAGACTCTTGGAACCGCAATGTGAAGCAATGCCTTAGTAGAAATCATGACCATTGCCGATTGCATCAATCATTCAGACGCTTCGTGCCGCAATGGGAAGGAATTCCTCAGTAGAAATCGTGCCCATTGCCGATAGCATCAGTCATTCAAGCGCTTGGCGCCGCAGTGGGAAGCAATTCCTTAGTAGAAATCGTGCCCATTGCCGATAGCATCAATCATTCAGGCGCTTCGCTCCGCAATGGGAAGCAATACTTTAGTCGAAATCGTGCCCACTGCCGATATCATCAATCATTCAGGCGCTTTGCGTCGCATTGGGAAGCAATTCCTTAGTAGAAATCGTGCCCATTCAGACCCTTGCCGCCGCAAAGGGAAGCAATTCCTCAGGAAGAATCATGCCATTGCCGATGGCATCAATCATTCAGACACTTGGCGCCGCAATGGGAAGCAATTTCTTAGTAGAAATCATGCCCATTGCCGATAGCATCAACCATTCAGACGCTGGGCGCCGCAAAGGGAAGAAATTCCTGAGCAGAAATCATGCCCATTGGCGATGGCATCAATCATTCAAACTCTTGGAGCCGCAATGTGAGGCAATGCCTTAGTAGAAATCATGAGCATTGCCGATTGCATCAATCATTCAGACGCTTCGTGCCGCAATGGGAAGGAATTCCTCAGTAGAAATCGTGCCCATTGCCGATAGCATCAGTCATTAAAGCGCTTGGCGTCCAGTGGGAAGCAATTCCTTAGTAGAAATCGTGCCCATTGTCGATAGCATCAATGATTCAGGCGCTTGGCTCCGCAATGGGAGGCAATTCCTTAGTAGAAATCGTGCCCATTGCCCATAGCATCAATCATTCAGACGCTTGGCTCTGCAATGGGAAGCAATTCCTTAGTAGAAATCCTGCCCATTGCCGATAGCATCAGCCATTCAGACGCTTGGCGCCGCAATGGGAAGCAATTCCTTAGTAGAAATCATGCCCATTGCCTATAGCATCAGTCATTCAGATGCTGGGCGCCGCAATGGGAGGCAATTCCTTAGAAGAAATCATGCCGATTGCTATAGCATCAATCATTCAGGCCCTTGGCGCCGCAATGGGAAGCAATTCCTTAGTAGAAGTCATGCCCTTTGCCGATGCCATGAGTCATTCAGACGCTTGGCGCCGCAATGGGAAGCAATTCCTTAGTACAAATCATGCCAATTTCCGATTGCATCAATCATTCAGACGCTTGGCGCTGCAATGGGAAGCCATTCCTTAGTAGAAATCATGCCCATTGCCGATGGCATCAATCATTCAGACGCTTGGCGCCGCAATGGGAGCAAGTCTTTAGTAGAATTTATGCCCACTGCCGATGGTATCAATCATTCAGACGTTTGGCGCCGCAATGGGAAGCAATGTCTTAGGAACAATCATGCGCATTGCCGAAGGCATCAATCATTCTGACGCTTGGCGCCGCAGTGGGAAGCAATTCCTTAGTAGAAATCATGCCCATTGGCGATAGCATCAATCATTCAGACTCTTGGAACCGCAATGTGAAGCAATGCCTTAGTAGAAATCATGACCATTGCCGATTGCATCAATCATTCAGACGCTTCGTGCCGCAATGGGAAGGAATTCCTCAGTAGAAATCGTGCCCATTGCCGATAGCATCAGTCATTCAAGCGCTTGGCGCCGCAGTGGGAAGCAATTCCTTAGTAGAAATCGTGCCCATTGCCGATAGCATCAATCATTCAGGCGCTTCGCTCCGCAATGGGAAGCAATTCTTTAGTAGAAATCGTGCCCACTGCCGATATCATCAATCATTCAGGCGCTTTGCGTCGCATTGGGAAGCAATTCCTTAGTAGAAATCGTGCGCATTGCCGATAGCATCAATCATTCAAACGCTTGGCGCCGAAATGGGAAGCAATTCCTTCGTAAAAATCATGCCCACTGCCGATAGGGTCAATCATTCAGACGCTTGGCGCCGCAATAGGAAGCAATTCCTCAGTAGAAATCATGCCTATTGCCTATTGCATCAACCATTTAGACGCTTGGCGCCGCAATGGCAAGCAATTCCTTACTAGAAATCATACCCATTGCCGATGGCGTCCGTCATTCAGGCGCTTGGCGCCGGAATGGGAAGCAATTCCTTAGTACAAATCATGCCCATTCAGACCCTTGCCGCCGCAATGGGAAGCAATTCCTCAGGAAGAATCATGCCATTGCCGATGGCATCAATGATTCTGACGCTGGGCGCCGCAAAGGGAAGAAATTCCTGAGCAGAAATCATGCCCATTGGCGATGGCATCAATCATTCAGACTCTTGGAGCCGCAATGTGAAGCAATGCCTTAGTAGAAATCATGACCATTGCCGATTGCATCAATTATTCAGACGCGTCGTGCCGCAATGGGAAGGAATTCCTCAGTAGAAATCGTGCCCATTGCCGATAGCATCAGTCATTAAAGCGCTTGGCGCCCAGTGGGAAGCAATTCCTTAGTAGAAATCGTGCCCATTGTCGATAGCATCAATGATTCAGGCGCTTGGCTCCGCAATGGGAGGCAATTCCTTAGTAGAAATCGTGCCCATTGCCCATAGCATCAATCATTCAGACGCTTGGCTCTGCAATGGGAAGCAATTCCTTAGTAGAAATCCTGCCCATTGCCGATAGCATCAGTCATTCAGACGCTTGGCGCCGCAATGGGAAGAAATTCCTTAGTAGAAATCATGCCCATTGCCTATAGCATCAGTCATTCAGATGCTGGGCGCCGCAATGGGAAGCAATTCCTTAGAAGAAATCATGCCGATTGCTATAGCATCAATCATTCAGGCCCTTGGCGCCGCAATGGGAAGCACTTCGTAGGTAGAAATCATGCCCATTACCGATGGCATCAATCATTCAGATGCTTGGCACCGCAATGGGAAGGAATTCCTTAGTAGAAATCATGCCCATTGCCGATAGCGTCAATTATTCAGGCGCTTGGCGCCGCAATGGGAAACAATTCCTTAGTAGAAATCATGCCCATTGCCGATAGCATCAATTATTCAGGCGCTTGTTGCCGCAATGGGAAACAATTCCTTAGTAGAAATCATGCCGATTGCCGATAGCATCAACCATTCAGACGTTTGGCGCCCCAATGGGAAGCAATTCTATAGGAACAATCATGCCATTGCCGATGGCATCAATCATTCAGACGCTTGGCGCCGCAATGGGAAGCAATTCCTTAGTAGAAATCATGCGCATCGCCGATTGCATCTATCATTGAGATGCTTGGTGCCACAATGGGAAGCAATTCCTCAGCAGAAACCATGCCCATTGCCGATGGCATCGAGCATTCAGACGGTTGGCGCTGCAATGGGAAGCAATTCCTTAGTAGAAATCATGCCCATTGCCCATGGCATCAGTCATTCAAGCGCTTGGCGCCGCAATGAGCAATTGCTTAGTAGAAATCATGCCCATTGCCGATAGCATCAATCATTCAAACGCTTGCCGCCTCAGTGGGAAGCAATTTAGTAGTAGAAATCATGGCCATTGCCGATGGCATCAGTAATTCAGACCCTTGGCGCCGCAATGGAAGCAATTCCTTAGTAGAAATCATGCGTATTGCCGATAGCATCAATCATTCAGATGCTTGGCGCCGCTATGGGAAACAATTCCTTAGTAGAAGTCATGCGTATTGCCGGTAGCATCAATCATTCAGACGCCTGGCGCCGCAAGTGGACGGAGTTCTTTAGTAGAAATCATGCGCATTGTCGATGGCATCAATCATTTAGACGCTTGGCGCCGCAATGGGAAGGAATTCCTTAGTAGAAATCATGCCCATTGCCGATGGCATCGATCATCCAGACGCTTGGCGCCGCAATGGGAAGCAACTCCTTAGAAGAAATCATGCCTATTGCCGATTGCATCTGTTATTCAGATGCTTGGCGCCGCAATGGGAAGCAATTCCTTAGAAGAAATTATGCCCATTGCCGATGGCATCAATCATTCAAATTTGCTTGCCGCATCAATGCGAAGGAATTTCGTAGTTGAAATCATGCCCATTGCCGATGAGATCAATTTTTCGGGCGCTTAGCGCAGCAATGGGAGGCAATTCATTACTACAAATCATGCGCATTGCCGATAGCATCAATCATTCAGACGGTAGGCGCTGCAATGGAAGCAATTCTTTAGTAGAAATCAAGCGCATTGTCGATGGCATCAATCATTCAGACGCTTGGCGCCGCAATGGAGGCAATTCCTTGGTAGAAGTCATGCGTATTGCCGATAGCATCAATCATTCAGACGCTTGGCACCGCTATGGAAATCAATTCCTTAGTAGAAGTCATGCGCGTTGCCGATGGCATGAATCATACAGACGCTTTGCGCTGTAATGGGAAGCAATTCCTTAGTACAAATAATGTCCATTGCCGATGGCATCAATCATTCAAACGTTTGCCTCCTCAATGGGAAGCAATTTCGTAGTAGAAATCATGACCATTGCCGATGGCATCAATCATTCAGTCGCTTGGCGCCGCAATGGAAAGCTATTCATTAGTAGAAGTCATGCGTATTGCCGATAGCATCAATCATTCAGACGCTTCGCACCGCTATGGAAAGCAATTCCTTAGTAGAAGTCATGCGCGTTGCCGATGGCATGAATCATACAGACGCTTTGCGTCGCAATGGGAAGCAATTCCTTAGTAGAAATCATGCTCCTTGCCGATGGCATCAATCATTCAAACGCTACCACATCAATGGGAAGCAATTTCGTAGTAGAAATCATGCCCATTTCCGATGACATCAATCATTCAGACGCTTGGCACCGCAATGGAAATCAATTCCGCAGTAGAAGTCATGCGTATTGCCGATACCATTAATCATTCAGATGCTTGGCCCCGCAATGGGAAGCAATTCTTTAGTAGAAGTCATGCGCATTGCTGATAGCATCAATCATTCAGACGCTTATCGCCGCAAGGGGAAGCAATTCCTTTGTAGAAATCGTGCGCATTACCGATGGCATCAATCACTCAGGCCCTTGGCTCCGCAATGGGAAGCAATTCCTTAGTAGAAGTCATGCCCTTTGCCGATGCCATGAGTCATTCAGACGCTTGGCGCCGCAATGGGAAGCAATTCCTTAGTAGAAATCATGCCAATTTCCGATTGCATCAATCATTCAGACGCTTGGCGCTGCAATGGGAAGCCATTCCTTAGTAGAAATCATGCCCATTGCCGATGGCATCAATCATTCAGACGCTTGGCGCCGCAATGGGAGCAAGTCCTTAGTAGAATGTATGCCCACTGCCGATGGTATCAATCATTCAGACGTTTGGCGCCGCAATGTGAAGCAATGCCTTAGTAGAAATCATGACCATTGCCGATTGCATCAATCATTCAGACGCATCGTGCCGCAATGGGAAGGAATTCCTCAGTAGAAATCGTGCCCATTGCCGATAGCATCAGTAATTCAAGCGCTTGGCGCCGCAGTGGGAAGCAATTCCTTAGTAGAATTCGTGCCCATTGCCGACAGCATCAATCATTCAGGCGCTTCGCTCCGCAATGGGAAGCAATTCTTTAGTAGAAATCGTGCCCACTGCCGATATCATCAATCATTCAGACGCTTTGGGTCGCATTGGGAAGCAATTCCTTAGTAGAAATCGTGCGCATTGCCGATACGCATGACATCTACTAAGGAATTGCTTTTCATTACGGCGCCAAGCGACTGAATGATTGATGCCATCGGCAATGGGCATGACTTCTACTAAGGAATTGCTTCCCATTGCGGTGCCAAGGGCCTGAATGATTGATGCCATCGGTAATGCGCATGATTTCTACTAAGGAATTGCTTCCCATTGCAGCGACAAGCGTCTGAATGATTGATGCTATCAGCAATGCGCATGACTTCTACTAAAGAATTGCTTCCCATTGCGGGGCCAAGCATCTGAATGATTAATACTATCGGCAATACGCATGACTTCTACTAAGGAATTGATTTCCATTGCGGCGCCAAGTGTCTGAATGATTGATGTCATCGGCAATGGGCATGATTTCTACTACGAAAGTGCTTCCCATTGATGTGGCAAGCGTTTGAATGATTGATGCCATCGGCAAGGAGCATGATTTCTACTAAGGAATTGCTTCCCATTGCGGCGCAAAGCGTCTGTATGATTCATGCCATCGGCAACGCGCATGACTTCTACTAAGGAATTGCTTTCCATAGCGGTGGCAAGCGTCTGAATGATTGATGCTATCGGCAATACGCATGACTTCTAATAATGAATAGCTTTCCATTGCGGCGCCAAGCGACTGATTGATTGATGCCATCGGCAATGGTCATGATTTCTACTACGAAATTGCTTACCATTGAGGAGGCAAACGTTTAAATTATTGATGCCATCGGCAATGGACATTATTTGTACTAAGGTATTGCTTCCCATTACAGCGCAAAGCGTCTGTATGATTCATGCCATCGGCAACGCGCATGACTTCTACTAAGGAATTGCTTTCCATAACGGTGCCAAGCGTCTGAATGATAGATGCTATCGGCAATACGCATGATTTCTACTAAGGAATTGCCTCCATTGAGGCGCCAAGCATCTGAATGATTGATGCCATCGACAATGCGCTTGATTTCTACTAAAGAATTGGTTCCATTGCGGCGCCTAGCGTCTGAATGATTGATGCTATCGGCAATGCGCATGATTTCTACTAATGAATTGCATCCCATTGCTGCGATAAGCGCCCGAAAAATTGATCTCATCGGCAATGGGCATGATTTCTACTACGAAATTCCTTCGCATTGATGCGGCAAGCATTTGAATGATTGATGCCATCGGCAATGGGCATAATTTCTTCAAAGGAATTGCTTCCCATTGCGGCGCAAAGCATCTGAATAACAGATGCAATCGGCAATAGGCATGATTTCTTCTAAGGAGTTGCTTCCCATTGCGGCGCCAAGCGTCTGGATGATCGATGCCATCGGCAATGGGCATCATTTCTACAACGAAATTGCTTCCTATTGAGGCGGCAGGCGTTTGAAGGATTGATGCTATCGGCAATGGGCATGATTTCTACTAAGCAATTGGTTCCCATTACGGTGCCAAGCGTCTGAATGATCGATGCCAACGGCAATGGGCATGGTTTCTTCTAAGCAATTCCTTCCCACTGCGGGGCCAAGCATCTGAATGATTGATGCAATCGACAGTGCGCATGATTTCTTCTAAAGAATTGCTTCCCATTGCGGCGCCAAGCATCTGAGTGACTGATGCTATCGACAATGCGCATGATTTCTACTAAGGAATTGCATCCCATTGCGGCGCCAAGCGTCTGATTGACCGATGTTATCGGCAATGCGCATGATTGTGGCGCCAAGCGTCTGAATGATTCATTCTATCGGCAATACACATGACTTCTACTATGGAATTGCTTCCCATAGCGGTGCCAAGCGTCTGAATGATTGATGCTATCGGCAATACGCATGACTTCTACTAAGGAATTGTTTTCCATTGCGGCGCTTGGTGCCGCTATGGGAAGGAATTCCTCAGTAGAAATCATGCCCATTGCCGATGGCATCGATCATTCAGAGCTTAGCTCCACAATGGGACGCAATTCCTTAGTATAAGTCATGAGTGTTGACGGTAGCATAAATCATTCAGATGCTTGGCGCCGCTATTGGAAGCAATTCCTTACTAGAAGTCATGCGCATTGCCGGTACGCATGACATCTACTAAGGAATTGCTTTTCATTACGGCGCCAAGCGACTGAATGATTGATGCCATCGGCAATGGGCATGATTTCAACTACAAAATTGCTTCCCATTGAGGCGGCAAACGAATGAATGATTGATGCCATCGGCAATGGGCATTATTTCTACTAACGAATTGCTTCCCGTTACGGCGCCAAGCGTCTGAATGATTGATGCTATCGGCAATCCGTAAGACTTCTACTAAGGAATTGCTTTCCATTGCGGCGCCAAGCGACTGAATGATTGATGTCGTCGGCAATGGACATGATTTCTACTACGAAATTGCTTCCCTTTGAGGGGGCAAACGATTCAATGATTGATGCCATCGGCAATGGGCATGATTTCTACTAAGGATTTGCTTCCAATTGTGGCGGCAAGCGTCTGAATGACAGATGCTATCGGCAATGCGATGACTTCTAGTAAGGAATTGATGTCAGATGCTTGGCGCCGCTATTGGAAGCAATTCCTTACTAGAAGTCATGCGCATTGCCGGTACGCATGACATCTACTAAGGAATTGCTTTTCACTACGGCGCCAAGCGACTGAATGATTGATGCCATCGGCAATGGGCATGATTTCAACTACAAAATTGCTTCCCATTGAGGCGGCAAACGAATGAATGATTGATGCCATCGGCAATGGGCATTATTTCTACTAACGAATTGCTTCCCGTTACGGCGCCAAGCGTCTGAATGATTGATGCTATCGGCAATCCGTAAGACTTCTACTAAGGAATTGCTTTCCATTGCGGCGCCAAGCGACTGAATGATTGATGTCGTCGGCAATGGAGATGATTTCTACTACGAAATTGCTTCCCTTTGAGGGGGCAAACGATTCAATGATTGATGCCATCGGCAATGGGCATGATTTCTACTAAGGATTTGCTTCCAATTGTGGCGGCAAGCGTCTGAATGACAGATGCTATCGGCAATGCGATGACTTCTAGTAAGGAATTGCTTCCCATAGCGGCGCCAAGCGTCTGAATGATTGATGCTATCGGCAACACGCATGATTTCTACTAAGGAATTGCTTCCAATTGCGGCGCCAAGCGTCTGAATGACAGATGCTATCGGCAATGCGCATGACTTCTAGTAAGGAATTGCTTTCCATAGCGGCGCCAAGCGTCTGAATGATTGATGCTATCGGCAACAGGCATGACATCTACTACGGAATTCCTTCCGATAGCGGCACCAAGCGTCTGGATTGATGTCGTCGGCAATGCGCCTGATTTCTACTAAGCAATTGCTTCCCATTGCAGCGCAAAGCATCTGAATGATTGATGCTATCGGCAATGCGCATGATTTCTACGAAGGAGCTGCTTCCCATAGCGGCACCAAGCGTCTGAATGATTGATGCTATCGGCAATACGTAAGACTTCTACTAAGGAATTGCTTTCCATTGCGGCGCCAGGCGACTGAATGATTGATGTCATCGGCAATGGACATGATTTCTACTACGAAATTGCTTCCCATTGAGGGGGCAAACGATTCAGTTATTGATACCATCGGCAATGGGCATGATTTCTACAAAGGATTTGCTTCAAATTGTGGCGCCAAGCGTCTGAATGACAGATGCTATCGGCAATGCGATGACTTCTAGTAAGGAATTGCTTCCCATAGCGGCGCCAAGCGTCTGAATGATTGATGCTATCGGCAACACGCATGATTTCTACTAAGAAATTGCTTCCAATTGCGACGCCAAGCGTCTGAATGACAGATGCTATCGGCAATGCGCATGACTTCTAGTAAGGAATTGCTTTCCATAGCGGCGCCAGGCGTCTGAATGATTGATGCTATCGGCAACAGGCATGACATCTACTACGGAATTCCTTCCCATAGCGGCACCAAGCGTCTGGATTGATGCCGTCGGCAATGCGCCTGATTTCTACTAAGCAATTGCTTCCCATTGCAGCGCAAAGCATCTGAATGATTGATGCTATCGGCAATGCGCATGATTTCTACGAAGGAGCTGCTTCCCATAGCGGCACCAAGCGTCTGAATGATTGATGCCATTGGCAATGCGCCTGATTCCTACTAAGGAATTGCTTTCCATTGCGGCGCAAAGCATCTGAATGATTGATGCTATTGGCAATGCGCATGATTTCTACTAAGGAGCTGCTTCCCATTGCTACAGAAAGCGCCTGAATGGTTGATGCTATTGGCAATGGGCATGATTTCTACCAAGGAATTGCTTCCAATAGCGGCGCCAAGCATCTGAATGCTTAATGCTATCGGCCATGCACATGATTTCTACTAATGAATTGCTTCCCATTGCTGCGCTAAGCGCCCGAAAAAATGATGCTATTGGCAATGGGCATGATTTCTACTATGGAATTGCTTCCCATTGCGGCGCCAAGCGTCTGGATGATCGATGCCATCGGCAATGGGCATCATTTCTACAACGAAATTGCTTCCTATTGAGGCGGCAAGCGTTTGAAGGATTGATGCTATCGGCAACGGGCATGATTTCTACTAAGCAATTGGTTCCCATTACGGTGCCAAGCGTCTGAATGATCGATGCCAACGGCAATGGGCATGATTTCTACTAAGCAATTCCTTCCCACTGCGGGGCCAAGCATCTGAATGATTGATGCAATCGACAGTGCGCATGATTTCTTCTAAAGAATTGCTTCCCATTGCGGCGCCAAGCATCTGAGTGACTGATGCTATCGACAATGCGCATGATTTCTACTAAGGAATTGCATCCCATTGCGGCGCCAAGCGTCTGATTGACCGATGTTATCGGCAATGCGCATGATTGTGGCGCCAAGCGTCTGAATGATTCATTCTATCGGCAATACACATGACTTCTACTATGGAATTGCTTCCCATAGCGGTGCCAAGCGTCTGAATGATTGATGCTATCGGCAATACGCATGACTTCTACTAAGGAATTGTTTTCCATTGCGGCGCTTGGTGCCGCTATGGGAAGGAATTCCTCAGTAGAAATCATGCCCATTGCCGATGGCATCGATCATTCATAGCTTGGCTCCACAATGGGACGCAATTCCTTAGTATAAGTCATGAGTGTTGACGGTAGCATAAATCATTCAGACGCTTGGCGCCGCTATTGGAAGCAATTCCTTACTAGAAGTCATGCGCATTGCCGATACGCATGACATCTACTAAGGAATTGCTTTTCATTACGGCGCCAAGCGACTGAATGATTGATGCCATCGGCAATGGGCATGATTTCAACTACAAAATTGCTTCCCATTGAGGCGGCAAACGAATGAATGATTGATGCCATCGGCAATGGGCATTATTTCTACTAACGAATTGCTTCCCGTTACGGCGCCAAGCGTCTGAATGATTGATGCTATCGGCAATCCGTAAGACTTCTACTAAGGAATTGCTTTCCATTGCGGCGCCAAGCGACTGAATGATTGATGTCGTCGGCAATGGACATGATTTCTACTACGAAATTGCTTCCCTTTGAGGGGGCAAACGATTCAATGATTGATGCCATCGGCAATGGGCATGATTTCTACTAAGGATTTGCTTCCAATTGTGGCGCCAAGCGTCTGAATGACAGATGCTATCGGCAATGCGATGACTTCTAGTAAGGAATTGCTTCCCATAGCGGCGCCAAGCGTCTGAATGATTGACGCTATCGGCAACACGCATGATTTCTACTGAGGAATTGCTTCCAATTGCGGCGCCAAGCGTCTGAATGACAGATGCTATCGGCAATGCGCATGACTTCTAGTAAGGAATTGCTTTCCATAGCGGCGCCAAGCGTCTGAATGATTGATGCTATCGGCAACAGGCATGACATCTACTACGGAATTCCTTCCCATAGCGGCACCAAGCGTCTGGATTGATGCCGTCGGCAATGCGCCTGATTTCTACTAAGCAATTGCTTCCCATTGCAGCGCAAAGCATCTGAATGATTGATGCTATCTGCAATGCGCATGATTTCTATGAAGGAGCTGCTTCCCATAGCGGCACCAAGCGTCTGAATGATTGATGCCATTGGCAATGCGCCTGATTCCTACTAAGAAATTGCTTCCCATTGCGGCGCCAAACGTCGGAATGATTCATTCTATCGGCAATGCACATGACTTCTACTATGGAATTGCTTCCCATAGCGGTGCCAAGCGTCTGAATGATTGATGCTATCGGCAATACGCATGACTTCTACTAAGGAATTGCTTTCCATTGCGGCGCTTGGTGCCGCTATGGGAAGGAATTCCTCTGTAGAAATCATGCCCATAGCCGATGGCATCGATCATTCAGAGCTTGGCTCCACAATGGGACGCAATTCCTTAGTATAAGTCATAAGTGTTGCCGGTAGCATAAATCATTCAGACGCTTGGCGCCGCTATTGGAAGCAATTCCTTACTAGAAGTCATGCGCATTGCCGATACGCATGACATCTACTAAGGAATTGCTTTTCATCACGGCGCCAAGCGACTGAATGATTGATGCCATCGGCAATGGGCATGATTTCAACTACAAAATTGCTTCCCATTGAGGCGGCAAACGAATGAATGATTGATGCCATCGGCAATGGGCATTATTTTTACTAACGAATTGCTTCCCGTTACGGCGCCAAGCGTCTGAATGATTGATGCTATCGGCAATACGTAAGACTTCTACTAAGGAATTGCTTTCCATTGTGGCGCCAAGCGACTGAATGATTGATGTCATTGGCAATGGACATGATTTCTACTACGAAATTGCTTCCCACTGAGGGGGCAAACGATTCAATGATTGATTCCATCGGCAATGGGCATGATTTCTACTAAGGATTTGCTTCCAATTGTGGCGCCAAGCATCTGAATGACAGACGCTATCGGCAATGCGATGACTTCTAGTAAGGAATTGCTTCCCATAGCCGCGCCAAGCGTCTGAATGGTTGATGCTATCGGCAACACGCATGATTTCTACTAAGGAATTGCTTCCAATTGCGGCGCCAAGCGTCTGAATGACAGATGCTATCGGCAATGCGCATGACTTCTAGTAAGGAATTGCTTTCCATAGCGGCGCCAAGCGTCTGAATGATTGATGCTATCGGCAACAGGCATGACATCTACTACGGAATTCCTTCCCATAGCGGCACCAAGCGTCTGGATTGATGTCGTCGGCAATGCGCCTGATTTCTACTAAGCAATTGCTTCCCATTGCAGCGCAAAGCATCTGAATGATTGATGCTATCGGCAATGCGCATGATTTCTACGAAGGAGCTGCTTCCCATAGCGGCACCAAGCGTCTGAATGATTGATGCTATCGGCAATACGTAAGTCTTCTACTAAAGAATTGCTTTCCATTGCGGCGCCAGGCGACTGAATGATTGATGTCATCGGCAATGGACATGATTTCTACTACGAAATTGCTTCCCATTGAGGGGGCAAACGATTCAGTTATTGATGCCATCGGCAATGGGCATGATTTCTACTAAGGATTTGCTTCAAATTGTGGCGCCAAGCGTCTGAATGACAGATGCTATCGGCAATGCGATGACTTCTAGTAAGGAATTGCTTCCCACAGCGGCGCCAAGCGTCTGAATGATTGATGCTATCGGCAACACGCATGATTTCTACTAAGAAATTGCTTCCAATTGCGACGCCAAGCGTCTGAATGACAGATGCTATCGGCAATGCGCATGACTTCTAGTAAGGAATTGCTTTCCATAGCGGCGCCAGGCGTCTGAATGATTGATGCTATCGGCAACAGGCATGACATCTACTACGGAATTCCTTCCCATAGCGGCACCAAGCGTCTGGATTGATGCCGTCGGCAATGCGCCTGATTTCTACTAAGCAATTGCTTCCCATTGCAGCGCAAAGCATCTGAATGATTGATGCTATCGGCAATGACCATGATTTCTACGAAGGAGCTGCTTCCCATAGCGGCACCAAGCGTCTGAATGATTGATGCCATTGGCAATGCGCCTGATTCCTACTAAGGAATTGCTTTCCATTGCGGCGCAAAGCATCTGAATGATTGATGCTATTGGCAATGCGCATGATTTCTACTAAGGAGCTGCTTCCCATTGCTACAGAAAGCGCCTGAATGGTTGATGCTATTGGCAATGGGCATGATTTCTACCAAGGAATTGCTTCCAATAGCGGCGCCAAGCATCTGAATGCTTAATGCTATCGGCCATGCACATGATTTCTACTAATGAATTGCTTCCCATTGCTGCGCTAAGCGCCCGAAAAAATGATGCTATTGGCAATGGGCATGATTTCTACTATGGAATTGCTTCCCATTGCGGCGCCAAGCGTCTGGATGATCGATGCCATCGGCAATGGGCATCATTTCTACAACGAAATTGCTTCCTATTGAGGCGGCAAGCGTTTGAAGGATTGATGCTATCGGCAACGGGCATGATTTCTACTAAGCAATTGGTTCCCATTACGGTGCCAAGCGTCTGAATGATCGATGCCAACGGCAATGGGCATGATTTCTACTAAGCAATTCCTTCCCACTGCGGGGCCAAGCATCTGAATGATTGATGCAATCGACAGTGCGCATGATTTCTTCTAAAGAATTGCTTCCCATTGCGGCGCCAAGCATCTGAGTGACTGATGCTATCGACAATGCGCATGATTTCTACTAAGGAATTGCATCCCATTGCGGCGCCAAGCGTCTGATTGACCGATGTTATCGGCAATGCGCATGATTGTGGCGCCAAGCGTCTGAATGATTCATTCTATCGGCAATACACATGACTTCTACTATGGAATTGCTTCCCATAGCGGTGCCAAGCGTCTGAATGATTGATGCTATCGGCAATACGCATGACTTCTACTAAGGAATTGTTTTCCATTGCGGCGCTTGGTGCCGCTATGGGAAGGAATTCCTCAGTAGAAATCATGCCCATTGCCGATGGCATCGATCATTCATAGCTTGGCTCCACAATGGGACGCAATTCCTTAGTATAAGTCATGAGTGTTGACGGTAGCATAAATCATTCAGACGCTTGGCGCCGCTATTGGAAGCAATTCCTTACTAGAAGTCATGCGCATTGCCGATACGCATGACATCTACTAAGGAATTGCTTTTCATTACGGCGCCAAGCGACTGAATGATTGATGCCATCGGCAATGGGCATGATTTCAACTACAAAATTGCTTCCCATTGAGGCGGCAAACGAATGAATGATTGATGCCATCGGCAATGGGCATTATTTCTACTAACGAATTGCTTCCCGTTACGGCGCCAAGCGTCTGAATGATTGATGCTATCGGCAATCCGTAAGACTTCTACTAAGGAATTGCTTTCCATTGCGGCGCCAAGCGACTGAATGATTGATGTCGTCGGCAATGGACATGATTTCTACTACGAAATTGCTTCCCTTTGAGGGGGCAAACGATTCAATGATTGATGCCATCGGCAATGGGCATGATTTCTACTAAGGATTTGCTTCCAATTGTGGCGCCAAGCGTCTGAATGACAGATGCTATCGGCAATGCGATGACTTCTAGTAAGGAATTGCTTCCCATAGCGGCGCCAAGCGTCTGAATGATTGACGCTATCGGCAACACGCATGATTTCTACTGAGGAATTGCTTCCAATTGCGGCGCCAAGCGTCTGAATGACAGATGCTATCGGCAATGCGCATGACTTCTAGTAAGGAATTGCTTTCCATAGCGGCGCCAAGCGTCTGAATGATTGATGCTATCGGCAACAGGCATGACATCTACTACGGAATTCCTTCCCATAGCGGCACCAAGCGTCTGGATTGATGCCGTCGGCAATGCGCCTGATTTCTACTAAGCAATTGCTTCCCATTGCAGCGCAAAGCATCTGAATGATTGATGCTATCTGCAATGCGCATGATTTCTATGAAGGAGCTGCTTCCCATAGCGGCACCAAGCGTCTGAATGATTGATGCCATTGGCAATGCGCCTGATTCCTACTAAGAAATTGCTTCCCATTGCGGCGCCAAACGTCGGAATGATTCATTCTATCGGCAATGCACATGACTTCTACTATGGAATTGCTTCCCATAGCGGTGCCAAGCGTCTGAATGATTGATGCTATCGGCAATACGCATGACTTCTACTAAGGAATTGCTTTCCATTGCGGCGCTTGGTGCCGCTATGGGAAGGAATTCCTCTGTAGAAATCATGCCCATAGCCGATGGCATCGATCATTCAGAGCTTGGCTCCACAATGGGACGCAATTCCTTAGTATAAGTCATAAGTGTTGCCGGTAGCATAAATCATTCAGACGCTTGGCGCCGCTATTGGAAGCAATTCCTTACTAGAAGTCATGCGCATTGCCGATACGCATGACATCTACTAAGGAATTGCTTTTCATTACGGCGCCAAGCGACTGAATGATTGATGCCATCGGCAATGGGCATGATTTCAACTACAAAATTGCTTCCCATTGAGGCGGCAAACGAATGAATGATTGATGCCATCGGCAATGGGCATTATTTTTACTAACGAATTGCTTCCCGTTACGGCGCCAAGCGTCTGAATGATTGATGCTATCGGCAATACGTAAGACTTCTACTAAGGAATTGCTTTCCATTGTGGCGCCAAGCGACTGAATGATTGATGTCATTGGCAATGGACATGATTTCTACTACGAAATTGCTTCCCACTGAGGGGGCAAACGATTCAATGATTGATGCCATCGGCAATGGGCATGATTTCTACTAAGGATTTGCTTCCAATTGTGGCGCCAAGCATCTGAATGACAGACGCTATCGGCAATGCGATGACTTCTAGTAAGGAATTGCTTCCCATAGCCGCGCCAAGCGTCTGAATGGTTGATGCTATCGGCAACACGCATGATTTCTACTAAGGAATTGCTTCCAATTGCGGCGCCAAGCGTCTGAATGACAGATGCTATCGGCAATGCGCATGACTTCTAGTAAGGAATTGCTTTCCATAGCGGCGCCAAGCGTCTGAATGATTGATGCTATCGGCAACAGGCGTGACATCTACTACGGAATTCCTTCCCATAGCGGCACCAAGCGTCTGGATTGATGTCGTCGGCAATGCGCCTGATTTCTACTAAGCAATTGCTTCCCATTGCAGCGCAAAGCATCTGAATGATTGATGCTATCGGCAATGCGCATGATTTCTACGAAGGAGCTGCTTCCCATAGCGGCACCAAGCGTCTGAATGATTGATGCTATCGGCAATACGTAAGTCTTCTACTAAAGAATTGCTTTCCATTGCGGCGCCAGGCGACTGAATGATTGATGTCATCGGCAATGGACATGATTTCTACTACGAAATTGCTTCCCATTGAGGGGGCAAACGATTCAGTTATTGATGCCATCGGCAATGGGCATGATTTCTACTAAGGATTTGCTTCAAATTGTGGCGCCAAGCGTCTGAATGACAGATGCTATCGGCAATGCGATGACTTCTAGTAAGGAATTGCTTCCCACAGCGGCGCCAAGCGTCTGAATGATTGATGCTATCGGCAACACGCATGATTTCTACTAAGAAATTGCTTCCAATTGCGGCGCCAAGCGTCTGAATGACAGATGCTATCGGCAATGCGCATGACTTCTAGTAAGGAATTGCTTTCCATAGCGGCGCCAGGCGTCTGAATGATTGATGCTATCGGCAACAGGCATGACATCTACTACGGAATTCCTTCCCATAGCGGCACCAAGCGTCTGGATTGATGCCGTCGGCAATGCGCCTGATTTCTACTAAGCAATTGCTTCCCATTGCAGCGCAAAGCATCTGAATGATTGATGCTATCGGCAATGACCATGATTTCTACGAAGGAGCTGCTTCCCATAGCGGCACCAAGCGTCTGAATGATTGATGCCAATGGCAATGCGCCTGATTCCTACTAAGGAATTGCTTTCCATTGCGGCGCAAAGCATCTGAATGATTGATGCTATTGGCAATGCGCATGATTTCTACTAAGGAGCTGCTTCCCATTGCTGCAGAAAGCGCCTGAATGGTTGATGCTATCGGCAATGGGCATGATTTCTACTAAGGAATTGCTTCCAATAGCGGCGCCAAGCATCTGAATGCTTAATGCTATTGGCCATGCACATGATTTCTACTAATGAATTGCTTCCCATTGCTGCGCTAAGCGCCCGAAAAAATGATGCTATTGGCAATGGGCATGATTTCTACTATGGAATTGCTTCCCATTGCGGCGCCAAGCGTCTGAATGATTCATGCTATCGGCAATGCGCATGACTTCTACTAAGGAATTGTTTCCCATAGCGGCGCCAGGCGTCTGAATGATTGATGCTATCGGCAATACGCATGACTTCTACTAAGGAACTGCTTTCCATTGCGGCGCCAAGCGACTGAATGATTGACGCCATCGGCAATCGGCATGATTTCTACTACGAAATTGCTTCCCATTGAAGCGGCAAACGTTTGAATGATTGATGCCATCGGCAATTGACATTATTTTTACTAAGGAATTGCTTCCCATTACAGCGCCAAGCGTCTGAATGATTGATACTATCGGCAATACGCATGATTTCTACCAAGGAATTGCTTCCCATTGGTGCGCCAAGCGCCAGAATGATTGATGCTATCGGCAATGCGCATGATTTCTACTAATGAATTGCTTCCCAATGCGGCGCCATGCGTCTGAATGATTGATGCTATCGGCAATGCGCACGATTTGTACTAAGGAATTGCTTCCGTTTCGGCGCCAAGCGTCTGAATGATTTATGCTATCGGCAATACGCATGACTTCTACTAAGGAACTGCTTTCCATTGCGACGCCAAGCGACTGAATGATTGATGCCATCGGCAATGGGCATGATTTCTACTACGAAATTGCTTCTCATTGAGGCGGCAAACGTTTGAATGATTGATGCCATCGGCAATGGGCATTATTTCTACTAACGAATTGCTTCCCATTGAGGCGCCAAGCGTCTGAATGATTGATGCTATCGGCAATACGCATGACTTCTACTAAGGAACTGCTTTCCATTGCGACGCCAAGCGACTGAATGATTGATGCCGTCGGCAATGGGCATGATTTCTACTACGAAATTGCTTCTCATTGAGGCGGCAAACGTTTGAATGATTGATGCCATCGGCAATGGGCATTATTTCTACTAACGAATTGCTTCCCATTGAGGCGCCAAGCGTCTGAATGATTGATGCTATCGGCAATACGCATGACTTCTACTAAGGAACTGCTTTCCATTGCGGCGCCAAGCGATTGAATGATTGATGCCATCGGCAATGAGCATGATTTCTACTACGAAATTGCTTCTCATTGAGGCGGCAAACGTTTGAATGATTGATGCGATCGGCAATGGGCATGATTTCTACTAAGGAATTGCTTCCCATTGCGATGCCAAGCGTCTAAATGACAGATGCTATCGGCAATGCGCATGACTTCTAGTAAGGAGTTGCTTCCCATAGCGGCACCAAGCGTCTGAATGATTGATGCCAATGGCAATGCGCCTGATTCCTACTAAGGAATTGCTTTCCATTGCGGCGCAAAGCATCTGAATGATTGATGCTATTGGCAATGCGCATGATTTCTACTAAGGAGCTGCTTCCCATTGCTGCAGAAAGCGCCTGAATGGTTGATGCTATCGGCAATGGGCATGATTTCTACTAAGGAATTGCTTCCAATAGCGGCGCCAAGCATCTGAATGCTTAATGCTATTGGCCATGCACATGATTTCTACTAATGAATTGCTTCCCATTGCTGCGCTAAGCGCCCGAAAAAATGATGCTATTGGCAATGGGCATGATTTCTACTATGGAATTGCTTCCCATTGCGGCGCCAAGCGTCTGAATGATTCATGCTATCGGCAATGCGCATGACTTCTACTAAGGAATTGTTTCCCATAGCGGCGCCAGGCGTCTGAATGATTGATGCTATCGGCAATACGCATGACTTCTACTAAGGAACTGCTTTCCATTGCGGCGCCAAGCGACTGAATGATTGACGCCATCGGCAATCGGCATGATTTCTACTACGAAATTGCTTCCCATTGAAGCGGCAAACGTTTGAATGATTGATGCCATCGGCAATTGACATTATTTTTACTAAGGAATTGCTTCCCATTACAGCGCCAAGCGTCTGAATGATTGATACTATCGGCAATACGCATGATTTCTACCAAGGAATTGCTTCTCATTGGTGCGCCAAGCGCCAGAATGATTGATGCTATCGGCAATGCGCATGATTTCTACTAATGAATTGCTTCCCATTGCGGCGCCATGCGTCTGAATGATTGATGCTATCGGCAATGCGCACGATTTCTACTAAGGAATTGCTTCCGTTTCGGCGCCAAGCGTCTGAATGATTTATGCTATCGGCAATACGCATGACTTCTACTAAGGAACTACTTTCCATTGCGACGCCAAGCGACTGAATGATTGATGCCATCGGCAATGGGCATGATTTCTACTACGAAATTGCTTCTCATTGAGGCGGCAAACGTTTGAATGATTGATGCCATCGGCAATGGGCATTATTTCTACTAACGAATTGCTTCCCATTGAGGCGCCAAGCGTCTGAATGATTGATGCTATCGGCAATACGCATGACTTCTACTAAGGAACTGCTTTCCATTGCGACGCCAAGCGACTGAATGATTGATGCCGTCGGCAATGGGCATGATTTCTACTACGAAATTGCTTCTCATTGAGGCGGCAAACGTTTGAATGATTGATGCCATCGGCAATGGGCATTATTTCTACTAACGAATTGCTTCCCATTGAGGCGCCAAGCGTCTGAATGATTGATGCTATCGGCAATACGCATGACTTCTACTAAGGAACTGCTTTCCATTGCGGCGCCAAGCGATTGAATGATTGATGCCATCGGCAATGAGCATGATTTCTACTACGAAATTGCTTCTCATTGAGGCGGCAAACGTTTGAATGATTGATGCGATCGGCAATGGGCATGATTTCTACTAAGGAATTGCTTCCCATTGCGATGCCAAGCGTCTAAATGACAGATGCTATCGGCAATGCGCATGACTTCTAGTAAGGAGTTGCTTCCCATAGCGGCGCCAAACGTCTGAATGATTTATGCTACCGGCAACACGCATGACTTATACTAAGGAATTGCGTCCCATTGTGGCGCCTGAATGATCGATGCCATCGGCAATGGCCATGATTTCTACTAAGGAATTCCTTCCTCGGGAATTGCTTCCCATTGCTGCGCAAAGCGCCTAAATGATAGATGTTATCGGCAATGGGCATGATTTCTACTACGAAATTCCTTCCCATCGATGCGGCAAGCGTTTGGATGATTGATACCATCGGCAATGGGCATGATTTCTACTAAGAAATTGCTTCCTATTGCGTCGCCAAGCGTCTGAATCATCGATGCCATGGGCAATGGGCATGATCTCTACTAAGGACTTCCTTCCCATTGCGGCGCCAAGCGTCTGAATGGTTGATGCCATCGGTAATGTGCATGATTTCGACTAAGGAATTGCTTCCCATTGCGGCGACAAGCGTCTGAATGATTGATGCTATCGGCAATGCGCATGATTTCTACTCGGGAATTGCTTCCCAATGCTGCGCAAAGCGCCTAAATGATAGATGTTATCGGCAATGGGCATGATTTCTACTACGAAATTCCTTCCCATCGATGCGGCAAGCGTTTGGATGATTGATGCCATCGGCAATGGGCATGATTTCTACTAAGAAATTGCTTACCATAGCGGTGCCAAGCGTCTGAATGATTGATGCTATCGGCAATGCGCATGATTTCTAGTCAGGAATTGCTTCCCATTGCTGCGCAAAGCGCCTAAATGATAGATGTTATCGGCAATGGACATGATTTCTACTACGAAATTCCTTCCCATCGATGCGGCAAGCGTTTGGATGATTGATGCCAACGGCAATGGGCATGATTTCCACTAAGAAATCGCTTCCTATTGCGTCGCCAAGCGTCTGAATCATCGATGCCATGGGCAATGGGTATGATCTCTACTAAGGACTTCCTTCCCATTGCGGCGCCAAGCGTCTGAATGGTTGATGCCATCGGTAATGTGCATGATTTCGACTGAGGAATTGCTTCCCATTGCGGCGACAAGCGTCTGAATGATTGATGCTATCGGCAATGCGCATGATTTCTACTCGGGAATTGCTTCCCATTGCTGCGCAAAGCGCCTAAATGATAGATGTTATCGGCAATGGGCATGATTTCTACTACGAAATTCCTTCCCATCGATGCGGCAAGCGTTTGGATGATTGATGCCATCGGCAATGGGCATGATTTCTACTAAGAAATTGCTTCCTATTGCGTCGCCAAGCGTCTGAATCATCGATGCCATGGGCAATGGGCATGATCTCTACTAAGGACTTCCTTCCCATTGCGGCGCCAAGCGTCTGAATGATTGATGCCATCGGTAATGCGCATGATTTCGACTAAGGAATTGCTTCTCATTGCGGCGACAAGCGTCTGAATAATTGATGCGATCTGCAATGCGCATGACTTCTACTAAAGCATTGCTTCCCATTGTGGCGCGAAGCATCTGAATGATTGATGCTATCGGCAACACGCATGGCTTCTACTAAGGAATTGATTTCCATTGTGGCGCCAAGCGTCTGAATGATTGATGTCACCGGCAATGGGCATGATTTCTACTACGAAATTGCTTCCTATTGATGCGGCAAGCGTTTAAATGATTGATGCCATCGGAAATAATGAGCATGATTTCTACTAAGGAAATGCTTCCCATTGCGGCGCCAAGTGTCTGTATGATTCATGCCATCGGCAACGCGCATGACTTCTACTAAGGAATTGCTTCCCATAGCGGTGCCAAGCGTCTGAATGATTGGCGCCATCGGCAATACGCATGACGGCAATGGGCATGATTTTTACAACGAAATTGCTTCCCGTTGAGGCGGCAAATGTTTGAATGATTGATGCTGTCGGCAATGGGCAAGATTTCTACTACGGAATTGCTTTCCATTGCGACGCCAAACGTCTGAATGACAGATGCAATGGGCAATGGGCATGATTTCTAGTAAGGAATTGCTTATCATAGCGGCGCCAAGCGTCTGAATGATTGATGCCATCGACAATGCGCATGATTTCTACTAAGGAATTCCTTACCATAGCGGTGCCAAGCGTCTGAATCATTGATGCTATCGGCAATGCGCATGATTTCTACTCAGGAATTGCTTCCCATTGCTGCGCAAAGCGCCTAAATGATTGATGTTATCGGCAATGGGCATGATTTCTACTACGAAATTCCTTCCCATCGATGCTGCAAGCGTTTGGATGATCGATGCCATCGGCAATGGGCATGATTTCTACTAAGAAATCGCTTCCTATTGCGTCGCCAATCGTCTGAATCATCGATGCCATGGGCAATGGGCATGATCTCTACTAAGGACTTCCTTCCCATTGCGGCGCCAAGCGTTTGAATGGTTGATGCCATTGGTAATGTGCATGATTTCGACTAAGGAATTGCTTCCCATTGCGGCGACAAGCGTCTGAATGATTGATGCTATCGGCAATGCGCATGATTTCTACTCGGGAATTGCTTCCCATTGCTGCGCAAAGCGCCTAAATGATAGATGTTATCGGCAATGGGCATGATTTCTACTACGAAATTCCTTCCCATCGATGCGGCAAGCGTTTGGATGATTGATGCCATCGGCAATGGGCATGATTTCTACTAAGAAATTGCTTCCTATTGCGTCGCCAAGCGTCTGAATCATCGATGCCATGGGCAATGGGCATGATCTCTACTAAGGACTTCCTTCCCATTGCGGCGCCAAGCGTCTGAATGGTTGATGCCATCGGTAATGTGCATGATTTCGACTAAGGAATTGCTTCCCATTGCGGCGACAAGCGTCTGAATAATTGATGCGATCGCCAATGCGCTTGACTTCTACTAAAGCATTGCTTCCCATTGTGGCGCCAAGCATCTGAATGATTGATGCTATCGGCAATGGGCATGATTTCTACTAAGGAATTGATTTCCATTGCGGCGCCAAGCGTCTGAATAATTGATGTCACTGGCAATGGGCATGATTTCTACTACGAAATAGCTTCCTATTGATGCGGCAAGCGTTTGAATGATTGATGCCATCGGCAATGAGCATGATTTCTACTAAGGAAATGCTTCCCATTGCGGCGCCAAGGGTCTGTATGATTCATGCCATCGGCAACGCGCATGACTTCTACCAAGGAATTGCTTCCCATAGCGGTGCCAAGCGTCTGAATGATTGGCGCCATCGGCAATACGCATGACGGCAATGGGCATGATTTTTACAACGAAATTGCTTTCCGTTGAGGCGGCAAATGTTTGAATGATTGATGCTGTCGGCAATGGGCAAGATTTCTACTACGGAATTGCTTTCCATTGCGACGCCAAACGTCTGAATGACAGATGCAATGGGCAATGGGCATGATTTCTAGTAAGGAATTGCTTATCATAGCGGCGCCAAGCGTCTGAATGATTGATGCCATCGACAATGCGCATGATTTCTACTAAGGAATTCCTTACCATAGCGGTGCCAAGCGTCTGAATGATTGATGCTATCGGCAATGCGCATGATTTCTAGTCAGGAATTGCTTCCCATTGCTGCGCAAAGCGCCTAAATGATAGATGTTATCGGCAATGGACATGATTTCTTCTACGAAATTCCTTCCCATCGATGCGGCAAGCGTTTGGATGATTGATGCCAACGGCAATGGGCATGATTTCCACTAAGAAATCGCTTCCTATTGCGTCGCCAAGCGTCTGAATCATCGATGCCATGGGCAATGGGCATGATCTCTACTAAGGACTTCCTTCCCATTGCGGCGCCAAGCGTCTGAATGGTTGATGCCATCGACAATGCGCATGATTTCTACTAACGAATTGCTTCCCACTGCAGTCCAAAGCATCGGAATGATTCATGCTATCGGTAATGCGCATGATTTGTAGTAAGGAATTGCTTCCCATTGCTACGCAGAGCGCTTGAATGATTGATGCTATCGGCAATGGGCATGATTTCTACTAAGGAATTGCTTCGAATTCCGGCGCCAAGCATCTGAATGATTGATGCTATTGGCAACGCGCATGATTTCTACTAAGGAATTGCTTCCCATTGCTGCGCCAAGGGTCTGTATGATTCATGCCATCGGCAACGCGCATGACTTCTACTAAGGAATTGCTTCCCATAGCGGTGCCAAGCGTCTGAATGATTGCCGCCATTGGCAATACGCATGACTTCTACTAAGGAATTGCTTTCCATTGCGGCGCCAAACGACTGAATGATTGATGCCATCGGCAATGGGCATGATTTTTACAACGAAATTGCTTCCCGTTTCTACTCAGGAATTGCTTCCCATTGCTGCGCAAAGCGCCTAAATGATAGATGTTATCGGCAATGGGCATGCTTTCTACTACGAAATTCCTTCCCAGCGTTTGGATGATTGATGCCATCGGCAATGGGCATGATTTCTACTAAGAAATTGCTTCCTATTGCGTCGCCAAGCGTCTGAATCATCGATGCCATGGGCAATGGGCATGATCTCTACTAAGAACTTCCTTTCCATTGCGGCGCCAAGCGTCTGAATGGTTGATGCCATCGACAATGCGCATGATTTCTACTAACGAATTGCTTCCCACTGCAGTGCAAAGCATCGGAATGATTGATGCTATCGGTAATGTGCATGATTTGTACTAAGGAATTGCTTCCCATTGCTACGCAAAGCGCCTGAATGATTGATGCTATCGGCAATGGGCATGATTTCTACTAAGGAATTGCTTCCAATTCCGGCGCCAAGCATCTGAATGATTGATGCTATTGGCAACTTGCATGATTTCTACTAAGGAATTGCTTCCCATTGCTGCGCCAAGCGCCTGAATGCTTGATGCTCTCGGCAATGGGCATGATTTCTTCAAAGGAATTGCTTTCCATTGCGGTGCCAAGCGTCTGAATGAATGATACTATTGGCAATGGGCATAATTTCTATTCAAGAATTGCTTCCCATTGCGGCGCCAAGCGTCTGAATGATTGATGCCATCGGCAATGGGCATGATTTCAACTACGAAATTGCTTCCCATTTATGCGGCAAGCGTTTGAATGATTGGTGCTATCGGCAATGGGCATGATTTCTATTTAGGAATTGCTTCCCATTGCGGCTCCAAGCGTCTGAATGACAGATGCTATCGGCAATGCGCATGATTTCTAGTAAGGAATTGCTTCCCATAGCGGCGCCAAGCGTCTGAATGATTGATGATATCGGCAATACGCATGACTTCTGCAAAGGAATTGCGCCCCATTGTGGCGCCAAGCGTCCGAATGATCGATGCTATCGGCAATGGGAATAATTTCTACTAAAGAATTCCTTCACATAGCGGCACCAAGCGTCCGAATGGTTGATGCCATCGACAATGCGCATGATTTCTACTAACCAATTGCTTCCCATTGCAGTGCAAAGCATCGGAATGATTGATGCTATCGGTAATGTGCATGATTTGTACTAAGGAATTGCTTCCCATTGCTACGCAAAGCGGCTGAATGATTGATGCTATCGGCAATGGGCATGATTTCTACTAAGGAATTGCTTCCAATTCCGGCGCCAAGCATCTGAATGATTGATGCTATTGGCAACTTGCATGATTTCTACTAAGGAATTGCTTCCCATTGCTGCGCCAAGCGCCTGAATGCTTGATGCTCTCGGCAATGGGCATGATTTCTTCAAAGGAATTGCTTTCCATTGCGGTGCCAAGCGTCTGAATGAATGATACTATTGGCAATGGGCTTAATTTCTATTCAAGAATTGCTTCCCATTGCGGCGCCAAGCGTCTGAATGATTGATGCCATCGGCAATGGGCATGATTTCAACTACGAAATTGCTTCCCATTTATGCGGCAAGCGTTTGAATGATTGGTGCTATCGGCAATGGGCATGATTTCTATTTAGGAATTGCTTCCCATTGCGGCTCCAAGCGTCTGAATGACAGATGCTATCGGCAATGCGCATGATTTCTAGTAAGGAATTGCTTCCCATAGCGGCGCCAAGCGTCTGAATGATTGATGATATCGGCAATACGCATGACTTCTGCAAAGGAATTGCGCCCCATTGTGGCGCCAAGCGTCCGAATGATCGATGCTATCGGCAATGGGAATAATTTCTACTAAAGAATTCCTTCACATAGCGGCACCAAGCGTCCGAATGATTCATGCCATCGGCAATGCGCCTGATTTCTACTAAGGAATTGCCTCCCATTGCGGCGCAAAGCATCTGAATGATTGATGCTATCGGCAATGTGCATGATTTCTACTAAGGAATTGCTTCCCATTGCTGCTCAAAGCGCCTAAATGATTGATGCTATCGGCAATGGGCATGATTTCTACTAAGAAATTGCTTCCAATTGCGGCGTCAAACATCAGAATCATTGATGCTATCGGCAATCCGCATGATTTCTACAAAGGAATTGCTTCCCATTGCTGCGCTAAGCGCCTAATTGATTGATGCTATTGGCAATGGGCATGATTTCTACTAATGAATTGCTTCCCATTGCGTCGCCAAGCGTCTGAATGATTGATGCTATCAGCAATGCGCATGACTTCTACTAAAGAATTGCTTCCCATTGCGGTGCCAAGCGTCTGAATGATTGATGCTATCAACAATACGCATGACTTCTACTAAGGAATTGCTTCCCATTGCGGCCCCATGCGTCTGAATGATTGATGCCATCGGCAATGGGAATGATTTCACCCATGGAATTGTTTCCCATTGCGGCACCAAGCGTCTGAATGGTCGATGCTATCGGCAATACGCATGACTTCTACTAAGGAATAGCTTTCCATTGCGGCGCCAAGCGACTGAATGATTGATGCCATCGGCAATGGTCATGATTTCTACTACGAAATTGCTTCCCATTGAGGAGGCAAACGTTTGGATGATTGATGCCATCGGCAATGGACATTATTTGTACTAAGGAATTGCTTCCCATTACAGCGCCAAGCGCCAGAATGATTGATGCTATTGGCAATTGGCATGATTTCTACTAAAGAATTGCTTCCCATTGCGGTGCCAAGCGTCTGAATGATTGACGCCATCGGCAATGGGCATGATTTCTACTAAGGAATTGCTTCCCAGTGCGTCACCAAGCGTCTGAATGATTAATACTATCGGCAATGGGCATGATTTCTACTAGGGAATTACTTGCCATTGCGGCGCCAAGCGTCTGAGTGATTGATGCTATCGGCAATGCGCATGAATTCTACTAAGGAATTGTTTCCCATAACGGCGCAAAGCGTCTGAATGATTGATGCTATCGGCAATACGCATGACATCTACTAAGGAATTGCCTCCATTGCGTCGCCAAGCGTCGGAATGATTGATGCCATCGACAATGCACATGATTTCTACTAAAGAATTGCTCCCATTGCGGCGCCTAGCATCTGAATGATTGATGCTATCGGCAATGCGCATGATTTCTACTAATGAATTGCCTCCCATTGCTGCGCTAAGCGCCCGAAAAATTGATCTGATAGGCAATGGGCATGATTTCTACTACGAAATTGCTTCCCATTGAGGCGGCAAGCGTTTGAATGATTGATGCTGTCGGCGATGGGCATGATTTCTACAAAGCAATTGCTTGCCATTGCGGTGTCAAGCGTCTGAATGATCGATGCCATCGGCAATGGGCATGATTTCTACTAAGCAATTCCTTCCCATTGCGGCGTCAAACATCTGAATCATTGATGCTATCGGCAATGCGCTTGATTTCTACTAAGGAAATCCTTCCCATTGCTGCGCTAAGCGCCTGAATGACTGATGGTATTGGCAATGGGCATGATTTCTACTAATGAATTGCTTCCGATTGCGTCGCCAAGCGTCTGAATGATTGATGCCATCGGTAATGCGCATGATTTCTACTAAGGAATTGCTTCCCATTGCGGCGACAAGCGTCTGAATGATTGATGCTATCAGCAATGCGCATGACTTCTACTAAAGAATTGGTTCCCATTGCGGCGACAAGCAGCTGAATGATTATTGCTATCGGCAATACGCATGACTTCTACTAAGGAATTGATTTCCATTGCGGCGCCAAGCGTCTGAATGATTGATGTCATCGGCAATGGGCATGATTTCTACTACGAAATTGCTTCCCATTGATGTGGCAAGCGTTTGAATGATTGATGCCATCGGCAATGAGCATGATTTCTACTAAGGAATTGCTTCCTATTGCGGCGCAAAGCGTCTGTATGATTCATGCCATCGGCAACGCGCATGACTTCTACTAAGGAATTGCTTTCCATAGCGGTGCCAAGCGTCTGAATGCTTGATGCTATCGGCAATACGCATGACTTCTACTAAGGAATAGCTTTTCATTGCGGCGCCAAGGGACTGAATGATTGATGCCATCGGCAATGGTCATGATTTCTACTACGAAATTGCTTCCCATTGAGGAGGCAAACGTTTGGATGATTGATGCCATCGGCAATGGACATTATTTGTACTAAGGAATTGCTTCCCATTACAGCGCCAAGCGTCTGAATGATTGATGCTATCGGCAATACCCATGCTTTCTACTAAGGAAATGCTTTCCAATGCGGCTCCAAGCATCTGAATGATTGATACTATCGGCAATACGCATGATTTCTACCAAGGAATTGCTTGCCATTTATGCGCCAAGCGCCAGAATGATTGATGCTATTGGCAATTGGCATGATTTCTACTAAGGAATTGCTTCCCATTGCGGCGCCAAGCGTCTGAATGATTGACGCCATCGGCAATGGGCATGATTTCTACTAAGGAATTGCTTCCCAGTGCGGCGCCAAGCGTCTGAATGATTAATACTATCGGCAATGGGCATGATTTCTACTAGGGAATTACTTGCCATTGCGGCGCCAAGCGTCCGAGTGATTGATGCTATCGGCAATGCGCATGAATTCTACTAAGGAATTGTTTCCCATAACGGCGCCAAGCGTCTGAATGATCGATGCCATCGGCAATGGGCATGATTTCTACTAAGCAATTCCTTCCCTTTGCGGCGCCAAGCGTCTGAATGATTGATGCTATCGACAGTGCGAATGATTTCTTCTAAAGAATTGCTTCCCATTGCGGCGCCAAGCGTCTGAATGATTGATGCTATCGGTAATTCGCATGATTTCTACTAAGGAATTGCATCCCACTGCGGCGCCAAGCGTCTGAATGACCGGTGTTATCGGCAATGGGCCTGATTGCGGCGCCAAGCGTCTGAATGCTTCATGCTATCGGCAATGCACATCACTTCTATTAAGCGTCTGAATGATTAATACTATCGGCAATGGGCATGATTTCTACTAGGGAATTACTTGCCATTGCGGCGCCAAGCGTCTGAGTGATTGATGCTATCGGCAATGCGCATGAATTCTACTAAGGAATTTTTTCCCATAACGGCGCCAAGCGTCTGAATGATTGATGCTATCGGCAATACGCATGACATCTACTAAGGAATTGCCTCCATTGCGGCGCCGAGCGTCGGAATGATTGATGCCATCGACAATGCGCATGATTTCTACTAAAGAATTGCTTCCATTGCGGCGCCTAGCATCTGAATGATTGATGCTATCGGCAATGGGCATGATTGCGGCGCCAAGCGTCTGAATGCTTCATGCTATCGGCAATGCACATCACTTCTATTAAGGAATTGCTTCCCATAGCGGCGCCAAGCGTCTGAATGATTGATGCTATCGGCAATACTCATGACTTCTACTAACGAATTGATTTCCATTGCGGGGCCAAGCAACTGAATGATCGATGCCATCGGCAATGGGCATGATTTCTACTAAGGAATTTTTTTCAATTGCCCCTCCAAGCATCTGAATGATTGATGCTATCGGCAACGAGCCTTATTTCTGCTAAGGAATTGCTTCCCATTGCTGCGCCAAGCGCAAGAATGCTTGATGCTATCGGCAATGGGCATGATTTCTACTAAGGAAATCCTTCCCAGTGCGGCGCCAAGCGTCTGAATGATTAATATCGGCAACGGGCATGATTTCTACTAAGCAATTGGTCATTGCGGCGCCAAGCGCTTCAATGATTGATGCCATAGGCAATGGGCATGATTTCTACTAAGGAATTGCTTCCCATTGCGGCGCCAAGCGTCTGAATGATTGACGCCATCGGCAATGGGCATGATTTCTACTAAGGAATTGCTTCCCAGTGCGGCGCCAAGCGTCTGAATGATTAATACTATCGGCAATGGGCATGATTTCTACTAGGGAATTACTTGCCATTGCGGCGCCAAGCGTCTGAGTGATTGATGCTATCGGCAATGCGCATGAATTCTACTAAGGAATTGTTTCCCATAACGGCGCCAAGCGTCTGAATGATTGATGCTATCGGCAATACGCATGACATCTACTAAGGAATTGCCTCCATTGCGGCGCCGAGCGTCGGAATTATTGATGCCATCGACAATGCGCATGATTTCTACTAAAGAATTGCTTCCATTGCGGCGCCTAGCGTCTGAATGATTGATGCTATCGGCAATGCGCATGATTTCTACTAATGAATTGCCTCCCATTGCTGCGCTAAGCGCCCGAAAAATTGATCTGATCGGCAATGGGCATGATTTCTACTACGAAATTGCTTCCCATTGAGGCGGCAAGCGTTTGAATGACTGATGTCATCGGCAATGGGCATGATTTCTACTAAGCAATTGCTTCCCATTGCGGTGCCAAGCGTCTGAATGATCGATGCCATCGGCAATGAGCATGATTTCTACTAAGGAATTGCTTCCTATTGCGGCGCAAAGCGTCTGTATGATTCATGCCATCGGCAACGCTCATGACGTCTACTAAGGAATTACTTTCCATAGCGGTGCCAAGCGTCTGAATGCTTGTTGCTATCGGCAATACGAATGACTTCTACTAAGGAATAGCTTTCCATTGCGGCGCCAAGCGACTGAATGATTGATGCCATCGGCAATGGTCATGATTTCTATTACGAAATTGCTTCCCATTGAGGAGGCAAACGTTTGGATGATTGATGCCATCGGCAATGGACATTATTTGTACTAAGGAATTGCTTCCCATTACAGCGCCAAGCGTCTGAATGATTGATGCTATCGGCAATACGCATGCCTTCTACTAAGGAATTGCTTTCCATTGCGGCTCCAAGCATCTGAATGATTGACGCCATCGGCAATGGGCATGATTTCTACAAAGGATTTGCTTCCCAGTGCGGCGCCAAGCGTCTGAATGATTAATACTATCGGCAATGGGCATGATTTCTACTAGGGAATTACTTGCCATTGCGGCGCCAAGCGTCCGAGTGGTTGATGCTATCGGCAATGCGCATGAATTCTATTAAGGAATTGTTTCCCATAACGGCGCCAAGCGTCTGAATGATCGATGCCATCGGCAATGGGCATGATTTCTACTGAGCAATTCCTTCCCTTTGCGGCGCCAAGCGTCTGAATGATTGATGCTATCGACAGTGCGAATGATTTCTTCTAAAGAATAACTTCCCATTGCGGCGCCAAGCGTCTGAATGATTGATGCTATCGGTAATTCGCATGATTTCTACTAAGGAATTGCATCCCACTGCGGCGCCAAGCGTCTGAATGACCGATGTTATCGGCAATGGGCATGATTGCGGCGCCAAGCGTCTGAATGCTTCATCCTATCGGTAATGCACATCACTTCTATTAAGGAATTACTTTCCATAGCGGCGCCAAGCGTCTGAATGATTGATGCTATCGGCAATACCCATGACTTCTACTAACGAATTGCTTTCCATTGCGGCGCCAAGCAACTGAATGATCGATGCCATCGGCAATGGGCATGATTTCTACTAATGAATTGTTTTCAATTGCCCCTCCAAACATCTGAATGATTGATGCTATCGGCAACGAGCATTATTTCTGCTAAGGAATTGCTTCCCATTGCTGCGCCAAGCGCAAGAATGCCTGATGCTATCGGCAATGGGCATGATTTCTACTAAGGAAATCCTTCCCAGTGCGGCGCCAAGGGTCTGAATGATTAATACTATCGGCAATGGGCATGATTTCTACTAAGCAATTGCTCATTGCGGCACCAAGCGCTTCAATGATTGATGCCATAGGCAATGGGCATGATTTCTACTAAGGAATTGCTTCCCATTGTGGCGCCAAGCGTTTGAGCGATAGATGCAATCGGCAATGCGCATGATTTCTACTAAGGAATTGCTTCCCATTGCGGTGCCAAGCGTATGGATGATTGATGCCATCGGCAATGGCATGATTGTTCCTGAGGAACTGCCTCCCACTGTGGCGCCAAACGTCTGAATGATTGATGCTTACGGCAATTGGCATGATTTCTACTAAGGAATTGCTTCCCATTGCGGCGCCAACCGTCTGAATGATCGATGCCATCGGCAATGGGCATGGTTTCTGCTGGGGAATTGCTTCCCATTGTGGCACCAAGTATCTCAATGATAGATGCAATCGGCGATGCGCATGATTTCTACTAAGGAATTGCTTCGCATTGCGGCGCCAAGCGTCTGAATGATTGATGCCATCGGCAATGGCATGATTGTTCCTATAGAATTGCTTCCTATTGGGGCGCCAAACGCAATGGCATGATTGTTCCTGAGGAACTGCCTCCCACTGCGGCGCCAAACGTCTGAATGGTTGATGCTTACGGCAATGGGCATGATTTCTACTAAGCAATTGCTCATTACGGGGCCAAGCGCTTGAATGATTGATGCCATCGGCAATGAGCATGATTTCTACTAAGGAATTGCTTCCCATTGCGGCGCCAACCGTCTGAATGATCGATGCCATCGGCAATGGGCATGGTTTCTGCTGAGGAATTGCTTCCCATTGTGGCACCAAGCATCTCAACGATAGATGCAATCGACGATGCGCATGATTTCTACTAAGGAATTGCTTCCCATTGCGGCGCCAAGCCTCTGAATGATTGATGCCATCGGAAATGGCATGATTGTTTCTATAGAACTGCTTCCCATTGGGGCGCCAAACGTCTGAATGGTTGATGCTATCGGCAATCGGCATGATTTCTACTAAGAAACTGTTTCCAATTGCGACAACAAGCGCCTGAATAATTGACGCTATCGGCAATGGGCTTGATTTCTACTAAGGAATTGTTTCCCATTGCGGCGCCAAGCGCCTGAATGATTGACGCTATCAATAGAAATCATGCCCATTGCCGATAGCATCAATCAATTAAACGCTTGCCGCCTCAATGGGAAGCAATTTCGTAGTAGAAATCTTGGCCATTGCCGATGGCATCAGTAATTCAGACCCTTGGCGCCGCAATGGAATCAATTCCTTAGTAGAAGACATGCGTATTGCCGATAGCATGAATCATTCAGATGCCTGGCGCCGCTATGGGAAACAATTCCTTAGAAAAAGTCATGCGGATTGCCGGTAGCATCAATCATTCTGACGCTTGGCGCCGTTATGGGAAACAATTCCTTAGTAGAATTCATGCGCATTGCCGATAGCATCAAACACTCAGACATGATTTCAACTACGAAATTCCTTCGCATTGATGCGGCAAGCAAATTTGAATGATTGATGCCATCGGCAATGGGCATAATTTCTTCTAAGGAATTGCTTCCCATTGCGGCGCCAAGCATCTGAATAAGAGATGCAATCGGCAATAGGCATGATTTCTTCTACGGAGTTGCTTCCCATTGCGGCGCCAAGCGTCTGGATGATCGATGCCATCGGCAATGGGCATGATTTCTACTAAGGAATTCCTTCCCATTGCGGCGCCGAGCGTCTGAATGATTGATGCCATCGACAATGCGCATGATTTCTACTAAAGAATTGCTTCCTCTTGCGGCGCCAAGCGTCTGAAAGATTGATGCCATCGGCAATGGCATGATTGTTCCTATAGAATTGCTTCCAATTGGGGCGCCAAACGTCTGAATGGTTGATGCTATCGGCAATCGGCATGATTTCTACTAAGGAATTGTTTCCCATTGCGGAAACAAGCGCCTGAATAATTGACGCTATCGGCAGTGGGCATGATTTCTACTAAGGAATTGTTTCCCATTGCGGCGCCAAGCGCCTGAATGATTGACGCTATCGGCAATGGGCATGATTTCTACTAAGGAATTGCTTCCATTGTGGCGCCAAGCGTATGAATGATAGATGCAATCGGTAATGCGCATGATTTCTACTAAGGAATTGCTTCCCATTGCGGTGCCAAGCGTATGAATGATTGATGCCATCGGCAATAGCATGATTGTTCCTGAGGAACTGCCTCCCACTGCGGCGCCAAACGTCTGAATGATTGATGCTTACGGCAATGGGCATGATTTCTACTAAGCAATTGCTCATTGCGGGGCCAAGCGCTTGAATGATTGATGCCATCGGCAATGGGCATGATTTCTACTAAGGAATTGCTTCCCATTGCGGCGCCAACCGTCTGAATGGTCGATGCCATCGGCAATGGGCATGGTTTCTGCTGAGGAATTGCTTCCCATTGTGGCACCAAGCATCTCAATGATAGATGCAATCGGCGATGCGCATGATTTTTACTAAGGAATTGCTTCCCATTGCGGCGCCAAGCGTCTGAATGATTGATGCCATCGGCAATGGCATGATTGTTCCTATAGAACTGCTTCCCATTGGGGCGCCAACCGTCTGAATGGTTGATGCTATCGGCAATCGGCATGATTTCTACTAAGGAATTGTTTCCCATTGCGGCAACAAGCGCCTGAATAATCGACGCTATCGGCAATGGGCATGATTTCTACTAAGAAATTGTTTCCCATTGCGGTGCCAAGCGTCTGAATGGTTGATGCCATCGGTAATGGGCATGATTTCTACTAACGAAGTGCTTCCCATTGCGGCGCCAAGGGCCTCAATGATTGATGCTATAGCAATCGGCATGATTTCTTCTAAGGAATTGCTTCCCATTGCGGAGCCCAGCATCTGAATGACTGATGCTACAGGCAATGGGCATGATTTCTACTAAGGAATTGCTTCCCATTGCGGCGCCAAGCGTCTGAATGAATGATGCTATCGGCAATGGGCAGGATTTCTACTAAGGAATTGCTTCCCATTGCCGAACCAAGCGTCTGAATGATTGAAGCTATGGGCAATGGGCACGATTTCTACTAAGTAATTGCCTCCCATTGCGGAGCCAAGCGCCTGAATGATTGATGCCATCGACAATGGGCACGATTTCTACTAAGGAATTGCTTCCCAATGCGGCGCCAAGCACTTGAATGACTGATGCTATCGGCAATGGGCACGATTTCTACTGAGGAATTCCTTCCCATTGCCTATTGCATCAACCATTTAGACGCTTGGCGCAATGGCAAGCAATTCCTTGGTAGAAATCATGCCCATTGCCGATGGCGTCAGTCATTCAGGCGCTTGGCGCCGCAATGGGAAGCAATTCCTTAGTACAAATCATGCCCATTCAGACCCTTGCCGCCGCAATGGGAAGCAATTCCTCAGGAAGAATCATGCCATTGCTGATGGCATCAATCATTCAGACACTTGGCGCCGCAATGGGAAGCAATTTCTTAGTAGAAATCATGCCCATTGCCGATAGCATCAACCATTCAGACGCTGGGCGCCGCAAAGGGAAGAAATTCCTGAGCAGAAATCATGCCCATTGGCGATGGCATCAATCATTCAGACTCTTGGGGCCGCAATGTGAAGCAATGCCTTAGTAGAAATCATGACCATTGCCGATTGCATCAATCATTCAGACGCTTCGTGCCGCAATGGGCAGGAATTCCTCAGCAGAAATCGTGCCCATTGCCGATAGCATCAGTCATTCAAGCGCTTGGCGCCGCAGTTGGAAGCAATTCCTTAGTAGAAATCGTGCCCATTGGCGATAGCATCAATCATTCAGGCGCTTGGCTCCGCAATGGGAGGCAATTCCTTAGTAGAAATCGTGCCCATTGCCCATAGCATCAATCATTCAGACGCTTGGCTCGGCAATGGGAAGCAATTCCTTAGTAGAAATCTTGTCCATTGCCGATAGCATCAGTCATTCAGACGCTTGGCGCCACAATGGGAAGCAATTCCTTAGTAGAAATCATGCCCATTGCCTATAGCATCAGTCATTCAGATGCTGGGCTCCGCAATGGGAAGGAATTCCTTAGAAGAAATCATGCCGATTGCTATAGCATCAATCATTCAGGCCCTTGGCGCCGCAATGGGAAGCACTTCGTTGGTAGAAATCATGCCCATTACCGATGGCATCAATCATTCAGACGCTTGGCACCGCAATGGGGAATAATTCCTTAGTAGAAATCATGCCCATTGCCGATAGCGTCAATCATTCAGGCGCTTGGCGCCGCAATGGGAAACAATTCCGATCATTCAGACGGTTGGCGCCGCAATGGGAAGCAATTCCTCAGTAGAAATCATGCCCATTGCCGATGGCATCAGTCATTCAAGCGCTTGGCGCCGCAATGAGCAATTGCTTAGTAGAAATCATGCCCATTGCCGATAGCATCAATCATTCAAACGCTTGCCGACTCAATGGGAAGCAATTTCGTAGTAGAAATCATGGCCATTGCCGATGGCATCAGTAATTCAGACCCTTGGCGCCGCAATGGAAGCAATTCGTTAGTAGAAGTCATGCGTATTGCCGAAGCATCAGTCATTCAGATGCTTGGCGCCGCTATGGGAAACAATTCATTAGTAGAAGTCATGCGTATTGCCGGTAGCATCAATCATTCAGACGCCTAGCGCCGCAAGTGGAAACAATTCTTTAGTAGAAATCATGCGCATTGTCGATGGCATCAATCATTCAGACGCTTGGCGCCGCAATGGGAAGGAATTCCTTAGTAGAAATCATGCCCACTGCCGATGGCATCGATCATCCAGACGCTTGGCGCCGCAATGGGAAGCAACTCCTTAGAAGAAATCATGCCTATTGCCGATTGCATCTGTTATTCAGATGCTTGCCGCCGCAATGGGAAGCAATTCCTTAGAAGAAATTATGCCCATTGCCGATGGCATCAATCATTCGAATTTTCTTGCCACATCAATGCGAAGGAATTTCGTAGTTGAAATCATGCCCATTGCTGATGAGATCAATTTTTCGGGCGCTTAGCGCAGCAATGGGAGGCAATTCATTACTAGAAATCATGCGCATTGCCGATAGCATCAATCAACCAGACGCTGGGCGCTGCAATGGAAGCAATTCTTTAGTAGAAATCATGCGCATTGTCAATGGCATCAATCATTCAGACGCTTGGCGCCGCATTGGAGGCAATTCCTTAGTAGAAGTCATGCGTATTGCCGATAGCATCAATCATTCAGACGCTTGGCGCCGTTATGGGAAACAATTCCTTAGTAGAATTCATGCGCATTGCAGACAGCATCAAACACTCAGACGCTTGGCGCGGCAATGGCAATTAATATTCCCTAGTAGAAATCATGCCCATTGCCGATAGTATTAATCATTCAGACGCTTGGCGCCGCACTGGGAAGCAATTCCTTTGTAGAAATCATGTGCATTGCCGATGGCGTCAATCATTCAGACGCTCGGCGACGCAGTGGGAAGCAATTCCTTAGTAGAAATCATGCCCATTGCCGATGGCATCAATCATTCAAATTTGCTTGCCGCATCAATGCGAAGGAATTTCGTTGTAGAAATCATGCCCATTGCCGATGAGATCAATTTTACGGGCGCTTAGCGCAGCAATGGGAGGCAATTCATTAGTAGAAATCATGCGCATTGCCGATAGCATCAATCATTCAGACGCTAGGCGCTGCAATGGAAGCAATTCTTTAGGAACAATCATGCCATTGCCGATGGCATCAATCATTCAGACGCTTGGCGCCGCAATGGGAAGCAATTCCTTAGTAGAAATCATGCCCATTCCCGATGGCATCAATCATTCAGACGCTTGGCGCCGCAATGTGAAGCAATTCCTTAGTAGAAATCATGCCCATTGCCGATTGCATCAATCATTCAGACGCTTGGCGTCGCCATGGGAAGGAATTCCTTAGTAGAAACCGAGCCCATTGCCGATAGCATCAATGATTCAAGCGTTTGGCGCCTCAATGGGAAGCAATTCCTCAGTAGAAATCGTGCCCATTGCCGATAGCATCAATCATTAAGGCGCTAGGAGCCGCAATGGGAATCAATTCTTTGGTAGAAATCGTGGCCATTGCCAATAGCATCCATCATTCATGCGCTTTGATCCGCAATGGGCAGCAATTCCTTAGTAGAAGTCGTGCGCATTGCCGATAGCATCAATCGTTCAGACGCTTGGCTCCGCTTTGGGAAGCAATTCCTTAGTCGAGATCGTGCCCATTGCCGATAGCATCAATCATTGAGACGCTTGGCGAGGCAACGGGAAGCAATGGGAAGCAATTCCTGAGTAGAAATCGTGCGCATTGCCGATAGCATCAATCATTCAGACGCTTGGCTGCGCAATGGGAGGCAATTCCTTAGTAGAAATCGTGCCCATTGTCGATAGCATCAATCATTCAGGCGCTTGGCTCCGCAATGGGAGGCAATTCCTTAGTAGAATTCGTGCCCATTGCCCATAGCATCAATCATTCAGACGCTTGGCTCTGCAATGGGAAGCAATTCCTTAGTAGAAATCCTGCCCATTGCCGCTAGCATCTGTCATTCAGACGCTTGGCGCCGCAATGGGAAGCAATTGCTTAGTAGAAATCATGCGCATTGTCGATGGCATCAGTCATTCAGACGCTTGGCGTCGCAATGGGAAGGAATTCCTTAGAAGAAATCATGCCGATTGCTATAGCATCAATCATTGAGGCCCTTGCCGCCGCAATTCGAAGCACTTCGTTACTAGAAATCATGCCCATTACCGATGGCATCATCATTCAGGCGCTTGGCGCCGCAATGAGAAACAATTCCTTAGTAGAAATCATGCCCATTGCCGATAGCGTCAATTATTCAGGCGCCTGTTACCGCAATGGGAAACAATTCCTTAGTAGAAATCATGCCCATTGCCTATGGCATCAATCATTGAAGCGTTTGGCGCCGCAATGAGCAATTGCTTAGTAGAAATCATGCCCATTGCCGATAGTATTAATCATTCAGACGCTTGGCGCCTCAATGGGAAGCAATTTCGTAGTAGAAATCATGGCCATTGCCGATGGCATCAGCGATTCAGACCCTTGGCGCCGCAATGGAAGCAATTCCTTAGTAGAAGTCATGCGTATTGCTGATTGCAAAATCATTCAGATGCTTGGCGCCGCTATGGGAAACAATTCCTTAGTAGAAGTCATGCGTATTGCCGGTAGCATCAATGATTCAGACGCCTGGCGCCGCAAGTGGAAGCAATTCTTTAGTAGAAATCACGCGCATTGTCGATGGCATCAATCATTCAGACGCTTGGCGCCGCAATGGGAAGGAATTCCCTAGAAGAAATCATGCCGATTGCTATAGCATCAATCATTGAGGCCCTTGGCGCCGCAATGGGAAGCACTTCGTTCGTAGAAATCATGCACATTGCCGATGGCATCAATGATTCAGTCGTTTGACGCCGCAATGGAAAGCAATTCCTTAGTAGAAGTCATGCGTATTGCCGATGGCGCCAGTCATTCACACGCTTGGCACCGCTATGGGAAGCAATTCCTTAGTAGAAGTCATGCGCGATGCCGATGGCATGAATCATACAGACCCTTGGCGCAGCAATGGGAAGCAATTCCTTAGAAGAAATCATGCGCGTTGCCAATAGCATCAATCATTCAGATGCTTGGCGCCGGAATTGGAAGCAATTCTTTAGCACAAATCATGCCCATTGCCGATAGCATCAATAATTCAGGCGCTTTGCGTAGCAATGGGAAGCAATTCCTTAGTACAAATCATGCGCATTACCGATAGCATGAATCATTCCGATGCTTTGCACCGCAGTGGGAAGGAATTCGTTAGTAGAAATCATGCGCATTGTCGATGGGATCAACCATTCAGATGCTTGGCGCCGCAATGGGAAGGAAGTCCTTAGTAGAGATCATGCCCATTGCCCATGGCATCGATGATTCAGACGCTTGGCGTCGCAATAGGAAGCAATTTCTTAGTAGAGATCATGCCCATTGCCGATGGCATCAATCATCCAAACGCTTGCCGCATCGATGGGAAGGAATTTCGTAGTAGAAATCATGCCCATTGCCGATAACATCTATCATTTAGGCGCTTTGCGCAGCAATGGGAAGCAATTCCTGAGTAGAAATCACGGGAAGCAATTTCGTTGTAAAAATCATGCCCATTGCCGATGGCATCAATCATTCTGTCGTTTGGCGCCGCAATGGAAAGCAATTCCTTACTAGAAGTCATGCGTATTGCCGATGGCGCCAATCATTCAGACGCTTGGCACCGCTATGGGAAGCAATTCCTTATTAGAAGTCATGCGCGTTGCCGATGGCATGAATCATACACACCCTTGGCGCAGCATTGGGAAGCAATTCCTTAGTAGAAATCATGCGCGTTGCCAATAGCATCAATCATTCAGATGCTTGGCGCCGGAATTGGAAGCAATTCCTTAGTAGAAATCATGCCCATTGCCGATAGCATCAATCATTCAGGCGCTTTGCGTAGCAATGGGAAGCAATTCCTTAGTACAAATCATGCGCATTACCGATAGCATCAATCATTGCGATGCTTTGCACCGCAGTGCGAAGCAATTCGTTAGTAGAAATCATGCGCATTGTCGATGGCATCAACCATTCAGACGCTTGGCGCCGCAATGGGAAGGAAGTCCTTAGTAGAGATCATGCTCATTGCTTATGGCATCCATGATTCAGACGCTTGGCGACGCAATAGGAAGCAATTTCTTAGTAGAAATCATGCCCATTGCCGATGGCATCAATCATCCAAACGCTTGCCGCATCGATGGGAAGGAATTTCGTAGTAGAAATCATGCCCATTGCCGATAACATCGATCATTTAGGCGCTTTACGCCGCAATTTGAAGCAATTCCTGAGTAGAAATCATGCGCATTGCCGATAGCATCAATCATTCAGACGCTTGGCGCCGCTATGGTAAGGAATTCCTTAGTAGAAATCATGCCCATTGCCCATTGCATCTGTCATTCAGACGTTTGGCGTCGCAATAGAAAGCAATTCCGTAGTAGAACTCATGCCCATTGCCAATAGCATCAATCAATTAGGCGCTTAGCGCAGCAATGGGAAGCAATTCCTTTGTAGAAATCATGCGGATTGCCGATAGCATCAATGATTCTGATGTTTGACGCCGCAATTGGAAGCAATTTCTTAGTAGAAATCATGCCCATTGCCGATAGCATCAATCATTCAGGCGCTTTGCGCAGCAGTGGGAAGCAATTCCTTAGTAGAAGTCATGCGTATTGCCGATAGCATCAATCATTCAGACGATTGGCGCCGTTATGGGAAACAATTCCTTAGTAGAAGTCATGCGCATTGCCGATAGCATCAATCACTCAGACGCTTGGCGCCGCAATGGGAAGCAATTCCCTAGTAGAGATCATGCCCATTGCCAATAGCATCATTTTTTCAGGCGCTTAGGGCAGCAATGGGAAGCAATTCCTTAGTAGAAGGCATGCGCATTGTCGATGGCATCAAGCATTCAGATGCTTGGCTCCGCGATGGGAAGCAATTCCTTAGTAGAAATCATGCCCATTGACCATTGCATCTGTCATTCAGACGCTTGGCGTCCCAATGGAAAGCAAATCCGTAGTAGAAATCATGTCCATTGCCGATGGCATCAATCATTCAAACGCTTGCCGCATCAATGGGAAGCAATTTCGTAGTAGAATCATGCCCATTGGCGATGGCATCAATCATTCAGACGCTTGGCGCCGCAATTGAAAGCAATTCCTTAGTAGAAGTCATGCGTATTGCCGATGGCATCAATCATTCAGACGCTTTGCGCCGCAATGGGAAGCAATTCCTTAGTAGAAATCATGCCCATTGCCGATAGCATCAATTATTCAGACGCTTGGCGCCGCGATGGGAAGCAATTCCCTAGTAGAAATCATGCGCCCACTTTCGATGGCATCAATCATGCAGACGCTTGGCGCTGCGATGGGCAGCAATTCCTTAGTAGAAATCATGCCCATTGCCGATTGCATCTGTCATTCAGACGCTTGGCGTCGCAATGGAAAGCAATTCCTTAGTAGAAATCATGCCCATTGCCGATGGCATCAATCATTCAGGCGCTTTGCGCTGCAATGGGAACCAATTCCTTAGTAGAAATCATACGCATTACCGATAGCCCAATCATTCAGACGCTTGGCGCCGCTCTGGTAAGGAATTCCTTAGTAGAAATCATGCCGTTTGCCGATGGTATCAATCATTCAGACGCTTGGCGCCGCTATGATAAGTAATTCCCTACTAGAAGTAATGCGCATTGCCGATAGCATCTGCCATTCAGACGCTTGGCGCCGCAATGGGAAGCAATTTCGAAGTAGAAATCATGCCCATTGCCGATAGCATCAATCATTCAAACGTTTGCCGCCTCAATGGGAAGCAATTTCGTAGTAGAAATCATGCCCATTGCCGATGGCATCAATCATTCAGTCGCTTGGCGCCGCAATGGAAAGCAATTCCTTACTAGAAGGCATGCGTATTGCCGATGGCGTCAATCATTCAGACGCTTGGCACCGCTATGGGAAGCAATTCCTTAGTAGAAGTCATGCGCATTGCCAATAGAATGAATCGTACAGACACTTGGCACCGCGATGGGAAGCAATTCCTTTGTAGAAATCATGCCCATTGCCGATAACATCTATCATTTCCGCGCTTTGCGCAGCAATGGGAAGCAATTCCTTAGTAGAAGTCATGCGCATTGCCGATGGCGTCAATCATTCAGACACTTGGCGCCGCGATGGGAAGCAATTCCTTACTAGAAATCATGCCCATTGCCGATAACATCTATCATTTAGGCGCTTTGCGCAGCAATGGGAAGCAATTCCTGAGTAGAAATCATGCCCTTTGCCAATAGGATCAATCATTCAGATGCTTTGCGCCGCAATGGGAAGCAATTCCTTAGTAGAAGTCATGCGCATTGTCGATGGCATCAATCATTCAGACGTTTGGCGCCCCAATGGGAAGCAATACCTTAGTAGAAATCATGCCCATTGCCCATTGCATCTGTCATTCAGACGCTTGGCGTCGCAATGGAAAGCAATTCCGTAGTAGAAATCATGCCCATTGCCGATGGCATCTATCATTCAAACGCTTGCCGCATCAATGGGAAGCAATTTCGTAGTAGAATCATGCCCATTGGCGATGGCATCAATCATTCAGACGCTTGGCGCCGCTATGGAAAGCAATTCCTTAGTACAAGTCATGCGTATTGCCGATGGCATCAATCATTCAGACGCTTTGCGCCGCAATGGGAAGCAATTCCTTAGTAGAAATCATGCCCATTGCCGATAGCATCATTCATTCAGACGCTTGGCGCCGCGTTGGGAAGCAATTCCTTAGTAGAAATCGTGCCCAATGCCGATAGCATCATTCATTCAGTCTTTTGGCGCCGCAATGGAAAGTAATTCCTTACTAGAAGTCATGCGCGTTGCCGATAGCATGAATCATACAGACACTTGGCGCCTCAATGGGAAGCAGTTCCTTAGTAGAAATCATGCCCATTGCCGATAACATCTATCATTTAGGCGCTTTGTGCAGCAATGGGAAGCAATTCCTTGGTAGAAATCATGCGCATTGCCGATAGCATCAATCATTCAGATGCTTTGCGCCGCAATGGGAAGCAATTCCTTTGTGGAAGTCATGCGCATTGTCGATGGCATCAATCATTCAGACGCTTGGCGTCGCGATGGGAAGCAATTCCTTAGTAGAAATCATGCCCATTGCCGATTGCAATTGTCATTCAGACGCTTGGCGTCGCAATGGAAAGCAATTCCGTATTAGAAATCATGCCCATTGCCGATGGCATCAATCATTCAAACGCTCGCCGTATCAATGGAAAGCAATTTCGTAGTAGAATCATGCCCATTGGCGATGGCATGAATCATTCAGACGCTTGGCGCCGCAATGGAAAGCAATTCCTTAGTAGAAGTCATGCGCGTTGCCGATGGCATGAATCATACAGACACTTGGTTCCGCAATGGGAGGCAATTCCTTAGTAGAAATCATGCGCATCGCGGATGGCATCAATCACTCAAACGCTTGTCGTCGCAATGGGAAGCAATTCCTTAGTAGAAATCAAGCGCATTACCGATGGCATCAATCATTCAGACGCTTGGCGCCGCAATGGAAAGCAATTCCTTAGTAGAAGTCATGCGTATTGCCGATGGCATCAATCATTCAGACGCTTTGCGCCGCAATGGGAAGCAATTCCTTAGTAGAAATCATGCCCATTGCCGATAGCATCAATTATTCAGACGCTTGGCGCCGCGATGGGAAGCAATTCCCTAGTAGAAATCATGCGCCCACTTTCGATGGCATGAATCATGCAGACGCTTGGCGCTGCGATGGGCAGCAATTCCTTAGTAGAAATCATGCCCATTGCCGATTGCATCTGTCATTCAGACGCTTGGCGTCGCAATGGAAAGCAATTCCTTAGTAGAAATCATGCCCATTGCCGATGGCATCAATCATTCAGGCGCTTTGCGCTGCAATGGGAACCAATTCCTTAGTAGAAATCATACGCATTACCGATAGCCCAATCATTCAGACGCTTGGCGCCGCTCTGGTGAGGAATTCCTTAGTAGAAATCATGCCGTTTGCCGATGGTATCAATCATTCATACGCTTGGCGCCGCTATGATAAGTAATTCCCTACTAGAAGTAATGCGCATTGCCGATAGCATCTGCCATTCAGACGCTTGGCGCCGCAATGGGAAGCAATTTCGAAGTAGAAATCATGCCCATTGCCGATAGCATCAATCATTCAAACGTTTGCCGCCTCAATGGGAAGCAATTTCGTAGTAGAAATCATGCCCATTGCCGATGGCATCAATCATTCAGTCGCTTGGCGCCGCAATGGAAAGCAATTCCTTACTAGAAGTCATGCGTATTGCCGATGGCGTCAATCATTCAGACGCTTGGCACCGCTATGTTAAGCAATTCCTTAGTAGAAGTCATGCGCATTGCCAATAGCATGAATCGTACAGACACTTGGCACCGCGATGGGAAGCAATTCCTTAGTAGAAATCATGCTCATTGCCGATAACATCTATCATTTCGGCGCTTTGCGCAGCAATGGGAAGCAATTCCTTAGTAGAAGTCATTCGCATTGCCGATGGCGTCAATCATTCAGACACTTGGCGCCGCGATGGGAAGCAATTTCTTACTAGAAATCATGCCCATTGCCGATAACATCTATCATTTAGGCGCTTTGCGCAGCAATGGGAAGCAATTCCTGAGTAGAAATCATGCCCTTTGCCAATAGGATCAATCATTCAGATGCTTTGCGCCGCAATGGAAGCAATTCCTTAGTAGAAGTCATGCGCATTGTCGATGGCATCAATCATTCAGACGTTTGGCGCCCCGATGGGAAGCAATACCTTAGTAGAAATCATGCCCATTGCCCATTGCCCATTGCATCTGTCATTCAGACGCTTGGCGTCGCAATGGAAAGCAATTCCGTAGTAGAAATCATGCCCATTGCCGATGGCATCTATCATTCAAACGCTTGCCGCATCAATGGGAAGCAATTTCGTAGTAGAATCATGCCCATTGGCGATGGCATCAATCATTCAGACGCTTGGCGCCGCTATGGAAAGCAATTCCTTAGTAGAAGTCATGCGTATTGCCGATGGCATCAATCATTCAGACGCTTTGCTCCGCAATGGGAAGCAATTCCTTAGTAGAAATCATGCCCATTGCCGATTGCATCAATCATTCAGACGCTTGGCGCCGCGATGGGAAGCAATTCCTCAGTAGAAATCATGCCCAATGCCGATAGCATCATTCATTCAGTCCTTTGGCGCCGCAATGGAAAGTAATTCCTTAGTAGAAGTCATGCGCGTTGCCGATAGCATGAATCATACAGACACTTGGCGCCTCAATGGGAAGCAGTTCCTTAGTAGAAATCATGCCCATTGCCGATAACATCTATCATTTAGGCGCTTTGTGCAGCAATGGGAAGCAATTCCTTGGTAGAAATCATGCGCATTGCCGATAGCATCAATCATTCAGATGCTTTGCGCCGCAATGGGAAGGAATTCCTTTGTGGAAGTCATGCGCATTGTCGATGGCATCAATCATTCAGACGCTTGGCGTCGCGATGGGAAGCAATTCCTTAGTAGAAATCATGCCCATTGCCGATGGCATCAATCATTCAAACGCTCGCCGTATCAATGGAAAGCAATTTCGTAGTAGAATCATGCCCATTGGCGATGGCATGAATCGTTCAGACGCTTGGCGCCGCAATGGAAAGCAATTCCTTCGTAGAAGTCATGCGCGTTGCCGATGGCATGAATCATACAGACACTTGGTTCCGCAATGGGAGGCAATTCCTTAGTAGAAATCATGCGCATCGCGGATGGCATCAATCACTCAAACGCTTGTCGTCGCAATGGGAAGCAATTCCTTAGTAGAAATCAAGCGCATTACCGATGGCATCAATCATTCAGACGCTTGGCGCCGCAATGGAAAGCAATTCCTTAGTAGAAGTCATGCGTATTGCCGATGGCATCAATCATTCAGACGCTTTGCGCCGCAATGGGAAGCAATTCCTTAGTAGAAATCATGCCCATTGCCGATAGCATCAATTATTCAGACGCTTGGCGCCGCGATGGGAAGCAATTCCCTAGTAGAAATCATGCGCCCACTTTCGATGGCATGAATCATGCAGACGCTTGGCGCTGCGATGGGCAGCAATTCCTTAGTAGAAATCATGCCCATTGCCGATTGCATCTGTCATTCAGACGCTTGGCGTCGCAATGGAAAGCAATTCCTTAGTAGAAATCATGCCCATTGCCGATGGCATCAATCATTCAGGCGCTTTGCGCTGCAATGGGAACCAATTCCTTAGTAGAAATCATACGCATTACCGATAGCCCAATCATTCAGACGCTTGGCGCCGCTCTGGTGAGGAATTCCTTAGTAGAAATCATGCCGTTTGCCGATGGTATCAATCATTCATACGCTTGGCGCCGCTATGATAAGTAATTCCCTACTAGAAGTAATGCGCATTGCCGATAGCATCTGCCATTCAGACGCTTGGCGCCGCAATGGGAAGCAATTTCGAAGTAGAAATCATGCCCATTGCCGATAGCATCAATCATTCAAACGTTTGCCGCCTCAATGGGAAGCAATTTCGTAGTAGAAATCATGCCCATTGCCGATGGCATCAATCATTCAGTCGCTTGGCGCCGCAATGGAAAGCAATTCCTTACTAGAAGTCATGCGTATTGCCGATGGCGTCAATCATTCAGACGCTTGGCACCGCTATGTTAAGCAATTCCTTAGTAGAAGTCATGCGCATTGCCAATAGCATGAATCGTACAGACACTTGGCACCGCGATGGGAAGCAATTCCTTAGTAGAAATCATGCCCATTGCCGATAACATCTATCATTTCGGCGCTTTGCGCAGCAATGGGAAGCAATTCCTTAGTAGAAGTCATTCGCATTGCCGATGGCGTCAATCATTCAGACACTTGGCGCCGCGATGGGAAGCAATTTCTTACTAGAAATCATGCCCATTGCCGATAACATCTATCATTTAGGCGCTTTGCGCAGCAATGGGAAGCAATTCCTGAGTAGAAATCATGCCCTTTGCCAATAGGATCAATCATTCAGATGCTTTGCGCCGCAATGGAAGCAATTCCTTAGTAGAAGTCATGCGCATTGTCGATGGCATCAATCATTCAGACGTTTGGCGCCCCGATGGGAAGCAATACCTTAGTAGAAATCATGCCCATTGCCCATTGCCCATTGCATCTGTCATTCAGACGCTTGGCGTCGCAATGGAAAGCAATTCCGTAGTAGAAATCATGCCCATTGCCGATGGCATCTATCATTCAAACGCTTGCCGCATCAATGGGAAGCAATTTCGTAGTAGAATCATGCCCATTGGCGATGGCATCAATCATTCAGACGCTTGGCGCCGCTATGGAAAGCAATTCCTTAGTAGAAGTCATGCGTATTGCCGATGGCATCAATCATTCAGACGCTTTGCTCCGCAATGGGAAGCAATTCCTTAGTAGAAATCATGCCCATTGCCGATTGCATCAATCATTCAGACGCTTGGCGCCGCGATGGGAAGCAATTCCTCAGTAGAAATCATGCCCAATGCCGATAGCATCATTCATTCAGTCCTTTGGCGCCGCAATGGAAAGTAATTCCTTAGTAGAAGTCATGCGCGTTGCCGATAGCATGAATCATACAGACACTTGGCGCCTCAATGGGAAGCAGTTCCTTAGTAGAAATCATGCCCATTGCCGATAACATCTATCATTTAGGCGCTTTGTGCAGCAATGGGAAGCAATTCCTTGGTAGAAATCATGCGCATTGCCGATAGCATCAATCATTCAGATGCTTTGCGCCGCAATGGGAAGGAATTCCTTTGTGGAAGTCATGCGCATTGTCGATGGCATCAATCATTCAGACGCTTGGCGTCGCGATGGGAAGCAATTCCTTAGTAGAAATCATGCCCATTGCCGATGGCATTAATCATTCAAACGCTCGCCGTATCAATGGAAAGCAATTTCGTAGTAGAATCATGCCCATTGGCGATGGCATGAATCGTTCAGACGCTTGGCGCCGCAATGGAAAGCAATTCCTTAGTAGAAGTCATGCGCGTTGCCGATGGCATGAATCATACAGACACTTGGTTCCGCAATGGGAGGCAATTCCTTAGTAGAAATCATGCGCATCGCGGATGGCATCAATCACTCAAACGCTTGTCGTCGCAATGGGAAGCAATTCCTTAGTAGAAATCAAGCGCATTACCGATGGCATCAATCATTCAGACGCTTTGCGACGCAATGGGAAGCAATTTATTAGTAGAAGTCATGCCCATTGCCAATAGCATCAAGCATTCAGGCGCTTGGCGCAGCAATGGGAATGAATTCCTTAGTAGAAATCATGCGCATTGCCGATAGCATCAATGATTCAGATGTTTGACGCCGCAATTGGAAGCAATTTCTTAGTAGAAATCATGCCCATTGCCGAGGGCATCAATCATTCAGGCGCTTTGCGCAGCAATGGGAAGCAATTCCTTATTAGAAATCATGCGCATTGCCGATAGCATCAGTCATTCAGATGCTTTGCGCCGCAATGGGAAGCAATTCCTTAGTAGCCGTCATGCATAATGCCGATAGAATCAACCATACAGACGCTTGGCGCCTCTATGAGAAGCAATTCCTTGCCAAAAGTCATTCCCATTGCCGATAGCATCTGTCATTCAGACGCTTGGCGCCGCAATGGGAAGCAATTCCTTAGTAGAAATCATGCCCATTGCCAAGAGCATACAGCATTCAGGCGCTTTGCGCAGCAATGGGAAGCAATTCTTTAGTAGAAATCATGCGCATTGCCGATAGCATCAATCATTCAGATGCTATGCGCCGCAATGGGAACCAATTCCTAAGTAGAAATCATGTTCATTGTCGATGGCATCAGTCATTCAGACGCTTGGCGCCGCAATGGGAAGGAATTCTATAGTATAAATCATGCCCATTCCCGATGGCATCGATCATTTAGACGCTTGGCGCCGCCATGGGAAGGAATTCCTTAGTAGAAATCATGCCCATCGCCGATGTCATCAATCATTCAAACGCTTGCCGCATCATTGGGAAGCAATTTCGGATTAGAAATCATGCCCATTGCCGATGGCATCAATCATTCAGACGCTTGCCGCCGCAATGGAAAGCAATTCCTTTGTAGAAATCATGCGCATTGCTGATAGCATCAATCATTCAGATGCTTTACGCCGCAATTGGAAGCAATTCCTTAGTAGAAATCATGCCCATTGCCGATAGCATGAATCATTCAGGCGCTTTGCGCAGCAGTAGGACGCAAGTCCTTGGGAGAAATCATGCGCCTTGCCGATAGTTTCAATCATTCAGATGCTTTGCGCCGCAATGGGAAGCAATTCCTTAGTAGCAGTCATGCATATTGCCGATAGCATCAACCATTCAGACGCTTGGCGCCTCTATGAGAAGCAATTCCCTACCAGAAGTCATTCGCATTGCCGATAGCATCTGTCATTCAGACGCTTGGCGCCGCAATGGGAAGCAATTCCTTAGAAGAAATCATGCACATTGCCAAGAGCATACAGCATTCAGGCGCTTTGCGCAGCAATGGGAAGCAATTCTTTAGTAGAAATCATGCGCATTGCCGATAGCATCAATCATTCAGATGGTATGCGCCGCAAGGGGATGCAATTCCTTAGTAGAAATCATGTTCATTGTCGATGGCATCAATCATTCAGACGCTTGGCGCCGCAATGGGAAGGAATTCCTTAGTATAAATCATGCCCATTCCCGATGGCATCGATCATTCAGACGCTTGGCGCCGCCATGGGAAGGAATTCCTTAGTAGAAATCATGCCCATCGCCGATGGCATCAATCATTCAATCGCTTGCCGCATCATTGGGAAGCAATTTCGGATTAGAAATCATGCCCATTGCCGATGGCATCAATCATTCAGACGCTTTGCGCCGTAATGAAAAGCAATTCATTGGTAGAAGTCATGTGTATTGCCAATAGCATCAATCATTCAGACGCTTGTCGTCGCAATGGGAAGCAATTCCTTACCAAAAGTCATTCGCATTGCCGATACCATCTGTCATTCAGACGCTTGGCGCCGCAATGGGAAGCAATTCCTTAGAAGAAATCATGCACATTGCCAAGAGCATACAGCATTCAGGCGCTTTGCGCAGCAATGGGAAACAATTCTTTAGTAGAAATCATGCGCATTGCCGATAGCATCAATCATTCAGATGGTATGCGCCGCAAGGGGATGCAATTCCTTAGTAGAAATCATGTTCATTGTCGATGGCATCAATCATTCAGACGCTTGGCGCCGCAATGGGAATGAATTCCTTAGTATAAATCATGCCCATTCCCGATGGCATCGATCATTCAGACGCTTGGCGCCGCCATGGGAAGGAATTCCTTTGTAGAAATCATGCCCATCGCCGATGGCATCAATCATTCAAACGCTTGCCGCATCATTGGGAAGCAATTTCGGATTGGAAATCATGCCCATTGCCGATGGCATCAATGATTCAGACGCTTTGCGCTGTAATATAAAGCAATTCATTGGTAGAAGCCATGTGTATTGCCAATAGCATCAATCATTCAGACGCTTGTCGTCGCAATGGGAAGCAATTCCTTAGTAGAAATCAAGCGCATTACCGATGGCAACAATCGTTCAGACGCTTGGCGACGCAATGGGAAGCAATTCATTAGTAGAAATCATGCCCATTGCCAATAGCATCAAGCATTCAGGCGCTTGGCGCAGCAATGGGAGTGAATTCCTTAGTAGAAATCATGCGCATTGCCGATAGCATCAATGATTCAGATATTTGACGCCGCAATTGGAAGCAATTTCTTAGTAGAAATTATGCCCATTGGCGAGGGCATCAATCATTCAGGCGCTTTGCGCAGCAATGGGAAGCAATTCCTTATTAGAAATCATGCGCATTGCCGATAGCATCAGTCATTCAGATGCTTTGCGCCGCAATGGGAAGCAATTCCTTAGTAGCATCAATCATTCAGATGGTATGCGCCGCACGGGGATGCAATTCCTTAGTAGAAATCATGTTCATTGTCGATGGCATCAATCATTCAGACGCTTGGCGCCGCAATGGGAAGGAATTCCTTTGTAGAAATCATGCGCATTGCTGATAGCATCAATCATTCAGATGCTTTACGCCGCAATTGGAAGCAATTCCTTAGTAGAAATCATGCCCATTGCCGATAGCATGAATCATTCAGGCGCTTTGCGCAGCAGTAGGACGCAAGTCCTTGGGAGAAATCATGCGCCTTGCCGATAGTTTCAATCATTCAGATGCTTTGCGCCGCAATGGGAAGCAATTCCTTAGTAGCAGTCATGCATATTGCCGATAGCATCAACCATTCAGACGCTTGGCGCCTCTATGAGAAGCAATTCCCTACCAGAAGTCATTCGCATTGCCGATAGCATCTGTCATTCAGACGCTTGGCGCCGCAATGGGAAGCAATTCCTTAGAAGAAATCATGCACATTGCCAAGAGCATACAGCATTCAGGCGCTTTGCGCAGCAATGGGAAGCAATTCTTTAGTAGAAATCATGCGCATTGCCGATAGCATCAATCATTCAGATGGTATGCGCCGCAAGGGGATGCAATTCCTTAGTAGAAATCATGTTCATTGTCGATGGCATCAATCATTCAGACGCTTGGCGCCGCAATGGGAAGGAATTCCTTAGTATAAATCATGCCCATTCCCGATGGCATCGATCATTCAGACGCTTGGCGCCGCCATGGGAAGGAATTCCTTAGTAGAAATCATGCCCATCGCCGATGGCATCAATCATTCAATCGCTTGCCGCATCATTGGGAAGCAATTTCGGATTAGAAATCATGCCCATTGCCGATGGCATCAATCATTCAGACGCTTTGCGCCGTAATGAAAAGCAATTCATTGGTAGAAGTCATGTGTATTGCCAATAGCATCAATCATTCAGACGCTTGTCGTCGCAATGGGAAGCAATTCCTTACCAAAAGTCATTCGCATTGCCGATACCATCTGTCATTCAGACGCTTGGCGCCGCAATGGGAAGCAATTCCTTAGAAGAAATCATGCACATTGCCAAGAGCATACAGCATTCAGGCGCTTTGCGCAGCAATGGGAAACAATTCTTTAGTAGAAATCATGCGCATTGCCGATAGCATCAATCATTCAGATGGTATGCGCCGCAAGGGGATGCAATTCCTTAGTAGAAATCATGTTCATTGTCGATGGCATCAATCATTCAGACGCTTGGCGCCGCAATGGGAATGAATTCCTTAGTATAAATCATGCCCATTCCCGATGGCATCGATCATTCAGACGCTTGGCGCCGCCATGGGAAGGAATTCCTTTGTAGAAATCATGCCCATCGCCGATGGCATCAATCATTCAAACGCTTGCCGCATCATTGGGAAGCAATTTCGGATTGGAAATCATGCCCATTGCCGATGGCATCAATGATTCAGACGCTTTGCGCTGTAATATAAAGCAATTCATTGGTAGAAGCCATGTGTATTGCCAATAGCATCAATCATTCAGACGCTTGTCGTCGCAATGGGAAGCAATTCCTTAGTAGAAATCAAGCGCATTACCGATGGCAACAATCGTTCAGACGCTTGGCGACGCAATGGGAAGCAATTCATTAGTAGAAATCATGCCCATTGCCAATAGCATCAAGCATTCAGGCGCTTGGCGCAGCAATGGGAGTGAATTCCTTAGTAGAAATCATGCGCATTGCCGATAGCATCAATGATTCAGATATTTGACGCCGCAATTGGAAGCAATTTCTTAGTAGAAATTATGCCCATTGGCGAGGGCATCAATCATTCAGGCGCTTTGCGCAGCAATGGGAAGCAATTCCTTATTAGAAATCATGCGCATTGCCGATAGCATCAGTCATTCAGATGCTTTGCGCCGCAATGGGAAGCAATTCCTTAGTAGCATCAATCATTCAGATGGTATGCGCCGCACGGGGATGCAATTCCTTAGTAGAAATCATGTTCATTGTCGATGGCATCAATCATTCAGACGCTTGGCGCCGCAATGGGAAGGAATTCCTTAGTATAAATCATGCCCATTCCCGATGGCATCGATCATTCAGAGACTTGGCGCCTCCATGGGAAGGAATTCCTTAGTAGAAATCATGCCCATCGCCGATGGCATCAATCATTCAAACGCTTGCCGCATCATTGGGAAGCAATTTCGTAGTAGAAATCATGCCCATTGCCGGTGACATCAATCATTCAGACGCTTGGCGCTGCAATGGAAGTCAGTTCATTGGTAGAAGTCATGCGTATTGCCGATAGCATCAATCATTCAGACGCTTGTCGTCGCAAGGGGAAGCAATTCCTTAGTAGAAATCAAGCGCATTACCGATGGCATCAGTCATTCAGACGCTTGGCGACGCAATGGAAAGCAATTCATTAGCAGAAATCATGCCCATTGCCAATAGCATCAAGCATTCAGGCGCTTGGCGCAGCAATGGGAATGAATTCCTTAGTAGAAATCATGCGCATTGCCGATAGCATCAATGATTCAGATGTTTGACGCCGCAATTGGAAGCAATTTCTTATTAGAAATCATGCCCATTGCCGTGGGCATCAATCATTCAGGCGCTTTGCGCAGCAATGGGAAGCAATTCCTTGTTAGAAATCATGCGCTTTGCCGATAGCATCAGTCATTCAGATGCTTTGCGCCGCAATGGGAAGCAATTCCTTAGTAGCATCAATCATTCAGATGGTATGCGCCGCAAGGGGATTCAATTCCTTAGTAGAAATCATGTTCATTGTCGATGGCATCAATCATTCAGACGCTTGGCGCCGCAATGGGAAGGAATTCCTTAGTATAAATCATGCCCATTCCCGATGGCATCGACCATTCAGACGCTTGGCGCTTGGCGCTGCTATGAGAAGCAATTCCTTACCAAAAGTCATTCCCATTGCCGATAGCATCTGTCAATCAGACGCTTGGCGCCGCAATGGGAAGCAATTCCTTAGTAGAAATCATGCCCATTGCCAAGAGTATACAGCATTCAGGCGCTTTGCGCAGCAATGGGAAGCAATTCTTTAATAGAAATCATGCGCATTGCCGATAGCATCAATCATTCAGATGCTATCAGCCGCAATGGGAACCAATTCCTAAGTAGAAATCATGTTCATTGTCGATGGCATCAGTCATTCAGACGCTTGGCGCCGCAATGGGAAGGAATTCTATAGTATAAATCATGCCCATTCCCGATGGCATCGATCATTTAGACGCTTGGCGCCGCCATGGGAAGGAATTCCTTAGTAGAAATCATGCCCATCGCCGATGTCATCAATCATTCAGATGCTATGAGCCGCAATGGGAACCAATTCCTAAGTAGAAATCATGTTCATTGTCGATGGCATCAGTCATTCAGACGCTTGGCGCCGCAATGGGAAGGAATTCTATAGTATAAATCATGCCCATTCTCGATGGCATCGATCATTTAGACGCTTGGCGCCGCCATGGGAAGGAATTCCTTAGTAGAAATCATGCCCATCGCCGATGTCATCAATCATTCAAACGCTTGCCGCATCATTGGGAAGCAATTTCGGATTAGAAATCATGTCCATTGCCGATGGCATCAATCATTCGGGCGCTTGCCGCCGCAATGGAAAGCAATTCCTTTGTAGAAATCATGCGCATTGCTGATAGCATCAATCATTCAGATGCTTTACGCCGCAATTGGAAGCAATTCCTTAGTAGAAATCATGCCCATTGCCTATAGCATCAATGATTCAGGCGCTTTGCGCAGCAGTAGGACGCAAGTCCTTTGGAGAAATCATGCGCATTGCCGATAGGGTCAATCATTCAGATGCTTTGCGCCGCAATGGGAAGCAATTCCTTAGAAGCAGCTATGCATATTGCCGATAGCATCAACCATTCAGACGCTTGGCGCCGCTATGAGAAGCAATTCCTTAACGAAAGTAATTCGCATTGCCGATAGCATCTGTCATTGAGACGCTTGGCGCCGCAATGGGAAGCAATTCCTTAGTAGAAATCATGCCCATTGCCAAGAGGATACAGCATTCAGGCGCTTTGCGCAGCAATGGGAAGCAATTCTTAAGTAGAAATCATGCGCATTGCCAATAGCATCAATCATTCACACGCTTGGCGCCGCAATGGGAAGGAATTCCTTAGTATAAATCATGCCCATTCCCGATGGCATCGATCATTCAGACGCTTGGCGCCGCCATGGGAAGCAATTCCTTAGTAGAAATCATGCCCATCGCCGATGGCATCAATCATTTAAACGCTTGCCGCATCATTGGGAGGCAATTTCGGATTAGAAATCATGCCCATTGCCGATGGCATAAATCATTCAGACGCTTGGCGCCGTAATGGAAAGCAATTCCTTAGTAGAAATCATGCGCATTGCTGTTAGCATCAATCATTCAGATGCTTTTCGCCGCAATTGGAAGCAATTCCTTAGTAGAAATCATACCCATTGCCTATAGCATCAATCATTCAGCCGCTTTGAGCAGCAGTAGGACGCAAGTCCTTTTCAGAAAGTATGCGCATTGCCGATAGGGTCAATCATTCAGATGCTTTGCGCCGCAATGGGAAGGAATTCCTTAGTAGCACTCATGCATATTGCCGATAGCACCAACCATTCAGACGCTTGGCGCCGCTATGAGAAGCAATTCCCTACCAAAAGTCATTCGCATTGCCGATAGCATCTGTCATTTAGACGCTTGGCGCTGCACTGTGAAGCAATTCATTAGTAGAAATCATGCCCATTGCCAAGAGCATGCAGCATTCAGGCTCTTTGCGCAGCAATGGGAAGCAATTCTTTAGCAGAAATCATGCGCATTGCCGATAGCATCAATCATTCAGATGCTATGCGCCGCAATGGGAAGCAATTTCTTAGTAGAAATCATGCGCATTGCCGATAGCATCAGTCATTCAGATGCTTTGCGCCGCAATGGGAAGTAATTCCTTAGTAGAAATCAGGCGCATTGCCGATGGCATCAAGCATTCGGACGCTTGGTGCCGCTATGTGAAGGAATTCTTTAGTCGAAATCATTCCCATTGGCGATAGCGTCGATCATTCAAACGCTTGGCGCCGCAATGGCACTCAATTCCTTGGCAGACGTGATGCGTATTGCCGATATCATCAATCATTCAGACGCATGGCGCCACTATGGGAAGTAATTCCTTACTAGAAATCATGCGCATTGCCGATAGCATCTGTCATTCAGACGCTTGGAGCCGCAATGGGAAATAATTCCTGAATAGAAATCATGACCATTGCTGATAGCATCAATCATTCAAATGCTTGCCGCATCAATGGGAAGCAATTTCCTAGTTGAAATCATGCCTATTGCCGATGGCATCAATCATTCAGACGCTTGGCGCCGCAATGGGAAGCAATTCTTGAATATAAATCATGCCCATTGCCGATAGCATCAATCATTCAGACGCTTGGCGCCGCAATGGGAAGCAATTCCTTGGAAGAAATCATGCGCATTGCCGATAGCATCGATCATTCAGACGCTTTGCTCCGCAATGGGAAGAAATTACTTAGTAGAAATCATGCCCATTGCCGAGAGCATCAAGCATTCAGGCGCTTGGCGCATCATTGGGAAGCAATTCCTTAGCAGAAATCATGCCCATTGCCTATAGCATCAATCATTGAGGCGCTTTGCGCAGCAGTAGGACGCAAGTCCTTTGGAGAAATCATGCGCATTGCTGATAGGGTCAATCATTCAGATGCTTTGCGCCGCAATGGCAAGCAGTTCCTTAGTAGCAGTCATTCATATTGCCGAAAGCATCAACCATTCAGACGCTTGGCACCGCTATGAGAAGCAATTCCTTACCAAAAGTCATTCGCATTGCCGATAGCATCTGCCATTCAGACGCTTGGCGCTGCAGTGGGAAGCAATTCCTTAGTAGAAATCATGCCCATTGCCAAGAGCATGCAGCATTCAGGCGCTTTGCGCAGCAATGGGAAGCAATTCTTTAGCAGAAATCATGCGCATTGACGATAGCATCAATCATTCAGACGCTTGGCGCTGCAATGGGAAGCAATTCCTTAGTAGAAATCAGGCCCATTGCCGATGGCATCGATCATTCAGAAGCTTCGCGACGCAATGGGAAGCAACTCGTTAGTAGAAATCATGTTCATTGTCGATGCCATCAATTATTCAGATGCTTGGCGTCGCTATGGGAAGGAATTCATTAGTAGAAATCATGCTCATTGCTGATGGCTTCGATCATTCAGATTCTTGGCGCCGCAATGGGAAGCAATTCCTTAGTAGAAATCACGCCCATTGCCTATTGCATCTGTCATTCAGACGGTTGGCGCCGCAATGGGAAGCAACTCTTTAGTAGAAATCATGTCCATTGCCGATGGCATGAATCATTCAAACGCTTTCCGCATCAATGGGAAGCAATTTCGTAGCAGAACTCATGCCCATTGCCGATGGCATGAATCATTTAGACGCTATGCGCCGCAATGGAAAGCAATTCCTTAGTAGAAGTCATGGGTATTGCCGATAGCATCAATCATTCAGACGCTTGGCGCCTCAATGGGAAGCAATTCCTTAGTAGAATTCATGCGCATTGCCGATAGCATCGATCATTCAGACGCTTGGCGCCGCAATGGGTAGCAATTCCATAGTAGAAATCATGTGCATTGCCGATGGCATCAGTCATTCAGACGCTTGGTGCCGCAATGGGAAGCAATTCCTTAGTAGAAATCATGTTCATTGTCGATGCCATCAATTATTCAGATGCTTGCCGCCGCTATGGGGAGGAATTCATTAGTAGAAATCATGCCCATTGCCGATACCATCGACCATTCAGACGCTTGGCGCCACAATGGGAAGCAATTCCTTAGTAGAAATCATGCCCATTGCCGAAAGCATCAATCATTCAGATGCTTTTCGCCGCAATGGGATGCAATTTCTTAGTAGAAATCATGTTCATTGTCGATGGCATCAATCATTCAGACGCTTGGCGCCGCAATGGGAAGGAATTCCTTAGTATAAATCATGCCCATTCCCGATGGCATCGATCATTCAGACGCTTGGCGCAGCCATGGGGTAGGAATTTCTTAGTAGAAATCATGCCCATCGCCGATGGCATCAATCATTCAAACGATTGCCGCATCATTGGGAAGCAATTTCGGATAAGAAATCATGCCCATTGGCGATGGTATCAATCATTCAGACGCTTGGCGCCGTAATGGAAAGCAATTCCTTAGTAGAAATCATGCGCATTGCTGATAGCATCAATCATTCAGATGCTTTGCGCCGCAATTGGAAGCAATTCCTTAGGAGAAATTATGCCCATTGCCTATAGAATCAATCATTCAGCCGCTTTGAGCAGCAGTAGGACGCAAGTCCTTTGGAGAAAGTATGCGCATTGCCGATAGGGTCAATCATTCAGATGCTTTGCGCCGCAATGGGAAGGAATTCCTTAGTAGCACTCATGCATATTGCCGATAGCACCAACCATTCAGACGCTTGGCGCCGCTATGAGAAGCAATTCCCTACCAAAAGTCATTCGCATTGCCGATAGCATCTGTCATTTAGACGCTTGGCGCTGCACTGTGAAGCAATTCATTAGTAGAAATCATGCCCATTGCCAAGAGCATGCAGCATTCAGGCTCTTTGCGCAGCAATGGGAAGCAATTCTTTAGCAGAAATCATGCGCATTGCCGATAGCATCAATCATTCAGATGCTATGCGCCGCAATGGGAAGCAATTTCTTAGTAGAAATCATGCGCATTGCCGATAGCATCAGTGATTCAGATGCTTTGCGCCGCAATGGGAAGTAATTCCTTAGTAGAAATCAGGCGCATTGCCGATGGCATCAAGCATTCGGACGCTTGATGCCGCTATGTGAAGGAATTCTTTAGTCGAAATCATTCCCATTGGCGATAGCGTCGATCATTCAAACGCTTGGCGCTGCAATGGGACTCAATTCTTTGGCAGACGTCATGCGTATTGCCGATATCATCAATCATTCAGACGCATGGCGCCACTATGGGAAGTAATTCCTTACTAGAAATCATGCGCATTGCCGATAGCATCTGTCATTCAGACTCTTGGAGCCGCAATGGGAAATAATTCCTGAATAGAAATCATGACCATTGCTGATAGCATCAATCATTCAAATGCTTGCCGCATCAATGGGAAGCAATTTCCTAGTTGAAATCATGCCTATTGCCGATGGCATCAATCATTCAGACGCTTGGCGCCGCAATGGGAAGCAATTCTTGAATATAAATCATGCCCATTGCCGATAGCATCAATCATTCAGACGCTTGGCGCCGCAATGGGAAGCAATTCCTTGGAAGAAATCATGCGCATTGCCGATAGCATCGATCATTCAGACGCTTTGCTCCGCAATGGGAAGAAATTACTTAGTAGAAATCATGCCCATTGCCGAGAGCATCAAGCATTCAGGCGCTTGGCGCATCATTGGGAAGCAATTCCTTAGCAGAAATCATGCCCATTGCCTATAGCATCAATCATTGAGGCGCTTTGCGCAGCAGTAGGACGCAAGTCCTTTGGAGAAATCATGCGCATTGCTGATAGGGTCAATCATTCAGATGCTTTGCGCAGCAATGGCAAGCAGTTCCTTAGTAGCAGTCATTCATATTGCCGAAAGCATCAACCATTCAGACGCTTGGCACCGCTATGAGAAGCAATTCCTTACCAAAAGTCATTCGCATTGCCGATAGCATCTGCCATTCAGACGCTTGGCGCTGCAATGGGAAGCAATTCCTTAGTAGAAATCATGCCCATTGCCAAGAGCATACAGCATTCAGGCGCTTTGCGCAGCAATGGGAAGCAATTCTTTAGCAGAAATCATGCGCATTGACGATAGCATCAATCATTCAGATGCTATGCGCCGCAATGGGAAGCAATTTCTTAGTAGAAATCAGGCCCATTGCCGATGGCATCGACCATTCAGAAGCTTCGCGACGCAATGGGAAGCAACTCGTTAGTAGAAATCATGTTCATTGTCGATGCCATCAATTATTCAGATGCTTGGCGTCGCTATGGGAAGGAATTCATTAGTAGAAATCATGCCCATTGTGGATGGCTTCGATCATTCAGATTCTTGGCGCCGCAATGGGAAGCAATTCCTTAGTAGAAATCACGCCCATTGCCTATTGCATCTGTCATTCAGACGGTTGGCGCCGCAATGGGAAGCAACTCTTTAGTAGAAATCATGTCCATTGCCGATGGCATGAATCATTCAAACGCTTTCCGCATCAATGGGAAGCAATTTCGTAGCAGAACTCATGCCCATTGCCGATGGCATGAATCATTTAGACGCTATGCGCCGCAATGGAAAGCAATTCCTTAGTAGAAGTCATGGGTATTGCCGATAGCATCAATCATTCAGACGCTTGGCGCCTCAATGGGAAGCAATTCCTTAGTAGAATTCATGCGCATTGCCGATAGCATCGATCATTCAGACGCTTGGCGCCGCAATGGGTAGCAATTCCATAGTAGAAATCATGTGCATTGCCGATGGCATCAGTCATTCAGACGCTTGGTGCCGCAATGGGGAGCAATTCCTTAGTAGAAATCATGTTCATTGTCGATGCCATCAATTATTCAGATGCTTGCCGCCGCTATGGGGAGGAATTCATTAGTAGAAATCATGCCCATTGCCGATACCATCGACCATTCAGACGCTTGGCGCCACAATGGGAAGCAATTCCTTAGAAGCAGTCATGCATATTGCCGATAGCATCAGCCATTCAAACGCTTGGCGCCGCTATGAGAAGCAATTCCTTACCAAAAGTCTTTCGCATTGCCGATAGCAGAAATCATGCCCATCGCCGATGGCATCAATCATTCAAACGCTTACCGCATCATTCGGAAGCAATTTCGGATTAGAAATCATGCCCATTGCCGATGGCATCAATCATTCAGAGGCTTGGCGCCGTAATGGAAAGCAATTCCTTAGTAGAAATCATGCGCATTGCTGATAGCATCAATCATTCAGATGCTTTGCGCCGCAATTGGAAGCAATTCCTTAGTAGAAATCATGGGTATTGCCGATAGCATCAATCATTCAGACGCTTGGCGCCTCAATGGGAAGCAATTCCTTTGGAGAAAGCATGCGCATTGCCGATAGGGTAAATCTAGCAATTCCTTACCAAAAGTCATTGGCATTGCCGATAGCATCTGTCATTCAGACGCTTGGCGCCGCAATGTTAAGCAATTCCTTAGTAGAAATCATGCCCATTGCCAAGAGCATACAGCATTCAGGCACTTTGCGCAGCAATGGGAAGCAATTCTTAAGTAGAAATCAGGCGCATTGCCGATAGCATCAATCATTCAGATGGTATGCGCCGCAATGGGAAGCAATTCCTTAGTAGAAATCATGCTCATTGTCGATGGCATCAATCATTCACACGCTTGGCGCCGCAATGGGAAGGAATTCCTTAGTATAAATCATGCTCATTCCCGACGGCATCGATCATTCAGACGCTTGGCGCCGCCATGGGAAGCAATTCCTTAGAAGCAGTCATGCATATTGCCGATAGCATCAACCATTCAGACGCTTGGCGCCGCTATGAGAAGCAATTCCTTACCAAAAGTCATTCGCATTGCCGATAGCATCTGTCATTCAGACGCTTGACGCCGCAATGGAAAGCAATTCCTTAGTAGAAATCATGCCCATTGCCAAGAGCATACAGCATTCAGGCGCTTTGCGCAGCAATGGAAAGCAATTCTTTATTGGAAATCATGCGCATTGCCGATAGCATCAATCATTCAGATGCTATGCGCCGCAATGGGAAGCAATTCCTAAGTAGAAATCATGTTCATTGTCGATGGCATCAGTCATTCAGACGCTTGGCGCCGCAATGGGAAGGAATTCCTTAGTATAAATCATGCCCATTCCCGATGGCATCGATCATTCAGACGCTTGGCGCCGCCATGGGAAGGAATTCCTTAGTGGAAATCATGCCCATCGCCGATGTCATCAATCATTCAAACGCTTGCCGCATCATTGGGAAGCAATTTCCGAGTAGAAATCATGCCCATTGCCGATGGCATCAATCATTCAGACGCTTGCCGCCACAATGGAAAGCAATTACTTAGTAGAAATCATGCGCATTGCTGATAGCATCAATTTTTCAGATGCTTTACGCCGCAATTGGAAGCAATTCCTCAGTAGAAATCATGCCCATTGCCGATAGCATCAATCATTCAGGCGCTCTGCGCAGCAGTTGGACGCAAGTCCTTTGGAGAGATCATGCGCCTTGCCGATAGGGTCAATCATTCAGATGCTTTGCGCCGCAATGGGAAGCAATTCCTTAGTAGCAGTCATGCATATTGTCGATAGCATCAACCATTCAGACGCTTGGCGCCGCAATGGGAAGGAATTCCTTAGCAGAAATCATGCCCATCGCCGATGGCATCAATCATTCAAACGCTTACCGCATCATTCGGAAGCAATTTCGGATTAGAAATCATGCCCATTGCCGATGGCATCAATCATTCAGAGGCTTGGCGCCGTAATGGAAAGCAATTCCTTAGTAGAAATCATGCGCATTGCTGATAGCATCAATCATTCAGATGCTTTGCGCCGCAATTGGAAGCAATTCCTTAGTAGAAATCATGCCCATTGCCTATAGCATCAATGATTCAGGCGCTTTGCGCAGCAGTAGGACGCAAGTCCTTTGGAGAAAGCATGCGGATTGCCGATAGGGTCAATCATTCAGATGCTTTGCGCCGCAATGGGAAGCAATTCCTTTGTAGCAGTCATGCATATTGCCGTTAGCATCAACCATTCAGACGCTTGGCGCCGCTATGAGAAGCAATTCCTTACCAAAAGTCATTCGCATTGCCGATAGCATCTGTCATTCAGACGCTTGGCGCCGCAATGGGAAGCAATTCCTTAGTAGAAATCATGCCCATTGCCAAGAGCATACAGCAATGGGAAGCAATTCTTTAGTAGAAATCATGCGCATTGCCGATAGCATCAATCATTCACACGCTTTAGTAGAAATCATGTGCATTGCTGATAGCATCAATCATTCAGATGCTTTGCGCCGCAATTGGAAGCAATTCCTTAGTACAAATCATGCCCATTGCCTATAGCATCAATGATTCAGGCGCTTTGCGCAGCAGTAGGACGCAAGTCCTTTGGAGAAAGCATGCGCATTGCCGATAGGGTCAATCATTCAGATGCTTTGCGCCGCAATGGGAAGGAATTCCTTAGTAGCAGTGATGCATATTGCCGTTAGCATCAACCATTCAGACGCTTGGCGCCGCTATGAGAAGCAATTCCTTACCAAAAGTCATTCGCATTGCCGATAGCATCTGTCATTCAGACGCTTGGCGCCGCAATGGGAAGCAATTCCTTAGTAGAAATCATGCCCATTGCCAAGAGCATACAGCAATGGGAAGCAATTCTTTAGCAGAAATCATGCGCATTGCCGATAGCATCAATCATTCACACGCTTGGTGCCGCAATGGGAAGGAATTCCTTAGTATAAATCATGCCCATTCCCGATGGCATCGATCATTCAGACGCTTGGCGCCGCCATGGGAAGCAGTTCCTTAGTAGAAATCATGCCCATCGCTGATGGCATCAATCATTCAAACGCTTGCCGCATCATTGGGAAGCAATTTCGGATTAGAAATCATGCCCATTGCCGATGGCATAAATCATTCAGACGCTTGGCGCCGTAATGGAAAGCAATTCCTTAGTAGAAATCATGCGCATTGCTGATAGCATCAATCATTCAGATGCTTTGCGCCGTAATTGGAAACAATTTCTTAGTAGAAATCATGCCCATTGCCTATAGCATCAATCATTCAAGCGCTTTACGCAGCAGTAGGACGCAAGTCCTTTGGAGAAAGCATGCGCATTGCCGATAGGGTCAATCTTTCAGATGCTTTGTGCGGCAATGGGAAGGAATTCCATAGCAGCACTCATGCATATTGTCGTAGCATCAACCATTCAGACGCTTGGCGCCGCTATGAGAAGCAATTTCTTGCCAAAAGTCATTCGCATTGCCGATAGCATCGGTCATTCAGACGCTTGGCGCCGCAATGGGAAGCAATTCCTTAGTAGAAATGATGCCCATTGCCAAGAGCATACAGCATTCAGGCGCTTTGCGCAGCAACGGGAAGCAGTTCTTTAGTAGAAATCATGCGCATTGCCGATAGCATCAATCATTCAGATGGTATGCGCCGCAATGGGAAGCAATTCCTTAGTAGAAATCATGCTCATTGTAGATGGCATCGATCATTCACACGCTTGGCGCCGCAATGGGAAGGAATTCCTTAGTATAAATCATGCTCATTCCCGATGGCATCGATCATTCAGACGCTTGGCGCCGCCATGGGAAGCAATTCCTTAGTAGCAGTCATGCATATTGCCGATAGCATGAACCATTCAGACGCTTGGCGCCGCTATGAGAAGCAATTCCTTACCAAAAGTCATTCGCATTGCCGATTGCATCTGTCATTCAGACGCTTGGCGCCGCAATGGGAAGCAATTCCTTAGCAGAAATCATGCCCATTGCCAAGAGCTTGCAGCATTCAGGCGCTTTGCGCAGCAATGGGAAGCAATTCTTTAGCAGAAATCAAGCGCATTGCCAAATCATTCAGATGCTATGCGCCGCAATGGGAAGCAATTTCTTAGTAGAAATCAGGCCCATTGCCGATGGCATCAATCGTTTAGACTCTTGGCGCCGCTATGGGATGGAATTCCTTAGTAGAAATCACGCGCATTGCTGATAGCATCAATCATTCAGATGCATTGCGCCGCAATTGGAAGCAATTCCTTAGTAGAAATCATGCCCATTGCCTATAGCATCAATCATTCAGGCGCTTTGCGCAGCAGTAGGACGCAAGTCCTTTGGAGAAATCATGCGCATTGCTGATAGGGTCAATTATTCATATGCTTTGCGCCGCAATAAAAAGCAATTCCTTAGTAGCAGTCATTCATATTGCCGATAGCATCAACCATTCAGACGCTTGGCGCCGCTATGAGAAGCAATTCCTTACCAAAAGTCATTCGTATTACCGATAGCATCTGTCATTCAGACGCTTGGCGCTGCAATGGGAAGCAATTCCTTAGTAGAAATCATGCCCATTGCCTATAGCATCAATCATTCAGGCGCTTTGCGCAGCAGTAGGACGCAAGTCCTTTGGAGAAAGCATGCGCATTGCCGATAGGGTCAATCATTCAGATGCTTTGCGCCGCAATGGGAAGGAATTCCTTAGTTGCACTCATGCATATTGCCGATAGCATCAACCATTCAGACGCTTGGCGCCGCTATGAGAAGCAATTCCTTACCAAAAGTCATTCGCATTGCCGATAGCATCTGTCATTCAGACGCTTGGCGCTGCAATGGGAAGCAATTCCTTAGTAGAAATCATGCCCATTGCCAAGAGCATACAGCATTCAGGCGCTTTGCGCAGCAATGGGAAGCAATTCTTTAGCAGAAATCATGCGCATTGCCGATAGCATCAATCAATTAGATGCTATGCGCCGCAATGGCAAGCAATTTTTTAGTAGAAATCAGGCCCATTGCCGATGGCATCAATCGTTTAGACGCTTGGTGCCGTTATGGGATGGAATACCTTAGTAGGAATCATGCCCATTGCCGATGGCATCGATCATTCAGACGCTTCGCGACGCAATGGGAAGCAATTCGTTAGTAGAAATCATGTTCATTGTCGATGCCATCAATTATTCAGATGCTTGGCGTCGCTATGGGAAGGAATTCATTAGTAGAAATCATGCCCATTGCGGATGGCTTCGATCATTCAGACGCTTGGCGCCGCAATGGGAAGCAATTCCTTAGTAGAAATCACGCCCATTGCCTATTGCATCTGTCATTCAGACGGTTGACGCCGCAATGGGAAGTAACTCTTTAGTAGAAATCATGCCCATTGCCGATGGCATGAATCATTCAAACGCTTCCGCATCAATGGGAAGCAATTTCGTAGTAGAACTCATGCCCATTGCCGATGGCATGAATCATTCAGACGCTTGGCGCCGCAATGGAAAGCAATTCCTTAGTAGAAGTCGTGGGTATTGCCGATCGCATCAATCATTCAGACGGTTGGCGCCTCAGTGTGAAGCAATTCCTTAGTAGAAGTCATGCGCATTGCCGATAGCATCGATCATTCAGACGCTTCGCGCCGCAATGGGAAGCAATTCCATAGTAGAAATCATGTGCATTGCCGATGGCATCAGTCATTCAGACGCTTGGCGCCGCAATGGGAAGCAATTCCTTAGTAGAAATCATGTTCATTGTCGATGCCATCAATTATTCAGATGCTTGACGCCGCTATGGGATGGAATTCATTAGTAGAAATCATGCCCATTGCCGATACCATCGATCATTCAAACGCTTGGCGCCGCAATGGGAAGCAATTCCTTAGTAGAAATCATGCCCATTGCCGAAAGCATCAATCATTCAGATGCTTTTCGCCGCAATGGGATGCAATTTCTTAGTAGAAATCAGGCGCATTGCCGATGGCATCAATGGTTTGGGCGCTTGGTGCCACTATGGGATGGCATTCCTTAGCAGGAATCATGCCCATTGCCGGTGGCATCGATCATTCAGACGCTTGTCGCGGCAATGGGACGCAATTCCTAAGTAGAAGTCATGCGCATTGCCGATAGCATCAATCATTCAGACACTTTTGCCGCTATGGAAAGCAATTCCTTACTAGAGGTCATGCGCATTGCCGATAGCATCAGTCATTCAGACGCTTGGTGCAGCAATATGAAGCAATTCCTTAGCAGAAATCATGCCCATTGTCGATAGCATCAATCATTCAGACGCTTGGCGCCGCAATGGGAAGCAATTCCTTATTAAAAATCATGCGCATTGCCGATAGAATCAATCATTCAGACGCTTGGCGCCGCAACGGGAAGCTATTCCTTAGTGGAAATCATGCCATTTGCCGATAGCAACAATCAGTCAGGCGCTTGGCGCGGGTATGGCATCTGTCATTCAGACGCTTGGCGTCGCAATGGAAAGCAATTCCGTAGTAGAAATCATGCCCATTGCCGATGGCATCAATCATTCAAACGCTTGCCGCATCAATGGAAAGCAATTTCGTAGTAGAATCATGCCCATTGGCGATGGCATCAATCATTTAGACGCTTGGCGCCGCAATGGAAAGCAATTCCTTAGTAGAAGTCATGCGCGTTGCCGATGGCATGAATCATACAGACACTTGGTTCCGCAATGGGAGGCAATTCCTTAGTAGAAATCATGCGCATTGCCGATGGCATCAATCACTCAAACGCTTGCCGCATCAATGGGAAGCAATGTCGTAGTAGAAATCATGCCCATTGGCGATGACATCAATCATTCAGACGCTTGGCGCTGCAATGGGAGTCAATTCCTTGGTAGAAGTCATGCGTATTGCCGATAGCATCAACCATTCAGATGCTTGGCGCCACAATGGGAAGCAATTCTTTAATAGAAGTCATGCGCATTGCCGATAGCATTAATCATTCAGACGGGTGTCGCCGCAATGGGAAGGAATTCCTTAGTAGAAATCATGCGCATTACCGATGGCATCAATCATTCAGACGCTTGGCGACGCAATGGGAAGCAATTCATTAGTAGAAATCGTGCCCATTGCCAATAGCATCAAGCATTCAGGCGCTTGGCGCAGCAATGGGAAGGAATTCCTTAATAGAAATCATGCGCATTGTCGATAGCATCAATGATTCAGATGTTTGACGCCGCAATTGGAAGCTATTTCTTAGTAGAAATCATGCCCATTGCCGATAGCATCAATCATTCAGGCGCTTTGCGCCGCAATGGGAAGCAATTCCTTAGTAGAAATCATGCGCATTGCCGATAGCATCAGTCATTCAGATGCTTTGCGCCGCAATGGGAAGCAATTCCTTAGTAGCAGTCATGCATATTGCCGATAGCATCAACCATTCAGACGCTTGGCGCCGCTATGAGAAGCAATTCCTTACCAAAAGTCATTCGCATTGCCGATAGCATGTGTCATTCAGACGCTTGGCGCCGCAATGGGAAGGAATTCCTTAGGAGAAATCATGCCCATTGCCAAGAGCATACAGCATTCAGGCGCTTTGCGCAGCAATGGGAAGCAATTTTTAGTAGAAATCATGCGCATTGCCGATAGCATCAATCATTCAGATGCTATGCGCCGCAATGGGAAGCAATTCCTAAGTAGAAATCATGTTCATTGTCGATGGCATCAGTCATTCAGACGCTTGGCGTTGCAATGGGAAGGAATTCCTTAGTATAAATCATGCCCATTCCCGATGGCATCGATCATTCAGACGCTTGCCGCCGCCATGGGAAGCAATTCCTTAGTAGAAATCATGCCCATCGCCGATGTCTCAATCATTCAAACGCTTGCTGCATCATTGGGAAGCAACTTCGGATTAGAAATCATGCCCATTGCTGATGGCATCAATCATTCAGACGCTTGGCGCCGTAATGGAAAGCAATTCCTTAATAGAAATCATGCGCATTGCTGATAGCATCAATCATTCAGATGCTTTGCGCCGCAATGGGAAGCAATTCCTTAGTAGCAGTCATGCATATTGCCGATAGCATCAACCATTCAGACGCTTGGCGCCGCTATGAGAAGCAGTTCCTTACCAAAAGTCATTCGCATTGCCGATAGCATCTGTCATTCAGACGCTTGGCGCTGCAATGGGAAGCAATTCCTTAGTAGAAATCATGCCCATTGACAAGAGCATACAGCATTCAGGCGCTTTGCGCAGCAATGTGAAGCAATTCTTTAGCAAAAATCATGCGCATTGCCGATAGCATCTGTCATTCAGATGCCTGGAGCCGCAATGGAAAGCAATTCCTGAATAGAAATCATGACCATTGCCGATAGCATCAATCATTCAAACGCTTGCCGCATCAATGGGAAGCAATTTCGTAGTTGAAATCATGCGCATTGCCGATGGCATCAACTCATCAATCATTCAGACGCTTTGCGCCGCAATTGAAGTCAATTCCTTAGTAGAAGTCATGCGTAGTGCCGATAGCATCAATCATTCAGACGCTTGGCGCCGCAATGGGAAGCAATTCTTTAGTAGAAGTCATGCGCATCGCCGATAGCATCAATCATTCAGACGCTTGTCGCCGCAATGGGAAGCAATTCCTTAGTAGAAATCATGCGCATTACCGATGGCATCAATCATTCAGACGCTTGGCGACGGAATGGGAAGCAATTCATTAGTAGAAATCATGCCCTTTGCCAATAGCATCAATCATTCAGGCGCTTAGCGCAGCAATGGGAAGGAATTCCTTAGTAGAAATCATGCGCATTCCCGATAGCATCAATGATTCAGATGTTTGACGCCGCAATTGGAAGCAATTTCTTAGTAGAAATCATGCCCATTGCCGATGGCATCAATCATTCAGACGCTTGGCGCCACAATGGAAGCAATTCCTTAGTATAAATCATGCCCATTCCCGATGGCATCGATCATTCAGACGCTTGCCGCCGCCATGGGAAGCAATTCCTTAGTAGAAATCATGCCCATCGCCGATGTCTCAATCATTCAAACGCTTGCTGCATCACTGGGAAGCAACTTCGGATTAGAAATCATGCCCATTGCTGATGGCATCAATCATTCAGACGCTTGGCGCCGTAATGGAAAGCAATTCCTTAATAGAAATCATGCGCATTGCTGATAGCATCAATCATTCAGATGCTTTGCGCCGCAATTGGAAGCAATTCCTTAGTAGAAATCATGCCCATTGCCTATAGCATCAATGATTCAGGCGCTTTGCGCAGCAGTAGGATGCAAGTCCTTTGGAGAAATCATGCGCATTGCCGATAGGGTCAATCATTCAGATGCTTTGCGCCGCAATGGGAAGCAATTCCTTAGTAGCAGTCATGCATATTGCCGATAGCATCAACCATTCAGACGCTTGGCGCCGCTATGAGAAGCAATTCCTTACCAAAAGTCATTCGCATTGCCGATAGCATCTGTCATTCAGACGCTTGGCGCTGCAATGGGAAGCAATTCCTTAGTAGAAATCATGCCCATTGACAAGAGCATACAGCATTCAGGCGCTTTGCGCAGCAATGTGAAGCAATTCTTTAGCAAAAATCATGCGCATTGCCGATAGCATCTGTCATTCAGATGCCTGGAGCCGCAATGGAAAGCAATTCCTGAATAGAAATCATGACCATTGCCGATAGCATCAATCATTCAAACGCTTGCCGCATCAATGGGAAGCAATTTCGTAGTTGAAATCATGCGCATTGCCGATGGCATCAACCACTCAAACGCTTGCCGCATCAATGGGAAGCAATTTCGTAGTAGAAATCATGCCCATTGCCGATGTCATCAATCATTCAGACGCTTTGCGCCGCAATTGAAGTCAATTCCTTAGTAGAAGTCATGCGTAGTGCCGATAGCATCAATCATTCAGACGCTTGGCGCCGCAATGGGAAGCAATTCTTTAGTAGAAGTCATGCGCATCGCCGATAGCATCAATCATTCAGACGCTTGTCGCCGCAATGGGAAGCAATTCCTTAGTAGAAATCATGCGCATTACCGATGGCATCAATCATTCAGACGCTTGGCGACGGAATGGGAAGCAATTCATTAGTAGAAATCATGCCCTTTGCCAATAGCATCAATCATTCAGGCGCTTAGCGCAGCAATGGGAAGGAATTCCTTAGTAGAAATCATGCGCATTCCCGATAGCATCAATGATTCAGATGTTTGACGCCGCAATTGAAAGCAATTTCTTAGTAGAAATCATGCCCATTGCCGATGGCATCAATCATTCAGACGCTTGGCGCCACAATGGAAGCAATTCCTTAGTAGAAGTCATGCGTATTGCCGATAGCATCAATCATTCAGACGATTCGCGCCGTTATGGGAAACAATTCCTTAGTAGAAGTCATGCGCATTGCCGATAGCATCAATCACTCAGACGCTTGACGCCGCAATGGAAGCAATTCCTTAGTAGAGATCATGCCCATTGCCAATAGCATGAATTTCTCAGGAACTTAGGGCAGCAATGGGAAGCAATTCCTTAGTAGGAGTCATGCGCATTGTCGATGGCATCAAGCACTCAGATGCTTGGCTCCGCGATGGGAAGCAATTCCTTAGTAGAAATCATGCGCATTTCCCTTTGCATCTGTCATTCAGACGCTAGGCGTCGCAATGGAAAGCAATTCCGTAGTAGAAATCATGCCCATTGCCGATGGCATCAATCATTCAAACGCTTGCCGCATCAATGGGAAGCAATTTCGTAGTAGAATCATGCCCATTGGCGATGGCATCAATCATTCAGACGCTTGGCGCCGCAATGGGAAGCAATTCCTTAGTAGCAGTCGTGCATATTGCCGATAGCATCAACCATTCAGACGCTTGGCGCCGCTATGAGAAGCAATTCCTTACCAAAAGTGATTCGCATTGCCGATAGCATGTGTCATTCAGACGCTTGGCGCCGCAATGGGAAGCAATTCCTTAGGAGAAATCATGCCCATTGCCAAGAGCATACAGCATTCAGGCGCTTTGCGCACCAATGGGAAGCGATTTTTAGTAGAAATCATGCGCATTGCCGATAGCATCAATCATTCAGATGCTATGCGCCGCAATGGGAAGCAATTCCTAAGTAGAAATCATGTTTATTGTCGATGGCATCAGTCATTCAGACGCTTGGCGCCGCAATGGGAAGGAATTCCTTAGTATAAATCATGCCCATTCCCGATGGCATCGATCATTCAGACGCTTGGCGCCGCCATGGGAAGCAATTCCTTAGTAGAAATCATGCCCATCGCCGATGTCTCAATCATTCAAACGCTTGCCGCATCATTGGGAAGCAATTTCGGATTAGAAATCATGCCCATTGCCGATGGGATCAATCATTCAGACGCTTGGCGCCGTAATGGAAAGCAATTCCTTAGTAGAAATCATGCGCACTGCTGATAGCATCAATCATTCAGATGCTTTGCTCCGCAATTGGAAGCAATTCCTTAGTGGAAATCATGCCCATTGCCGATAGCATCAATCATTCAGACGCTTGGCGCCGCTATGAGAAGCAATTCCTTACCAAAAGTCATTCGCATTGCCGATAGCATCTGTCATTCAGACGCTTGGCGCTGGAATGGGAAGCAATTCCTTAGTAGAAATCATGCCCATTGCCAAGAGGATACAGCATTCAGGCGCTTTGCGCAGCAATGTGAAGCAATTCTTTAGCAGAAATCATGCGCATTGCCGATGGCATCAATCATTCAGATGCTATGCGCCGCAATGGGAAACAATTTCTTAATAGAAATCAGGCCCATTGCCGATGGCATCAATCGTTTAGACGCTTGGTGCCGCTATGGGATGGAATACCTTAGTAGGAATCATGCCCATTGCCGATGCCATCAATTATTCAGATGCTTGGCGTCGCTATGTGAAGGAATTCATTAGTAGAAATCATGCCCATTGCGGATGGCTTCGATCATTCAGACGCTTGGCGCCGCAATGGGAAGCAATTCCTTAGTAGAAATCACGCCCATTGCCTATTGCATCTGTCATTCAGACGGTTGGCGCCGCAATGGGAAGCAACTCTTTAGTAGAAATCATGCCCATTGCCGATGGCATGAATCATTCAAACGCTTTCCGCATCAATGGAAGCAATTTCGTAGTAGAACTCATGCCCATTGCCGATGGTATGAATCATTCAGACGCTTGGCGCCGCAATGGAAGGCAATTCCTTAGTAGAAATCAGGCGCATTGCCGATGACATCAATGGTTTAGACGCTTGGTGCCGCTATGGGATGGCATTCCTTAGTAGGAATCATGCCCATTGCCGATGGCATCGATCATTCAGACGCTTGTCGCGGCAATGGGAAGCAATTTCGTAGTTGAAATCATGCGCATTGCCGATGGCATCAACCACTCAAACGCTTGCCGCATCAATGGGAAGCAATTTCGTAGTAGAAATCATGCCCATTGCCGATGTCATCAATCATTCAGACGCTTTGCGCCGCAATTGAAGTCAATTCCTTAGTAGAAGTCATGCGTAGTGCCGATAGCATCAATCATTCAGACGCTTGGCGCCGCAATGGGAAGCAATTCTTTAGTAGAAGTCATGCGCATCGCCGATAGCATCAATCATTCAGACGCTTGTCGCCGCAATGGGAAGCAATTCCTTAGTAGAAATCATGCGCATTACCGATGGCATCAATCATTCAGACGCTTGGCGACGGAATGGGAAGCAATTCATTAGTAGAAATCATGCCCTTTGCCAATAGCATCAATCATTCAGGCGCTTAGCGCAGCAATGGGAAGGAATTCCTTAGTAGAAATCATGCGCATTCCCGATAGCATCAATGATTCAGATGTTTGACGCCGCAATTGGAAGCAATTTCTAAGTAGAAATCATGCCCATTGCCGATGGCATCAATCATTCAGACGCTTGGCGCCACAATGGAAGCAATTCCTTAGTAGAAGTCATGCGTATTGCCGATAGCATCAATCATTCAGACGATTCGCGCCGTTATGGGAAACAATTCCTTAGTAGAAGTCATGCGCATTGCCGATAGCATCAATCACTCAGACGCTTGACGCCGCAATGGAAGCAATTCCTTAGTAGAGATCATGCCCATTGCCAATAGCATGAATTTCTCAGGAACTTAGGGCAGCAATGGGAAGCAATTCCTTAGTAGGAGTCATGCGCATTGTCGATGGCATCAAGCACTCAGATGCTTGGCTCCGCGATGGGAAGCAATTCCTTAGTAGAAATCATGCGCATTTCCCTTTGCATCTGTCATTCAGACGCTAGGCGTCGCAATGGAAAGCAATTCCGTAGTAGAAATCATGCCCATTGCCGATGGCATCAATCATTCAAACGCTTGCCGCATCAATGGGAAGCAATTTCGTAGTAGAATCATGCCCATTGGCGATGGCATCAATCATTCAGACGCTTGGCGCCGCAATGGGAAGCAATTCCTTAGTAGCAGTCGTGCATATTGCCGATAGCATCAACCATTCAGACGCTTGGCGCCGCTATGAGAAGCAATTCCTTACCAAAAGTGATTCGCATTGCCGATAGCATGTGTCATTCAGACGCTTGGCGCCGCAATGGGAAGCAATTCCTTAGGAGAAATCATGCCCATTGCCAAGAGCATACAGCATTCAGGCGCTTTGCGCACCAATGGGAAGCGATTTTTAGTAGAAATCATGCGCATTGCCGATAGCATCAATCATTCAGATGCTATGCGCCGCAATGGGAAGCAATTCCTAAGTAGAAATCATGTTTATTGTCGATGGCATCAGTCATTCAGACGCTTGGCGCCGCAATGGGAAGGAATTCCTTAGTATAAATCATGCCCATTCCCGATGGCATCGATCATTCAGACGCTTGGCGCCGCCATGGGAAGCAATTCCTTAGTAGAAATCATGCCCATCGCCGATGTCTCAATCATTCAAACGCTTGCCGCATCATTGGGAAGCAATTTCGGATTAGAAATCATGCCCATTGCCGATGGGATCAATCATTCAGACGCTTGGCGCCGTAATGGAAAGCAATTCCTTAGTAGAAATCATGCGCACTGCTGATAGCATCAATCATTCAGATGCTTTGCTCCGCAATTGGAAGCAATTCCTTAGTGGAAATCATGCCCATTGCCGATAGCATCAATCATTCAGACGCTTGGCGCCGCTATGAGAAGCAATTCCTTACCAAAAGTCATTCGCATTGCCGATAGCATCTGTCATTCAGACGCTTGGCGCTGGAATGGGAAGCAATTCCTTAGTAGAAATCATGCCCATTGCCAAGAGGATACAGCATTCAGGCGCTTTGCGCAGCAATGTGAAGCAATTCTTTAGCAGAAATCATGCGCATTGCCGATGGCATCAATCATTCAGATGCTATGCGCCGCAATGGGAAACAATTTCTTAATAGAAATCAGGCCCATTGCCGATGGCATCAATCGTTTAGACGCTTGGTGCCGCTATGGGATGGAATACCTTAGTAGGAATCATGCCCATTGCCGATGCCATCAATTATTCAGATGCTTGGCGTCGCTATGTGAAGGAATTCATTAGTAGAAATCATGCCCATTGCGGATGGCTTCGATCATTCAGACGCTTGGCGCCGCAATGGGAAGCAATTCCTTAGTAGAAATCACGCCCATTGCCTATTGCATCTGTCATTCAGACGGTTGGCGCCGCAATGGGAAGCAACTCTTTAGTAGAAATCATGCCCATTGCCGATGGCATGAATCATTCAAACGCTTTCCGCATCAATGGAAGCAATTTCGTAGTAGAACTCATGCCCATTGCCGATGGTATGAATCATTCAGACGCTTGGCGCCGCAATGGAAGGCAATTCCTTAGTAGAAATCAGGCGCATTGCCGATGACATCAATGGTTTAGACGCTTGGTGCCGCTATGGGATGGCATTCCTTAGTAGGAATCATGCCCATTGCCGATGGCATCGATCATTCAGACGCTTGTCGCGGCAATGGGAAGCAATTTCGTAGTTGAAATCATGCGCATTGCCGATGGCATCAACCACTCAAACGCTTGCCGCATCAATGGGAAGCAATTTCGTAGTAGAAATCATGCCCATTGCCGATGTCATCAATCATTCAGACGCTTTGCGCCGCAATTGAAGTCAATTCCTTAGTAGAAGTCATGCGTAGTGCCGATAGCATCAATCATTCAGACGCTTGGCGCCGCAATGGGAAGCAATTCTTTAGTAGAAGTCATGCGCATCGCCGATAGCATCAATCATTCAGACGCTTGTCGCCGCAATGGGAAGCAATTCCTTAGTAGAAATCATGCGCATTACCGATGGCATCAATCATTCAGACGCTTGGCGACGGAATGGGAAGCAATTCATTAGTAGAAATCATGCCCTTTGCCAATAGCATCAATCATTCAGGCGCTTAGCGCAGCAATGGGAAGGAATTCCTTAGTAGAAATCATGCGCATTCCCGATAGCATCAATGATTCAGATGTTTGACGCCGCAATTGGAAGCAATTTCTAAGTAGAAATCATGCCCATTGCCGATGGCATCAATCATTCAGACGCTTGGCGCCACAATGGAAGCAATTCCTTAGTAGAAGTCATGCGTATTGCCGATTGCATCAATCATTCAGACGATTCGCGCCGTTATGGGAAACAATTCCTTAGTAGAAGTCATGCGCATTGCCGCTAGCATCAATCACTCAGACGCTTGACGCCGCAATGGAAGCAATTCCTTAGTAGAGATCATGCCCATTGCCAATAGCATGAATTTTTCAGGAACTTAGGGCAGCAATGGGAAGCAATTCCTTAGTAGGAGTCATGCGCATTGTCGATGGCATCAAGCACTCAGATGCTTGGCTCCGCGATGGGAAGCAATTCCTTAGTAGAAATTATGCGCATTTCCCTTTGCATCTGTCATTCAGACGCTAGGCGTCGCAATGGAAAGCAATTCCGTAGTAGAAATCATGCCCATTGCCGATGGCATCAATCATTCAAACGCTTGCCGCATCAATGGGAAGCAATTTCGTAGTAGAATCATGCCCATTGGCGATGGCATCAATCATTCAGACGCTTGGCGCCGCAATGGGAAGCAATTCCTTAGTAGCAGTCGTGCATATTGCCGATAGCATCAACCATTCAGACGCTTGGCGCCGCTATGAGAAGCAATTCCTTACCAAAAGTGATTCGCATTGCCGATAGCATGTGTCATTCAGACGCTTGGCGCCGCAATGGGAAGCAATTCCTTAGGAGAAATCATGCCCATTGCCAAGAGCATACAGCATTCAGGCGCTTTGCGCACCAATGGGAAGCGATTTTTAGTAGAAATCATGCGCATTGCCGATAGCATCAATCATTCAGATGCTATGCGCCGCAATGGGAAGCAATTCCTAAGTAGAAATCATGTTTATTGTCGATGGCATCAGTCATTCAGACGCTTGGCGCCGCAATGGGAAGGAATTCCTTAGTATAAATCATGCCCATTCCCGATGGCATCGATCATTCAGACGCTTGGCGCCGCCATGGGAAGCAATTCCTTAGTAGAAATCATGCCCATCGCCGATGTCTCAATCATTCAAACGCTTGCCGCATCATTGGGAAGCAATTTCGGATTAGAAATCATGCCCATTGCCGATGGGATCAATCATTCAGACGCTTGGCGCCGTAATGGAAAGCAATTCCTTAGTAGAAATCATGCGCACTGCTGATAGCATCAATCATTCAGATGCTTTGCTCCGCAATTGGAAGCAATTCCTTAGTGGAAATCATGCCCATTGCCGATAGCATCAATCATTCAGACGCTTGGCGCCGCTATGAGAAGCAATTCCTTACCAAAAGTCATTCGCATTGCCGATAGCATCTGTCATTCAGACGCTTGGCGCTGGAATGGGAAGCAATTCCTTAGTAGAAATCATGCCCATTGCCTATAGCATCAATCATTCAGGCGCTTTGCGCAGCAGTAGGACGCAAGTCCTTTGGAGAAATCATGCGCATTGCTGATAGGGTCAATTATTCATATGCTTTGCGCCGCAATAAAAAGCAATTCCTTAGTAGCAGTCATTCATATTGCCGATAGCATCAACCATTCAGACGCTTGGCGCCGCTATGAGAAGCAATTCCTTACCAAAAGTCATTCGTATTACCGATAGCATCTGTCATTCAGACGCTTGGCGCTGCAATGGGAAGCAATTCCTTAGTAGAAATCATGCCCATTGCCTATAGCATCAATCATTCAGGCGCTTTGCGCAGCAGTAGGACGCAAGTCCTTTGGAGAAAGCATGCGCATTGCCGATAGGGTCAATCATTCAGATGCTTTGCGCCGCAATGGGAAGGAATTCCTTAGTTGCACTCATGCATATTGCCGATAGCATCAACCATTCAGACGCTTGGCGCCGCTATGAGAAGCAATTCCTTACCAAAAGTCATTCGCATTGCCGATAGCATCTGTCATTCAGACGCTTGGCGCTGCAATGGGAAGCAATTCCTTAGTAGAAATCATGCCCATTGCCAAGAGCATACAGCATTCAGGCGCTTTGCGCAGCAATGGGAAGCAATTCTTTAGCAGAAATCATGCGCATTGCCGATAGCATCAATCAATTAGATGCTATGCGCCGCAATGGCAAGCAATTTCTTAGTAGAAATCAGGCCCATTGCCGATGGCATCAATCGTTTAGACGCTTGGTGCCGTTATGGGATGGAATACCTTAGTAGGAATCATGCCCATTGCCGATGGCATCGATCATTCAGACGCTTCGCGACGCAATGGGAAGCAATTCGTTAGTAGAAATCATGTTCATTGTCGATGCCATCAATTATTCAGATGCTTGGCGTCGCTATGGGAAGGAATTCATTAGTAGAAATCATGCCCATTGCGGATGGCTTCGATCATTCAGACGCTTGGCGCCGCAATGGGAAGCAATTCCTTAGTAGAAATCACGCCCATTGCCTATTGCATCTGTCATTCAGACGGTTGACGCCGCAATGGGAAGTAACTCTTTAGTAGAAATCATGCCCATTGCCGATGGCATGAATCATTCAAACGCTTCCGCATCAATGGGAAGCAATTTCGTAGTAGAACTCATGCCCATTGCCGATGGCATGAATCATTCAGACGCTTGGCGCCGCAATGGAAAGCAATTCCTTAGTAGAAGTCGTGGGTATTGCCGATCGCATCAATCATTCAGACGGTTGGCGCCTCAGTGGGAAGCAATTCCTTAGTAGAAGTCATGCGCATTGCCGATAGCATCGATCATTCAGACGCTTCGCGCCGGAATGGGAAGCAATTCCATAGTAGAAATCATGTGCATTGCCGATGGCATCAGTCATTCAGACGCTTGGCGCCGCAATGGGAAGCAATTCCTTAGTAGAAATCATGTTCATTGTCGATGCCATCAATTATTCAGATGCTTGACGCCGCTATGGGATGGAATTCATTAGTAGAAATCATGCCCATTGCCGATACCATCGATCATTCAAACGCTTGGCGCCGCAATGGGAAGCAATTCCTTAGTAGAAATCATGCCCATTGCCGAAAGCATCAATCATTCAGATGCTTTTCGCCGCAATGGGATGCAATTTCTTAGTAGAAATCAGGCGCATTGCCGATGGCATCAATGGTTTGGGCGCTTGGTGCCACTATGGGATGGCATTCCTTAGCAGGAATCATGCCCATTGCCGGTGGCATCGATCATTCAGACGCTTGTCGCGGCAATGGGACGCAATTCCTAAGTAGAAGTCATGCGCATTGCCGATAGCATCAATCATTCAGACACTTTTGCCGCTATGGAAAGCAATTCCTTACTAGAGGTCATGCGCATTGCCGATAGCATCAGTCATTCAGACGCTTGGTGCAGCAATATGAAGCAATTCCTTAGCAGAAATCATGCCCATTGTCGATAGCATCAATCATTCAGACGCTTGGCGCCGCAATGGGAAGCAATTCCTTATTAAAAATCATGCGCATTGCCGATAGAATCAATCATTCAGACGCTTGGCGCCGCAACGGGAAGCTATTCCTTAGTGGAAATCATGCCATTTGCCGATAGCAACAATCAGTCAGGCGCTTGGCGCGGGTATGGCATCTGTCATTCAGACGCTTGGCGTCGCAATGGAAAGCAATTCCGTAGTAGAAATCATGCCCATTGCCGATGGCATCAATCATTCAAACGCTTGCCGCATCAATGGAAAGCAATTTCGTAGTAGAATCATGCCCATTGGCGATGGCATCAATCATTTAGACGCTTGGCGCCGCAATGGAAAGCAATTCCTTAGTAGAAGTCATGCGCGTTGCCGATGGCATGAATCATACAGACACTTGGTTCCGCAATGGGAGGCAATTCCTTAGTAGAAATCATGCGCATTGCCGATGGCATCAATCACTCAAACGCTTGCCGCATCAATGGGAAGCAATGTCGTAGTAGAAATCATGCCCATTGGCGATGACATCAATCATTCAGACGCTTGGCGCTGCAATGGGAGTCAATTCCTTGGTAGAAGTCATGCGTATTGCCGATAGCATCAACCATTCAGATGCTTGGCGCCACAATGGGAAGCAATTCTTTAATAGAAGTCATGCGCATTGCCGATAGCATTAATCATTCAGACGGGTGTCGCCGCAATGGGAAGGAATTCCTTAGTAGAAATCATGCGCATTACCGATGGCATCAATCATTCAGACGCTTGGCGACGCAATGGGAAGCAATTCATTAGTAGAAATCGTGCCCATTGCCAATAGCATCAAGCATTCAGGCGCTTGGCGCAGCAATGGGAAGGAATTCCTTAATAGAAATCATGCGCATTGTCGATAGCATCAATGATTCAGATGTTTGACGCCGCAATTGGAAGCTATTTCTTAGTAGAAATCATGCCCATTGCCGATAGCATCAATCATTCAGGCGCTTTGCGCCGCAATGGGAAGCAATTCCTTAGTAGAAATCATGCGCATTGCCGATAGCATCAGTCATTCAGATGCTTTGCGCCGCAATGGGAAGCAATTCCTTAGTAGCAGTCATGCATATTGCCGATAGCATCAACCATTCAGACGCTTGGCGCCGCTATGAGAAGCAATTCCTTACCAAAAGTCATTCGCATTGCCGATAGCATGTGTCATTCAGACGCTTGGCGCCGCAATGGGAAGGAATTCCTTAGGAGAAATCATGCCCATTGCCAAGAGCATACAGCATTCAGGCGCTTTGCGCAGCAATGGGAAGCAATTTTTAGTAGAAATCATGCGCATTGCCGATAGCATCAATCATTCAGATGCTATGCGCCGCAATGGGAAGCAATTCCTAAGTAGAAATCATGTTCATTGTCGATGGCATCAGTCATTCAGACGCTTGGCGTTGCAATGGGAAGGAATTCCTTAGTATAAATCATGCCCATTCCCGATGGCATCGATCATTCAGACGCTTGCCGCCGCCATGGGAAGCAATTCCTTAGTAGAAATCATGCCCATCGCCGATGTCTCAATCATTCAAACGCTTGCTGCATCATTGGGAAGCAACTTCGGATTAGAAATCATGCCCATTGCTGATGGCATCAATCATTCAGACGCTTGGCGCCGTAATGGAAAGCAATTCCTTAATAGAAATCATGCGCATTGCTGATAGCATCAATCATTCAGATGCTTTGCGCCGCAATGGGAAGCAATTCCTTAGTAGCAGTCATGCATATTGCCGATAGCATCAACCATTCAGACGCTTGGCGCCGCTATGAGAAGCAATTCCTTACCAAAAGTCATTCGCATTGCCGATAGCATCTGTCATTCAGACGCTTGGCGCTGCAATGGGAAGCAATTCCTTAGTAGAAATCATGCCCATTGACAAGAGCATACAGCATTCAGGCGCTTTGCGCAGCAATGTGAAGCAATTCTTTAGCAAAAATCATGCGCATTGCCGATAGCATCTGTCATTCAGATGCCTGGAGCCGCAATGGAAAGCAATTCCTGAATAGAAATCATGACCATTGCCGATAGCATCAATCATTCAAACGCTTGCCGCATCAATGGGAAGCAATTTCGTAGTTGAAATCATGCGCATTGCCGATGGAATCAACTCATCAATCATTCAGACGCTTTGCGCCGCAATTGAAGTCAATTCCTTAGTAGAAGTCATGCGTAGTGCCGATAGCATCAATCATTCAGACGCTTGGCGCCGCAATGGGAAGCAATTCTTTAGTAGAAGTCATGCGCATCGCCGATAGCATCAATCATTCAGACGCTTGTCGCCGCAATGGGAAGCAATTCCTTAGTAGAAATCATGCGCATTACCGATGGCATCAATCATTCAGACGCTTGGCGACGGAATGGGAAGCAATTCATTAGTAGAAATCATGCCCTTTGCCAATAGCATCAATCATTCAGGCGCTTAGCGCAGCAATGGGAAGGAATTCCTTAGTAGAAATCATGCGCATTCCCGATAGCATCAATGATTCAGATGTTTGACGCCGCAATTGGAAGCAATTTCTTAGTAGAAATCATGCCCATTGCCGATGGCATCAACCATTCAGACGCTTGGCGCCACAATGGAAGCAATTCCTTAGTATAAATCATGCCCATTCCCGATGGCATCGATCATTCAGACGCTTGCCGCCGCCATGGGAAGCAATTCCTTAGTAGAAATCATGCCCATCGCCGATGTCTCAATCATTCAAACGCTTGCTGCATCATTGGGAAGCAACTTCGGATTAGAAATCATGCCCATTGCTGATGGCATCAATCATTCAAACGCTTGGCGCCGTAATGGAAAGCAATTCCTTAATAGAAATCATGCGCATTGCTGATAGCATCAATCATTCAGATGCTTTGCGCCGCAATTGGAAGCAATTCCTTAGTAGAAATCATGCCCATTGCCTATAGCATCAATGATTCAGGCGCTTTGCGCAGCAGTAGGATGCAAGTCCTTTGGAGAAATCATGCGCATTGCCGATAGGGTCAATCATTCAGATGCTTTGCGCCGCAATGGGAAGCAATTCCTTAGTAGCAGTCATGCATATTGCCGATAGCATCAACCATTCAGACGCTTGGCGCCGCTATGAGAAGCAATTCCTTACCAAAAGTCATTCGCATTGCCGATAGCATCTGTCATTCAGACGCTTGGCGCTGCAATGGGAAGCAATTCCTTAGTAGAAATCATGCCCATTGACAAGAGCATACAGCATTCAGGCGCTTTGCGCAGCAATGTGAAGCAATTCTTTAGCAAAAATCATGCGCATTGCCGATAGCATCTGTCATTCAGATGCCTGGAGCCGCAATGGAAAGCAATTCCTGAATAGAAATCATGACCATTGCCGATAGCATCAATCATTCAAACGCTTGCCGCATCAATGGGAAGCAATTTCGTAGTTGAAATCATGCGCATTGCCGATGGCATCAACCACTCAAACGCTTGCCGCATCAATGGGAAGCAATTTCGTAGTAGAAATCATGCCCATTGCCGATGTCATCAATCATTCAGACGCTTTGCGCCGCAATTGAAGTCAATTCCTTAGTAGAAGTCATGCGTAGTGCCGATAGCATCAATCATTCAGACGCTTGGCGCCGCAATGGGAAGCAATTCTTTAGTAGAAGTCATGCGCATCGCCGATAGCATCAATCATTCAGACGCTTGTCGCCGCAATGGGAAGCAATTCCTTAGTAGAAATCATGCGCATTACCGATGGCATCAATCATTCAGACGCTTGGCGACGGAATGGGAAGCAATTCATTAGTAGAAATCATGCCCTTTGCCAATAGCATCAATCATTCAGGCGCTTAGCGCTGCAATGGGAAGGAATTCCTTAGTAGAAATCATGCGCATTCCCGATAGCATCAATGATTCAGATGTTTGACGCCGCAATTGGAAGCAATTTCTTAGTAGAAATCATGCCCATTGCCGATGGCATCAATCATTCAGACGCTTGGCGCCACAATGGAAGCAATTCCTTAGTAGAAGTCATGCGTATTGCCGATAGCATCAATCATTCAGACGATTCGCGCCGTTATGGGAAACAATTCCGTAGTAGAAGTCATGCGCATTGCCGATAGCATCAATCACTCAGACGCTTGACGCCGCAATGGAAGCAATTCCTTAGTAGAGATCATGCCCATTGCCAATAGCATGAATTTCTCAGGAACTTAGGGCAGCAATGGGAAGCAATTCCTTAGTAGGAGTCATGCGCATTGTCGATGGCATCAAGCACTCAGATGCTTGGCTCCGCGATGGGAAGCAATTCCTTAGTAGAAATCATGCGCATTTCCCTTTGCATCTGTCATTCAGACGCTAGGCGTCGCAATGGAAAGCAATTCCGTAGTAGAAATCATGCCCATTGCCGATGGCATCAATCATTCAAACGCTTGCCGCATCAATGGGAAGCAATTTCGTAGTAGAATCATGCCCATTGGCGATGGCATCAATCATTCAGACGCTTGGCGCCGCAATGGGAAGCAATTCCTTAGTAGCAGTCGTGCATATTGCCGATAGCATCAACCATTCAGACGCTTGGCGCCGCTATGAGAAGCAATTCCTTACCAAAAGTGATTCGCATTGCCGATAGCATGTGTCATTCAGACGCTTGGCGCCGCAATGGGAAGCAATTCCTTAGGAGAAATCATGCCCATTGCCAAGAGCATACAGCATTCAGGCGCTTTGCGCACCAATGGGAAGCGATTTTTAGTAGAAATCATGCGCATTGCCGATAGCATCAATCATTCAGATGCTATGCGCCGCAATGGGAAGCAATTCCTAAGTAGAAATCATGTTTATTGTCGATGGCATCAGTCATTCAGACGCTTGGCGCCGCAATGGGAAGGAATTCCTTAGTATAAATCATGCCCATTCCCGATGGCATCGATCATTCAGACGCTTGGCGCCGCCATGGGAAGCAATTCCTTAGTAGAAATCATGCCCATCGCCGATGTCTCAATCATTCAAACGCTTGCCGCATCATTGGGAAGCAATTTCGGATTAGAAATCATGCCCATTGCCGATGGGATCAATCATTCAGACGCTTGGCGCCGTAATGGAAAGCAATTCCTTAGTACAAATCATGCGCACTGCTGATAGCATCAATCATTCAGATGCTTTGCTCCGCAATTGGAAGCAATTCCTTAGTGGAAATCATGCCCATTGCCGATAGCATCAATCATTCAGACGCTTGGCGCCGCTATGAGAAGCAATTCCTTACCAAAAGTCATTCGCATTGCCGATAGCATCTGTCATTCAGACGCTTGGCGCTGGAATGGGAAGCAATTCCTTAGTAGAAATCATGCCCATTGCCAAGAGGATACAGCATTCAGGCGCTTTGCGCAGCAATGTGAAGCAATTCTTTAGCAGAAATCATGCGCATTGCCGATGGCATCAATCATTCAGATGCTATGCGCCGCAATGGGAAACAATTTCTTAATAGAAATCAGGCCCATTGCCGATGGCATCAATCGTTTAGACGCTTGGTGCCGCTATGGGATGGAATACCTTAGTAGGAATCATGCCCATTGCCGATGCCATCAATTATTCAGATGCTTGGCGTCGCTATGTGAAGGAATTCATTAGTAGAAATCATGCCCATTGCGGATGGCTTCGATCATTCAGACGCTTGGCGCCGCAATGGGAAGCAATTCCTTAGTAGAAATCACGCCCATTGCCTATTGCATCTGTCATTCAGACGGTTGGCGCCGCAATGGGAAGCAACTCTTTAGTAGAAATCATGCCCATTGCCGATGGCATGAATCATTCAAACGCTTTCCGCATCAATGGAAGCAATTTCGTAGTAGAACTCATGCCCATTGCCGATGGTATGAATCATTCAGACGCTTGGCGCCGCAATGGAAGGCAATTCCTTAGTAGAAATCAGGCGCATTGCCGATGACATCAATGGTTTAGACGCTTGGTGCCGCTATGGGATGGCATTCCTTAGTAGGAATCATGCCCATTGCCGATGGCATCGATCATTCAGACGCTTGTCGCGGCAATGGGAAGCAATTTCGTAGTTGAAATCATGCGCATTGCCGATGGCATCAACCACTCAAACGCTTGCCGCATCAATGGGAAGCAATTTCGTAGTAGAAATCATGTCCATTGCCGATGTCATCAATCATTCAGACGCTTTGCGCCGCAATTGAAGTCAATTCCTTAGTAGAAGTCATGCGTAGTGCCGATAGCATCAATCATTCAGACGCTTGGCGCCGCAATGGGAAGCAATTCTTTAGTAGAAGTCATGCGCATCGCCGATAGCATCAATCATTCAGACGCTTGTCGCCGCAATGGGAAGCAATTCCTTAGTAGAAATCATGCGCATTACCGATGGCATCAATCATTCAGACGCTTGGCGACGGAATGGGAAGCAATTCATTAGTAGAAATCATGCCCTTTGCCAATAGCATCAATCATTCAGGCGCTTAGCGCAGCAATGGGAAGGAATTCCTTAGTAGAAATCATGCGAATTCCCGATAGCATCAATGATTCAGATGTTTGACGCCGCAATTGGAAGCAATTTCTAAGTAGAAATCATGCCCATTGCCGATGGCATCAATCATTCAGACGCTTGGCGCCGCAATGGGAAGCAATTCCTTAGTAGAAATCATGCGCATTGCCGATAGCATCAGTCATTCAGATGCTTTGCGTCGCAATGGGAAGCAATTCCTTAGTAGCAGTCATGCATATTGCCGATAGCATCAACCATTCAGACGCTTGGCGCCGCTATGAGAAGCAATTCCTTACCAAAAGTCATTCGCATTGCCGATAGCATCTGTCATTCAGACGCTTGGCGCTGGAATGGGAAGCAATTCCTTAGTAGAAATCATGCCCATTGCCAAGAGGATACAGCATTCAGGCGCTTTGCGCAGCAATGTGAAGCAATTCTTTAGCAGAAATCATGCGCATTGCCGATGGCATCAATCATTCAGATGCTATGCGCCGCAATGGGAAACAATTTCTTAATAGAAATCAGGCCCATTGCCGATGGCATCAATCGTTTAGACGCTTGGTGCCGCTATGGGATGGAATACCTTAGTAGGAATCATGCCCATTGCCGATGCCATCAATTATTCAGATGCTTGGCGTCGCTATGTGAAGGAATTCATTAGTAGAAATCATGCCCATTGCGGATGGCTTCGATCATTCAGACGCTTGGCGCCGCAATGGGAAGCAATTCCTTAGTAGAAATCACGCCCATTGCCTATTGCATCTGTCATTCAGACGGTTGGCGCCGCAATGGGAAGCAACTCTTTAGTAGAAATCATGCCCATTGCCGATGGCATGAATCATTCAAACGCTTTCCGCATCAATGGAAGCAATTTCGTAGTAGAACTCATGCCCATTGCCGATGGTATGAATCATTCAGACGCTTGGCGCCGCAATGGAAGGCAATTCCTTAGTAGAAATCAGGCGCATTGCCGATGACATCAATGGTTTAGACGCTTGGTGCCGCTATGGGATGGCATTCCTTAGTAGGAATCATGCCCATTGCCGATGGCATCGATCATTCAGACGCTTGTCGCGGCAATGGGAAGCAATTTCGTAGTTGAAATCATGCGCATTGCCGATGGCATCAACCACTCAAACGCTTGCCGCATCAATGGGAAGCAATTTCGTAGTAGAAATCATGCCCATTGCCGATGTCATCAATCATTCAGACGCTTTGCGCCGCAATTGAAGTCAATTCCTTAGTAGAAGTCATGCGTAGTGCCGATAGCATCAATCATTCAGACGCTTGGCGCCGCAATGGGAAGCAATTCTTTAGTAGAAGTCATGCGCATCGCCGATAGCATCAATCATTCAGACGCTTGTCGCCGCAATGGGAAGCAATTCCTTAGTAGAAATCATGCGCATTACCGATGGCATCAATCATTCAGACGCTTGGCGACGGAATGGGAAGCAATTCATTAGTAGAAATCATGCCCTTTGCCAATAGCATCAATCATTCAGGCGCTTAGCGCAGCAATGGGAAGGAATTCCTTAGTAGAAATCATGCGAATTCCCGATAGCATCAATGATTCAGATGTTTGACGCCGCAATTGGAAGCAATTTCTAAGTAGAAATCATGCCCATTGCCGATGGCATCAATCATTCAGACGCTTGGCGCCACAATGGAAGCAATTCCTTAGTAGAAGTCATGCGTATTGCCGATAGCATCAATCATTCAGACGATTCGCGCCGTTATGGGAAACAATTCCTTAGTAGAAGTCATGCGCATTGCCGCTAGCATCAATCACTCAGACGCTTGACGCCGCAATGGAAGCAATTCCTTAGTAGAGATCATGCCCATTGCCAATAGCATGAATTTTTCAGGAACTTAGGGCAGCAATGGGAAGCAATTCCTTAGTAGGAGTCATGCGCATTGTCGATGGCATCAAGCACTCAGATGCTTGGCTCCGCGATGGGAAGCAATTCCTTAGTAGAAATCATGCGCATTTCCCTTTGCATCTGTCATTCAGACGCTAGGCGTCGCAATGGAAAGCAATTCCGTAGTAGAAATCATGCCCATTGCCGATGGCATCAATCATTCAAACGCTTGCCGCATCAATGGGAAGCAATTTCGTAGTAGAATCATGCCCATTGGCGATGGCATCAATCATTCAGACGCTTGGCGCCGCAATGGGAAGCAATTCCTTAGTAGCAGTCGTGCATATTGCCGATAGCATCAACCATTCAGACGCTTGGCGCCGCTATGAGAAGCAATTCCTTACCAAAAGTGATTCGCATTGCCGATAGCATGTGTCATTCAGACGCTTGGCGCCGCAATGGGAAGCAATTCCTTAGGAGAAATCATGCCCATTGCCAAGAGCATACAGCATTCAGGCGCTTTGCGCACCAATGGGAAGCGATTTTTAGTAGAAATCATGCGCATTGCCGATAGCATCAATCATTCAGATGCTATGCGCCGCAATGGGAAGCAATTCCTAAGTAGAAATCATGTTTATTGTCGATGGCATCAGTCATTCAGACGCTTGGCGCCGCAATGGGAAGGAATTCCTTAGTATAAATCATGCCCATTCCCGATGGCATCGATCATTCAGACGCTTGGCGCCGCCATGGGAAGCAATTCCTTAGTAGAAATCATGCCCATCGCCGATGTCTCAATCATTCAAACGCTTGCCGCATCATTGGGAAGCAATTTCGGATTAGAAATCATGCCCATTGCCGATGGGATCAATCATTCAGACGCTTGGCGCCGTAATGGAAAGCAATTCCTTAGTAGAAATCATGCGCACTGCTGATAGCATCAATCATTCAGATGCTTTGCTCCGCAATTGGAAGCAATTCCTTAGTGGAAATCATGCCCATTGCCGATAGCATCAATCATTCAGACGCTTGGCGCCGCTATGAGAAGCAATTCCTTACCAAAAGTCATTCGCATTGCCGATAGCATCTGTCATTCAGACGCTTGGCGCTGGAATGGGAAGCAATTCCTTAGTAGAAATCATGCCCATTGCCAAGAGGATACAGCATTCAGGCGCTTTGCGCAGCAATGTGAAGCAATTCTTTAGCAGAAATCATGCGCATTGCCGATGGCATCAATCATTCAGATGCTATGCGCCGCAATGGGAAACAATTTCTTAATAGAAATCAGGCCCATTGCCGATGGCATCAATCGTTTAGACGCTTGGTGCCGCTATGGGATGGAATACCTTAGTAGGAATCATGCCCATTGCCGATGCCATCAATTATTCAGATGCTTGGCGTCGCTATGTGAAGGAATTCATTAGTAGAAATCATGCCCATTGCGGATGGCTTCGATCATTCAGACGCTTGGCGCCGCAATGGGAAGCAATTCCTTAGTAGAAATCACGCCCATTGCCTATTGCATCTGTCATTCAGACGGTTGGCGCCGCAATGGGAAGCAACTCTTTAGTAGAAATCATGCCCATTGCCGATGGCATGAATCATTCAAACGCTTTCCGCATCAATGGAAGCAATTTCGTAGTAGAACTCATGCCCATTGCCGATGGTATGAATCATTCAGACGCTTGGCGCCGCAATGGAAGGCAATTCCTTAGTAGAAATCAGGCGCATTGCCGATGACATCAATGGTTTAGACGCTTGGTGCCGCTATGGGATGGCATTCCTTAGTAGGAATCATGCCCATTGCCGATGGCATCGATCATTCAGACGCTTGTCGCGGCAATGGGACGCAATTCCTAAGTAGAAGTCATGCGCATTGCCGATAGCATCAATCATTCAGACACTTTTGCCGCTATGGAAAGCAATTCCTTACTAGAGGTCATGCGCATTGCCGATAGCATCAGTCATTCAGACCCTTGGTGCAGCAGTATGAAGCAATTCCTTAGCAGAAATCATGCCCATTGTCGATAGCATCAATCATTCAGGCGCTTGGCGCAGCAATGGGAAGCAATTCCTTAGTAGAAATCAGGCGCGTTGCCAATAGCATCAATCATTCAGATGCTTGGCGCCGGAATTGGAAGCAATTCCTTAGTAGAAATCATGCCCATTGCCGATAGCATCAATCATTCAGGCGCTTTTCGTAGCAATGGGAAGCAATTCCTTAGTACAAATCATGCGCATCACCGATAGCATCAATCATTCCGATGCTTCGCACCGCAGTGGGAAGCAATTCGTTAGTAGAAATCATGCGCATTGTCGATGGCATCAACCATTCAGTCGTTTGGCGCCGCAATGGAAAGCAATTCCTTAGTAGAAGCCATGGGTATTGCCGATGGCGCCAATCATTCAGACGCTTGGCACCGCTATGGGAAGCAATTCCTTAGTAGAAGTCATTGGCGTTGCCGATGGCATGAATCATACCAACCCTTGGCGCAGCAATGGGAAGCAATTCCTTAGTAGAAATCATGCGCGTTGCCAATAGCATCAATCATTCAGATGCTTGGCGCCGGAATTGGAAGCAAATCCTTATTAGAAATCATGCCCATTGCCGATAGCATCAATCATTCAGGCGCTTTGCGTAGCAATGGGAAGCAATTCCTTAGTACAAATCATGCGCATTACCGATAGCATCAAGCATTCCGATGCTTTGCTCCGCAGTGGGAAGCAATTCGTTAGTAGAAATCATGCGCATTGTCGCGCCGCAATGGGAAGGAAGTCCCTAGTAGAGATCATGCCCATTGCCCATGGCATCGATGATTCAGACGCTTGGCGACGCAATAGGAAGCAATTTCTTAGTAGAAATCATGCCGATTGCCGATGGCATCAATCATCCAAACGCTTGCCGCATCGATGGGAAGGAATTTCGTAGTAGAAGTCAAGCCCATTGCCGATAACATCTATCATTTAGGCGCTTCGCGCAGCAATGGGAAGCAATTCCTGAGTAGAAATCATGCGCATTGCCGATAGCATCAATCATTCAGACGCTTGGCGCCGGTATGATAAGCAATTCCTTACTAGAAAACATGCCCATTGCCGACTGCATCAATCATTCGAACATTTGCCGCGTCAACGGGAAGCAATTTCGTTGTGAAAATCATGCCCATTGCCGTCATGCGTATTGCCGATGGCGCCAATCATTCAGACGCTTGGCACCGCTATGGGAAGCAATACCTTAGTAGAAGTCATGCGCGTTGCCGATGGCATGAATCATAGAGACCCTTGGCGCCGCAATGGGAAGCAATTCCTTAGTAGAAATCAGGCGCATTGCCGATGGCATCAATCATTCGGACGCTTGGTGCCGCTATGTGAAGGAATTCTTTAGTCGAAATCATTCCCATTGCCGAAAGCATCGATCATTCAAACGCTTGACGCTGCAATGGGACTCAATTCCTTGGCAGAAGTCATGCGTATTGCCGATATCATCAATCATTCAGACGCTTGGCGCCGCTATGGGAAGTAATTCCTTACTAGAAATCATGCGCATTGCCGATAGCATCTGTCATTCAGACGCTTGGAGCCGCAATGGGAAATAATTCCTGAATAGAAATCATGACCATTGCCGATAGCATCAATCATTCAAATGCTTTCCGCATCAATGGGAAGCAATTCCTTAGTACAAACCATGCGCATCACCGATAGCATCAATCATTCCGATGCTTCGCACCGCAGTGGGAAGCAATTCGTTAGTAGAAATCATGCGCATTGTCGATGGCATCAACCATTCAGTCGATTGGCGCCGCAATGGAAAGCAATTCCTTAGTAGAAGTCATGCGTATTGCCGATGGCGCCAATCATTCAGACGCTTGGCACCGCTATGGGAAGCAATTCCTTAGTAGAAGTCATTGGCGTTGCCGATGGCATGAATCATACCAACCCTTGGCGCAGCAATGGGAAGCAATTCCTTAGTAGAAATCATGCGCGTTGCCAATAGCATCAATCATTCAGATGCTTGGCGCCGGAATTGGAAGCAAATCCTTAGTAGAAATGATGCCCATTGCCGATAGCATCAATCATTCAGGCGCTTTGCGTAGCAATGGGAAGCAATTCCTTAGTACAAATCATGCGCATTACCGATAGCATCAATCATTCCGGTGCTTTGCACCGCAGTGGGAAGCAATTCGTTAGTAGAAATCATGCGCATTGTCGATGGCATCAACCATTCAGACGCTTGGCGCCGCAATGGGAAGGAAGTCTCTTGTAGATCATGCCCATTGCCCATGGCATCGATGATTCAGACGCTTCGCGACGCAATAGGAAGCAATTTCTTAGTAGAAAGCATGCCAATTGCCGATGGCATCAATCATCCAAAGGCTTGCCACATCGATGGGAAGGAATTTCGTAGTAGAAGTCAAGCCCATTGCCGATAACATCTATCATTTAGGCGCTTCGCGCAGCAATGGGAAGCAATTCCTGAGTAGAAATCATGCGCATTGCCGATAGCATCAATCATTCAGACGCTTGGCGCCGGTATGATAAGCAATTCCTTACTAGAAAACATGCCCATTGCCGACAGCATCAATCATTCAGACGCTTGGCACCGCTATGGGAAGCAATACCTTAGTAGAAGTCATGCGCGTTGCCGATGGCATGAATCATAGAGACCCTTGGCGCCGCAATGGGAAGCAATTCCTTAGTAGAAATCATACTCATTGCCGATGGCATCAATCATTCAAACGCTTGCCGCATCAATAGGAAGCAATTTCGTATTAGAAATCATGCCCATTGCCGGTGACATCAGTCATTCAGACGCTTGGCGCCGCAATGGAAATCAATTCCTTAGTAGAAGTCATGCGTATTGCCGATAGCATCAATCATTCAGATGCTTGGCGTCACAATGGGAAGCAATGCTTTAGTAGAAGTCATGCGCATTGCAGATCGCATCAATTATTCAGACGCTTGTCGCCGCAATGAGAAGCAATTCCTTAGTCGAAATCATGCGCATTACCGATGGCATCAATCATTCAGACGCTTGGCGACGCAATGGGAAGCAATTCATTAGTAGAAATCATGCGCATTGCCAATACCATCAATCATTCAGGCGCTTAGCGCAGCAATGGGAAGGAATTCCTTAGTAGAAATCAGGCGCATTGCCGATGGCATCAATCATTCGGACGCTTGGTGCCGCTATGTGAAGGAATTCTTTAGTCGAAATCATTCCCATTGCCGATAGCATCGATCATTCAAACGCTTGGCGCTGCAATGGGACTCAATTCCTTGGCAGAAGTCATGCGTATTGCCGATATCATCAATCATTCAGACGCTTGGCGCCGCTATGGGAAGTAATTCCTTACTAGAAATCATGCGCATTGCCGATAGCATCTGTCATTCAGACGCTTGGAGCCGCAATGGGAAATAATTCCTGAATAGAAATCATGACCATTGCCGATAGCATCAATCATTCAAATGCTTGCCGCATCAATGGGAAGCAATTTCCTAGTTGAAATCATTCCCATTGCCGATGGCATCAATCATTCAGACGCTTGGCGCCGCAATGAGAAGCAATTCTTGAATATAAATCATGCCCATTGCCGATAGAATCAATCATTCAGACGCCTGGCGCCGCAATGGGAAGCAATTCCTTGGAAGAAATCATGCGCATTGCCGATAGCATCGATCATTCAGACGGTTTCCTCCGCAATGGGAAGAAATTACTTAGTAGAAATCATGCCCATTGCCGAGAGCATCAAGCATTCAGGCGCTTGAATCATTCAAACGTTTGCCGCCTCTATGGAAGTAATTTCGTAGTTGAAATCATGCCCATTGCCGATGGCATCAATCATTCCGTCGCTTGGCGCCGTAATGGAAAGCAATTCCTTAATAGATGTCATGCATATTGCCGATAGCATCAATCATCCAGACGCTTGGCGCCGCTGAGGGAAGCAATTCCTTAATAGAAGTCATGCGCATTGCCGACAGCATGAATCATTCAGACGCTTGGCGCCGCTATGAGAAGCAATTCCTTACCAAAAGTCATTCACATTGCCGATAGCATCTGTCATTCAGACGCTTGGCGCCGCAATGGGAAGCAATTCCTTAGTAGAAATCATGCCCATTGCCAAGAGCATACAGCATTCAGGCGCTTTGCGCGGCAATGGGAAACAATTCTTTAGTAGAAATCATGCGCATTGGGGATAGCATCAATCATTCAGACGCTTGGCGCCGCAACGGGAAGCTATTCCTTAGTGGAAATCATGCCATTTGCCGATAGCAACAATCAGTCAGGCGCTTGGCGCAGGTATGGCATCTGTCATTCAGACGCTTGGCGTCGCAATGGAAAGCAATTCCGTAGTAGAAATCATGCCCATTGCCGATGGCATCAATCATTCAAACCCCTGCCGCATCAATGAAAAGCAATTTCGTAGTAGAATCATGCCCATTGGCGATGGCATCAATCATTCAGACGCTTGGCGCCGCAATGGAAAGCAATTCCTTAGTAGAAGTCATGCGCGTTGCCGATGGCATGAATCATACAGACACTTGGTTCCGCAATGGGAGGCAATTCCTTAGTAGAAATCATGCGCATTGTCGATGGCATCAATCATTCAGACGCATGGCGCTGCAATGGAAGTCAATTCCTTGGTAGAAGTCATGCGTATTGCCGATAACATCAACCATTCAGACGCTTGGCGCCACAATGGGAAGCAATTCTTTATTAGAAGTCATGCGCATTGCCGATAGCATTAATCATTCAGACGGGTGTCGCCGCAATGGGAAGCAATTCCTTAGTAGAAATCATGCGCATTACCGATGGCATCAATCATTCAGACGCTTTGCGCCGCAATTGAAGTCAATTCCTTAGTAGAAGTCATGCGTAGTGCCGATAGCATCAATCATTCAGACGCTTGGCGCAGCAATGGGAAGGAATTCCTTAGTAGAAATCATGCGGATTGCCGATAGCATCAATCATTCAGACGCTTGTCGCCGCAATGGGAAGCAATTCCTTAGTAGAAATCATGCGCCCACTTTCGATGGCAACAATCATGCAGACGCTTGGCTCTGCGATGGGCAGCAATTCCTTAGTAGAAATCATTCCCATTGCCGATTGCATCTGTCATTCAGACGCTTGGCGTCGCAATGGAAAGCAATTCCTTAGTAGAAATCACGCCCATTGCCGATGGCATCAATCATTCAGGCGCTTTGCGCTGCAATGGGAACCAATTCCTTAGTAGAAATCATGCGCATTACCGATAGCACAATCATTCAGACGCTTGACGCCGCTCTGGTAAGGAATTCCTTAGTAGAAATCATGCCGTTTGCCGATGGTATCAGCCATTCAGACGCTTGGCGCCGCTATGATAAGTAATTCCCTACTAGAAGTAATGCGCATTGCCGATAGCATCTGTCATTCAGACGCTTGGCGCCGCAATGGGAAGCAATTTCGAAGTAGAAATCATGCCCATTGCCGATAGCATCGATCATTCAAACGTTTGCCGCCTCAATGGGAAGCAATTTCGTAGTAGAAATCATGCCCATTGCCGATGGCATCAATCATTCAGTCGCTTGGCGCCGCAATGGAAAGCAATTCCTTAGTAGAAGTCAAGCGTATTGCCGATGGCGTCAATCATTCAGACGCTTGGCACCGCTATGGGAAGCAATTCCTTAGTAGAAGTCATGCGCATTGCCAATAGCATGAATCATACAGACACTTGGGGCCGCGATGGGAAGCAATTCCTTATTAGAAATCATGCCCATTGCCGATAACATCCATCATTTCGGCGCTTTGCGCAGCAATGGGAAGCAATCCCTTAGTAGAAGTCATGCGTGTTGCCGATGGCATCTATCATTCAGACGCTTGGCGACGGAATGGGAAGCAATTCATTAGTAGAAATCATGTCGTTTGCCAATAGCATCAATCATTCAGATGCTATGCGCCGCAATGGGAAGCAATTCCTAAGTAGAAGTCATGCGCATTGTCGATGGCATCAATCATTCAGACGCTTGGCGCCCCGATGGGAAGCAATACCTTAGTAGAAATCATGCCCATTGCCCATTGCATCTGTCATTCAGACGCTTGGCGTCGCAATGGAAAGCAATTCCGTAGTAGAAATCATGCCCATTGCCGATGGCATCAATCATTCAAACGCTTGCCGCATCAATGGGAAGCAATTTCGTAGTAGAATCATGCCCATTGGCGATGGCATCAATCATTCAGACGCTTGGCGCCGCTATGGAAAGCAATTCCTTAGTAGAAGTCATGCGTATTGCCGATGGTATCAATCATTCAGACGCTTGGCGCCGCTATGATAAGTAATTCCCTACAAGAAGTAATGCGCATTGCCGATAGCATCTGTCATTCAGACGCTTGGCACCGCAATGGGAAGCAATTTCGAAGTAGAAATCATGCCCATTGCCGATAGCATCAATCATTCAAACGTTTGCCGCCTCAATGGGAAGCAATTTCGTAGTAGAAATGATGCCCATTGCCGATGGCATCAATCATTCAGTCGCTTGGCGCCGCAATGGAAAGTAATTCCTTAGTAGAAGTCATGCGTATTGCCGATGGCGTCAATCATTCAGACGCTTGGCACCGCTATGGGAAGCAATTCCTTAGTAGAAGTCATGCGCATTGCCAATAGCATGAATCATACAGACACTTGGGGCCGCGATGGGAAGCAATTCCTTATTAGAAATCATGCCCATTGCCGATAACATCCATCATTTCGGCGCTTTGCGCAGCAATGGGAAGCAATCCCTTAGTAGAAGTCATGCGTGTTGCCGATGGCATCAATCATTCAGACGCTTGGCGACGGAATGGGAAGCAATTCATTAGTAGAAATCATGCCGTTTGCCAATAGCATCAATCATTCAGATGCTTTGCGCCGCAATGGGAAGCAATTCCTTAGTAGAAGTCATGCGCATTGTCGATTGCATCAAGCATTCAGACGCTTGGCGTCGCAATGGAAAGCAATTCCGTAGTAGAAATCATGCCCATTGCCGATGGCATCAATCATTCAAACGCTTGCCGCATCAATGGGAAGCAATTTCGTAGTAGAATCATGCCCATTGGCGATGGCATCAATCATTCAGACGCTTGGCGCCGCTATGGAAAGCAATTCCTTAGTAGAAGTCATGCGTATTGCCGATGGCATCAATCATTCAGACGCTTTGCGCCGCAATGGGAAGCAATTCCTTAGTAGAAATCATGCCCATTGCCGATAGCATCGATCATTCAGACGCTTGGCGCCGCGATGGGAAGCAATTCCTTAGTAGAAATCATGCCCAATGCCGATAGCATCAATCATTGAGTCGTTTGGCGCCGCAATGGAAAGTAATTCCTTAGTAGAAGCCATGCGCCTTGCCGATAGCATGAATCATACAGACACTTGGCGCCGCAATGGGAAGCAGTTCCTTACTAGAAATCATGCCCATTGCTGATAACATCTATCAATTAGGCGCTTTGTGCAGCAATGGGAAGCAATTCCTAGGTAGAAATCATGCGCATTGCCGATAGCATCAATCATTCAGATGTTTTGCGCCGCAATGGGAAGCAATTCCTTAGTGGAAGTTATGCGCATTGTCCATGGCATCAATCATTCAGACGCTTGGCGTCGCGATGGGAAGCAATTCCTTAGTAGAAATCAGGCCCATTGCCGATTGCATCTGTCATTCAGACGCTTGGCGTCGCAACGGAAAGCAATTCCGTAGTAGAAATCATGCCCATTGCCGATGGCATCAATCATTCAAACGCTTGCCGCATCAATGGAAAGCAATTTGGTAGTAGGATCATGCCCATTGGAGATGGCATCAATCATTCAGACGCTTGGCGCCGGAATGGAAAGCAATTCCTTAGTAGAAGTCATGCGCGTTGCCGATGGCATGAATCATACAGACACTTGGTTCCGCAATGGGAGGCAACTCCTTAGTAGAAATCATGCGCATTGCCGATGGCATCAATCACTCAAACGCTTGCCGCATCAATGGGAAGCAATGTAGTAGTAGAAATCATGCCCATTGCCGATGACATCAATCATTCAGACGCTTGGCGCCACAATGGGAAGCAATTCTTTAGTAGAAGTCATGAGCATTGCCGATAGCATCAATCATTCAGACGCCTGTCGCCGCAATGGGAAGCAATTCCTTGGTAGAAGTCATGCGTATTGCCGATAGCATCAACCATTCAGACGCTTGGCGCCACAATGGGAAGCAATTCTTTAGTAGAAGTCATGAGCATTGCCGATAGCATCAATCATTCAGACGCCTGTCGCCGCAATGGGAAGCAATTCCTTAGTAGATATCATGCGCATTGCCAATAGCATCAAGCATTCAGGCGCTTGGCGCAGCAATGGGAAGGAATTCCATAGTAGAAATCATGCGCATTGCCGATAGCATGAGTCATTCAGATGCTTTGCGCCGCAATGGGAAGCAATTCCTTAGTAGCAGTCATGCATATTGCCGATAGCATCAACCATTCAGACGCTTGACGCCGCTATGAGAAGCAATTCCTTACCAAAAGTCATGCGCATTGCCGATAGCATCTGTCATTCAGACGCTTGGCGCCGCAATGGGAAGCAATTCCTTAGTAGAAATCATGCCCATTGCCAAGAGCAAACAGCATTCAGGCGCTTTGCGCAGCAATGGGAAGCAATTCTTTAGTAGAAATCATGCGCATTGCCGATAGCATCAATCATTCAGATGCTATGCGCCGCAATGGGAAGCAATTCCTAAGTAGAAATCATGTTCATTGTCGATGGCATCAGTCATTCAGACGCTTGGCGCCGCAATGGGAAGGAATTCCTTAGTATAAATCATGCCCATTCCCGATGGCATCGATCATTCAGACGCTTGGCGCCGCCATGGGAAGGAATTCCTTAGTAGAAATCATGCCCATCGCCGATGTCATCAATCATTCAAACGCTTGCCGCATCATTGGGAAGCAATTTCGGATTAGAAATCATGCCCATTGCGGATGGCATCAATCATTCTGACGCTTAGTCATCATTGGGAAGCAGTTTCAGATTAGAAATCATGCCCATTGCGGATGGCATAAATCATTCAGACGCTTGGCGCCGTAGTGGAAAAGCAATTCCTTAGTAGAAATCATGCGCATTGCTGATACCATCAATCATTCAGATGCTTTGCGCCGTTTGGCGCCGGTACGATAAGCAATTCCTTACTAGAAAGCATGCCCATTGCCGACAGCATCAATCATTCAAACATTTGCCGCCTCAACGGGAAGCAATTCCTTAGCAGAAATCATGCCCATTGTCGATAGCATCAATCATTCAGGCGCTTGGCGCAGCAATGGGAAGCAATTCCTTAGTAGAAATCATGCGCGTTGCCAATAGCATCAATCATTCAGATGCTTGGCGCCGGAATTGGAAGCAATTCCTTAGTAGAAATCATGCCCATTGCCGATAGCATCAATCATTCAGGCGCTTTTCGTAGCAATGGGAAGCAATTCCTTAGTACAAATCATGCGCATCACCGATAGCATCAATCATTCCGATGCTTCGCACCGCAGTGGGAAGCAATTCGTTAGTAGAAATCATGCGCATTGTCGATGGCATCAACTATTCAGTCGTTTGGCGCCGCAATGGAAAGCAATTCCTCAGTAGAAGTCATGCGTATTGCCGATGGCGCCAATCATTCAGACGCTTGGCACCGCTATGGGAAGCAATTCCTTAGTAGAAGTCATTGGCGTTGCCTATGGCATGAATCATACCAACCCTTGGCGCAGCAATGGGAAGCAATTCCTTAGTAGAAATCATGCGCGTTGCCAATAGCATCAATCATTCAGATGCTTGGCGGCGGAATTGGAAGCAATCATGCCCATTGCCGATAGCATCAATCATTCAGGCGCTTTTCGTAGCAATGGGAAGCAATTCCTTAGTACAAATCATGCGCATCACCGATAGCATCAATCATTCCGATGCTTCGCACCGCAGTGGGAAGGAATTCGTTAGTAGAAATCATGCGCATTGTCGATGGCATCAACTATTCAGTCGTTTGGTGCCGCAATTGAAAGCAATTCCTCAGTAGAAGTCATGCGTATTGCCGATGGCGCCAATCATTCAGACGCTTGGCACCGCTATGGGAAGCAATTCCTTAGTAGAAGTCATTGGCGTTGCCGATGGCATGAATCATACCAACCCTTGGCGCAGCAATGGGAAGCAATTCCTTAGTAGAAATCATGCGCGTTGCCAATAGCATCAATCATTCAGATGCTTGGCGCCGGAATTGGAAGCAAATCCTTATTAGAAATCATGCCCATTGCCGATAGCATCAATCATTCAGGCGCTTTGCATAGCAATGGGAAGCAATTCCTTAGTACAAATCATGCGTATCACCGATAGCATCAATCATTCCGATGCTTTGCACCGCAGTGGGAAGCAATTCGTTAGTAGAAATCATGCGCATTGTCGGTGGCATCAACCATTCAGACGCTTGGCGCCGCAATGGGAAGGAAGTCCCTAGTAGAGATCATGCCCATTGCCCATGGCATCGATGATTCAGACGCTTGGCGACGCAATAGGAAGCAATTTCTTATTAGAAATCATGCCGATTGCCGATGGCATCAATCATCCAAACGCTTGCCGCATCGATGGGAAGGAATTTCGTAGTAGAAGTCAAGCCCATTGCCGATAACATCTATCATTTAGGCGCTTCGCGCAGCAATGGGAAGCAATTCCTGAGTAGAAATCATGCGCATTGCCGATAGCATCTGTCATTCAGACGCTTGGAGCCGCAATGGGAAATAATTCCTGAATAGAAATCATGACCATTGCCGATAGCATCAATCATTCAAATGCTTGCCGCATCAATGGGAAGCAATTTCCTAGTTGAAATCATTCCCATTGCCGATGGCATCAATCATTCAGATGCTTGGCGCCGCAATGGGAAGCAATTCTTGAATATAAATCATGCCCATTGCCGATAGCATCAATCATTCAGACGCTTGGCGCCGCAATGGGAAGCAATTCCTTGGAAGAAATCATGCGCATTGCCGATAGCATAGATCATTCAGACGGTTTTCTCCGCAATGGGAAGAAATTACTTAGTAGAAATCATGCCCATTGCCGAGAGCATCAAGCATTCAGGCGCTTGGCGCATCAATGGGAAGCAATTCCTTAGCAGAAATCATGCGCGTTGCCGGTACCATCAATCATTCAGATGCTTGGCGCCGGAATTGGAAGCAATTCCTCAGTAGAAATTATGCCCATTGCCCATTACCGATAGCATCAATCATTCAGGCGCTTTGCACAGCAATGGGAAGCAATTCCTTGGTAGAAATCATGCGCATTACCGATCCCGATAGCATCAATCATTCCGAAGCTTTGCGCCGCAATGGGAAGTAATTCCTTAGCAGAAATCATGCGCATTGTCGATGGCATGAATCATTCAGATGCTTGGCTCCGCAATGGGAAGGAAGTCCTTAGTAGAGATCATGCCCATTGCCGAAGGGATCAATCATTCATACGCTCGGCGCCGCTATGATAAGCAATTCCTTACTAGAAGTCATGCGTATTGCCGATAGCATGTGTCATTCAGACGCTTGGGGCCTCAATGGGAAGCAATTTCGTAGTAGAAATCATGCCCATTGCCGATGGCATCAAGCCTTCAGTCGCTTGGCGCCGCAATAGAAAGCAATTCCTTAGTAGAAGTCATGCGTATTGCCGATGGCGTCAGTCATTCAGATGCTTGGCACTTCTATGGGAAGGAATTCCTTAGTAGAAGTCATGCGCGTTGCCGATAGCATGAATCATACAGACACTTGGCGCCGCAATGGGAAGCAATTCCTTAGTAGAAATCATGTCTATTGCCGGTAACATCTATCATTTAGGCGCTTGGCGCCGCAATGGGAAGCAATTCCTTAGTAGAAATCATGCCCATTGTCGATGGCATCAATCATTCAAACGTTTTCCGCCTCAATGGGAAGCAATTTCGTAGTAGAAATCATGCCCATTGCCGATGGCATCAATCATTCAGTCGCTCGGCGCCGCAATGGAAAGCAGTTCCTCAGCAGAAGTCATGCGTATTGCCGATAGCATCAATGATTCAGACGCTTGGAGCCGTAATGGGAAGCAATTCGTTAGTAGATATAATACCCATTGCCGATGGCATGAATCATTCAAACGTTTGCCGCCTCTATGGAAGTAATTTCGTAGTTGAAATCATGCCCATTGCCGATGGCATCAATCATTCCGTCGCTTGGCGCCGTAATGGAAAGCAATTCCTTAATAGATGTCATGCATATTGCCGATAGCATCAATCATCCAGACGCTTGGCGCCTCTGAGGGAAGCAATTCCTTAATAGAAGTCATGCGCATTGCCGACAGCATGAATCATTCAGATGCTTGGCGCCGCTATGAGAAGCAATTCCTTACCAAAAGTCATTCGCATTGCCGATAGCATCTGTCATTCAGACGCTTGGCGCCGCAATGGGAAGCAATTCCTTAGTATAAATCATGCCCATTGCCAAGAGCATACAGCATTCAGGCGCTTTGCGCAGCAATGGGAAGCAATTCTTTAGTAGAAATCATGCGCATTGCCGATAGCATCAATCATTCACACGCTTGGCGCCGCAATGGGAAGGAATTCCTTAGTATAAATCTTGGCCATTCCCGATGGCATCGATCATTCAGACGCTTGGCGCCGCCATGGGAAGCAATTCCTTAGTAGAAATCATGCCCATCGCCGATGGCATCAATCATTCAAACGCTTGCCGCATCATTGGGAAGCAATTTCAGATTAGAAATCATGCCCATTGCGGATGGCATAAATCATTCAGACGCTTGGCGCCGTAGTGGAAAGCAATTCCTTAGTAGAAATCATGCGCATTGCTGATACCATCAATCATTCAGATGCTTTGCGCCGCAATTGGAAGCAATTCCTTAGTAGAAATCATGTCATTGCCTATAGGATCAATCATTCAAGCGCTTTGCGCGGCAGTAGGACGCAAGTCTTTTGGAGAAAGCATGCGCATTGCCGATAGCGTCAATCAATCAGATGCTTTGCGCCGCAATGGGAAGGAATTCCTTAGTAGCACTCATGCATATTGCCGATAGCATCAACCATTCAGATGCTATGCGCCGCAATGGGAAGCAATTTCTTAGTAGAAATCAGGCCCATTGCCGACGGCATCAATCGTTTAAACGCTTGGTGCCACTATGGGATGGAATACCTTAGTAGGAATCATGCCCATTGCCGATGGCATCGATCATTCAGACGCTTCGCGACGCAATGGGAAGCAATTCGTTAGTAGAAATCATGTTCATTGTCGATGCCATCAATTATTCAGATGCTTGGCGTCGCTATGGGAAGGAATTCATTAGTAGAAATCATTCCCATTGCGGATGGCTTCGACCATTCAGACGCTTGGCGCCGCAATGGGAAGCAATTCCTTAGTAGAAATCATGCCCAACGCCGATGGCATCAATCATTCAAACGCTTGCCGCATCATTGGGAAGCAATTTCGTAGTAGAAATCATGCCCATTGCCGATGACATCAATCATTCAGACGCTTGGCGCTGCAATGGAAGTCAATTCTTTGGTAGAAGTCATGCGTATTGCCGATAGCATCAATCATTCAGACGCTTATCGTCGCAATGGGAAGCAATTCCTTAGTAGAAATCAAGCGCATTACCGATGGCATCAATCATTCAGACGCTTGGCGACGCAATGGGAAGCAATTCATTAGTAGAAATCATGCCCATTGCCAATAGCATCAAGCATTCAGGCGCTTGGCGCAGCAATGGGATTGAATTCCTTAGTAGAAATCATGCGCATTGCCGATGGCATCAATGATTCAGATGTTTGATGCCGCAATTGGAAGCAATTTCTTAGTAGAAATCATCCCCATTGCCGAGGGCATCAATCATTCAGGCGCTTTGCGGAGCAATGGGAAGCAAATCCTTATTAGAAATTATGCGTATTGCCGATAGCATCAGTCATTCAGATGCTTTGCGCCGCAATGGGAAGCAATTCCTTAGTAGCATCAATCATTCAGATGGTATGCACCGCAAGGGGATGCAATTCCTTAGTAGAAATCATGTTCATTGTCGATGGCATCAATCATTCAGACGCTTGGCGCCGCAATGGGAAGGAATTCCTTAGTATAAATCATGCCCATTCCCGATGGCATCGATCATTCAGACGCTTGGCACCGCCATGGGAAGGAATTCCTTAGTAGAAATCATGCCCATCGCCGATGGCATCAATCATTCAAACGCTTGCCGCATCATTGGGAAGCAATTTCGTAGTAGAAATCATGCCCATTGCCGATGACATCAATCATTCAGACGCTTGGCGCTGCAATGGAAGTCAATTCATTGGTAGAAGTCATGCGTATTGCCGATAGCATCAATCATTCAGACGCTTGTCGTCGCAATGGGAAGCAATTCCTTAGTAGAAATCATGCGCATTACCAGATGGCATCAATCATTCAGACGCTTGGCGACGCAATGGGAAGCAATTCCTTAGTAGAAATTATGCCCATTGCCAATAGCATCAAGCATTCAGGCGCTTGGCGCAGCAATGGGAATGAATTCCTTAGTAGAAATCATGCGCATTGCCGATAGCATCAATGATTCAGATGTTTGATGCCGCAATTGGAAGCAATTTCTTAGTAGAAATCATGCCCATTGCCGAGGGCATCAATCATTCAGGCGGTTTGCGCAGCAATGGGAAGCAATTCCTTATTAGAAATCATGCGCATTGCCGATAGCATCAGTCATTCAGATGCTTTGCGCCGCAATGGGAAGCAATTCCTTAGTAGCATCAATCATTCAGATGGTATGCGCCGCAAGGGGATGCAATTCCTTAGTAGAAATCATGCGCATTACCAGATGGCATCAATCATTCAGACGCTTGGCGACGCAATGGGAAGCAATTCCTTAGTAGAAATCATGCCCATTGCCAATAGCATCAAGCATTCAGGCGCTTGGCGCAGCAATGGGAATGAATTCCTTAGTAGAAATCATGCGCATTGCCGATAGCATCAATGATTCAGATGTTTGACGCCGCAATTGGAAGCAATTTCTTAGTAGAAATCATGCCCATTGCCGAGGGCATCAATCATTCAGGCGCTTTGCGCAGCAATGGGAAGCAATTCCTTATTAGAAATCATGCCCATTGCCGAGAGCATCAAGCATTCAGGCGCTTGGCGCATCAATGGGAAGCAATTCCTTAACAGAAATCATGCGCGTTGCCGGTAGCATCAATCATTCAGATGCTTGGCGCCGGAATTGGAAGCAATTCCTCAGTAGAAATTATGCCCATTGCCCATTACCGATAGCATCAATCATTCAGGCGCTTTGCACAGCAATGGGAAGAAATTCCTTGGTAGAAATCATGCGCATTACCGATCCCGATAGCATCAATCATTCCGATGCTTTGCGCCGCAATGGGAAGTAATTCCTTAGCAGAAATCATGCGCATTGTCGATGGCATGAATCATTCAGATGCTTGGCTCCGCAATGGGAAGGAAGTCCTTAGTAGAGATCATGCCCATTGCCGATGGCATCGATGATTCAGACGCTTGGCGCCGCAATAGGAAGCAATTCCTTAGTAGAAGTCATGCGTATTGCCGATGGCGACAGTCATTCAGATGCTTGGCACTTCTATGGGAAGGAATTCCTTTGTAGAAGTCATGCGCGTTGCCAATAGCATGAATCATACAGACACTTGGCGCCGCAATGGGAAGCAATTTCTTAGTAGAAATCATGTCCATTGCCGGTAACATCAATCATTTAGGCGCTTGGCGCCGCAATGGGAAGCAATTCCTTAGTAGAAATGATGCCCATTGTCGATGGCATCAATCATTCAGTCGCTCGGCGCCGCAATGGAAAGCAGTTCCTCAGTAGAAGTCATGCGTATTGCCGATAGCATCAATGATTCAGACGCTTGGAGCCGTAATGGGAAGCAATTCGTTAGTAGACATAATACCCATTGCCGATGGCATGAATCATTCAAACGTTTGCCGCCTCTATGGAAGTAATTTCGTAGTTGAAATCATGCCCATTGCCGATGGCATCAATCATTCCGTCGCTTGGCGCCGTAATGGAAAGCAATTCCTTAATAGATGTCATGCATATTGCCGATAGCATCAATCATCCAGACGCTTTGCGCCGCTGAGGGAAGCAATTCCTTAATAGAAGTCATGCGCATTGCCGACAGCATGAATCATTCAGACGCTTGGCGCCGCTATGAGAAGCAATTCCTTACCAAAAGTCATTCGCATTGCCGATAGCATCTGTCATTCAGACGCTTGGCGCCGCAATGGGAAGCAATTCCTTCGTAGAAATCATGCCCATTGCCAAGAGCATACAGCATTCAGGCGCTTTGCGCAGCAATGGGAAGCAATTCTTTAGTAGAAATCATGCGCATTGCCGATAGCATCAATCATTCACACGCTTGGCGCCGCAATGGGAAGGAATTCCTTAGTATAAATCATGCCCATTCCCGATGGCATCGACCATTCAGACGCTTGGCGCTGCCATGGGAAGCAATTCCTTAGTAGAAATCATGCCCATCGCCGATGGCATCAATCATTCAAACGCTTGCCGCATCATTGGGAAGCAATTTCAGATTAGAAATCATGCCCATTGCGGATGGCATAAATCATTCAGACGCTTGGCGCCGTAGTGGAAAGCAATTCCTTAGTAGAAATCATGCGCATTGCTGATACCATCAATCATTCAGATGCTTTGCGCCGCAATTGGAAGCAATTCCTTAGTAGAAATCATGCCCATTGCCTATAGCATCAATCATTCAAGCGCTTTGCGCGGCAGTAGGACGCAAGTCCTTTGGAGAAAGCATGCGCATTGCCGATAGCGTCAATCAATCAGATGCTTTGCGCCGCAATGGGAAGGAATTCCTTGGTAGCACTCATGCATATTGCCGATAGCATCAACCATTCAGATGCTATGCGCCGCAATGGGAAGCAATTTCTTAGTAGAAATCAGGCCCATTGCCGACGGCATCAATCGTTTAAACGCTTGGTGCCGCTATGGGATGGAATACCTTAGCAGGAATCATGCCCATTGCCGATGGCATCGATCATTCAGACGCTTCGCGACGCAATGGGAAGCAATTCGTTAGTAGAAATCATGTTCATTGTCGATGCCATCAATTATTCAGATGCTTGGCGTCGCAATGGGAAGGAATTCATTAGTAGAAATCATTCCCATTGCGGATGGCTTCGATCATTCAGACGCTTGGCGCCGCAATGGGAAGCAATTCCTTAGTAGAAATCATGCCCATCGCCGATGGCATCAATCATTCAAACGCTTGCCGCATCATTGGGAAGCAATTTCGTAGTAGAAATCATGCCCATTGCCGATGACATCAATCATTCAGACGCTTGGCGCTGCAATGGAAGTCAATTCATTGGTAGAAGTCATGCGTATTGCCGATAGCATCAATCATTCAGACGCTTATCGTCGCAATGGGAAGCAATTCCTTAGTAGAAATCAAGCGCATTACCGATGGCATCAATCATTCAGACGCTTGGCGACGCAATGGGAAGCAATTCATTAGTAGAAATCATGCCCATTGCCAATAGCATCAAGCATTCAGGCGCTTGGCGCAGCAATGGGAATGAATTCCTTAGTAGAAATCATGCGCATTGCCGATAGCATCAATGATTCAGATGTTTGACGCCGCAATTGGAAGCAATTTCTTAGTAGAAATCATGCCCATTGCCGAGGGCATCAATCATTCAGGCGCTTTGCGCAGCAATGGGAAGCAATTCCTTATTAGAAATCATGCCCATTGCCGAGAGCATCAAGCATTCAGGCGCTTGGCGCATCAATGGGAAGCAATTCCTTAGCAGAAATCATGCGCGTTGCCGGTAGCATCAATCATTCAGATGCTTGGCGCCGGAATTGGAAGCAATTCCTCAGTAGAAATTATGCCCATTGCCCATTACCGATAGCATCAATCATTCAGGCGCTTTGCACAGCAATGGGAAGCAATTCCTTGGTAGAAATCATGCGCATTACCGATCCCGATAGCATCAATCATTCCGATGCTTTGCGCCGCAATGGGAAGTAATTCCTTAGCAGAAATCATGCGCATTGTCGATGGCATGAATCATTCAGATGCTTGGCTCCGCAATGGGAAGGAAGTCCTTAGTAGAGATCATGCCAATTGCCGATGGCATCGATGATTCAGACGCTTGGCGCCGCAATAGGAAGCAATTCCTTAGTAGAAATCATGCCCATTGCCGATGGCATGAATCATTCAAACACTTGCCGCATCAATGAAAAGGAATTTCGTAGCAGAAATCATGCCCATTGCCGATGGCATCAATCATTCCGACGCTTGGCGCCGCAACGGAAAGCAGTTCGTTTGTAGAAGTCATGCGCATTGTCGATGGCATCATTCGCTCAGACGCTTCGCGACGCTATGGTAAGGAATTCCTTAGTAGAAATCATGCCCATTGCCGAAGGGATCAATCATTCAGACGCTCGGCGCCGCTATGATAAGCAATTCCTTACTAGAAGTCATGCGTATTGCCGATAGCATCTGTCATTCAGACGCTTGGGGCCTCAATGGGAAGCAATTTCGTAGTAGAAATGATGCCCATTGCCGATGGCATCAATCATTCAGTCGCTTGGCGCCGCAATGGGAAGTAATTCCTTAGTAGAAGGCATGCGTATTGCCGATGGCGTCAATCATTCAGACGCTTGGCACCGCTATGGGAAGCAATTCCTTAGTAGAAGTCATGCGCATTGCCAATAGCATGAATCATACAGACACTTGGGGCCGCGATGGGAAGCAATTCCTTATTAGAAATCATGCCCATTGCCGATAACATCCATCATTTCGGCGCTTTGCGCAGCAATGGGAAGCAATCCCTTAGTAGAAGTCATGCGTGTTGCCGATGGCATCAATCATTCAGACGCTTGGCGACGGAATGGGAAGCAATTCATTAGTAGAAATCATGCCGTTTGCCAATAGCATCAATCATTCAGATGCTTTGCGCCGCAATGGGAAGCAATTCCTTAGTAGAAGTCATGCGCATTGTCGATTGCATCAAGCATTCAGACGCTTGGCGTCGCAATGGAAAGCAATTCCGTAGTAGAAATCATGCCCATTGCCGATGGCATCAATCATTCAAACGCTTGCCGCATCAATGGGAAGCAATTTCGTAGTAGAATCATGCCCATTGGCGATGGCATCAATCATTCAGACGCTTGGCGCCGCTATGGAAAGCAATTCCTTAGTAGAAGTCATGCGTATTGCCGATGGCATCAATCATTCAGACGCTTTGCGCCGCAATGGGAAGCAATTCCTTAGTAGAAATCATGCCCATTGCCGATAGCATCGATCATTCAGACGCTTGGCGCCGCGATGGGAAGCAATTCCTTAGTAGAAATCATGCCCAATGCCGATAGCATCAATCATTCAGTCGTTTGGCGCCGCAATGGAAAGTAATTCCTTAGTAGAAGCCATGCGCCTTGCCGATAGCATGAATCATACAGACACTTGGCGCCGCAATGGGAAGCAGTTCCTTAGTAGAAATCATGCCCATTGCTGATAACATCTATCAATTAGGCGCTTTGTGCAGCAATGGGAAGCAATTCCTAGGTAGAAATCATGCGCATTGCCGATAGCATCAATCATTCAGATGTTTTGCGCCGCAATGGGAAGCAATTCCTTAGTGGAAGTTATGCGCATTGTCCATGGCATCAATCATTCAGACGCTTGGCGTCGCGATGGGAAGCAATTCCTTAGTAGAAATCAGGCCCATTGCCGATTGCATCTGTCATTCAGACGCTTGGCGTCGCAACGGAAAGCAATTCCGTAGTAGAAATCATGCCCATTGCCGATGGCATCAATCATTCAAACGCTTGCCGCATCAATGGAAAGCAATTTCGTAGTAGGATCATGCCCATTGGAGATGGCATCAATCATTCAGACGCTTGGCGCCGGAATGGAAAGCAATTCCTTAGTAGAAGTCATGCGCGTTGCCGATGGCATGAATCATACAGACACTTGGTTCCGAAATGGGAGGCAACTCCTTAGTAGAAATCATGCGCATTGCCGATGGCATCAATCACTCAAACGCTTGCCGCATCAATGGGAAGCAATGTAGTAGTAGAAATCATGCCCATTGCCGATGACATCAATCATTCAGACGCTTGGCGCCACAATGGGAAGCAATTCTTTAGTAGAAGTCATGAGCATTGCCGATAGCATCAATCATTCAGACGCCTGTCGCCGCAATGGGAAGCAATTCTTTAATAGAAGTCATGAGCATTGCCGATAGCATCAATCATTCAGACGCCTGTCGCCGCAATGGGAAGCAATTCCTTGGTAGAAGTCATGCGTATTGCCGATAGCATCAACCATTCAGACGCTTGGCGCCACAATGGGAAGCAATTCTTTAGTAGAAGTCATGAGCATTGCCGATAGCATCAATCATTCAGACGCCTGTCGCCGCAATGGGAAGCAATTCCTTAGTAGATATCATGCGCATTGCCAATAGCATCAAGCATTCAGGCGCTTGGCGCAGCAATGGGAAGGAATTCCATAGTAGAAATCATGCGCATTGCCGATAGCATGAGTCATTCAGATGCTTTGCGCCGCAATGGGAAGCAATTCCTTAGTAGCAGTCATGCATATTGCCGATAGCATCAACCATTCAGACGCTTGACGCCGCTATGAGAAGCAATTCCTTACCAAAAATCATGCGCATTGCCGATAGCATCTGTCATTCAGACGCTTGGCGCCGCAATGGGAAGCAATTCCTTAGTAGAAATCATGCCCATTGCCAAGAGCAAACAGCATTCAGGCGCTTTGCGCAGCAATGGGAAGCAATTCTTTAGTAGAAATCATGCGCATTGCCGATAGCATCAATCATTCAGATGCTATGCGCCGCAATGGGAAGCAATTCCTAAGTAGAAATCATGTTCATTGTCGATGGCATCAGTCATTCAGACGCTTGGCGCCGCAATGGGAAGGAATTCCTTAGTATAAATCATGCCCATTCCCGATGGCATCGATCATTCAGACGCTTGGCGCCGCCATGGGAAGGAATTCCTTAGTAGAAATCATGCCCATCGCCGATGTCATCAATCATTCAAACGCTTGCCGCATCATTGGGAAGCAATTTCGGATTAGAAATCATGCCCATTGCTGATGGCATCAATCATTCTGACGCTTAGTCATCATTGGGAAGCAGTTTCAGATTAGAAATCATGCCCATTGCGGATGGCATAAATCATTCAGACGCTTGGCGCCGTAGTGGAAAAGCAATTCCTTAGTAGAAATCATGCGCATTGCTGATACCATCAATCATTCAGATGCTTTGCGCCGTTTGGCGCCGGTACGATAAGCAATTCCTTACTAGAAAGCATGCCCATTGCCGACAGCATCAATCATTCAAACATTTGCCGCCTCAACGGGAAGCAATTCCTTAGCAGAAATCATGCCCATTGTCGATAGCATCAATCATTCAGGCGCTTGGCGCAGCAATGGGAAGCAATTCCTTAGTAGAAATCATGCGCGTTGCCAATAGCATCAATCATTCAGATGCTTGGCGCCGGAATTGGAAGCAATTCCTTAGTAGAAATCATGCCCATTGCCGATAGCATCAATCATTCAGGCGCTTTTCGTAGCAATGGGAAGCAATTCCTTAGTACAAATCATGCGCATCACCGATAGCATCAATCATTCCGATGCTTCGCACCGCAGTGGGAAGCAATTCGTTAGTAGAAATCATGCGCATTGTCGATGGCATCAACTATTCAGTCGTTTGGCGCCGCAATGGAAAGCAATTCCTCAGTAGAAGTCATGCGTATTGCCGATGGCGCCAATCATTCAGACGCTTGGCACCGCTATGGGAAGCAATTCCTTAGTAGAAGTCATTGGCGTTGCCTATGGCATGAATCATACCAACCCTTGGCGCAGCAATGGGAAGCAATTCCTTAGTAGAAATCATGCGCGTTGCCAATAGCATCAATCATTCAGATGCTTGGCGGCGGAATTGGAAGCAATTCCTTAGTGGAAATCATGCCCATTGCCGATAGCATCAATCATTCAGGCGCTTTTCGTAGCAATGGGAAGCAATTCCTTAGTACAAATCATGCGCATCACCGATAGCATCAATCATTCCGATGCTTCGCACCGCAGTGGGAAGGAATTCGTTAGTAGAAATCATGCGCATTGTCGATGGCATCAACTATTCAGTCGTTTGGTGCCGCAATTGAAAGCAATTCCTCAGTAGAAGTCATGCGTATTGCCGATGGCGCCAATCATTCAGACGCTTGGCACCGCTATGGGAAGCAATTCCTTAGTAGAAGTCATTGGCGTTGCCGATGGCATGAATCATACCAACCCTTGGCGCAGCAATGGGAAGCAATTCCTTAGTAGAAATCATGCGCGTTGCCAATAGCATCAATCATTCAGATGCTTGGCGCCGGAATTGGAAGCAAATCCTTATTAGAAATCATGCCCATTGCCGATAGCATCAATCATTCAGGCGCTTTGCATAGCAATGGGAAGCAATTCCTTAGTACAAATCATGCGTATCACCGATAGCATCAATCATTCCGATGCTTTGCACCGCAGTGGGAAGCAATTCGTTAGTAGAAATCATGCGCATTGTCGATGGCATCAACCATTCAGACGCTTGGCGCCGCAATGGGAAGGAAGTCCCTAGTAGAGATCATGCCCATTGCCCATGGCATCGATGATTCAGACGCTTGGCGACGCAATAGGAAGCAATTTCTTAGTAGAAATCATGCCGATTGCCGATGGCATCAATCATCCAAACGCTTGCCGCATCGATGGGAAGGAATTTCGTAGTAGAAGTCAAGCCCATTGCCGATAACATCTATCATTTAGGCGCTTCGCGCAGCAATGGGAAGCAATTCCTGAGTAGAAATCATGCCCATTGCCGATAGCATCAATCATTCAGACGCTTGGCGCCGCAATGGGAAGCAATTCCTTGGAAGAAATCATGCGCATTGCCGATAGCATAGATCATTCAGACGGTTTTCTCCGCAATGGGAAGAAATTACTTAGTAGAAATCATGCCCATTGCCGAGAGCATCAAGCATTCAGGCGCTTGGCGCATCAATGGGAAGCAATTCCTTAGCAGAAATCATGCGCGTTGCCGGTACCATCAATCATTCAGATGCTTGGCGCCGGAATTGGAAGCAATTCCTCAGTAGAAATTATGCCCATTGCCCATTACCGATAGCATCAATCATTCAGGCGCTTTGCACAGCAATGGGAAGCAATTCCTTGGTAGAAATCATGCGCATTACCGATCCCGATAGCATCAATCATTCCGAAGCTTTGCGCCGCAATGGGAAGTAATTCCTTAGCAGAAATCATGCGCATTGTCGATGGCATGAATCATTCAGATGCTTGGCTCCGCAATGGGAAGGAAGTCCTTAGTAGAGATCATGCCCATTGCCGATGGCATCGATGATTCAGACGCTTGGCGCCGCAATAGGAAGCAATTCCTTAGTAGAAATCATGCCCATTGCCGATGGCATGAATCATTCAAACACTTGCCGCATCAATGAAAAGGAATTTCGTAGTAGAAATCATGCCCATTGCCGATGGCATCAATCATTCCGACGCTTGGCGCCGCAACGGAAAGCAGTTCGTTTGTAGAAGTCAAGCGCATTGTCGATGGCATCATTCGCTCAGACGCTTCGCGACGCTATGGTAAGGAATTCCTTAGTAGAAATCATGCCCATTGCCGAAGGGATCAATCATTCATACGCTCGGCGCCGCTATGATAAGCAATTCCTTACTAGAAGTCATGCGTATTGCCGATAGCATCTGTCATTCAGACGCTTGGGGCCTCAATGGGAAGCAATTTCGTAGTAGAAATCATGCCCATTGCCGATGGCATCAAGCCTTCAGTCGCTTGGCGCCGCAATAGAAAGCAATTCCTTAGTAGAAGTCATGCGTATTGCCGATGGCGTCAGTCATTCAGATGCTTGGCACTTCTATGGGAAGGAATTCCTTAGTAGAAGTCATGCGCGTTGCCGATAGCATGAATCATACAGACACTTGGCGCCGCAATGGGAAGCAATTCCTTAGTAGAAATCATGTCTATTGCCGGTAACATCTATCATTTAGGCGCTTGGCGCCGCAATGGGAAGCAATTCCTTAGTAGAAATCATGCCCATTGTCGATGGCATCAATCATTCAAACGTTTTCCGCCTCAATGGGAAGCAATTTCGTAGTAGAAATCATGCCCATTGCCGATGGCATCAATCATTCAGTCGCTCGGCGCCGCAATGGAAAGCAGTTCCTCAGCAGAAGTCATGCGTATTGCCGATAGCATCAATGATTCAGACGCTTGGAGCCGTAATGGGAAGTAATTCGTTAGTAGATATAATACCCATTGCCGATGGCATGAATCATTCAAACGTTTGCCGCCTCTATGGAAGTAATTTCGTAGTTGAAATCATGCCCATTGCCGATGGCATCAATCATTCCGTCGCTTGGCGCCGTAATGGAAAGCAATTCCTTAATAGATGTCATGCATATTGCCGATAGCATCAATCATCCAGACGCTTGGCGCCTCTGAGGGAAGCAATTCCTTAATAGAAGTCATGCGCATTGCCGACAGCATGAATCATTCAGATGCTTGGCGCCGCTATGAGAAGCAATTCCTTACCAAAAGTCATTCGCATTGCCGATAGCATCTGTCATTCAGACGCTTGGCGCCGCAATGGGAAGCAATTCCTTAGTAGAAATCATGCCCATTGCCAAGAGCATACAGCATTCAGGCGCTTTGCGCAGCAATGGGAAGCAATTCTTTAGTAGAAATCATGCGCATTGCCGATAGCATCAATCATTCACACGCTTGGCGCCGCAATGGGAAGGAATTCCTTAGTATAAATCATGGCCATTCCCGATGGCATCGATCATTCAGACGCTTGGCGCCGCCATGGGAAGCAATTCCTTAGTAGAAATCATGCCCATCGCCGATGGCATCAATCATTCAAACGCTTGCCGCATCATTGGGAAGCAATTTCAGATTAGAAATCATGCCCATTGCGGATGGCATAAATCATTCAGACGCTTGGCGCCGTAGTGGAAAGCAATTCCTTAGTAGAAATCATGCGCATTGCTGATACCATCAATCATTCAGATGCTTTGCGCCGCAATTGGAAGCAATTCCTTAGTAGAAATCATGTCATTGCCTATAGCATCAATCATTCAAGCGCTTTGCGCGGCAGTAGGACGCAAGTCTTTTGGAGAAAGCATGCGCATTGCCGATAGCGTCAATCAATCAGATGCTTTGCGCCGCAATGGGAAGGAATTCCTTAGTAGCACTCATGCATATTGCCGATAGCATCAACCATTCAGATGCTATGCGCCGCAATGGGAAGCAATTTCTTAGTAGAAATCAGGCCCATTGCCGACGGCATCAATCGTTTAAACGCTTGGTGCCACTATGGGATGGAATACCTTAGTAGGAATCATGCCCATTGCCGATGGCATCGATCATTCAGACGCTTCGCGACGCAATGGGAAGCAATTCGTTTAGTAGAAATCATGTTCATTGTCGATGCCATCAATTATTCAGATGCTTGGCGTCGCTATGGGAAGGAATTCATTAGTAGAAATCATTCCCATTGCGGATGGCTTCGACCATTCAGACGCTTGGCGCCGCAATGGGAAGCAATTCCTTAGTAGAAATCATGCCCATCGCCGATGGCATCAATCATTCAAACGCTTGCCGCATCATTGGGAAGCAATTTCGTAGTAGAAATCATGCCCATTGCCGATGACATCAATCATTCAGACGCTTGGCGCTGCAATGGAAGTCAATTCATTGGTAGAAGTCATGCGTATTGCCGATAGCATCAATCATTCAGACGCTTATCGTCGCAATGGGAAGCAATTCCTTAGTAGAAATCAAGCGCATTACCGATGGCATCAATCATTCAGACGCTTGGCGACGCAATGGGAAGCAATTCATTAGTAGAAATCATGCCCATTGCCAATAGCATCAAGCATTCAGGCGCTTGGCGCAGCAATGGGATTGAATTCCTTAGTAGAAATCATGCGCATTGCCGATGGCATCAATGATTCAGATGTTTGATGCCGCAATTGGAAGCAATTTCTTAGTAGAAATCATCCCCATTGCCGAGGGCATCAATCATTCAGGCGCTTTGCGGAGCAATGGGAAGCAAATCCTTATTAGAAATCATGCGTATTGCCGATAGCATCAGTCATTCAGATGCTTTGCGCCGCAATGGGAAGCAATTCCTTAGTAGCATCAATCATTCAGATGGTATGCACCGCAAGGGGATGCAATTCCTTAGTAGAAATCATGTTCATTGTCGATGGCATCAATCATTCAGACGCTTGGCGCCGCAATGGGAAGGAATTCCTTAGTATAAATCATGCCCATTCCCGATGGCATCGATCATTCAGACGCTTGGCACCGCCATGGGAAGGAATTCCTTAGTAGAAATCATGCCCATCGCCGATGGCATCAATCATTCAAACGCTTGCCGCATCATTGGGAAGCAATTTCGTAGTAGAAATCATGCCCATTGCCGATGACATCAATCATTCAAACGCTTGGCGCTGCAATGGAAGTCAATTCATTGGTAGAAGTCATGCGTATTGCCGATAGCATCAATCATTCAGACGCTTGTCGTCGCAATGGGAAGCAATTCCTTAGTAGAAATCATGCGCATTACCAGATGGCATCAATCATTCAGACGCTTGGCGACGCAATGGGAAGCAATTCCTTAGTAGAAATCATGCCCATTGCCAATAGCATCAAGCATTCAGGCGCTTGGCGCAGCAATGGGAATGAATTCCTTAGTAGAAATCATGCGCATTGCCGATAGCATCAATGATTCAGATGTTTGACGCCGCAATTGGAAGCAATTTCTTAGTAGAAATCATGCCCATTGCCGAGGGCATCAATCATTCAGGCGCTTTGCGCAGCAATGGGAAGCAATTCCTTATTAGAAATCATGCGCATTGCCGATAGCATCAGTCATTCAGATGCTTTGCGCCGCAATGGGAAGCAATTCCTTAGTAGCATCAATCATTCAGATGGTATGCGCCGCAAGGGGATGCAATTCCTTAGTAGAAATCATGCGCATTACCAGATGGCATCAATCATTCAGACGCTTGGCGACGCAATGGGAAGCAATTCCTTAGTAGAAATCATGCCCATTGCCAATAGCATCAAGCATTCAGGCGCTTGGTGCAGCAATGGGAATGAATTCCTTAGTAGAAATCATGCGCATTGCCGATAGCATCAATGATTCAGATGTTTGACGCCGCAATTGGAAGCAATTTCTTAGTAGAAATCATGCCCATTGCCGAGGGCATCAATCATTCAGGCGCTTTGCGCAGCAATGGGAAGCAATTCCTTATTAGAAATCATGCCCATTGCCGAGAGCATCAAGCATTCAGGCGCTTGGCGCATCAATGGGAAGCAATTCCTTAGCAGAAATCATGCGCGTTGCCGGTAGCATCAATCATTCAGATGCTTGGCGCCGGAATTGGAAGCAATTCCTCAGTAGAAATTATGCCCATTGCCCATTACCGATAGCATCAATCATTCAGGCGCTTTGCACAGCAATGGGAAGCAATTCCTTGGTAGAAATCATGCGCATTACCGATCCCGATAGCATCAATCATTCCGATGCTTTGCGCCGCAATGGGAAGTAATTCCTTAGCAGAAATCATGCGCATTGTCGATGGCATGAATCATTCAGATGCTTGGCTCCGCAATGGGAAGGAAGTCCTTAGTAGAGATCATGCCCATTGCCGAGGGCATCGATGATTCAGACGCTTGGCGCCGCAATAGGAAGCAATTCCTTAGTAGAAGTCATGCGTATTGCCGATGGCGACAGTCATTCAGATGCTTGGCACTTCTATGGGAAGGAATTCCTTAGTAGAAGTCATGCGCGTTGCCAATAGCATGAATCATACAGACACTTGGCGCCGCAATGGGAAGCAATTCCTTAGTAGAAATCATGTCCATTGCCGGTAACATCAATCATTTAGGCGCTTGGCGCCACAATGGGAAGCAATTCCTTAGTAGAAATCATGCCCATTGTCGATGGCATCAATCATTCCAACGTTTTCCGCCTCAATGGGAAGCAATTTCGTAGTAGAAATCATGCCCATTGCCGATGGCATCAATCATTCAGTCGCTCGGCGCCGCAATGGAAAGCAGTTCCTCAGTAGAAGTCATGCGTATTGCCGATAGCATCAATGATTCAGACGCTTGGAGCCGTAATGGGAAGCAATTCGTTAGTAGATATAATACCCATTGCCGATAGCATGAATCATTCAAACGTTTGCCGCCTCTATGGAAGTAATTTCGTAGTTGAAATCATGCCCATTGCCGATGGCATCAATCATTCCGTCGCTTGGCGCCGTAATGGAAAGCAATTCCTTAATAGATGTCATGCATATTGCCGATAGCATCAATCATCCAGACGCTTGGCGCCGCTGAGGGAAGCAATTCCTTAATAGAAGTCATGCGCATTGCCGACAGCATGAATCATTCAGACGCTTGGCGCCGCTATGAGAAGCAATTCCTTACCAAAAGTCATTCGCATTGCCGATAGCATCTGTCATTCAGACGCTTGGCGCCGCAATGGGAAGCAATTCCTTAGTAGAAATCATGCCCATTGCCAAGAGCATACAGCATTCAGGCGCTTTGCGCAGCAATGGGAAGCAATTCTTTTGTACAAATCATGCGCATTGCCGATAGCATCAATCATTCAGATGGTATGCGCCGCAATGGGAAGCAATTCCTTAGTAGAAATCATGCTCATTGTCGATGGCATCAATCATTCACACGCTTGACGCCGCAATGGGAAGGAATTCCTTAGTATAAATCATGCTCATTCCCGATGGCATCGATCATTCAGACGCTTGGCGCCGCCATGGGAAGCAATTCCTTAGAAGCAGTCATGCATATTGCCGATAGCATCAACCATTCAGACGCTTGGCGCCGCTATGAGAAGCAATTCCTTGCCAAAAATCATTCGCATTGCCGATAGCATCTGTCATTCAGACGCTTGGCGCCGCAATGGGAAGCAATTCCTTAGTAGAAATCATGCCCATTGCCAAGAGCATACAGCATTCAGGCGCTTTGCGCAGCAATGGAAAGCAATTCCTTAGTAGAAATCATTCGCATTGCCGATAGCATCAATCATTCAGATGCTATGCGCCGCAATGGGAAGCAATTCCTAAGTATAAATCATGTTCATTGTCGATGGCATCAGTCATTCAGACGCTTGGCGCCGCAATGGGAAGGAATTCCTTAGTATAAATCATGCCCATTCCCGATGGCATCGATCATTCAGACGCTTGGCGCCGCCATGGGAAGGAATTCCTTATTAGAAATCATGCCCATCCGATGTCATCAATCATTCAAAGGCTTGCCGCATCTTTGCGAAGCAATTTCCGATTAGAAATCATGCCCATTGCCGATGGCATCAATCATTCAGACGCTTGCCGCCGCAATGGAAAGCAACTACTTAGTAGAAATCATGCGCATTCCTGATAGCATCAATTATTCAGATGCTTTAGGCCGCAATTGGAAGCAATTCCTTAGTAGAAATGATGCCCATTGCCGATACTGCGCAGCAGTAGGACGCAAGTCCTTTGGAGAAATCATGCGCCTTGCCCATAGGGTCAATCATTCAGATGCTATGCGCCGCAATGGGAAGCAATTCCTAAGTAGAAATCATGTTCATTGTCGATGGCATCAGTCATTCAGACGCTTGGGGCCGCAATGGGAAGGAATTCCTTAGTATAAATCATGCCCATTCCCGATGGCATCGATCATTCAGACGCTTGGCGCCGCCATGGGAAGGAATTCCTTAGTAGAAATCATGCCCATCGCCGATGTCATCAATCATTCAAACGCTTGCCGCATCATTGGGAAGCAATTTCCGATTAGAAATCACGCCCATTGCCGATGGCATCAATCATTCAGACGCTTGCCGCCGCAATGGAAAGCAATTACTTAGTAGAAATCAGGCGCATTCCTGATAGCATCAATTATTCAGATGCTTTAGGCCGCAATTGGAAGCAATTCCTTAGTAGAAATCATGCCCATTGCCGATAGCATCAATCATTCAGGTGCTTTGCGCAGCAGTAGGACGCATGTCCTTTGGAGAAATCATGCCCCTTGCCGATAGGGTCAATCATTCAGATGCTTTGCGCCGCAATGGGAAGCAATTCCTTAGTAGCAGTCATGCATATTGTCGATAGCATCAACCATTCAGACGCTTGGCGCCGCTATGAGAAGCAATTCCTTACCAAAAGTCATTCGCATTGCCGATAGCATCGGTCATTCTGACGCTTGGCGCCGCAATGGGAAGCAATTCCTTAGTAGAAATCATGCCCATTGCCAAGAGCATACAGCATTCAGGCGCTTTGCGCAGCAATGGGAAGCAATTCTTTAGTACAAATCATGCGCATTGCCGATAGCATCAATCATTCAGATGGTATGCGCCGCAATGGGAAGCAATTCCTTAGTAGAAATCATGCTCATTGTCGATGGCATCAATCATTCACACGCTTGACGCCGCAATGGGAAGGAATTCCTTAGTATAAATCATGCTCATTCCCGATGGCATCGATCATTCAGACGCTTGGCGCCGCCATGGGAAGCAATTCCTTAGAAGCAGTCATGCATATTGCCGATAGCATCAACCATTCAGACGCTTGGCGCCGCTATGAGAAGCAATTCCTTGCCAAAAATCATTCGCATTGCCGATAGCATCTGTCATTCAGACGCTTGGCGCCGCAATGGGAAGCAATTCCTTCGTAGAAATCATGCCCATTGCCAAGAGCATACAGCATTCAGGCGCTTTGCGCAGCAATGGAAAGCAATTCTTTAGTAGAAATCATTCGCATTGCCGATAGCATCAATCATTCAGATGCTATGCGCCGCAATGGGAAGCAATTCCTAAGTATAAATCATGTTCATTGTCGATGGCATCAGTCATTCAGACGCTTGGCGCCGCAATGGGAAGGAATTCCTTAGTATAAATCATGCCCATTCCCGATGGCATCGATCATTCAGACGCTTGGCGCCGCCATGGGAAGGAATTCCTTAGTAGAAATCATGCGCATTGCTGATAGCATCAATCATTCAGATGCTATGCGCTGCAATGGGAAGCAATTCCTAAGTAGAAATCATGTTCATTGTCGATGGCATCAGTCATTCAGACGCTTGGCGCCGCAATGGGAAGGAATTCCTTAGTATAAATCATGCCCATTCCCGATGGCATCGATCATTCAGACGCTTGACGCCGCCATGGGAAGGAATTCCTTAGTAGAAATCATGCGCATTGCTGATAGCATCAATCATTCAGATGCTTTGCGCCGTAATTGGAGGCAATTCCTTAGTAGAAATCATGCCCATTGCCTATAGCATCAATCATTGAAGCGCTTTGCGCAGCAGTAGGACGCAAGTCCCTTGGAGAAAGCATGCGCATTGCCGATAGGGTCAATCTTTCAGATGCTTTGCGCCGCAATGGGAAGGAATTCCATAGCAGCACTCATGCATATTGTCGATAGCATCAACCATTCAGACGCTTGGCGCCGCTATGAGAAGCAATTCCTTACCAAAAGTCATTCGCATTGCCGATAGCATCGGTCATTCTGACGCTTGGCGCCGCAATGGGAAGCAATTCCTTAGTAGAAATCATGCCCATTGTCAAGAGCATACAGCATTCAGGCGCTTTGCGCAGCAATGGGAAGCAATTCTTTAGTAGAAATCATGCGCATTGCCGATAGCATCAATCGTTCAGATGCTATGCGCCGCAAGGGTTAGCAATTCCTTAGTAGAAATCATGTTCATTGTCGATGGCATCAATCATTCAGACGCTTACCGCATCATTCGGAAGCAATTTCGGATTAGAAATCATGCCCATTGCCGATGGCATCAATCATTCAGATGCTTTGCGCCTTAATTGGAAGCAATTCCTTAGTAGAAATCATGCCCATTGCCTATAGCATCAATCATTCAAGCGCTTTGCGCAGCAGTAGGACGCAAGTCCTTTGGAGAAAGCATGCGCATTGCCGATAGGGTCAATCTTTCAGATGCTTTGCGCCGCAATGGGAAGGAATTCCATAGCAGCACTCATGCATATTGTCGATAGCATAAACCATTCAGACGCTTGGCGCCGCTATGAGAAGCAATTCCTTACCAAAAGTTATTCGCATTGCCGATAGCATCGGTCATTCTGACGCTTGGCGCCGCAATGGGAAGCAATTCCGTAGTAGAAATCATGCCCATTGCCAAGAGCATACAGCATTCAGGCGCTTTGCGCAGCAATGGGAAGCAATTCTTTAGTAGAAATCATGTGCATTGCCGATAGCATCAATGATTCAGATGGTATGCGCCGCAATGGGAAGCAATTCCTTAGTAGAAATCATGCTCATTGTCGATGGCATCAATCATTCACACGCTTGACGCCGCAACGGGAAGGAATTCCTTAGTATAAATCATGCTCATTCCCGATGGCATCGATCATTCAGACGCTTGGCGCCGCCATGGGAAGCAATTCCTTAGAAGCAGTCATGCATATTGCCGATAGCATCAACCATTCAGACGCTTGGCGCCGCTATGAGAAGCAATTCCTCACCAAAAATCATTCGCATTGCCGATAGCATCTGTCATTCAGACGCTTGGCGCCGCAATGGGAAGCAATTCCTTAGTAGAAATCATGCCCATTGCCAAGAGCATACAGCATTCAGGCGCTTTGCGCAGCAATGGAAAGCAATTCTTTATTAGAAATCATGCGCATTGCCGATAGCATCAATCGTTCAGATGCTATGCGCCGCAAGGGTTAGCAATTCCTTAGTAGAAATCATGTTCATTGTCGATGGCATCAATCATTCAGACGCTTACCGCATCATTCGGAAGCAATTTCGGATTAGAAATCATGCCCATTGCCGATGGCATCAATCATTCAGATGCTTTGCGCCTTAATTGGAAGCAATTCCTTAGTAGAAATCATGCCCATTGCCTATAGCATCAATCATTCAAGCGCTTTGCGCAGCAGTAGGACGCAAGTCCTTTGGAGAAAGCATGCGCATTGCCGATAGGGTCAATCTTTCAGATGCTTTGCGCCGCAATGGGAAGGAATTCCATAGCAGCACTCATGCATATTGTCGATAGCATAAACCATTCAGACGCTTGGCGCCGCTATGAGAAGCAATTCCTTACCAAAAGTTATTCGCATTGCCGATAGCATCGGTCATTCTGACGCTTGGCGCCGCAATGGGAAGCAATTCCTTAGTAGAAATCATGCCCATTGCCAAGAGCATACAGCATTCAGGCGCTTTGCGCAGCAATGGGAAGCAATTCTTTAGTAGAAATCATGTGCATTGCCGATAGCATCAATGATTCAGATGGTATGCGCCGCAATGGGAAGCAATTCCTTAGTAGAAATCATGCTCATTGTCGATGGCATCAATCACTCACACGCTTGACGCCGCAATGGGAAGGAATTCCTTAGTATAAATCATGCTCATTCCCGATGGCATCGATCATTCAGATGCTTGGCGCCGCCATGGGAAGCAATTCCTTAGAAGCAGTCATGCATATTGCCGATAGCATCAACCATTCAGACGCTTGGCGCCGCTATGAGAAGCAATTCCTTACCAAAAATCATTCGCATTGCCGATAGCATCTGTCATTCAGACGCTTGGCGCCGCAATGGGAAGCAATTCCTTAGTAGAAATCATGCCCATTGCCAAGAGCATACAGCATTCAGGCGCTTTGCGCAGCAATGGAAAGCAATTCTTTAGTAGAAATCATGCGCATCGCCGATAGCATCAATCATTCAGATGCTATGCGCCGCAATGGGAAGCAATTCCTAAGTAGAAATCATGTTCCTTGTCGATGGCATCAGTCATTCAGACGCTTGGCGCCGCAATGGAAGGAATTCCTTAGTATAAATCATGCCCATTCCCGATGGCATCGATCATTCAGACACTTGGCTCCGCCATGGGAAGGAATTCCTTAGTAGAAATCATGCCCATCGCCGATGTCATCAATCATTCAAACGCTTGCCGCATCATTGGGAAGCAATTTCCGATTAGAAATCCTGCCCATTGCCGATGGCATCCATCATTCAGACGCTTGCCGCCGCAATGGAAAGCAATTACTTTGTAGAAATCATGCGCATTCCTGATAGCATCAATTATTCAGATGCTTTAGGCCGCAATTGGAAGCAATTCCTTAGTAGAAATCATGCCCATTGCCGATAGCATCAATCATTCAGGCGCTTTGCGCAGCAGTAGGACGCAAGTCCTTTGGAGAAATCATGTGCCTTGCCGATAGGGTCAATCATTCGGATGCTTTGCGCCGCAATGGGAAGCAATTCCTTAGTAGCAGTCATGCATATTGTCGATAGCATCAACCATTCAGACGCTTGGCGCCGCTATGAGAAGCAATTCCTTACCAAAAGTCATTCGCATTGCCGATAGCATCGGTCATTCTGACGCTTGGCGCCGCAATGGGAAGCAATTCCTTAGTAGAAATCATGCCTATTGCCAAGAGCATGTAGCATTCAGGCGCTTTGCGCAGCAATGGGAAGCAATTCATTAGTTGAAATCATGCGCATTGCCGATAGCATCAATCATTCAGATGGTATGCGCCGCAATGGGAAGCAATTCCTTAGTAGAAATCATGCTCATTGTCGATGGCATCAATCATTCACACGCTTGACGCCGCAATGGGAAGGAATTCCTTAGTATAAATCATGCTCATTCCCGATGGCTTCGATCATTCAGACGCTTGGCGCCGCCATGGGAAGCAATTCCTTAGAAGCAGTCATGCATATTGCCGATAGCATCAACCATTCAGACGCTTGGCGCCGCTATGAGAAGCAATTCCTTGCCAAAAATCATTCGCCTTGCCGATAGCATCTGTCATTCAGACGCTTGGCGCCGCAATGGGAAGCAATTCCTTAGTAGAAATCATGCCCATTGCCAAGAGCATTCAGGATTCAGGCGCTTTGCGCAGCAATGGAAAGCAATTCTTTAGTAGAAATCATGCGCATTGCCGATAGCATCAATCATTCAGATGCTATGCGCCGCAATGGGAAGCAATTCCTAAGTAGAAATCATGTTCATTGTCGATGGCATCATTCATTCAGGCGCTTGGCGCCGCAAAGGGAAGGAATTCCTTAGTATAAATCATGCCCATTCCCGATGGCATCGATCATTCAGACGCTTGGCGCCGCCATGGGAAGGAATTCCTTAGTAGAAATCATGCGCATTGCTGATAGCATCAATCATTCAGATGCTTTGTGCCGTAATTGGAAGCAATTCCTTAGTAGAAATCATGCCCATTGCCTATAGCATCAATCATTCAAGCGCTTTGCGCAGCAGTAGGACGCAAGTCCTTTGGAGAAAGCATGCGCATTGCCGATAGGGTCAACCTTTCAGATGCTTTGCGCCGCAATTGGAAGGAATTCCATAGCAGCACTCATGCATATTGTCGATAGCATCAACCATTCAGACGCTTGGCGCCGCTATGAGAAGCAATTCCTTACCAAAAGTCATTCGCATTGCCGATAGCATCGGTCATTCTGACGCTTGGCGCCGCAATGGGAAGCAATTCCTTAGTAGAAATCATGCCCATTGCCAAGAGCATACAGCATTCAGGCGCTTTGCGCAGCAATGGGAAGCAATTCTTTAGTAGAAATCAATCGCATTGCCGATAGCATCAATGATTCAGATGGTATGCGCCGCAATGGGAAGCAATTCCTTAGTAGAAATCATGCTCATTGTCGATGGCATCAATCATTCACACGCTTGACGCCGCAACGGGAAGGAATTCCTTAGTATAAATCATGCTCATTCCCGATGGCATCGATCATTCAGACGCTTGGCGCCGCCATGGGAAGCAATTCCTTAGAAGCAGTCATGCATATTGCCGATAGCATCAACCATTCAGACGCTTGGCGCCGCTATGAGAAGCAATTCCTCACCAAAAATCATTCGCATTGCCGATAGCATCTGTCATTCAGACGCTTGGCGCCGCAATGGGAAGCAATTCCTTAGTAGAAATCATGCCCATTGCCAAGAGCATACAGCATTCAGGCGCTTTGCGCAGCAATGGAAAGCAATTCTTTATTAGAAATCATGCGCATTGCCGATAGCATCAATCGTTCAGATGCTATGCGCCGCAAGGGTTAGCAATTCCTTAGTAGAAATCATGTTCATTGTCGATGGCATCAATCATTCAGACGCTTACCGCATCATTCGGAAGCAATTTCGGATTAGAAATCATGCCCATTGCCGATGGCATCAATCATTCAGATGCTTTGCGCCTTAATTGGAAGCAATTCCTTAGTAGAAATCATGCCCATTGCCTATAGCATCAATCATTCAAGCGCTTTGCGCAGCAGTAGGAAGCAAGTCCTTTGGAGAAAGCATGCGCATTGCCGATAGGGTCAATCTTTCAGATGCTTTGCGCCGCAATGGGAAGGAATTCCATAGCAGCACTCATGCATATTGTCGATAGCATAAACCATTCAGACGCTTGGCGCCGCTATGAGAAGCAATTCCTTACCAAAAGTTATTCGCATTGCCGATAGCATCGGTCATTCTGACGCTTGGCGCCGCAATGGGAAGCAATTCCTTAGTAGAAATCATGCCCATTGCCAAGAGCATACAGCATTCAGGCGCTTTGCGCAGCAATGGGAAGCAATTCTTTAGTAGAAATCATGTGCATTGCCGATAGCATCAATGATTCAGATGGTATGCGCCGCAATGGGAAGCAATTCCTTAGTAGAAATCATGCTCATTGTCGATGGCATCAATCACTCACACGCTTGACGCCGCAATGGGAAGGAATTCCTTAGTATAAATCATGCTCATTCCCGATGGCATCGATCATTCAGATGCTTGGCGCCGCCATGGGAAGCAATTCCTTAGAAGCACTCATGCATATTGTCGATAGCATAAACCATTCAGACGCTTGGCGCCGCTATGAGAAGCAATTCCTTACCAAAAGTTATTCGCATTGCCGATAGCATCGGTCATTCTGACGCTTGGCGCCGCAATGGGAAGCAATTCCTTAGTAGAAATCATGCCCATTGCCAAGAGCATACAGCATTCAGGCGCTTTGCGCAGCAATGGGAAGCAATTCTTTAGTAGAAATCATGCGCATCGCCGATAGCATCAATCATTCAGATGCTATGCGCCGCAATGGGAAGCAATTCCTAAGTAGAAATCATGTTCCTTGTCGATGGCATCAGTCATTCAGACGCTTGGCGCCGCAATGGAAGGAATTCCTTAGTATAAATCATGCCCATTCCCGATGGCATCGATCATTCAGACACTTGGCTCCGCCATGGGAAGGAATTCCTTAGTAGAAATCATGCCCATCGCCGATGTCATCAATCATTCAAACGCTTGCCGCATCATTGGGAAGCAATTTCCGATTAGAAATCCTGCCCATTGCCGATGGCATCCATCATTCAGACGCTTGCCGCCGCAATGGAAAGCAATTACTTTGTAGAAATCATGCGCATTCCTGATAGCATCAATTATTCAGATGCTTTAGGCCGCAATTGGAAGCAATTCCTTAGTAGAAATCATGCCCATTGCCGATAGCATCAATCATTCAGGCGCTTTGCGCAGCAGTAGGACGCAAGTCCTTTGGAGAAATCATGTGCCTTGCCGATAGGGTCAATCATTCGGATGCTTTGCGCCGCAATGGGAAGCAATTCCTTAGTAGCAGTCATGCATATTGTCGATAGCATCAACCATTCAGACGCTTGGCGCCGCTATGAGAAGCAATTCCTTACCAAAAGTCATTCGCATTGCCGATAGCATCGGTCATTCTGACGCTTGGCGCCGCAATGGGAAGCAATTCCTTAGTAGAAATCATGCCTATTGCCAAGAGCATGCAGCATTCAGGCGCTTTGCGCAGCAATGGGAAGCAATTCATTAGTTGAAATCATGCGCATTGCCGATAGCATCAATCATTCAGATGGTATGCGCCGCAATGGGAAGCAATTCCTTAGTAGAAATCATGCTCATTGTCGATGGCATCAATCATTCACACGCTTGACGCCGCAATGGGAAGGAATTCCTTAGTATAAATCATGCTCATTCCCGATGGCTTCGATCATTCAGACGCTTGGCGCCGCCATGGGAAGCAATTCCTTAGAAGCAGTCATGCATATTGCCGATAGCATCAACCATTCAGACGCTTGGCGCCGCTATGAGAAGCAATTCCTTGCCAAAAATCATTCGCCTTGCCGATAGCATCTGTCATTCAGACGCTTGGCGCCGCAATGGGAAGCAATTCCTTAGTAGAAATCATGCCCATTGCCAAGAGCATTCAGGATTCAGGCGCTTTGCGCAGCAATGGAAAGCAATTCTTTAGTAGAAATCATGCGCATTGCCGATAGCATCAATCATTCAGATGCTATGCGCCGCAATGGGAAGCAATTCCTAAGTAGAAATCATGTTCATTGTCGATGGCATCAGTCATTCAGGCGCTTGGCGCCGCAAAGGGAAGGAATTCCTTAGTATAAATCATGCCCATTCCCGATGGCATCGATCATTCAGACGCTTGGCGCCGCCATGGGAAGGAATTCCTTAGTAGAAATCATGCGCATTGCTGATAGCATCAATCATTCAGATGCTTTGTGCCGTAATTGGAAGCAATTCCTTAGTAGAAATCATGCCCATTGCCTATAGCATCAATCATTCAAGCGCTTTGCGCAGCAGTAGGACGCAAGTCCTTTGGAGAAAGCATGCGCATTGCCGATAGGGTCAACCTTTCAGATGCTTTGCGCCGCAATTGGAAGGAATTCCATAGCAGCACTCATGCATATTGTCGATAGCATCAACCATTCAGACGCTTGGCGCCGCTATGAGAAGCAATTCCTTACCAAAAGTCATTCGCATTGCCGATAGCATCGGTCATTCTGACGCTTGGCGCCGCAATGGGAAGCAATTCCTTAGTAGAAATCATGCCCATTGCCAAGAGCATACAGCATTCAGGCGCTTTGCGCAGCAATGGGAAGCAATTCTTTAGTAGAAATCAATCGCATTGCCGATAGCATCAATGATTCAGATGGTATGCGCCGCAATGGGAAGCAATTCCTTAGTAGAAATCATGCTCATTGTCGATGGCATCAATCATTCACACGCTTGACGCCGCAACGGGTAGGAATTCCTTAGTATAAATCATGCTCATTTCCGATGGCATCGATCATTCAGACGCTTGGCGCCGCCATGGGAAGCAATTCCTTAGAAGCAGTCATGCATATTGCCGATAGCATCAACCATTCAGACGCTTGGCGCCGCTATGAGAAGCAATTCCTTACCAAAAATCATTCGCATTGCCGATAGCATCTGTCATTCAGACGCTTGGCGCCGCAATGGGAAGCAATTCCTTAGTAGAAATCATGCCCATTGCCAAGAGCATACAGCATTCAGGCGCTTTGCGCAGCAATGGAAAGCAATTCTTTATTAGAAATCATGCGCATTGCCGATAGCATCAATCGTTCAGATGCTATGCGCCGCAAGGGGTAGCAATTCCTTAGTAGAAATCATGTTCATTGTCGATGGCATCAATCATTCAGACGCTTACCGCATCATTCGGAAGCAATTTCAGATTAGAAATCATGCCCATTGCCGATGGCATCAATCATTCAGATGCTTTGCGCCGTAATTGGAAGCAATTCCTTAGTAGAAATCATGCCCATTGCCTATAGCATCAATCATTCAAGCGCTTTGCGCAGCAGTAGGACGCAAGTCCTTTGGAGAAAGCATGCGCATTGCCGATAGGGTCAATCTTTCAGATGCTTTGCGCCGCAATGGGAAGGAATTCCATAGCAGCACTCATGCATATTGTCGATAGCATAAACCATTCAGACGCTTGGCGCCGCTATGAGAAGCAATTCCTTACCAAAAGTTATTCGCATTGCCGATAGCATCGGTCATTCTGACGCTTGGCGCCGCAATGGGAAGCAATTCCTTAGTAGAAATCATGCCCATTGCCAAGAGCATACAGCATTCAGGCGCTTTGCGCAGCAATGGGAAGCAATTCTTTAGTAGAAATCATGTGCATTGCCGATAGCATCAATCATTCAGATGGTATGCGCCGCAATGGGAAGCAATTCCTTAGTAGAAATCATGCTCATTGTCGATGGCATCAATCACTCACACGCTTGACGCCGCAATGGGAAGGAATTCCTTAGTATAAATCATGCTCATTCCCGATGGCATCGATCATTCAGATGCTTGGCGCCGCCATGGGAAGCAATTCCTTAGAAGCAGTCATGCATATTGCCGATAGCATCAACCATTCAGACGCTTGGCGCCGCTATGAGAAGCAATTCCTTACCAAAAATCATTCGCATTGCCGATAGCATCTGTCATTCAGACGCTTGGCGCCGCAATGGGAAGCAATTCCTTAGTAGAAATCATGCCCATTGCCAAGAGCATACAGCATTCAGGCGCTTTGCGCAGCAATGGAAAGCAATTCTTTAGTAGAAATCATGCGCATCGCCGATAGCATCAATCATTCAGATGCTATGCGCCGCAATGGGAAGCAATTCCTAAGTAGAAATCATGTTCCTTGTCGATGGCATCAGTCATTCAGACGCTTGGCGCCGCAATGGAAGGAATTCCTTAGTATAAATCATGCCCATTCCCGATGGCATCGATCATTCAGACACTTGGCTCCGCCATGGGAAGGAATTCCTTAGTAGAAATCATGCCCATCGCCGATGTCATCAATCATTCAAACGCTTGCCGCATCATTGGGAAGCAATTTCCGATTAGAAATCATGCCCATTGCCGATGGCATCCATCATTCAGACGCTTGCCGCCGCAATGGAAAGCAATTACTTTGTAGAAATCATGCGCATTCCTGATAGCATCAATTATTCAGATGCTTTAGGCCGCAATTGGAAGCAATTCCTTAATAGAAATCATGCCCATTGCCGATACCATCAATCATTCAGGCGCTTTGAGCAGCAGTAGGACGCAAGTCCTTTGGAGAAATCATGTGCCTTGCCGATAGGGTCAATCATTCGGATGCTTTGCGCCGCAATGGGAAGCAATTCCTTAGTAGCAGTCATGCATATTGTCGATAGCATCAACCATTCAGACGCTTTGCGCCGCTATGAGAAGCAATTCCTTACCAAAAGTCATTCGCATTGCCGATAGCATCGGTCATTCTGACGCTTGGCGCCGCAATGGGAAGCAATTCCTTAGTAGAAATCATGCCTATTGCCAAGAGCATACAGCATTCAGGCGCTTTGCGCAGCAATGGGAAGCAATTCATTAGTTGAAATCATGCGCATTGCCGATAGCATCAATCATTCAGATGGTATGCGCCGCAATGGGAAGCAATTCCTTAGTAGAAATCATGCTCATTGTCGATGGCATCAATCATTCACACGCTTGACGCCGCAATGGGAAGGAATTCCTTAGTATAAATCATGCTCATTCCCGATGGCTTCGATCATTCAGACGCTTGGCGCCGCCATGGGAAGCAATTCCTTAGAAGCAGTCATGCATATTGCCGATAGCATCAACCATTCAGACGCTTGGCGCCGCTATGAGAAGCAAATCCTTGCCAAAAATCATTCGCATTGCCGATAGCATCTGTCATTCAGACGCTTGGCGCCGCAATGGGAAGCAATTCCTTAGTAGAAATCATGCCCATTGCCAAGAGCATTCAGGATTCAGGCGCTTTGCGCAGCAATGGAAAGCAATTCTTTAGTAGAAATCATGCGCATTGCCGATAGCATCAATCATTCAGATGCTATGCGCCGCAATGGGAAGCAATTCCTAAGTAGAAATCATGTTCATTGTCGATGGCATCAGTCATTCAGACGCTTGGCGCCGCAAAGGGAAGGAATTCCTTACTATAAATCATGCCCATTCCCGATGGCATCGATCATTCAGACGCTTGGCGCCGCCATGGGAAGGAATTCCTTAGTAGAAATCATGCGCATTGCTGATAGCATCAATCATTCAGATGCTTTGTGCCGTAATTGGAAGCAATTCCTTAGTAGAAATCATGCCCTTTGCCTATAGCATCAATCATTCAAGCGCTTTGCGCAGCAGTAGGACGCAAGTCCTTTGGAGAAAGCATGCGCATTGCCGATAGGGTCAACCTTTCAGATGCTTTGCGCCGCAATTGGAAGGAATTCCATAGCAGCACTCATGCATATTGTCGATAGCATCAACCATTCAGACGCTTGGCGCCGCTATGAGAAGCAATTCCATACCAAAAGTCATTCGCATTGCCGATAGCATCGGTCATTCTGACGCTTGGCGCCGCAATGGGAAGCAATTCCTTAGTAGAAAGCATGCCCATTGCCAAGAGCATACAGCATTCAGGCGCTTTGCGCAGCAATGGGAAGCAATTCTTTAGTAGAAATCAATCGCATTGCCGATAGCATCAATGATTCAGATGGTATGCGCCGCAATGGGAAGCAATTCCTTAGTAGAAATCATGCTCATTGTCGATGGCATCAATCATTCACACGCTTGACGCCGCAATGGGAAGGAATTCCTTAGTATAAATCATGCTCATTCCCGATGGCATCGATCATTCAGACGCTTGGCGCCGCCATGGGAAGCAATTCCTTAGAAGCAGTCATGCATATTGCCGATAGCATCAACCATTCAGACGCTTGGCGCCGCTATGAGAAGCAATTCCTTACCAAAAATCATTCGCATTGCCGATAGCATCTGTCATTCAGACGCTTGGCGCCGCAATGGGAAGCAATTCCTTAGTAGAAATCATGCCGATTGCCAAGAGCATACAGCATTCAGGCGCTTTGCGCAGCAATCGAAAGCAATTCTTTAGTAGAAATCATGCGCATCGCCGATAGCATCAATCATTCAGATGCTATGCGCCGCAATGGGAAGCAATTCCTAAGTAGAAATCATGTTCATTGTCGATGGCATCAGTCATTCAGACGCTTGGCGCCGCAATGGGAAGGAATTCCTTAGTATAAATCATCCCATTCCCGATGGCATCGATCATTCAGACGCTTGGCGCCGCCATGGGAAGGAATTCCTTAGTAGAAATCATGCCCATCGCCGATGTCATCAATCATTCAAAGGCTTGCCGCATCATTGCGAAGCAATTTCCGATTAGAAATCATGCCCATTGCCGATGGCATCAATCATTCAGACGCTTGCCGCCGCAATGGAAAGCAACTGCTTAGTAGAAATCATGCGCATTCCTGATAGCATCAATTATTCAAGTCCTTTGGAGAAATCATGCGCCTTGCCCATAGGGTCAATCATTCAGATGCTATGCGCCGCAATGGGAAGCAATTCCTAAGTAGAAATCATGTTCATTGTCGATGGCATCAGTCATTCAGACGCTTGGCGCCGCAATGGGAAGGAATTCCTTAGTATAAATCATGCCCATTCCCGATGGCATCGATCATTCAGACGCTTGGCGCCGCCATGGGAAGGAATTCCTTAGTAGAAATCATGCCCATCGCCGATGTCATCAATCATTCAAACGCTTGCCGCATCATTGGGAAGCAATTTCCGATTAGAAATCACGCCCATTGCCGATGGCTTCAATCATTCAGACGCTTGCCGCCGCAATGGAAAGCAATTACTTAGTAGAAATCAGGCGCATTCCTGATAGCATCAATTATTCAGATGCTTTAGGCCGCAATTGGAAGCAATTCCTTAGTAGAAATCATGCGCATTGCCGATAGCATCAATCAATCAGGTGCTTTGCGCAGCAGTAGGACGCAAGTCCTTTGGAGAAATCATGCGCCTTGCCGATAGGGTCAATCATTCAGATGCTTTGCGCCGCAATGGGAAGCAATTCCTTAGTAGCAGTCATGCATATTGTCGATAGCATCAACCATTCAGACGCTTGGCGCCGCTATGAGAAGCAATTCCTTACCAAAAGTCATTCGCATTGCCGATAGCATCGGTCATTCTGACGCTTGGCGCCGCAATGGGAAGCAATTCCTTAGTAGAAATCATGCCCATTGCCAAGTGCATACAGCATCCAGGCGCTTTGCGCAGCAATGGGAAGCAATTCTTTAGTAGAAATCATGCGCATTACCGATGCCATCGATCGTTCAGACGCTTGGCGCCGCCATGGGAAGCAATTCCTTAGAAGCAGTCATGCATATTGCCGATAGCATCAACCATTCAGACGCTTGGCGCCGCTATGAGAAGCAATTCCTTACCAAAAATCATTCGCATTGCCGATAGCATCTGTCATTCAGACGCTTGGCGCCGCAATGGGAAGCAATTCCTTAGTTGAAATCATCCCCATTGCCAAGAGCATACAGCATTCAGGCGCTTTGCGCAGCAATGGAAAGCAATTCTTTAGTAGAAATCATGCGCATTGCCGATAGCATCAATCATTCAGATGCTATGCGCCGCAATGGGAAGCAATTCCTAAGTAGAAATCATGTTCATTGTCGATGGCATCAGTCATTCAGACGCTCGGCGCCGCAATGGGAAGGAATTCCTTAGTATAAATCATGCCCATTCCCGATGGCATCGATCATTCAGACGCTTGGCGCCGCCATGGGAAGGAATTACTTAGTAGAAATCATGCGCATTGCTGATAGCATCGATCATTCAGATGCTTTGCGCCGTAATTGGAAGCAATTCCTTAGTAGAAATCATGCCCATTGCCTATAGCATCAATCATTCAAGCGCTTTGCGCAGAAGTAGGACGCAAGTCCTTTGGAGAAAGCATGCGCACTGCCGATAGGGTCAATCTTTCAGATGCTTTGCGCCGCAATGGGAAGGAATTCCATAGCAGCACTCATGCATATTGTCGATAGCATCAACCATTCAGACGCTTGACGCCGCTATGAGAAGCAATTACTTACCAAAAGTTATTCGCATTGCCGATAGCATCGGTCATTCTGACGCTTGGCGCCGCAATGGGAAGCAATTCCTTAGTAGAAATCATGCCCATTGCCAAGAGCATACAGCATTCAGGCGCTTTGCGCTGCAATGGGAAGCAATTCTTTAGTAGAAATCATGCGCATTGCCGATAGCATCAATCATTCAGATGGTATGCGCCGCAATGGGAAGCAATTCCTTAGTAGAAATCATGCTCATTGTCGATGGCATCAATCATTCACACGCTTGACGCCGCAATGGGAAGGAATTCCTTAGTATAAATCATGCTCATTCCCGATGGCATCGATCATTCAGACGCTTGGCGCCGCCATGGGAAGCAATTCCTTAGAAGCAGTCATGCATATTACCGATAGCATCAACCATTCAGACGCTTGGCTCCGCTATGAGAAGCAATTCCTTACCAAAAATCATTCGCATTGTCGATAGCATCTGTCATTCAGACGCTTGGCGCCGCAATGGGAAGCAATTCCTTAGTAGAAATCATGCCCATTGCCAAGGGCATACAGCATTCAGGCGCTTTGCGCAGCAATGGAAAGCAATTCTTTAGTAGAAATCATGCACATTGCCGATAGCATCAATCATTCAGATGCTATGCGCCGCAATGGGAAGCAATTCCTAAGTAGAAATCATTTTCCTTGTCGATGGCATCAGTCATTCAGACGCTTGGCGCCGCAATGGGAAGGAATTCCTTAGTATAAATCATGCCCATTCCCGATGGCATCGATCATTCAGACGCTTGGCGCCGCCATGGGAAGGAATTCCTTAGTAGAAATCATGCCCATCGCCGATGTCATCAATCATTCAAACGCTTGCCGCATCATTGGGAAGCAATTTCCGATTAGAAATCATGCCCATTGCCGATGGCATCAATCATTCAGACGCTTGCCGCCGCAATGGAAAGCAATTACTTAGTTGAAATCATGCGCATTCCTGATAGCATCAATTATTCAGATGATTTAGGCCGCAATTGGAAGCAATTCCTTAGTAGAAATCATGCCCATTGCCGATAGCATCAATCATTTAGGCGCTTTGCGCAGCAGTAGGACGCAAGTCCTTTGGAGAAATCATGCGCCTTGCCGATAGGGTCAATCATTCGGATGCTTTGCGCCGCAATGGGAAGCAATTCCTTAGTAGCACTCATGCATATTGTCGATAGCATCAACCATTCAAACGCTTGGCGCCGCTATGAGAAGCAATTCCTTACCAAAAGTCATTCGCATTGCCGATAGCATCGGTCATTCTGACGCTTGGCGCCGCAATGGGAAGCAGTTCCTTAGTAGAAATCATGCCCATTGCCAAGAGCATACAGCATTCAGGCGCTTTGCGCAGCAATGGGAAGCAATTCTTTAGTAGAAATCATGCGCATTGCCGATAGCATCAATCATTCAGATGGTATGCGCCGCAATGGGAAGCAATTCCTTAGTAGAAATCATGCTCATTGTCGATGGCATCAATCAATCATTCACACGCTTGACGCCGCAATGGGAAGGAATTCCTTAGTATAAATCATGCTCATTCCCGATGGCATCGATCATTCAGACGCTTGGCGCCGCCATGGGAAGCAATTCCTTAGAAGCAGTCATGCATATTGCCGATAGCATCAACCATTCAGACGCTTGGCGCCGCTATGAGAAGCAATTCCTTACCAAAAATCATTCGCATTGCCGATAGCATCTGTCATTCAGACGCTTGGCGCCGCAATGGGAAGCAATTCCTTGGTAGAAATCATGCCCATTGCCAAGAGCATACAGCATTCAGGCGCTTTGCGCAGCAATGGAAAGCAATTCTTTAGTAGAAATCATTCGCATTGCCGATAGCATCAATCATTCAGATGCTATGCGCCGCAATGGGAAGCAATTCCTAAGTATAAATCATGTTCATTGTCGGTGGCATCAGTCATTCAGACGCTTGGCGTCGCAATGGGAAGGAATTCCTTAGTATAAATCATGCCCATTCCCGATGGCATCGATCATTCAGACGCTTGGTGCCGCCATGGGAAGGAATTCCTTAGTAGAAATCATGCGCATTGCTGATAGCATCAATCATTCAGATGCTATGCGCCGCAATGGGAAGCAATTCCTAAGTAGAAATCATGTTCATTGTCGATGGCATCAGTCATTCAGACGCTTGGCGCCGCAATGGGAAGGAATTCCTTAGTATAAATCATGCCCATTCCCGATGGCATCGATCATTCAGACGCTTGGCGCCGCCGTGGGAAGGAATTCCTTAGTAGAAATCATGCGCATTGCTGATAGCATCAATCATTCAGATGCTTTGCGCCGTAATTGGAGGCAATTCCTTAGTAGAAATCATGCCCATTGCCTATAGCATCAATCATTGAAGCGCTTTGCGCAGCAGTAGGACGCAAGTCCCTTGGAGAAAGCATGCGCATTGCCGATAGGGTCAATCTTTCAGATGCTTTGCGCCGCAATGGGAAGGAATTCCATAGCAGCACTCATGCATATTGTCGATAGCATCAACCATTCAGACGCTTGGCGCCGCTATGAGAAGCAATTCCTTACCAAAAGTCATTCGCATTGCCGAAAGCATCGGTCATTCTGACGCTTGGCGCCGCAATGGGAAGCAATTCCTTAGTAGAAATCATGCCCATTGTCAAGAGCATACAGCATTCAGGCGCTTTGCGCAGCAATGGGAAGCAATTCTTTAGTAGAAATCATGCGCATTGCCGATAGCATCAATCATTCAGATGGTAGGCGCCGCAATGGGAAGCAATTCCTTAGTAGAAATCATGCTCATTGTCGATGGCATCAATCATTCACACGCTTGACGCCGCAACGGGAAGGAATTCCTTAGTATAAATCATGCTCATTCCCGATGGCATCGATCATTCAGATGCTTGGCGCCGCCGTGGGAAGCAATTCCTTAGAAGCAGTCATGCATATTGCCGATAGCATCAACCATTCAGACGCTTGGCGCCGCTATGAGAAGCAATTCCTTACCAAAAGTCATTCGCATTGCCGATAGCATCGGTCATTCTGACGCTTGGCGCCGCTATGGGAAGCAATTCCTTAGTAGAAACCATGCCTATTGCCAAGAGCATACAGCATTCAGGCGCTTTGCGCAGCAATGGGAAGCAATTCTTTAGTTAAAATCATGCGCATTGCCGATAGCATCAATCATTCAGATGGTATGCGCCGCAATTGGAAGCAATTCCTTAGTAGAAATCATGTTCATTGTCGATGGAATCAGTCATTCAGACGGTTGGCGCCGCAATGGGAAGGAATTCCTTAGTATAAATCATGCCCATTCCCGATGGCATCGATCATTCAGACGCTTGGCGCCGCCATGGGAAGGAATTCCTTAGTAGAAATCATGCGCATTGCTGATAGCATCAATCATTCAGATACTTTGTGCCGTAATTGGAAGCAATTCCTTAGTAGAAATCATGCCCATTGCCTATAGCATCAATCATTCAAGCGCTTTGCGCAGCAGTAGGACGCAAGTCCTTTGGAGAAAGCATGCGCATTGCCGATAGGGTCAATCTTTCAGATGCTTTGCGCCGCAATGGGAAGGAATTCCATAGCAGCACTCATGCATATTGTCGATAGCATCAACCATTCAAACGCTTGGCGCCGCTATGAGAAGCAATTCCTTACCAAAAGTCATTCGCATTGCCGATAGCATCGGTCATTCTGACGCTTGGCGCCGCAATGGGAAGCAATTCCTTAGTAGAAATCATGCCCATTGCCAAGAGCATACAGCATTCAGGCGCTTTGCGCAGCAATGGGAAGCAATTCTTTAGTAGAAATCATGCGCATTGCCGATAGCATCAATCATTCAGATGGTATGCGCCGCAATAGGAAGCAATTCCTTAGTAGAAATCATGCTCATTGTCGATGGCATCAATCATTCACACGCTTGACGCCGCAATGGGAAGGAATTCCTTAGTATAAATCATGCTCATTCCCGATGGCATCGATCATTCAGACGCTTGGCGCCGCCATGGGAAGCAATTCCTTAGAAGCAGTCATGCATATTGCCGATAGCATCAACCATTCAGACGCTTGGCGCCGCTATGAGAAGCAATTCCTTACCAAAAATCATTCACATTGCCGATAGCATCTGTCATTCAGACGCTTGGCGCCGCAATGGGAAGCAATTCCTTAGTAGAAATCATGCCCATTGCCAAGAGCATACAGCATTCAGGCGCTTTGCGCAGCAATGGAAAGCAATTCTTTAGTAGAAATCATGCGCATTGCCGATAGCATCAATCATTCAGATGCTATACGCCGCAAGGGATAGCAATTCCTTAGTAGAAATCATGTTCATTGTCGATGGCATCAATCATTCAGACGCTTGGCGCCGCAATGGGAAGGAACTCCTTAGTATAAATCATGCCCATTCCCGATGGCATCGATCATTCAGACGCTTGGCGCCGCCATGGGAAGGAATTCCTTAGCAGAAATCATGCCCATCGCCGATGGCATCAATCATTCAAACGCTTACCGCATCATTCGGAAGCAATTTCGGATTAGAAATCATGCCCATTGCCGATGGCATCAATCATTCAGAGGCTTGGCGCCTTAATGGAAAGCAATTCCTTAGTAGAAATCATGCGCATTGCTGATAGCATCAATCATTCAGATGCTTTGCGCCGCAATTGGAAGCAATTCCTTAGTAGAAATCATGCCCATTGCCTATAGCATCAATGATTCAGGCGCTTTGCGCAGCAGTAGGACGCAAGTCCTTTGGAGAAAGCATGCGCATTGCCGATAAGGTCAATCATTCAGATACTTTCCGCCGCAATGGGAAGCAATTCCTTAGTAGCAGTCATGCATATTGCCGTTAGCATTAACCATTCAGACGCTTGGCGCCGCTATGAGAAGCAATTCCTTACCAAAAGTCAATCGCATTGCCGATAGCATCTGTCATTCAGACGCTTGGCGCCGCAAAGGGAAGCAATTCCTTAGTAGAAATCATGCCCATTGCCAAGAGCATACAGCATTCAGGCGCTTTGCGCAGCAATGGGAAGCAATTCTTTCGTAGAAATCATGCGCATTGCCGATAGCATCAATCATTCACACGCTTGGCGCCGCAATGGGAAGCAGTTCCTTAGTAGAAATCATGCCCATCGCCGATGGCATCAATCATTCAAACGCTTGCCGCATCATTGGGAAGCAATTTCGGATTAGAAATCATGCCCATTGCCGATGGCATAAATCATTCAGACGCTTGGCGCCGTAATGGAAAGCAATTCCTTAATAGAAATCATGCGCATTGCTGATAGCATCAATCATTCAGATGCTTTGCGCCGTAATTGGAAGCAATTCCTTAGTAGAAATCATGCCCATTGCCTATAGAATCAATCATTCAAGCGCTTTGCGCAGCAGTAGGACGCAAGTCCTTTGGAGAAAGCATACGCATTGCCGATAGGGTCAATCTTTCAGATGCTTTGCGCCGCAATGGGAAGGAATTCCATAGCAGCATGCATATTGTCGATAGCATCAACCATTCAGACGCTTGGCGCCGCTATGAGAAGCAATTCCTTACCAAAAGTCATTCGCATTGCCGATAGCATCGGTCATTCAGACGCTTGGCGCCGCAATGGGAAGCAATTCCTTAGTAGAAATCATGCCCATTGCCAAGAGCATACAGCATTCAGGCGCTTTGCGCAGCAATGGGAAGCAATTCTTTAGTAGAAATCATGCGCATTGCCGATAGCATCAATCATTCAGATGGTATGCGCCGCAATGGGAAGCAATTCCTTAGTAGAAATCATGCTCATTGTCGATGGCATCAATCATTCACACGCTTGACGCCGCAATGGGAAGGAATTCCTTAGTATAAATCATGCTCATTCCCGATGGCATCGATCATTCAGATGCTTGGCGCCGCCATGGGAAGCAATTCCTTAGAAGCAGTCATGCATATTGCCGATAGCATCAACCATTCAGACGCTTGGCGCCGCTATGAGAAGCAATTCCTTACCAAAAATCATTCGCATTGCCGATAGCATCTGTCATTCAGACGCTTGGCGCCGCAATGGGAAGCAATTCCTTAGTAGAAATCATGCCCATTGCCAAGAGCATACAGCATTCAGGCGCTTTGCGCAGCAATGGAAAGCAATTCTTTAATAGAAATCATGCGCATTGCCGATAGCATCAATCATTCAGATGCTATGCGCCGCAATGGGAAGCAATTCCTAAGTAGAAATCATGTTCATTGTCGATGGCATCAGTCATTCAGACGCTTGGCGCCGCAATGGGAAGGAATTCCTTAGTATAAATCATGCCATTCCCGACGGCATCGATCATTCAGACGCTTGGCGCCGCCATGGGAAGGAATTCCTTAGTAGAAATCATGCCCATCGCCGATGTCATCAATCATTCAAACGCTTGCCGCATCATTGGGAAGCAATTTCCGATTAGAAATCATGCCCATTGCCGATGGCATCAATCATCCAGACGCTTGCCGCCGCAATGGAAAGCAATTACTTAGTAGAAATCAGGCGCATTCCTGATAGCATCAATTATTCAGATGCTTTAGGCCGCAATTGAAAGCAATTCCTTAGTAGAAATCATGCCCATTGCCGATAGCATCAATCATTCAGGCGCTTTGCGCAGCAGTAGGACGCAAGTCCTTTGGAGAAATCATGCGCCTTGCCGATAGGGTCAATCATTCAGATGCTTTGCGCCGCAATGGGAAGCAATTCCTTAGTAGCAGTCATGCATATTGTCGATAGCATCAACCATTCAGACGCTTGGCGCCGCTATGAGAAGCAATTCCTTACCAAAAGTCATTCGCATTGCCGATAGCATCGGTCATTCTGACGCTTGGCGCCGCAATGGGAAGCAATTCCTTAGTAGAAATCATGCCCATTGCCAAGTGCATACAGCATCCAGGCGCTTTGCGCAGCAATGGGAAGCAATTCTTTGGTAGAAATCATGCGCATTGCCGATAGCATCAATCATTCAGATGGTATGCGCCGCAATGGGAAGCAATTCCTTAGTAGAAATCATGCTCATTGTCGATGGCATCAATCATTCACACGCTTGACGCCGCAATGGGAAGGAATTCCTTAGTATAAATCATGCTCATTCCCGATGGCATCGATCATTCAGACGCTTGGCGCCGCCATGGGAAGCAATTCCTTAGAAGCAGTCATGCATATTGCCGATAGCATCAACCATTCAGACGCTTGGCGCCGCTATGAGAAGCAATTCCTTACCAAAAATCATTCGCATTGCCGATAGCATCTGTCATTCAGACGCTTGGCGCCGCAATGGGAAGCAATTCCTTAGTAGAAATCATGCCCATTGCCAAGAGCATACAGCATTCAGGCGCTTTGCGCAGCAATGGAAAGCAATTCTTTAGTAGAAATCATGCGCATTACCGATAGCATCAATCATTCAGATGCTATGCGCCGCAATGGGAAGCAATTCCTAAGTAGAAATCATGTTCATTGTCGATGGCATCAGTCATTCAGACGCTTGGCGCCGCAAAGGGAAGGAATTCCTTAGTATAAATCATGCCCATTCCCGATGGCATCGATCATTCAGACGCTTGGCGCCGCCATGGGAAGGAATTCCTTAGTAGAAATCATGCGCATTGCTGATAGCATCAATCATTCAGATGCTTTGCGCCTTAATTGGAAGCAATTCCTTAGTAGAAATCATGCCCATTGCCTATAGCATCAATCATTCAAGCGCTTTGCGCAGCAGTAGGACGCAAGTCCTTTGGAGAAAGCATGCGCATTGCCGATAGGGTCAATCTTTCAGATGCTTTGCGCCGCAATTGGAAGGAATTCCATAGCAGCACTCATGCATATTGTCGATAGCATCAACCATTCAGACGCTTGGCGCCGCTATGAGAAGCAATTCCTTACCAAACGTCATTCGCATTGCCGATAGCATCGGTCATTCTGACGCTTGGCGCCGCAATGGGAAACAATTCCTTAGTAGAAATCATGCCCATTGCCAAGAGCATACAGCATTCAGGCGCTTTGCGCAGCAATGGGAAGCAATTCTTTAGTAGAAATCAATCGCATTGCCGATAGCATCAATGATTCAGATGGTATGCGCCGCAATGGGAAGCAATTCCTTAGTAGAAATCATGCTCATTGTCGATGGCATCAATCATTCACACGCTTGACGCCGCAATGGGAAGGAATTCCTTAGTATAAATCATGCTCATTCCCGATGGCATCGATCATTCAGACGCTTGGCGCCGCCATGGGAAGCAATTCCTTAGAAGCAATCATGCATATTGCCGATGGCATCAATCATTCAAACGCTTGCCGCGTCATTGGGAAGCAATTTCGGATTAGAAATCATGCCCATTGCCGATGGCATAAATCATTCAGACGCTTGGCGCCGTAATGGAAAGCAATTCCTTAATAGAAATCATGCGCATTGCTGATAGCATCAATCATTCAGATGCTTTGCGCCGTAATTGGAAGCAATTCCTTAGTAGAAATCATGCCCATTGCCTATAGAATCAATCATTCAAGCGCTTTGCGCAGCAGTAGGACGCAAGTCCTTTGGAGAAAGCATGAGCATTGCCGATAGGGTCAATCTTTCAGATGCTTTGCGCCGCAATGGGAAGGAATTCCATAGCAGCATGCATATTGTCGATAGCATCAACCATTCAGACGCTTGGCGCCGCTATGAGAAGCAATTCCTTACCAAAAGTCATTCGCATTGCCGATAGCATCGGTCATTCAGACGCTTGGCGCCGCAATGGGAAGCAATTCCTTAGTAGAAATCATGCCCATTGCCATGAGCATACAGCATTCAGGCGCTTTGCGCAGCAATGGGAAGCAATTCTTTAGTAGAAATCATGCGCATTGCCGATAGCATCAATCATTCAGATGGTATGCCCCGCAATGGGAAGCAATTCCTTAGTAGAAATCATGCTCATTGTCGATGGCATCAATCATTCACACGCTTGACGCCGCAATGGGAAGGAATTCCTTAGTATAAATCATGCTCATTCCCGATGGCATCGATCATTCAGACGCTTGGCGCCGCCATGGGAAGCAATTCCTTAGAAGCAGTCATGCATATTGCCGATGGCATCAATCATTCAAACGCTTGCCGCAACATTGGGAAGCAATTTCGGATTAGAAATCATGCCCATTGCCGATGGCATAAATCATTCAGACGCTTGGCGCCGTAATGGAAAGCAATTCCTTAATAGAAATCATGCGCATTGCTGATAGCATCAATCATTCAGATGCTTTGCGCCGTAATTGGAAGCAATTCCTTGGTAGAAATCATGCCCATTGCCTATAGAATCAATCATTCAAGCGCTTTGCGCAGCAGTAGGACGCAAGTCCTTTGCAGAAAGCATGCGCATTGCCGATAGGGTCAATCTTTCAGATGCTTTGCGCCGCAATGGGAAGGAATTCCATAGCAGCATGCATATTGTCGATAGCATCAACCATTCAGACGCTTGGCGCCGCTATGAGAAGCAATTCCTTACCAAAAGTCATTCGCATTGCCGATAGCATCGGTCATTCAGACGCTTGGCGCCGCAATGGGAAGCAATTCTTTAGTAGAAATCATGCCCATTGCCAAGAGCATACAGCATTCAGGCGCTTTGCGCAGCAATGGGAAGCAATTCTTTAGTAGAAATCATGCGCATTGCCGATAGCATCAATCATTCAGATGGTATGCGCCGCAATGGGAAGCAATTCCTTAGTAGAAATCATGCTCATTGTCGATGGCATCAATCATTCACACGCTTGACGCCGCAATGGGAAGGAATTCCTTAGTATAAATCATGCTCATTCCCGATGGCATCGATCATTCAGATGCTTGGCGCCGCCATGGGAAGCAATTCCTTAGAAGCAGTCATGCATATTGCCGATAGCATCAACCATTCAGACGCTTGGCGCCGCTATGAGAAGCAATTCCTTACCAAAAATCATTCGCATTGCCGATAGCATCTGTCATTCAGACGCTTGGCGCCGCAATGGGAAGGAATTCCTTAGTAGAAATCATGCCCATTGCCAAGAGCATACAGCATTCAGGCGCTTTGCGCAGCAATGGAAAGCAATTCTTTAGTAGAAATCATGCGCATTGCCGATAGCATCAATCATTCAGATGCTATGCGCCGCAATGGGAAGCAATTCCTAAGTAGAAATCATGTTCATTGTCGATGGCATCAGTCATTCAGGCGCTTGGCGCCGCAATGGGAAGGAATTCCTTAGTATAAATCATGCCCATTCCCGATGGCATCGATCATTCAGACGCTTGGCGCCGCCATGGGAAGGAATTCCTTAGTAGAAATCATGCCCATCGCCGATGTCATCAATCATTCAAACGCTTGCCGCATCATTGGGAAGCAATTTCCGATTAGAAATCATGCCCATTGCCGATGGCATCAATCATTCAGACGCTTGCCGCCGCAATGGAAAGCAATTACTTAGTAGAAATCAGGCGCATTCCTGATAGCATCAATTATTCAGATGCTTTAGGCCGCAATTGGAAGCAATTCCTTAGTAGAAATCATGCCCATTGCCGATAGCATCAATCATTCAGGCGCTTTGCGCAGCAGTAGGACGCAAGTCCTTTGGAGAAATCATGCGCCTTGCCGATAGGGTCAATCATTCAGATGCTTTGCGCCGCAATGGGAAGCAATTCCTTAGTAGCAGTCATGCATATTGTCGATAGCATCAACCATTCAGACGCTTGGCGCCGCTATGAGAAGCAATTCCTTACCAAAAGTCATTCGCATTGCCGATAGCATCGGTCATTCTGACGCTTGGCGCCGCAATGGGAAGCAATTCCTTATTAGAAATCATGCCCATTGCCAAGTGCATACAGCATCTAGGCGCTTTGCGCAGCAATGGGAAGCAATTCTTTGGTAGAAATCATGCGCATTGCCGATAGCATCAATCATTCAGATGGTATGCGCCGCAATGGGAAGCAATTCCTTAGTAGAAATCATGCTCATTGTCGATGGCATCAATCATTCACACGCTTGACGCCGCAATGGGAAGGAATTCCTTAGTATAAATCATGCTCATTCCCGATGGCATCGATCATTCAGACGCTTGGCGCCGCCATGGGAAGCAATTCCTTAGAAGCAGTCATGCATATTGCCGATAGCATCAACCATTCAGACGCTTGGCGCCGCTATGAGAAGCAATTCCTTACCAAAAATCATTCGCATTGCCGATAGCATCTGTCATTCAGACGCTTGGCGCCGCAATGGGAAGCAATTCCTTAGTAGAAATCATGCCCATTGCCAAGAGCATACAGCATTCAGGCGCTTTGCGCAGCAATGGAAAGCAATTCTTTAGTAGAAATCATGCGCATTACCGATAGCATCAATCATTCAGATGCTATGCGCCGCAATGGGAAGCAATTCCTAAGTAGAAATCATGTTCATTGTCGATGGCATCAGTCATTCAGACGCTTGGCGCCGCAAAGGGAAGGAATTCCTTAGTATAAATCATGCCCATTCCCGATGGCATCGATCATTCAGACGCTTGGCGCCGCCATGGGAAGGAATTCCTTAGTAGAAATCATGCGCATTGCTGATAGCATCAATCATTCAGATGCTTTGCGCCGTAATTGGAAGCAATTCCTTAGTAGAAATCATGCCCATTGCCTATAGCATCAATCATTCAAGCGCTTTGCGCAGCAGTAGGACGCAAGTCCTTTGGAGAAAGCATGCGCATTGCCGATAGGGTCAATCTTTCAGATGCTTTGCGCCGCAATGGGAAGGAATTCCATAGCAGCATGCATATTGTCGATAGCATCAACCATTCAGACGCTTGGCGCCGCTATGAGAAGCAATTCCTTACCAAAAGTCATTCGCATTTGCCGATAGCATCGGTCATTCAGACGCTTGGCGCCGCAATGGGAAGCAATTCCTTAGTAGAAATCATGCCCATTGCCATGAGCATACAGCATTCAGGCGCTTTGCGCAGCAATGGGAAGCAATTCTTTAGTAGAAATCATGCGCATTGCCGATAGCATCAATCATTCAGATGGTATGCGCCGCAATGGGAAGCAATTCCTTAGTAGAAATCATGCTCATTGTCGATGGCATCAATCATTCACACGCTTGACGCCGCAATGGGAAGGAATTCCTTAGTATAAATCATGCTCATTCCCGATGGCATCGATCATTCAGACGCTTGGCGCCGCCATGGGAAGCAATTCCTTAGAAGCAGTCATGCATATTGCCGATGGCATCAATCATTCAAACGCTTGCCGCAACATTGGGAAGCAATTTCGGATTAGAAATCATGCCCATTGCCGATGGCATAAATCATTCAGACGCTTGGCGCCGTAATGGAAAGCAATTCCTTAATAGAAATCATGCGCATTGCTGATAGCATCAATCATTCAGATGCTTTGCGCCGTAATTGGAAGCAATTCCTGAGTAGAAATCATGCCCATTGCCTATAGAATCAATCATTCAAGCGCTTTGCGCAGCAGTAGGACGCAAGTCCTTTGCAGAAAGCATGCGCATTGCCGATAGGGTCAATCTTTCAGATGCTTTGCGCCGCAATGGGAAGGAATTCCATAGCAGCATGCATATTGTCGATAGCATCAACCATTCAGACGCTTGGCGCCGCTATGAGAAGCAATTCCTTACCAAAAGTCATTCGCATTGCCGATAGCATCGGTCATTCAGACGCTTGGCGCCGCAATGGGAAGCAATTCCTTAGTAGAAATCATGCCCATTGCCAAGAGCATACAGCATTCAGGCGCTTTGCGCAGCAATGGGAAGCAATTCTTTAGTAGAAATCATGCGCATTGCCGATAGCATCAATCATTCAGATGGTATGCGCCGCAATGGGAAGCAATTCCTTAGTAGAAATCATGCTCATTGTCGATGGCATCAATCATTTACACGCTTGACGCCGCAATGGGAAGGAATTCCTTAGTATAAATCATGCTCATTCCCGATGGCATCGATCATTCAGATGCTTGGCGCCGCCATGGGAAGCAATTCCTTAGAAGCAGTCATGCATATTGCCGATAGCATCAACCATTCAGACGCTTGGCGCCGCTATGAGAAGCAATTCCTTACCAAAAATCATTCGCATTGCCGATAGCATCTGTCATTCAGACGCTTGGCGCCGCAATGGGAAGCAATTCCTTAGTAGAAATCATGCCCATTGCCAAGAGCATACAGCATTCAGGCGCTTTGCGCAGCAATGGAAAGCAATTCTTTAGTAGAAATCATGCGCATTGCCGATAGCATCAATCATTCAGATGCTATGCGCCGCAATGGGAAGCAATTCCTAAGTAGAAATCATGTTCATTGTCGATGGCATCAGTCATTCAGACGCTTGGCGCCGCAATGGGAAGGAATTCCTTAGTATAAATCATGCCCATTCCCGATGGCATCGATCATTCAGACGCTTGGCGCCGCCATGGGAAGGAATTCCTTAGTAGAAATCATGCCCATCGCCGATGTCATCAATCATTCAAACGCTTGCCGCATCATTGGGAAGCAATTTCCGATTAGAAATCATGCCCATTGCCGATGGCATCAATCATTCAGACGCTTGCCGCCGCAATGGAAAGCAATTACTTAGTAGAAATCAGGCGCATTCCTGATAGCATCAATTATTCAGATGCTTTAGGCCGCAATTGGAAGCAATTCCTTAGTAGAAATCATGCCCATTGCCGATAGCATCAATCATTCAGGCGCTTTGCGCAGCAGTAGGACGCAAGTCCTTTGGAGAAATCATGCGCCTTGCCGATAGGGTCAATCATTCAGATGCTTTGCGCCGCAATGGGAAGCAATTCCTTAGTAGCAGTCATGCATATTGTCGATAGCATCAACCATTCAGACGCTTGGCGCCGCTATGAGAAGAAATTCCTTACCAAAAGTCATTCGTATTGCCGATAGCATCGGTCATTCTGACGCTTGGCGCCGCAATGGGAAACAATTCCTTAGTAGAAATCATGCCCATTGCCAAGTGCATACAGCATCCAGGCGCTTTGCGCAGCAATGGGAAGCAATTCTTTAGTAGAAATCATGCGCATTGCCGATAGCATCAATCATTCAGATGGTATGCGCCGCAATGGGAAGCAATTCCTTAGTAGAAATCATGCTCATTGTCGATGGCATCAATCATTCACACGCTTGACGCCGCAATGGGAAGGAATTCCTTAGTATAAATCATGCTCATTCTCGATGGCATCGATCATTCAGACGCTTGGCGCCGCCATGGGAAGCAATTCCTTAGAAGCAGTCATGCATATTGCCGATAGCATCAACCATTCAGACGCTTGGCGCCGCTATGAGAAGCAATTCCTTACCAAAAATCATTCGCATTGCCGAGAGCATCTGTCATTCAGACGCTTGGCGCCGCAATGGGAAGCAATTCCTTAGTAGAAATCATGCCCATTGCCAAGAGCATACAGCATTCAGGCGCTTTGCGCAGCAATGGAAAGCAATTCTTTAGTAGAAATCATGCGCATTGCCGATAGCATCAATCATTCAGATGCTATGCGCCGCAATGGGAAGCAATTCCTAAGTAGAAATCATGTTCATTGTCGATGGCATCAGTCATTCGGACGCTTGGCGCTGCAAAGGGAAGGAATTCCTTAGTATAAATCATGCCCATTCCCGATGGCATCGATCATTCAGACGCTTGGCGCCGCCATGGGTAGGAATTCCTTAGTAGAAATCATGCGCATTGCTGATAGCATCAATCATTCAGATGCTTTGCGCCGTAATTGGAAGCAATTCCTTAGTAGAAATCATGCCCATTGCCTATAGCATCAATCATTCAAGCGCTTTGCGCAGCAGTAGGACGCAAGTCCTTTGGAGAAAGCATGCGCATTGCCGATAGGGTCAATCTTTCAGATGCTTTGCGCCGCAATTGGAAGGAATTCCATAGCAGCACTCATGCATATTGTCGATAGCATCAACCATTCAGACGCTTGGCGCCGCTATGAGAAGCAATTCCTTACCAAAAGTCATTCGCATTGCCGATAGCATCGGTCATTCTGACGCTTGGCGCCGCAATGGGAAGCAATTCCTTAGTAGAAATCATGCCCATTGCCAAGAGCATACAGCATTCAGGCGCTTTGCGCAGCAATGGGAAGCAATTCTTTAGTAGAAATCAATCGCATTGCCGATAGCATCAATGATTCAGATGGTATGCGCCGCAATGGGAAGCAATTCCTTAGTAGAAATCATGCTCATTGTCGATGGCATCAATCATTCACACGCTTAACGCCGCAATGGGAAGGAATTCCTTAGTATAAATCATGCTCATTCCCGATGGCATCGATCATTCAGACGCTTGTCGCCGCCATGGGAAGCAATTCCTTAGAAGCAGTCATGCATATTGCCGATGGCATCAACCATTCAGACGCTTGGCGCCGCTATGAGAAGCAATTCCTTACCAAAAATCATTCGCATTGCCGATAGCATCTGTCATTCAGACGCTTGGCGCCGCAATGGGAAGCAATTCCTTAGTAGAAATCATGCCCATTGCCAAGAGCATACAGCATTCAGGCGCTTTGCGCAGCAATGGAAAGCAATTCTTTAGTAGAAATCATGCGCATTGCCGATAGCATCAATCATTCAGATGCTATGCGCCGCAATGGGAAGCAATTCCTAAATAGAAATCATGTTCATTGTCGATGGCATCAGTCATTCAGACGCTTGGCGCCGCAATGGGAAGGAATTCCTTAGTATAAATCATGCCCATTCCCGATGGCATCGATCATTCAGACGCTTGGCGCCGCCATGGGAAGCAATTCCTTAGAAGCAGTCATGCATATTGCCGATAGCATCAACCATTCAGACGCTTGGCGCCGCTATGAGAAGCAATTCCTTACCAAAAATCATTCGCATTGCCGATAGCGTCTGTCATTCAGACGCTTGGCGCCGCAATGGGAAGCAATTCCTTAGTAGAAATCATGCCCATTGCCAAGAGCATACAGCATTCAGGCGCTTTGCGCAGCAATGGAAAGCAATTCTTTAGTAGAAATCATGCGCATTGCCGATAGCATCAATCATTCAGATGCTATGCGCCGCAATGGGAAGCAATTCCTAAGTAGAAATCATGTTCATTGTCGATGGCATCAGTCATTCAGACGCTTGGCGCCGCAATGGGAAGGAATTCCTTAGTATAAATCATGCCCATTCCCGATGGCATCGATCATTCAGACGCTTGGCGCCGCCATGGGAAGCAATTCCTTAGAAGCAGTCATGCATATTGCCGATAGCATCAACCATTCAGACGCTTGGCGCCGCTATGAGAAGCAATTCCTTACCAAAAATCATTCGCATTGCCGATAGCATCTGTCATTCAGACGCTTGGCGCCGCAATTCTTTAGTAGAAATCATGCGCATTGCCGAGCATACAGCATTCAGGCGCTTTGCGCAGCAATGGAAAGCAATTCTTTAGTAGAAATCATGCGCATTGCCGATAGCATCAATCATTCAGATGCTATGCGCCGCAATGGGAAGCAATTCCTTAGTAGAAATCATGCTCATTGTCGATGGCATCAATCATTCACACGCTTGACGCCGCAATGGGAAGGAATTCCTTAGTATAAATCATGCTCATTCCCGATGGCATCGATCATTCAGACGCTTGGCGCCGCCATTGGAAGCAATTCCTTAAAAGCAGTCATGCATATTGCCGATAGCATCAACCATTCAGACGCTTGGCGCCGCTATGAGAAGCAATTCCTTACCAAAAATCATTCGCATTGCCGAAATCATCTGTCATTCAGACGCTTGGCGCCGCAATGGGAAGCAATTCCTTAGTAGAAATCATGCCCATTGCCAAGAGCATACAGCATTCAGGCGCTTTGCGCAGCAATGGAAAGCAATTCTTTAGTAGAAATCATGCGCATTGCCGATAGCATCAATCATTCAGATGCTATGCGCCGCAATGGGAAGCAATTCCTAAGTAGAAATCATGTTCATTGTCGATGGCATCGGTCATTCAGACGCTTGGCGCCGCAAAGGGAAGGAATTCCTTAGTATAAATCATGCCCATTCCCGATGGCATCGATCATTCAGACGCTTGGCGCCGCCATGGGAAGGAATTCCTTAGTAGAAATCATGCGCATTGCTGATAGCATCAATCATTCAGATGCTTTGCGCCGTAATTGGAAGCAATTCCTTAGTAGAAATCATGCCCATTGCCTATAGCATCAATCATTCAAGCGCTTTGCGCAGCAGTTGGACGCAAGTCCTTTGGAGAAAGCATGCGCATTGCCGATAGGGTCAATCTTTCAGATGCTTTGCGCCGCAATTGGAAGGAATTCCATAGCAGCACTCATGCATATTGTCGATAGCATCAACCATTCAGACGCTTGGCGCCGCTATGAGAAGCAATTCCTTACCACAAATCATTCGCATAGCCGATAGCATCTGTCATTCAGACGCTTGGCGCCGCAATGGGAAGCAATTCCTTAGTAGAAATCATGCCCATTGCCAAGAGCATACAGCATTCAGGCGCTTTGCGCAGCAATGGAAAGCAATTCTTTAGTAGAAATCATGCGCATTGCCGATAGCATCAATCATTCAGATGCTATGCGCCGCAATGGGAAGCAATTCCTAAGTAGAAATGATGTTCATTGTCGATGGCATCAGTCATTCAGACGCTTGGCGCCGCAATGGGAAGGAATTCCTTAGTATAAATCATGCCCATTCCCGATGGCATCGATCATTCAGACGCTTGGCGCCGCCATGGGAAGGAATTCCTTAGTAGAAATCATGCCCATCGCCGATGTCATCAATCATTCAAAGGCTTGCCGCATCATTGCGAAGCAATTTCCGATTAGAAATCATGCCCATTGCCGATGGCATCAATCATTCAGACGCTTGCCGCCGCAATGGAAAGCAACTACTTAGTAGAAATCATGCGAATTCCTGATAGCATCAATTATTCAGATGCTTTAGGCCGCAATTGGAAGCAATTCCTTAGTAGAAATCATGCCCATTGCCGATACTGCGCAGCAGTAGGACGCAAGTCCTTTGGAGAGATCATGCGCCTTGCCCATAGGGTCAATCATTCAGATGCTTTGCGCCGCAATGGGAAGCAATTCCTTAGTAGCAGTCATGCATATTGTCGATAGCATCAACCATTCAGACGCTTGGCGCCGCAATGGGAAGCAATTCCTTAGAAGAAATCATGCCCATTGCCAAGAGCATACAGCATTCGGGCGCTTTGCGCAGCAATGGGAAGCAATTCTTTAGTAGAAATTATGCGCATTGCCGATAGCATCATTCATTCAGATGGTATGCGCCGCAAGGGGTAGCAATTCCTTAGTAGAAATCATGTTCATTGCCGATGGCATCAATCATTCAAACGCTTACCGCATCATTCGGAAGCAATTTCGGATTAGAAATCATGCCCATTGCCGATGGCATCAATCATTCAGAGGCTTGGCGCCGTAATGGAAAGCAATTCCTTAGTAGAAATCATGCGCATTGCTGATAGCATCAATCATTCAGATGCTTTACGCCGCAATTGGAAGCAATTCCTTAGTAGAAATCATGCCCATTGCCTATAGCATCAATGATTCAGGCGCTTTGCGCAGCAGTAGGACGCAAGTCCTTTGGAGAAAGCATGCGCATTGCCGATAGGGTCAATCATTCAGATGCTTTGCGCCGCAATGGGAAGCAATTCCTTAGTAGCAGTCGTGCATATTGCCGTTAGCATCAACCATTCAGACGCTTGGCGCCGCTATGAGAAGCAATTCCTTACCAAAAGTCATTCGCATTGCCGATAGCATCTGTCATTCAGACGCTTGGCGCCGCAATGAGAAGCAATTCCTTAGTAGAAATTATGCCCATTGCCAAGAGCATACAGCATTCAGGCGCTTTGCGCAGCAATGGGAAGAAATTCTTTAGTAGAAATCATGCGCATTGCCGATAGCATCAATCATTCACACGCTTGGCGCCGCAATGGGTAGGAATTCCTTAGTATAAATCATGCCCATTTCCGATGGCATCGATCATTCAGACGCTTGGCGCCGCCATGGGAAGCAGTTCCTTAGTTTAAATCATGCCCATCGCCGATGGCATCAATCATTCAAACGCTTGCCGCATCATTGGGAAGCAATTTCGGATTAGAAATCATGCCCATTGCCGATGGCATAAATCATTCAGACGCTTGGCGCCGTAAAGGAAAGCAATTCTTTAGTAGAAACCATGCGCATTGCTGAGAGCATCAATCATTCAGATGCTTTGCGCCGTAATTGGAAGCAATTCCTTAGTAGAAATCATGCCCATTGCCTATAGCATCAATCATTCAAGCGCTTTGCGCAGCAGTAGGACGCAAGTCCTTTGGAGAAAGCATGCGCATTGCCGATAGGGTCAATCTTTCAGATGCTTTGCGCCGCAATTGGAAGGAATTCCATAGCAGCACTCATGCATATTCTCGATAGCATCAACCATTCAGACGCTTGGCGCCGCTATGAGAAGCAATTCCTTACCAAAAGCAATTCCTTAGTAGAAATCATGCTCATTGTCTATGGCATCAATCATTCACACGCTTGACGCCGCAATGGGAAGGAATTCCTTAGTATAAATCATGCTCATTCCCGATGGCATCGATCATTCAGACGCTTGGCGCCGCAATGGGAAGCAATTCCTTATAAGCAGTCATGCATATTGCCGATAGCATCAACCATTCAGACACTTGGCGCCGCTATGAGAAGCAATTCCTTACCAAAAATCATTCGCATTGCCGATAGCATCTGTCATTCAGACGCTAGGCGCCGCAATGGGAAGCAATTCCTTAGTAGAAATCATGCCCATTGCCAAGAGCATACAGCATTCAGGCGCTTTGCGCAGCAATGGAAAGCAATTCTTTAGTAGAAATCATGCGCATTGCCGATAGCATCAATCATTCAGATGCTATGCGCCGCAATGGGAAGCAATTTCTAAGTAGAAATCATGTTCATTGTCGATGGCATCAGTCATTCAGACGCTTGGCGCCGCAATGGGAAGGAATTCTTAGTATAAATCATGCCCATTCCCGATGGCATCGATCATTCAGACGCTTGGCGCCGCCATGGGAAGGAATTCCTTAGTAGAAATCATGCGCATTGCTGATAGCATCAATCATTTAGATGCTTTGCGCCGTAATTGGAAGCAATTCCTTAGTAGAAATCATGCCCATTGCCTATAGCATCAATCATTCAAGCGCTTTGCGCAGCAGTAGGACGGAAGTCCTTTGGAGAAAGCATGCGCATTGCCGATAGGGTCAATCTTTCAGATGCTTTGCGCCGCAATGGGAAGGAATTCCATAGCAGCACTCATGCATATTGACGATAGCATCAGCCATTCAGACGCTTGGCGCCGCTATGAGAAGCAATTCCTTACCAAAAGTCATTCGCATTGCCGATAGCATCGGTCATTCTGACGCTTGGCGCCGCAATGGGAAGCAATTCCTTAGTAGAAATTATGCCCATTGCCAAGAGCATACAGCATTCAGGCGCTTTGCGCGGCAATGGGAAGCAATTCTTTAGTAGAAATCATGCGCATTGCCGATAGCATTAATCATTCAGATGGTATGCGCCGCAATGGGAAGCAATTCCTTAGTAGAAATCATGCTCATTGTCGATGGCATCAATCATTCACTCGCTTGACGCCGCAATGGGAAGGAATTCCTTAGTATAAATCATGCTCATTCCCGATGGCATCGATCATTCAGACGCTTGGCGCCGCCATGGGAAGCAATTCCTTAGAAGCAGTCATGCATATTGCCGATAGCATCAACCATTCAGACGCTTGGCGCCGCTATGAGAAGCAATTCCTTACCAAAAATCATTCGCATTGCCGATAGCATCTGTCATTCAGACGCTTGGCGCCGCAATGGGAAGGAATTCCTTAGTAGAAATCATGCCCATTGCCAAGAGCATACAGCATTCAGGCGCTTTGCGCAGCAATGGAAAGCAATTCTTTAGTAGAAATCATGCGCATTGCCGATAGCATCAATCATTCAGATGCTATGCGCCGCAATGGAAAGCAATTCCTAAGTAGAAATCATGTTCATTGTCTATGGCATCAGTCATTCTGACGCTTGGCGCCGCAATGGGAAGGAATTCCTTAGTATAAATCATGCCCATTCCCGATGGCATCGATCATTCAGACGCTTGGCGCCGCCATGGAAAGGAATTCCTTAGTAGAAATCATGCCCATCGCCGATGTCATTAATCATTCAAACGCTTGCCGCATCATTGGGAAGCAATTTACGATTAGAAATCATGCCCATTGCCGATGGCATCAATCATTCAGACGCTTGCCGCCGCAATGGAAAGCAATTACTTAGTAGAAATCATGCGCATTCCTGATAGCATCAATTATTCAGATGCTTTAGGCCGCAATTGGAAGCAATTACTTAGTAGAAATCATACCCATTGGCGATAGCGTCAATCATTCAGGCGCTTTGCGCAGCAGTAGGATGCAAGTCCTTTGGAGAAATCATGCGCCTTGCCGATAGGGTCAATCATTCAGATGCTTTGCGCCGCAATGGGAAGCAATTCCTTAGTAGCAGTCATGCATATTGTCGATAGCATCAACCATTCAGAAGCTTGGCGCCGCAATGGGAAGCAATTCCTTAGAAGAAATCATGCCCATTGCCAAGAGCATACAGCATTCATGCGCTTTGCGCGGCAATGGGAAGCAATTCTTTAGTAGAAATCATGCGCATTGCCGATAGCATCAATCATTCAGATGGTATGCGCCGAAAGGGGTAGGAATTCCTTAGTAGAAATCATGCCCATTGCGGATGGCTTCGATCATTCAGACGCTTGGCGCCGCAATGGGAAGCAATTCCTTAGTAGAAATCACGCCCATTGCCTATTGCATCTGTCATTCAGACTGTTGGCGCCGTAATGGGAAGCAACTCTTTAATAGAAATCATGCCCATTGCCGATGGCATGAATCATTCAAACGCTTTCCTCATCTATGGGAAGCAATTTCGTCGTAGAACTCATGCCCATTGCCGATGGCATGAATCATTCAGACGCTTGGCGGCGCAATGGAAAGCAATTCCTTAGTAGAAGTCATGGGTATTGCCGACAGCATCAATCATTCAGACGCTTGGCGCCTCAATGGGACGCAATTCCTTAGTAGAAGTCATGCGCATTGCCGATAGCATCGATCATTCAGACGCTTGGCGCCGCAATGGGAAACAATTCCATAGTAGAAATCATGTGCATTGCCGATGGCATCAGTCATTCAGAGGCTTGGCGCCGCAATGGGAAGCAATTCCTTAGTAGAAATCATGTTCATTGTCGATGCCATCAATTATTCAGATGCTTGACGCCGCTATGGGAAGGATTTCATTAGTAGAAATCATGCCCATTGCCGATTCCATCGCTCATTCAGACGCTTGGCGCCGCAATGGGAAGCAATTCCTTAGTAGAAATCATGCCCATTGCCGAAAGCATCAATCATTCAGATGCTTTTCGCCGCAATGGGATGCAATTTCTTAGTAGAAATCATGTTCATTGTCGATGGCATCAATCATTCAGACGCTTGGCGCCGCAATGGGAAGGAATTCCTTAGTATAAATCATGCCCATCGCCGATGGCATCAATCATTCAAACGCTTGCCGCATCATTGGGAAGCAATTTCGGATTAGAAATCATGCCCATTGCCGATGGCATCAATCATTCAGAAGCTTGGCGCCGCAATTGGAATCAATTCCTTAGTAGAAATCATGCCCATTGCCTATAGCATCAATGATTCAGGCGCTTTGCGCAGCAGTAGGACGCAAGTCCTTTGGAGAAATCATGCGCATTGCCGATAGGGTCAATCATTCAGATGCTTTGCGCCGCAATGGGAAGCAATTCCTTAGTAGCAGTCATGCATATTGCCGATAGCATCAACCATTCAGACGCTTGGCGCCGCAATGAGAAGCAATTCCTTACCAAAAGTCATTCGCATTGCCGATAGCATCTGTCATTCAGACGCTTGGCGCCGCAATGGGAAGCAATTCCTTAGTAGAAATCATGCCCACTGCCAAGAGCATACAGCATTCAGGCGCTTTGCGCAGCAACGGGAAGCAATTCTTTAGTAGAAATCATGCGCATTGCCGATAGCATCAATCATTCAGATGGTATGCGCCGCAATGGGAAGCAATTTCTTAGTGGAAATCAGACCCATTGCCGATGGCATCAATCGGTTAGACGCATGGCGCCGCCATGGGATGGAATACCTTAGTAGGAATCATGCCCATTGCCGATGGCATCGATCATTCAGACGCTTCGCGACGCAATGGAAAGCAATTCGTTAGTATAAATCATGTTCATTGTTGATGCCATGAATTATTCAGATGCTTGGCGTCGCTATGGGAAGGAATTCATTAGTAGAAATCATGCCCATTGCGGATGGCTTCGATCATTCAGACGCTTGGCGCCGCAATGGGAAGCAATTCCTTAGTAGAAATCACGCCCATTGCCTATTGCATCTGTCATTCAGACGGTTGGCGCCGCAATGGGAAGCAACTCTTTAATAGAAATCATGCCCATTGCCGATGGCATGAATCATTCAAACGCTTTCCGCATGAATGGGAAGCAATTTCGTCGTAGAACTCATGCCCATTGCCGATGGCATGAATCATTCAGACGCTTGGCGCCGCAATAGAAAGCAGTTCCTTAGTAGAAGTCATGGGTATTGCCGACAGCATCAATCATTCAGACGCTTGGCGCCTCAATGGGACGCAATTCCTTAGTAGAAGTCATGCGCATTGCCGATAGCATCGATCATTCAGACGCTTGGCGCCGCAATGGGACGCAATTCCATAGTAGAAATCATGTGCATTGCCGATGGCATCAATCATTCAGACGCTTGGCGCCGTAATGGGAAGCAATTCCTTAGTATAAATCATGCCCATTCCCGATGGCATCGATCATTCAGACGCTTGGCGCCGCCATGGGAATGAATTCCTTAGTAGAAATCATGCCCATCGCCGATGGCATCAATCATTCAAACGCTTGCCGCATCATTGGGAAGCAATTTCGGATTAGAAATCATGCCCATTGCCGATGGCATCAATCATTCAGAAACTTGGCGCCGCAATTGGAATCAATTCCTTAGTAGAAATCATGCCCATTGCCTATAGCATCAATGATTCAGGCGCTTTGCGCAGCAGTAGGACGCAAGTCCTTTGGAGAAATCATGCGCATTGCCGATAGGGTCAATGATTCAGATGTTTTGCGCCGCAATGGGAAGCAATTCCTTAGTAGCAGTCATGCATATTGCCGATAGCATCAACCATTCAGACGCTTGGCGCCGCAATGAGAAGCAATTCCTTACCAAAAGTCATTCGCATTGCCGATACATCTGTCATTCAGACGCTTGGCGCCGCAATGGGAAGCAATTCCTTAGTAGAAATCATGCCCATTGCCGAAAGCATCAATCATTCAGATGCTTTTCGCCGCAATGGGATGCAATTTCTTAGTAGAAATCATGTTCATTGTCGATGGCATCAATCATTCAGATGCTTGGCGCCGCAATGGGAAGGAATTCCTTAGTATAAATCATGCCCATTGCCGATGGCATCGATCATTCAGACGCTTGGCGCCGCCATGGGAAGGAATTCCTTAGTAGAAATCATGCCCATCGCCGATGGCATCAATCATTCAAACGCTTGCCGCATCATTGGGAAGCAATTTCGGATTAGAAATCATGCCCATTGCCTATGGCATCAATCATTCAGAAGCTTCGCGCCGTAATGGAAAGCAATTCCTTAGTAGAAATCATGCGCATTGCTGATAGCATCAATCATTCAGATGCTTTGCGCCGCAATTGGAAGCAATTCCTTAGTAGAAATCATGCCCATTGCCTATAGCATCAGTGATTCAGGCGCTTTGCGCAGCAGTAGGACGCAAGTCCTTTGGAGAAAGCATGCGCATTGCCGATAGGGTCAATCTTTCAGATGCTTTGCGCCGCAATGGGAAGGAATTCCGAAGCAGCACTCATGCATATTGTCGATAGCATAAACCATTCAGACGCTTGGCGCCGCTATGAGAAGCAATTCCTTACCAAAAGTTATTCGCATTGCCGATAGCATCGGTCATTCTGACGCTTGGCGCCGCAATGGGAAGCAATTCCTTAGTAGAAATCATGCCCATTGCCAAGAGCATACAGCATTCAGGCGCTTTGCGCAGCAATGGGAAGCAATTCTTTGGTAGAAATCATGCGCATTGCCGATAGCATCAATCATTCAGATGGTATGCGCCGCAATAGGAAGCAATTCCTTAGTAGAAATCATGCTCATTGTCGATGGCATCAATCACTCACACGCTTGACGCCGCAATGGGAAGGAATTCCTTAGTATAAATCATGCTCATTCCCGATGGCATCGATCATTCAGAAGCTTGGCGCCGCCATGGGAAGCAATTCCTTAGAAGCAGTCATGCATATTGCCGATAGCATCAACCATTCAGACGCTTGGCGCCGCTATGAGAAGCAATTCCTTACCAAAAATCATTCGCATTGCCGATAGCATCTGTCATTCAGACGCTTGGCGCCGCAATGGGAAGCAATTCCTTAGTAGAAATCATGCCGATTGCCAAGAGCATACAGCATTCAGGCGCTTTGCGCAGCAATGGAAAGCAATTCTTTAGTAGAAATCATGCGCATCGCCGATAGCATCAATCATTCAGATGCTATGCGCCGCAATGGGAAGCAATTCCTAAGTAGAAATCATGTTCCTTGTCGATGGCATCAGTCATTCAGACGCTTGGTGCCGCAATGGGAGGAATTCCTTAGTATAAATCATGCCCATTCCCGATGGCATCGATCATTCAGACACTTGGCGCCGCCATGGGAAGGAATTCCTTAGTAGAAATCATGCCCATCGCCGATGTCATCAATCATTCAAACGCTTGCCGCATCATTGGGAAGCAATTTCGGATTAGAAATCATGCCCATTGCCGATGGCATCCATCATTCAGACGCTTGCCGCCGCAATGGAAAGCAATTACTTAGTAGAAATCATGCGCATTCCTGATAGCATCAATTATTCAGATGCTTTAGGCCGCAATTGGAAGCAATTACTTAGTAGAAATCATACCCATTGGCGATAGCATCAATCATTCAGGCGCTTTGCGCAGCAGTAGGACGCAAGTCCTTTGGAGAAAGCATGCGCATTGCCGATAGGGTCAATCTTTCAGATGCTTTGCGCCGCAATTGGAAGGAATTCCATAGCAGCACTCATGCATATTGTCGATAGCATCAACCATTCAGACGCTTGGCGCCGCTATGAGATGCAATTCCTTACCAAAAGTCATTCGCATAGCCGATAGCATCTGTCATTCAGACGCTTGGCGCCGCAATGGGAAGCAATTCCTTAGTAGAAATCATGCCCATTGCCAAGAGCATACAGCATTCAGGCGCTTTGCGCAGCAATGGGAAGCAATTCTTTAGTAGAAATCATCAGGCGCTTTGCGCAGCAGTAGGACGCAAGTCCTTTGGAGAAAGCATGCGCCTTGCCGATAGGGTCAATCATTCAGATGCTTTGCGCCGCAATGGGAAGCAATTCCTTAGTAGCAGTCATGCATATTGTCGATCGCATCAACCATTCAGAAGCTTGGCGCCGCAATGCGAAGCAATTCCTTAGAAGAAATCATGCCCATTGCCAAGAGCATACAGCATTCAGGCGCTTTGCGCAGCAATGGGAAGCAATTCTTTAGTAGAAATCATGCGCATTGCCGATAGCATCAATCATTCAGATGGTATGCGCCGAAAGGGGTAGGAATTCCTTAGTAGAAATCATGCCCATTGCGGATGGCTTCGATCATTCAGACGCTTGGCGCCGCAATGGGAAGCAATTCCTTAGTAGAAATCACGCCCATTGCCTATTGCATCTGTCATTCAGACTGTTGGCGCCGCAATGGGAAGCAACTCTTTAATAGAAATCATGCCCATTGCCGATGGCATGAATCATTCAAACGCTTTCCTCATCTATGGGAAGCAATTTCGTCGTAGAACTCATGCCCATTGCCGATGGCATGAATCATTCAGACGCTTGGCGGCGCAATGGAAAGCAATTCCTTAGTAGAAGTCATGGGTATTGCCGACAGCATCAATCATTCAGACGCTTGGCGCCTCAATGGGACGCAATTCCTTAGTAGAAGTCATGCGCATTGCCGATAGCATCGATCATTCAGACGCTTGGCGCCGCAATGGGAAACAATTCCATAGTAGAAATCATGTGCATTGCCGATGGCATCAGTCATTCAGAGGCTTGGCGCCGCAATGGGAAGCAATTCCTTAGTAGAAATCATGTTCATTGTCGATGCCATCAATTATTCAGATGCTTGACGCGCTATGGGAAGGATTTCATTAGTAGAAATCATGCCCATTGCCGATTCCATCGCTCATTCAGACGCTTGGCGCCGCAATGGGAAGCAATTCCTTAGTAGAAATCATGCCCATTGCCGAAAGCATCAATCATTCAGATGCTTTTCGTCGCAATGGGATGCAATTTCTTAGTAGAAATCATGTTCATTGTCGATGGCATCAATCATTCAGACGCTTGGCGCCGCAATGGGAAGGAATTCCTTAGTATAAATCATGCCCATTCCCGATGGCATCGATCATTCAGACGCTTGGCGCCGCCATGGGAATGAATTCCTTAGTAGAAATCATGCCCATCGCCGATGGCATCAATCATTCAAACGCTTGCCGCATCATTGGGAAGCAATTTCGGATTAGAAATCATGCCCATTGCCGATGGCATCAATCATTCAGAAGCTTGGCGCCGCAATTGGAATCAATTCCTTAGTAGAAATCATGCCCATTGCCTATAGCATCAATGATTCAGGCGCTTTGCGCAGCAGTAGGACGCAAGTCCTTTGGAGAAATCATGCGCATTGCCGATAGGGTCAATCATTCAGATGCTTTGCGCCGCAATGGGAAGCAATTCCTTAGTAGCAGTCATGCATATTGCCGATAGCATCAACCATTCAGACGCTTGGCGCCGCAATGAGAAGCAATTCCTTACCAAAAGTCATTCGCATTGCCGATAGCATCTGTCATTCAGACGCTTGGCGCCGCAATGGGAAGCAATTCCTTAGTAGAAATCATGCCCACTGCCAAGAGCATACAGCATTCAGGCGCTTTGCGCAGCAACGGGAAGCAATTCTTTAGTAGAAATCATGCGCATTGCCGATAGCATCAATTATTCAGATGGTATGCGCCGCAATGGGAAGCAATTTCTTAGTAGAAATCAGACCCATTGCCGATGGCATAAATCGGTTAGACGCATGGCGCCGCCATGGGATGGAATACCTTAGTAGGAATCATGCCCATTGCCGATGGCATCGATCATTCAGACGCTTCGCGACGCAATGGAAAGCAATTCGTTAGTAGAAATCATGTTCATTGTTGATGCCATGAATTATTCAGATGCTTGGCGTCGCTATGGGAAGGAATTCATTAGTAGAAATCATGCCCATTGCGGATGGCTTCGATCATTCAGACGCTTGGCGCCGCAATGGGAAGCAATTCCTTAGTAGAAATCACGCCCATTGCCTATTGCATCTGTCATTTAGACGGTTGGCGCCGCAATGGGAAGCAACTCTTTAATAGAAATCATGCCCATTGCCGATGGCATGAATCATTCAAACGCTTTCCGCATGAATGGGAAGCAATTTCGTCGTAGAACTCATGCCCATTGCCGATGGCATGAATCATTCAGACGCTTGGCGCCGCAATGGAAAGCAGTTCCTTAGTAGAAGTCATGGGTATTGCCGACAGCATCAATCATTCAGACGCTTGGCGCCTCAATGGGACGCAATTCCTTAGTAGAAGTCATGCGCATTGCCGATAGCATCGATCATTCAGACGCTTGGCGCCGCAATGGGACGCAATTCCATAGTAGAAATCATGTGCATTGCCGATGGCATCAATCATTCAGACGCTTGGCGCCGTAATGGGAAGGAATTCCTTAGTATAAATCATGCCCATTCCCGATGGCATCGATCATTCAGACGCTTGGCGCCGCCATGGGAATGAATTCCTTAGTAGAAATCATGCCCATCGGCGATGGCATCAATCATTCAAACGCTTGCCGCATCATTGGGAAGCAATTTCGGATTAGAAATCATGCCCATTGCCGATGGCATCAATCATTCAGAAACTTGGCGCCGCAATTGGAATCAATTCCTTAGTAGAAATCACGCCCATTGCCTATTGCATCTGTCATTTAGACGGTTGGCGCCGCAATGGGAAGCAACTCTTTAATAGAAATCATGCCCATTGCCGATGGCATGAATCATTCAAACGCTTTCCGCATGAATGGGAAGCAATTTCGTCGTAGAACTCATGCCCATTGCCGATGGCATGAATCATTCAGACGCTTGGCGCCGCAATGGAAAGCAGTTCCTTAGTAGAAGTCATGGGTATTGCCGACAGCATCAATCATTCAGACGCTTGGCGCCTCAATGGGACGCAATTCCTTAGTAGAAGTCATGCGCATTGCCGATAGCATCGATCATTCAGACGCTTGGCGCCGCAATGGGACGCAATTCCATAGTAGAAATCATGTGCATTGCCGATGGCATCAATCATTCAGACGCTTGGCGCCGTAATGGGAAGGAATTCCTTAGTATAAATCATGCCCATTCCCGATGGCATCGATCATTCAGACGCTTGGCGCCGCCATGGGAATGAATTCCTTAGTAGAAATCATGCCCATCGGCGATGGCATCAATCATTCAAACGCTTGCCGCATCATTGGGAAGCAATTTCGGATTAGAAATCATGCCCATTGCCGATGGCATCAATCATTCAGAAACTTGGCGCCGCAATTGGAATCAATTCCTTAGTAGAAATCATGCCCATTGCCTATAGCATCAATGATTCAGGCGCTTTGCGCAGCAGTAGGACGCAAGTCCTTTGGAGAAATCATGCGCATTGCCGATAGGGTCAAGCATTCAGATGCTTTGCGCCGCAATGGGAAGCAATTCCTTAGTAGCAGTCATGCATATTGCCGATAGCATCAACCATTCAGACGCTTGGCGCCGCAATGAGAAGCAATTCCTTACCAAAAGTCATTCGCATTGCCGATACATCTGTCATTCAGACGCTTGGCGCCGCAATGGGAAGCAATTCCTTAGTAGAAATCATGCCCATTGCCGAAAGCATCAATCATTCAGATGCTTTTCGCCGCAATGGGATGCAATTTCTTAGTAGAAATCATGTTCATTGTCGATGGCATCAATCATTCAGATGCTTGGCGCCGCAATGGGAAGGAATTCCTTAGTATAAATCATGCCCATTCCCGATGGCATCGATCATTCAGACGCTTGGCGCCGCCATGGGAAGGAATTCCTTAGTAGAAATCATGCCCATCGCCGATGGCATCAATCATTCAAACGCTTGCCGCATCATTGGGAAGCAATTTCGGATTAGAAATCATGCCCATTGACTATGGCATCAATCATTCAGAAGCTTCGCGCCGTAATGGAAAGCAATTCCTTAGTAGAAATCATGCGCATTGCTGATAGCATCAATCATTCAGATGCTTTGCGCCGCAATTGGAAGCAATTCCTTAGTAGAAATCATGCCCATTGCCTATAGCATCAATGATTCAGGCGCTTTGCGCAGCAGTAGGACGCAAGTCCTTTGGAGAAAGCATGCGCATTGCCGATAGGGTCAATCTTTCAGATGCTTTGCGCCGCAATGGGAAGGAATTCCATAGCAGCACTCATGCATATTGTCGATAGCATAAACCATTCAGACGCTTGGCGCCGCTATGAGAAGCAATTCCTTACCAAAAGTTATTCGCATTGCCGATAGCATCGGTCATTCTGACGCTTGGCGCCGCAATGGGAAGCAATTCCTTAGTAGAAATCATGCCCATTGCCAAGAGCATACAGCATTCGGGCGCTTTGCGCAGCAATGGGAAGCAATTCTTTAGTAGAAATCATGCGCATTGCCGATAGCATCAATCATTCAGATGGTATGCGCCGCAATGGGAAGCAATTCCTTAGTAGAAATCATGCTCATTGTCAATGGCATCAATCACTCACACGCTTGACGCCGCAATGGGAAGGAATTCCTTAGTATAAATCATGCTCATTCCCGATGGCATCGATCATTCAGAAGCTTGGCGCCGCCATGGGAAGCAATTCCTTAGAAGCAGTCATGCATATTGCCGATAGCATCAACCATTCAGACGCTTGGCGCCGCTATGAGAAGCAATTCCTTACCAAAAATCATTCGCATTGCCGAGAGCATCTGTCATTCAGACGCTTGGCGCCGCAATGGGAAGCAATTCCTTAGTAGAAATCATGCCCATTGCCAAGAGCATACAGCATTCAGGCGCTTTGCGCAGCAATGGAAAGCAATTCTTTAGTAGAAATCATGCGCATTGCCGATAGCATCAATCATTCAGATGCTATGCGCCGCAATGGGAAGCAATTCCTAAGTAGAAATCATGTTCATTGTCGATGGCATCAGTCATTCGGACGCTTGGCGCTGCAAAGGGAAGGAATTCCTTAGTATAAATCATGCCCATTCCCGATGGCATCGATCATTCAGACGCTTGGCGCCGCCATGGGTAGGAATTCCTTAGTAGAAATCATGCGCATTGCTGATAGCATCAATCATTCAGATGCTTTGCGCCGTAATTGGAAGCAATTCCTTAGTAGAAATCATGCCCATTGCCTATAGCATCAATCATTCAAGCGCTTTGCGCAGCAGTAGGACGCAAGTCCTTTGGAGAAAGCATGCGCATTGCCGATAGGGTCAATCTTTCAGATGCTTTGCGCCGCAATTGGAAGGAATTCCATAGCAGCACTCATGCATATTGTCGATAGCATCAACCATTCAGACGCTTGGCGCCGCTATGAGAAGCAATTCCTTACCAAAAGTCATTCGCATTGCCGATAGCATCGGTCATTCTGACGCTTGGCGCCGCAATGGGAAGCAATTCCTTAGTAGAAATCATGCCCATTGCCAAGAGCATACAGCATTCAGGCGCTTTGCGCAGCAATGGGAAGCAATTCTTTAGTAGAAATCAATCGCATTGCCGATAGCATCAATGATTCAGATGGTATGCGCCGCAATGGGAAGCAATTCCTTAGTAGAAATCATGCTCATTGTCGATGGCATCAATCATTCACACGCTTAACGCCGCAATGGGAAGGAATTCCTTAGTATAAATCATGCTCATTCCCGATGGCATCGATCATTCAGACGCTTGTCGCCGCCATGGGAAGCAATTCCTTAGAAGCAGTCATGCATATTGCCGATGGCATCAACCATTCAGACGCTTGGCGCCGCTATGAGAAGCAATTCCTTACCAAAAATCATTCGCATTGCCGATAGCATCTGTCATTCAGACGCTTGGCGCCGCAATGGGAAGCAATTCCTTAGTAGAAATCATGCCCATTGCCAAGAGCATACAGCATTCAGGCGCTTTGCGCAGCAATGGAAAGCAATTCTTTAGTAGAAATCATGCGCATTGCCGATAGCATCAATCATTCAGATGCTATGCGCCGCAATGGGAAGCAATTCCTAAGTAGAAATCATGTTCATTGTCGATGGCATCAGTCATTCAGACGCTTGGCGCCGCAATGGGAAGGAATTCCTTAGTATAAATCATGCCCATTCCCGATGGCATCGATCATTCAGACGCTTGGCGCCGCCATGGGAAGCAATTCCTTAGAAGCAGTCATGCATATTGCCGATAGCATCAACCATTCAGACGCTTGGCGCCGCTATGAGAAGCAATTCCTTACCAAAAATCATTCGCATTGCCGATAGCATCTGTCATTCAGACGCTTGGCGCCGCAATGGGAAGCAATTCCTTAGTAGAAATCATGCCCATTGCCAAGAGCATACAGCATTCAGGCGCTTTGCGCAGCAATGGAAAGCAATTCTTTAGTAGAAATCATGCGCATTGCCGATAGCATCAATCATTCAGATGCTATGCGCCGCAATGGGAAGCAATTCCTAAGTAGAAATCATGTTCATTGTCGATGGCATCAGTCATTCAGACGCTTGGCGCCGCAATGGGAAGGAATTCCTTAGTATAAATCATGCCCATTCCCGATGGCATCGATCATTCAGACGCTTGGCGCCGCCATGGGAAGCAATTCCTTAGAAGCAGTCATGCATATTGCCGATAGCATCAACCATTCAGACGCTTGGCGCCGCTATGAGAAGCAATTCCTTACCAAAAATCATTCGCATTGCCGATAGCATCTGTCATTCAGACGCTTGGCGCCGCAATTCTTTAGTAGAAATCATGCGCATTGCCGAGCATACAGCATTCAGGCGCTTTGCGCAGCAATGGAAAGCAATTCTTTAGTAGAAATCATGCGCATTGCCGATAGCATCAATCATTCAGATGCTATGCGCCGCAATGGGAAGCAATTCCTTAGTAGAAATCATGCTCATTGTCGATGGCATCAATCATTCACACGCTTGACGCCGCAATGGGAAGGAATTCCTTAGTATAAATCATGCTCATTCCCGATGGCATCGATCATTCAGACGCTTGGCGCCGCCATTGGAAGCAATTCCTTAAAAGCAGTCATGCATATTGCCGATAGCATCAACCATTCAGACGCTTGGCGCCGCTATGAGAAGCAATTCCTTACCAAAAATCATTCGCATTGCCGAAATCATCTGTCATTCAGACGCTTGGCGCCGCAATGGGAAGCAATTCCTTAGTAGAAATCATGCCCATTGCCAAGAGCATACAGCATTCAGGCGCTTTGCGCAGCAATGGAAAGCAATTCTTTAGTAGAAATCATGCGCATTGCCGATAGCATCAATCATTCAGATGCTATGCGCCGCAATGGGAAGCAATTCCTAAGTAGAAATCATGTTCATTGTCGATGGCATCGGTCATTCAGACGCTTGGCGCCGCAAAGGGAAGGAATTCCTTAGTATAAATCATGCCCATTCCCGATGGCATCGATCATTCAGACGCTTGGCGCCGCCATGGGAAGGAATTCCTTAGTAGAAATCATGCGCATTGCTGATAGCATCAATCATTCAGATGCTTTGCGCCGTAATTGGAAGCAATTCCTTAGTAGAAATCATGCCCATTGCCTATAGCATCAATCATTCAAGCGCTTTGCGCAGCAGTTGGACGCAAGTCCTTTGGAGAAAGCATGCGCATTGCCGATAGGGTCAATCTTTCAGATGCTTTGCGCCGCAATTGGAAGGAATTCCATAGCAGCACTCATGCATATTGTCGATAGCATCAACCATTCAGACGCTTGGCGCCGCTATGAGAAGCAATTCCTTACCACAAATCATTCGCATAGCCGATAGCATCTGTCATTCAGACGCTTGGCGCCGCAATGGGAAGCAATTCCTTAGTAGAAATCATGCCCATTGCCAAGAGCATACAGCATTCAGGCGCTTTGCGCAGCAATGGAAAGCAATTCTTTAGTAGAAATCATGCGCATTGTCGATAGCATCAATCATTCAGATGCTATGCGCCGCAATGGGAAGCAATTCCTAAGTAGAAATGATGTTCATTGTCGATGGCATCAGTCATTCAGACGCTTGGCGCCGCAATGGGAAGGAATTCCTTAGTATAAATCATGCCCATTCCCGATGGCATCGATCATTCAGACGCTTGGCGCCGCCATGGGAAGGAATTCCTTAGTAGAAATCATGCCCATCGCCGATGTCATCAATCATTCAAAGGCTTGCCGCATCATTGCGAAGCAATTTCCGATTAGAAATCATGCCCATTGCCGATGGCATCAATCATTCAGACGCTTGCCGCCGCAATGGAAAGCAACTACTTAGTAGAAATCATGCGAATTCCTGATAGCATCAATTATTCAGATGCTTTAGGCCGCAATTGGAAGCAATTCCTTAGTAGAAATCATGCCCATTGCCGATACTGCGCAGCAGTAGGACGCAAGTCCTTTGGAGAGATCATGCGCCTTGCCCATAGGGTCAATCATTCAGATGCTTTGCGCCGCAATGGGAAGCAATTCCTTAGTAGCAGTCATGCATATTGTCGATAGCATCAACCATTCAGACGCTTGGCGCCGCAATGGGAAGCAATTCCTTAGAAGAAATCATGCCCATTGCCAAGAGCATACAGCATTCAGGCGCTTTGCGCAGCAATGGGAAGCAATTCTTTAGTAGAAATTATGCGCATTGCCGATAGCATCATTCATTCAGATGGTATGCGCCGCAAGGGGTAGCAATTCCTTAGTAGAAATCATGTTCATTGCCGATGGCATCAATCATTCAAACGCTTACCGCATCATTCGGAAGCAATTTCGGATTAGAAATCATGCCCATTGCCGATGGCATCAATCATTCAGAGGCTTGGCGCCGTAATGGAAAGCAATTCCTCAGTAGAAATCATGCGCATTGCTGATAGCATCAATCATTCAGATGCTTTACGCCGCAATTGGAAGCAATTCCTTAGTAGAAATCATGCCCATTGCCTATAGCATCAATGATTCAGGCGCTTTGCGCAGCAGTAGGACGCAAGTCCTTTGGAGAAAGCATGCGCATTGCCGATAGGGTCAATCATTCAGATGCTTTGCGCCGCAATGGGAAGCAATTCCTTAGTAGCAGTCGTGCATATTGCCGTTAGCATCAACCATTCAGACGCTTGGCGCCGCTATGAGAAGCAATTCCTTACCAAAAGTCATTCGCATTGCCGATAGCATCTGTCATTCAGACGCTTGGCGCCGCAATGAGAAGCAATTCCTTAGTAGAAATTATGCCCATTGCCAAGAGCATACAGCATTCAGGCGCTTTGCGCAGCAATGGGAAGAAATTCTTTAGTAGAAATCATGCGCATTGCCGATAGCATCAATCATTCACACGCTTGGCGCCGCAATGGGTAGGAATTCCTTAGTATAAATCATGCCCATTTCCGATGGCATCGATCATTCAGACGCTTGGCGCCGCCATGGGAAGCAGTTCCTTAGTTTAAATCATGCCCATCGCCGATGGCATCAATCATTCAAACGCTTGCCGCATCATTGGGAAGCAATTTCGGATTAGAAATCATGCCCATTGCCGATGGCATAAATCATTCAGACGCTTGGCGCCGTAAAGGAAAGCAATTCTTTAGTAGAAACCATGCGCATTGCTGAGAGCATCAATCATTCAGATGCTTTGCGCCGTAATTGGAAGCAATTCCTTAGTAGAAATCATGCCCATTGCCTATAGCATCAATCATTCAAGCGCTTTGCGCAGCAGTAGGACGCAAGTCCTTTGGAGAAAGCATGCGCATTGCCGATAGGGTCAATCTTTCAGATGCTTTGCGCCGCAATGGGAAGGAATTCCATAGCAGCACTCATGCATATTCTCGATAGCATCAACCATTCAGACGCTTGGCGCCGCTATGAGAAGCAATTCCTTACCAAAAGCAATTCCTTAGTAGAAATCATGCTCATTGTCTATGGCATCAATCATTCACACGCTTGACGCCGCAATGGGAAGGAATTCCTTAGTATAAATCATGCTCATTCCCGATGGCATCGATCATTCAGACGCTTGGCGCCGCAATGGGAAGCAATTCCTTATAAGCAGTCATGCATATTGCCGATAGCATCAACCATTCAGACACTTGGCGCCGCTATGAGAAGCAATTCCTTACCAAAAATCATTCGCATTGCCGATAGCATCTGTCATTCAGACGCTAGGCGCCGCAATGGGAAGCAATTCCTTAGTAGAAATCATGCCCATTGCCAAGAGCATACAGCATTCAGGCGCTTTGCGCAGCAATGGAAAGCAATTCTTTAGTAGAAATCATGCGCATTGCCGATAGCATCAATCATTCAGATGCTATGCGCCGCAATGGGAAGCAATTTCTAAGTAGAAATCATGTTCATTGTCGATGGCATCAGTCATTCAGACGCTTGGCGCCGCAATGGGAAGGAATTCTTAGTATAAATCATGCCCATTCCCGATGGCATCGATCATTCAGACGCTTGGCGCCGCCATGGGAAGGAATTCCTTAGTAGAAATCATGCGCATTGCTGATAGCATCAATCATTTAGATGCTTTGCGCCGTAATTGGAAGCAATTCCTTAGTAGAAATCATGCCCATTGCCTATAGCATCAATCATTCAAGCGCTTTGCGCAGCAGTAGGACGGAAGTCCTTTGGAGAAAGCATGCGCATTGCCGATAGGGTCAATCTTTCAGATGCATTGCGCCGCAATGGGAAGGAATTCCATAGCAGCACTCATGCATATTGACGATAGCATCAGCCATTCAGACGCTTGGCGCCGCTATGAGAAGCAATTCCTTACCAAAAGTCATTCGCATTGCCGATAGCATCGGTCATTCTGACGCTTGGCGCCGCAATGGGAAGCAATTCCTTAGTAGAAATTATGCCCATTGCCAAGAGCATACAGCATTCAGGCGCTTTGCGCGGCAATGGGAAGCAATTCTTTAGTAGAAATCATGCGCATTGCCGATAGCATTAATCATTCAGATGGTATGCGCCGCAATGGGAAGCAATTCCTTAGTAGAAATCATGCTCATTGTCGATGGCATCAATCATTCACTCGCTTGACGCCGCAATGGGAAGGAATTCCTTAGTATAAATCATGCTCATTCCCGATGGCATCGATCATTCAGACGCTTGGCGCCGCCATGGGAAGCAATTCCTTAGAAGCAGTCATGCATATTGCCGATAGCATCAACCATTCAGACGCTTGGCGCCGCTATGAGAAGCAATTCCTTACCAAAAATCATTCGCATTGCCGATAGCATCTGTCATTCAGACGCTTGGCGCCGCAATGGGAAGGAATTCCTTAGTAGAAATCATGCCCATTGCCAAGAGCATACAGCATTCAGGCGCTTTGCGCAGCAATGGAAAGCAATTCTTTAGTAGAAATCATGCGCATTGCCGATAGCATCAATCATTCAGATGCTATGCGCCGCAATGGAAAGCAATTCCTAAGTAGAAATCATGTTCATTGTCTATGGCATCAGTCATTCTGACGCTTGGCGCCGCAATGGGAAGGAATTCCTTAGTATAAATCATGCCCATTCCCGATGGCATCGATCATTCAGACGCTTGGCGCCGCCATGGAAAGGAATTCCTTAGTAGAAATCATGCCCATCGCCGATGTCATTAATCATTCAAACGCTTGCCGCATCATTGGGAAGCAATTTACGATTAGAAATCATGCCCATTGCCGATGGCATCAATCATTCAGACGCTTGCCGCCGCAATGGAAAGCAATTACTTAGTAGAAATCATGCGCATTCCTGATAGCATCAATTATTCAGATGCTTTAGGCCGCAATTGGAAGCAATTACTTAGTAGAAATCATACCCATTGGCGATAGCGTCAATCATTCAGGCGCTTTGCGCAGCAGTAGGATGCAAGTCCTTTGGAGAAATCATGCGCCTTGCCGATAGGGTCAATCATTCAGATGCTTTGCGCCGCAATGGGAAGCAATTCCTTAGTAGCAGTCATGCATATTGTCGATAGCATCAACCATTCAGAAGCTTGGCGCCGCAATGGGAAGCAATTCCTTAGAAGAAATCATGCCCATTGCCAAGAGCATACAGCATTCATGCGCTTTGCGCGGCAATGGGAAGCAATTCTTTAGTAGAAATCATGCGCATTGCCGATAGCATCAATCATTCAGATGGTATGCGCCGAAAGGGGTAGGAATTCCTTAGTAGAAATCATGCCCATTGCGGATGGCTTCGATCATTCAGACGCTTGGCGCCGCAATGGGAAGCAATTCCTTAGTAGAAATCACGCCCATTGCCTATTGCATCTGTCATTCAGACTGTTGGCGCCGTAATGGGAAGCAACTCTTTAATAGAAATCATGCCCATTGCCGATGGCATGAATCATTCAAACGCTTTCCTCATCTATGGGAAGCAATTTCGTCGTAGAACTCATGCCCATTGCCGATGGCATGAATCATTCAGACGCTTGGCGGCGCAATGGAAAGCAATTCCTTAGTAGAAGTCATGGGTATTGCCGACAGCATCAATCATTCAGACGCTTGGCGCCTCAATGGGACGCAATTCCTTAGTAGAAGTCATGCGCATTGCCGATAGCATCGATCATTCAGACGCTTGGCGCCGCAATGGGAAACAATTCCATAGTAGAAATCATGTGCATTGCCGATGGCATCAGTCATTCAGAGGCTTGGCGCCGCAATGGGAAGCAATTCCTTAGTAGAAATCATGTTCATTGTCGATGCCATCAATTATTCAGATGCTTGACGCCGCTATGGGAAGGATTTCATTAGTAGAAATCATGCCCATTGCCGATTCCATCGCTCATTCAGACGCTTGGCGCCGCAATGGGAAGCAATTCCTTAGTAGAAATCATGCCCATTGCCGAAAGCATCAATCATTCAGATGCTTTTCGCCGCAATGGGATGCAATTTCTTAGTAGAAATCATGTTCATTGTCGATGGCATCAATCATTCAGACGCTTGGCGCCGCAATGGGAAGGAATTCCTTAGTATAAATCATGCCCATCGCCGATGGCATCAATCATTCAAACGCTTGCCGCATCATTGGGAAGCAATTTCGGATTAGAAATCATGCCCATTGCCGATGGCATCAATCATTCAGAAGCTTGGCGCCGCAATTGGAATCAATTCCTTAGTAGAAATCATGCCCATTGCCTATAGCATCAATGATTCAGGCGCTTTGCGCAGCAGTAGGACGCAAGTCCTTTGGAGAAATCATGCGCATTGCCGATAGGGTCAATCATTCAGATGCTTTGCGCCGCAATGGGAAGCAATTCCTTAGTAGCAGTCATGCATATTGCCGATAGCATCAACCATTCAGACGCTTGGCGCCGCAATGAGAAGCAATTCCTTACCAAAAGTCATTCGCATTGCCGATAGCATCTGTCATTCAGACGCTTGGCGCCGCAATGGGAAGCAATTCCTTAGTAGAAATCATGCCCACTGCCAAGAGCATACAGCATTCAGGCGCTTTGCGCAGCAACGGGAAGCAATTCTTTAGTAGAAATCATGCGCATTGCCGATAGCATCAATCATTCAGATGGTATGCGCCGCAATGGGAAGCAATTTCTTAGTGGAAATCAGACCCATTGCCGATGGCATCAATCGGTTAGACGCATGGCGCCGCCATGGGATGGAATACCTTAGTAGGAATCATGCCCATTGCCGATGGCATCGATCATTCAGACGCTTCGCGACGCAATGGAAAGCAATTCGTTAGTATAAATCATGTTCATTGTTGATGCCATGAATTATTCAGATGCTTGGCGTCGCTATGGGAAGGAATTCATTAGTAGAAATCATGCCCATTGCGGATGGCTTCGATCATTCAGACGCTTGGCGCCGCAATGGGAAGCAATTCCTTAGTAGAAATCACGCCCATTGCCTATTGCATCTGTCATTCAGACGGTTGGCGCCGCAATGGGAAGCAACTCTTTAATAGAAATCATGCCCATTGCCGATGGCATGAATCATTCAAACGCTTTCCGCATGAATGGGAAGCAATTTCGTCGTAGAACTCATGCCCATTGCCGATGGCATGAATCATTCAGACGCTTGGCGCCGCAATAGAAAGCAGTTCCTTAGTAGAAGTCATGGGTATTGCCGACAGCATCAATCATTCAGACGCTTGGCGCCTCAATGGGACGCAATTCCTTAGTAGAAGTCATGCGCATTGCCGATAGCATCGATCATTCAGACGCTTGGCGCCGCAATGGGACGCAATTCCATAGTAGAAATCATGTGCATTGCCGATGGCATCAATCATTCAGACGCTTGGCGCCGTAATGGGAAGCAATTCCTTAGTATAAATCATGCCCATTCCCGATGGCATCGATCATTCAGACGCTTGGCGCCGCCATGGGAATGAATTCCTTAGTAGAAATCATGCCCATCGCCGATGGCATCAATCATTCAAACGCTTGCCGCATCATTGGGAAGCAATTTCGGATTAGAAATCATGCCCATTGCCGATGGCATCAATCATTCAGAAACTTGGCGCCGCAATTGGAATCAATTCCTTAGTAGAAATCATGCCCATTGCCTATAGCATCAATGATTCAGGCGCTTTGCGCAGCAGTAGGACGCAAGTCCTTTGGAGAAATCATGCGCATTGCCGATAGGGTCAATGATTCAGATGTTTTGCGCCGCAATGGGAAGCAATTCCTTAGTAGCAGTCATGCATATTGCCGATAGCATCAACCATTCAGACGCTTGGCGCCGCAATGAGAAGCAATTCCTTACCAAAAGTCATTCGCATTGCCGATACATCTGTCATTCAGACGCTTGGCGCCGCAATGGGAAGCAATTCCTTAGTAGAAATCATGCCCATTGCCGAAAGCATCAATCATTCAGATGCTTTTCGCCGCAATGGGATGCAATTTCTTAGTAGAAATCATGTTCATTGTCGATGGCATCAATCATTCAGATGCTTGGCGCCGCAATGGGAAGGAATTCCTTAGTATAAATCATGCCCATTGCCGATGGCATCGATCATTCAGACGCTTGGCGCCGCCATGGGAAGGAATTCCTTAGTAGAAATCATGCCCATCGCCGATGGCATCAATCATTCAAACGCTTGCCGCATCATTGGGAAGCAATTTCGGATTAGAAATCATGCCCATTGCCTATGGCATCAATCATTCAGAAGCTTCGCGCCGTAATGGAAAGCAATTCCTTAGTAGAAATCATGCGCATTGCTGATAGCATCAATCATTCAGATGCTTTGCGCCGCAATTGGAAGCAATTCCTTAGTAGAAATCATGCCCATTGCCTATAGCATCAGTGATTCAGGCGCTTTGCGCAGCAGTAGGACGCAAGTCCTTTGGAGAAAGCATGCGCATTGCCGATAGGGTCAATCTTTCAGATGCTTTGCGCCGCAATGGGAAGGAATTCCGTAGCAGCACTCATGCATATTGTCGATAGCATAAACCATTCAGACGCTTGGCGCCGCTATGAGAAGCAATTCCTTACCAAAAGTTATTCGCATTGCCGATAGCATCGGTCATTCTGACGCTTGGCGCCGCAATGGGAAGCAATTCCTTAGTAGAAATCATGCCCATTGCCAAGAGCATACAGCATTCAGGCGCTTTGCGCAGCAATGGGAAGCAATTCTTTAGTAGAAATCATGCGCATTGCCGATAGCATCAATCATTCAGATGGTATGCGCCGCAATAGGAAGCAATTCCTTAGTAGAAATCATGCTCATTGTCGATGGCATCAATCACTCACACGCTTGACGCCGCAATGGGAAGGAATTCCTTAGTATAAATCATGCTCATTCCCGATGGCATCGATCATTCAGAAGCTTGGCGCCGCCATGGGAAGCAATTCCTTAGAAGCAGTCATGCATATTGCCGATAGCATCAACCATTCAGACGCTTGGCGCCGCTATGAGAAGCAATTCCTTACCAAAAATCATTCGCATTGCCGATAGCATCTGTCATTCAGACGCTTGGCGCCGCAATGGGAAGCAATTCCTTAGTAGAAATCATGCCGATTGCCAAGAGCATACAGCATTCAGGCGCTTTGCGCAGCAATGGAAAGCAATTCTTTAGTAGAAATCATGCGCATCGCCGATAGCATCAATCATTCAGATGCTATGCGCCGCAATGGGAAGCAATTCCTAAGTAGAAATCATGTTCCTTGTCGATGGCATCAGTCATTCAGACGCTTGGCGCCGCAATGGGAGGAATTCCTTAGTATAAATCATGCCCATTCCCGATGGCATCGATCATTCAGACACTTGGCGCCGCCATGGGAAGGAATTCCTTAGTAGAAATCATGCCCATCGCCGATGTCATCAATCATTCAAACGCTTGCCGCATCATTGGGAAGCAATTTCGGATTAGAAATCATGCCCATTGCCGATGGCATCCATCATTCAGACGCTTGCCGCCGCAATGGAAAGCAATTACTTAGTAGAAATCATGCGCATTCCTGATAGCATCAATTATTCAGATGCTTTAGGCCGCAATTGGAAGCAATTACTTAGTAGAAATCATACCCATTGGCGATAGCATCAATCATTCAGGCGCTTTGCGCAGCAGTAGGACGCAAGTCCTTTGGAGAAAGCATGCGCATTGCCGATAGGGTCAATCTTTCAGATGCTTTGCGCCGCAATTGGAAGGAATTCCATAGCAGCACTCATGCATATTGTCGATAGCATCAACCATTCAGACGCTTGGCGCCGCTATGAGATGCAATTCCTTACCAAAAGTCATTCGCATAGCCGATAGCATCTGTCATTCAGACGCTTGGCGCCGCAATGGGAAGCAATTCCTTAGTAGAAATCATGCCCATTGCCAAGAGCATACAGCATTCAGGCGCTTTGCGCAGCAATGGGAAGCAATTCTTTAGTAGAAATCATCAGGCGCTTTGCGCAGCAGTAGGACGCAAGTCCTTTGGAGAAAGCATGCGCCTTGCCGATAGGGTCAATCATTCAGATGCTTTGCGCCGCAATGGGAAGCAATTCCTTAGTAGCAGTCATGCATATTGTCGATCGCATCAACCATTCAGAAGCTTGGCGCCGCAATGCGAAGCAATTCCTTAGAAGAAATCATGCCCATTGCCAAGAGCATACAGCATTCAGGCGCTTTGCGCAGCAATGGGAAGCAATTCTTTAGTAGAAATCATGCGCATTGCCGATAGCATCAATCATTCAGATGGTATGCGCCGAAAGGGGTAGGAATTCCTTAGTAGAAATCATGCCCATTGCGGATGGCTTCGATCATTCAGACGCTTGGCGCCGCAATGGGAAGCAATTCCTTAGTAGAAATCACGCCCATTGCCTATTGCATCTGTCATTCAGACTGTTGGCGCCGCAATGGGAAGCAACTCTTTAATAGAAATCATGCCCATTGCCGATGGCATGAATCATTCAAACGCTTTCCTCATCTATGGGAAGCAATTTCGTCGTAGAACTCATGCCCATTGCCGATGGCATGAATCATTCAGACGCTTGGCGGCGCAATGGAAAGCAATTCCTTAGTAGAAGTCATGGGTATTGCCGACAGCATCAATCATTCAGACGCTTGGCGCCTCAATGGGACGCAATTCCTTAGTAGAAGTCATGCGCATTGCCGATAGCATCGATCATTCAGACGCTTGGCGCCGCAATGGGAAGCAATTCCATAGTAGAAATCATGTGCATTGCCGATGGCATCAGTCATTCAGAGGCTTGGCGCCGCAATGGGAAGCAATTCCTTAGTAGAAATCATGTTCATTGTCGATGCCATCAATTATTCAGATGCTTGACGCGCTATGGGAAGGATTTCATTAGTAGAAATCATGCCCATTGCCGATTCCATCGCTCATTCAGACGCTTGGCGCCGCAATGGGAAGCAATTCCTTAGTAGAAATCATGCCCATTGCCGAAAGCATCAATCATTCAGATGCTTTTCGTCGCAATGGGATGCAATTTCTTAGTAGAAATCATGTTCATTGTCGATGGCATCAATCATTCAGACGCTTGGCGCCGCAATGGGAAGGAATTCCTTAGTATAAATCATGCCCATTCCCGATGGCATCGATCATTCAGACGCTTGGCGCCGCCATGGGAATGAATTCCTTAGTAGAAATCATGCCCATCGCCGATGGCATCAATCATTCAAACGCTTGCCGCATCATTGGGAAGCAATTTCGGATTAGAAATCATGCCCATTGCCGATGGCATCAATCATTCAGAAGCTTGGCGCCGCAATTGGAATCAATTCCTTAGTAGAAATCATGCCCATTGCCTATAGCATCAATGATTCAGGCGCTTTGCGCAGCAGTAGGACGCAAGTCCTTTGGAGAAATCATGCGCATTGCCGATAGGGTCAATCATTCAGATGCTTTGCGCCGCAATGGGAAGCAATTCCTTAGTAGCAGTCATGCATATTGCCGATAGCATCAACCATTCAGACGCTTGGCGCCGCAATGAGAAGCAATTCCTTACCAAAAGTCATTCGCATTGCCGATAGCATCTGTCATTCAGACGCTTGGCGCCGCAATGGGAAGCAATTCCTTAGTAGAAATCATGCCCACTGCCAAGAGCATACAGCATTCAGGCGCTTTGCGCAGCAACGGGAAGCAATTCTTTAGTAGAAATCATGCGCATTGCCGATAGCATCAATTATTCAGATGGTATGCGCCGCAATGGGAAGCAATTTCTTAGTAGAAATCAGACCCATTGCCGATGGCATAAATCGGTTAGACGCATGGCGCCGCCATGGGATGGAATACCTTAGTAGGAATCATGCCCATTGCCGATGGCATCGATCATTCAGACGCTTCGCGACGCAATGGAAAGCAATTCGTTAGTAGAAATCATGTTCATTGTTGATGCCATGAATTATTCAGATGCTTGGCGTCGCTATGGGAAGGAATTCATTAGTAGAAATCATGCCCATTGCGGATGGCTTCGATCATTCAGACGCTTGGCGCCGCAATGGGAAGCAATTCCTTAGTAGAAATCACGCCCATTGCCTATTGCATCTGTCATTTAGACGGTTGGCGCCGCAATGGGAAGCAACTCTTTAATAGAAATCATGCCCATTGCCGATGGCATGAATCATTCAAACGCTTTCCGCATGAATGGGAAGCAATTTCGTCGTAGAACTCATGCCCATTGCCGATGGCATGAATCATTCAGACGCTTGGCGCCGCAATGGAAAGCAGTTCCTTAGTAGAAGTCATGGGTATTGCCGACAGCATCAATCATTCAGACGCTTGGCGCCTCAATGGGACGCAATTCCTTAGTAGAAGTCATGCGCATTGCCGATAGCATCGATCATTCAGACGCTTGGCGCCGCAATGGGACGCAATTCCATAGTAGAAATCATGTGCATTGCCGATGGCATCAATCATTCAGACGCTTGGCGCCGTAATGGGAAGGAATTCCTTAGTATAAATCATGCCCATTCCCGATGGCATCGATCATTCAGACGCTTGGCGCCGCCATGGGAATGAATTCCTTAGTAGAAATCATGCCCATCGGCGATGGCATCAATCATTCAAACGCTTGCCGCATCATTGGGAAGCAATTTCGGATTAGAAATCATGCCCATTGCCGATGGCATCAATCATTCAGAAACTTGGCGCCGCAATTGGAATCAATTCCTTAGTAGAAATCACGCCCATTGCCTATTGCATCTGTCATTTAGACGGTTGGCGCCGCAATGGGAAGCAACTCTTTAATAGAAATCATGCCCATTGCCGATGGCATGAATCATTCAAACGCTTTCCGCATGAATGGGAAGCAATTTCGTCGTAGAACTCATGCCCATTGCCGATGGCATGAATCATTCAGACGCTTGGCGCCGCAATGGAAAGCAGTTCCTTAGTAGAAGTCATGGGTATTGCCGACAGCATCAATCATTCAGACGCTTGGCGCCTCAATGGGACGCAATTCCTTAGTAGAAGTCATGCGCATTGCCGATAGCATCGATCATTCAGACGCTTGGCGCCGCAATGGGACGCAATTCCATAGTAGAAATCATGTGCATTGCCGATGGCATCAATCATTCAGACGCTTGGCGCCGTAATGGGAAGGAATTCCTTAGTATAAATCATGCCCATTCCCGATGGCATCGATCATTCAGACGCTTGGCGCCGCCATGGGAATGAATTCCTTAGTAGAAATCATGCCCATCGGCGATGGCATCAATCATTCAAACGCTTGCCGCATCATTGGGAAGCAATTTCGGATTAGAAATCATGCCCATTGCCGATGGCATCAATCATTCAGAAACTTGGCGCCGCAATTGGAATCAATTCCTTAGTAGAAATCATGCCCATTGCCTATAGCATCAATGATTCAGGCGCTTTGCGCAGCAGTAGGACGCAAGTCCTTTGGAGAAATCATGCGCATTGCCGATAGGGTCAATCATTCAGATGCTTTGCGCCGCAATGGGAAGCAATTCCTTAGTAGCAGTCATGCATATTGCCGATAGCATCAACCATTCAGACGCTTGGCGCCGCAATGAGAAGCAATTCCTTACCAAAAGTCATTCGCATTGCCGATACATCTGTCATTCAGACGCTTGGCGCCGCAATGGGAAGCAATTCCTTAGTAGAAATCATGCCCATTGCCGAAAGCATCAATCATTCAGATGCTTTTCGCCGCAATGGGATGCAATTTCTTAGTAGAAATCATGTTCATTGTCGATGGCATCAATCATTCAGATGCTTGGCGCCGCAATGGGAAGGAATTCCTTAGTATAAATCATGCCCATTCCCGATGGCATCGATCATTCAGACGCTTGGCGCCGCCATGGGAAGGAATTCCTTAGTAGAAATCATGCCCATCGCCGATGGCATCAATCATTCAAACGCTTGCCGCATCATTGGGAAGCAATTTCGGATTAGAAATCATGCCCATTGACTATGGCATCAATCATTCAGAAGCTTCGCGCCGTAATGGAAAGCAATTCCTTAGTAGAAATCATGCGCATTGCTGATAGCATCAATCATTCAGATGCTTTGCGCCGCAATTGGAAGCAATTCCTTAGTAGAAATCATGCCCATTGCCTATAGCATCAATGATTCAGGCGCTTTGCGCAGCAGTAGGACGCAAGTCCTTTGGAGAAAGCATGCGCATTGCCGATAGGGTCAATCTTTCAGATGCTTTGCGCCGCAATGGGAAGGAATTCCATAGCAGCACTCATGCATATTGTCGATAGCATAAACCATTCAGACGCTTGGCGCCGCTATGAGAAGCAATTCCTTACCAAAAGTTATTCGCATTGCCGATAGCATCGGTCATTCTGACGCTTGGCGCCGCAATGGGAAGCAATTCCTTAGTAGAAATCATGCCCATTGCCAAGAGCATACAGTATTCGGGCGCTTTGCGCAGCAATGGGAAGCAATTCTTTAGTAGAAATCATGCGCATTGCCGATAGCATCAATCATTCAGATGGTATGCGCCGCAATGGGAAGCAATTCCTTAGTAGAAATCATGCTCATTGTCAATGGCATCAATCACTCACACGCTTGACGCCGCAATGGGAAGGAATTCCTTAGTATAAATCATGCTCATTCCCGATGGCATCGATCATTCAGAAGCTTGGCGCCGCCATGGGAAGCAATTCCTTAGAAGCAGTCATGCATATTGCCGATAGCATCAACCATTCAGACGCTTGGCGCCGCTATGAGAAGCAATTCCTTACCAAAAATCATTCGCATTGCCGATAGCATCTGTCATTCAGACGCTTGGCGCCGCAATGGGAAGCAATTCCTTAGTAGAAATCATGCCGATTGCCAAGAGCATACAGCATTCAGGCGCTTTGCGCAGCAATGGAAAGCAATTCTTTAGTAGAAATCATGCGCATCGCCGATAGCATCAATCATTCAGATGCTATGCGCCGCAATGGGAAGCAATTCCTAAGTAGAAATCATGTTCCTTGTCGATGGCATCAGTCATTCAGACGCTTGGCGCCGCAATGGGAGGAATTCCTTAGTATAAATCATGCCCATTCCCGATGGCATCGATCATTCAGACACTTGGCGCCGCCATGGGAAGGAATTCCTTAGTAGAAATCATGCCCATCGCCGATGTCATCAATCATTCAAACGCTTGCCGCATCATTGGGAAGCAATTTCCGATTAGAAATCATGCCCACTGCCGATGGCATCCATCATTCAGACGCTTGCCGCCGCAATGGAAAGCAATTACTTTGTAGAAATCATGCGCATTCCTGATAGCATCAATTATTCAGATGCTTTAGGCCGCAATTGGAAGCAATTCCTTAGTAGAAATCATGCCCATTGGCGATAGCATCAATCATTCAGGCGCTTTGCGCAGCATTAGGACGCAAGTCCTTTGGAGAAATCATGTGCCTTGCCGATAGGGTCAATCATTCGGATGCTTTGCGCCGCAATGGGAAGCAATTCCTTAGTAGCAGTCATGCATATTGTCGATAGCATCAACCATTCAGACGCTTGGCGCCGCTATGAGAAGCAATTCCTTACCAAAAGTCATTCGCATTGCCGATAGCATCGGTCATTCTGACGCTTGGCGCCGCAATGGGAAGCAATTCCTTAGTAGAAATCATGCCTATTGCCAAGAGCATACAGCATTCAGGCGCTTTGCGCAGCAATGGGAAGCAATTCTTCAGTTGAAATCATGCGCATTGCGGATACCATCAATCATTCAGATGGTATGCGCCGCAATGGGAAGCAATTCCTTAGTAGAAATCATGCTCATTGTCGATGGCATCAATCATTCACACGCTTGACGCCGCAATGGGAAGGAATTCCTTAGTATAAATCATGCTCATTCCCGATGGCTTCGATCATTCAGACGCTTGGCGCCGCCATGGGAAGCAATTCCTTAGAAGCAGTCATGCATATTGCCGAGAGCATCAACCATTCAGACGCTTGGCGTCGCTATGAGAAGCAATTCCTTGCCAAAAATCATTCGCATTGCCGATAGCATCTGTCATTCAGACGCTTGGCGCCGCAATGGGAAGCAATTCCTTAGTAGAAATCATGCCCATTGCCAAGAGCATTCAGCATTCAGGCGCTTTGCGCAGCAATGGAAAGCAATTCTTTAGTAGAAATCATTCGCATTGCCGATAGCATCAATCATTCAGATGCTATGCGCCGCAATGGGAAGCAATTCCTAAGTAGAAATCATGTTCATTGTCGATGGCATCAGTCATTCAGACGCTTGGCGCCGCAATGGGAAGGAATTCCTTAGTATAAATCATGCCCATTCCCGATGGCATCGATCATTCAGACGCTTGGCGCCGCCATGGGAAGGAATTCCTTAGTAGAAATCATGCGCATTGCTGATAGCATCAATCATTCAGATGCTTTGTGCCGTACTTGGAAGCAGTTCCTTAGTAGAAATCATGCCCATTGCCTATAGCATCAATCATTCAAGCGCTTTGCGCAGCAGTAGGACGCAAGTCCTTTGGAGAAAGCATGCGCATTGCCGATAGGGTCAATCTTTCAGATGCTTTGCGCCGCAATGGGAAGGAATTCCATAGCAGCACTCATGCATATTGTCGATAGCATCAACCATTCAAACGCTTGGCGCCGCTATGAGAAGCAATTCCTTACCAAAAGTAATTCGCATTGCCGATAGCATCGGTCATTCTGACGCTTGGAGCCGCAATTGGAAGCAATTCCTTAGTAGAAATCATGCCCATTGCCAAGAGCATACAGCATTCAGGCGCTTTGCGCAGCAATGGGAAGCAATTCTTTAGTAGAAATCATGCGCATTGCCGATAGCATCAATCATTCAGATGGTATGCGCCGCAATGGGAAGCAATTCCTTAGTAGAAATCATGCTCATTGTCGATGGCATCAATCATTCACACGCTTGACGCCGCAATGGGAAGGAATTCCTTAGTAGAAATCATGCCCATCGCCGATGTCATCAATCATTCAAAGGCTTGCCGCATCATTGCGAAGCAATTTCCGATTAGAAATCATGCCCATTGCCGATGGCATCAATCATTCAGACGCTTGCCGCCGCAATGGAAAGCAACTACTTAGTAGAAATCATGCGCATTCCTGATAGCATCAATTATTCAGATGCTTTAGGCCGCAATTGGAAGCAATTCCTTAGTAGAAATCATGCCCATTGCCGATACTGCGCAGCAGTAGGACGCAAGTCCTTTGGAGAAATCATGCGCCTTGCCCATAGGGTCAATCATTCAGATGCTATGCGCCGCAATGGGAAGCAATTCCTAAGTAGAAATCATGTTCATTGTCGATGGCATCAGTCATTCAGACGCTTGGCGCCGCAATGGGAAGGAATTCCTTAGTATAAATCATGCCCATTCCCGATGGCATCGATCATTCAGACGCTTGGCGCCGCCATGGGAAGGAATTCCTTAGTAGAAATCATGCCCATCGCCGATGTCATCAATCATTCAAACGCTTGCCGCATCATTGGGAAGCAATTTCCGATTAGAAATCATGCCCATTGCCGATGGCATCAATCATTCAGACGCTTGCCGCCGCAATGGAAAGCAATTACTTAGTAGAAATCAGGCGCATTCCTGATAGCATCAATTATTCAGATGCTTTAGGCCGCAATTGGAAGCAATTCCTTAGTAGAAATCATGCCCATTGCCGATAGCATCAATCATTCAGGCGCTTTGCGCAGCAGTAGGACGCAAGTCCTTTGGAGAAATCATGCGCCTTGCCGATAGGGTCAATCATTCAGATGCTTTGCGCCGCAATGGGAAGCAATTCCTTAGTAGCAGTCATGCATATTGTCGATAGCATCAACCATTCAGACGCTTGGCGCCGCTATGAGAAGCAATTCCTTACCAAAAGTCATTCGCATTGCCGATAGTATCGGTCATTCTGACGCTTGGCGCCGCAATGGGAAGCAATTCCTTAGTAGAAATCATGCCCATTGCCAAGTGCATACAGCATCCAGGCGCTTTGCGCAGCAATGGGAAGCAATTCTTTAGTAGAAATCATGCGCATTGCCGATAGCATCAATCATTCAGATGGTATTCGCCGCAATGGGAAGCAATTCCTTAGTAGAAATCATGCTCATTGTCGATGGCATCAATCATTCACACGCTTGACGCCGCAATGGGAAGGAATTCCTTAGTATAAATCATGCTCATTCCCGATGGCATCGATCATTCAGACGCTTGGCGCCGCCATGGGAAGCAATTCCTTAGAAGCAGTCATGCATATTGCCGATAGCATCAACCATTCAGACGCTTGGCGCCGCTATGAGAAGCAATTCCTTACCAAAAATCATTCGCATTGCCGATAGCATCTGTCATTCAGACGCTTGGCGCCGCAATGGGAAGCAATTCCTTAGTAGAAATCATGCCCATTGCCAAGAGCATACAGCATTCAGGCGCTCTGCGCAGCAATGGAAAGCAATTCTTTAGTAGAAATCATGCGCATTGCCGATAGCATCAATCATTCAGATGCTATGCGCCGCAATGGGAAGCAATTCCTAAGTAGAAATCATGTTCATTGTCGATGGCATCAGTCATTCAGACGCTTGGCGCCGCAAAGGGAAGGAATTCCTTAGTATAAATCATGCCCATTCCCGATGGCATCGATCATTCAGACGCTTGGCGCTGCCATGGGAAGGAATTCCTTAGTAGAAATCATGCGCATTGCTGATAGCATCAATCATTCAGATGCTTTGCACCGTAATTGGAAGCAATTCCTTAGTAGAAATCATGCCCATTGCCTATAGCATCAATCATTCAAGCGCTTTGCGCAGCAGTAGGACGCAAGTCCTTTGGAGAAAGCATGCGCATTGCCGATAGGGTCAATCTTTCAGATGCTTTGCGCCGCAATTGGAAGGAATTCCATAGCAGCACTCATGCATATTGTCGATAGCATCAACCATTCAGACGCTTGGCGCCGCTATGAGAAGCAATTACTTACCAAAAGTCATTCGCATAGCCGGTAGCATCGGTCATTCTGACGCTTGGCGCCGCAATGGGAAGCAATTCCTTAGTAGAAATCATGCCCATTCCCAAGAGCATACAGCATTCAGGCGCTTTGCGCAGCAATGGGAAGCAATTCTTTAGCAGAAATCATGCGCATTGCCGATAGCATCAATCATTCAGATGCTATGCGCCGCAATGGGAAGCAATTTCTTAGTAGAAATCATGCTCATTGTCGATGGCATCAATCATTCACTCGCTTGACGCCGCAATGGGAAGGAATTCCTTAGTATAAATCATGCTCATTCCCGATGGCATCGATCATTCAGACGCTTGGCGCCGCCATGGGAAGCAATTCCTTAGAAGCAGTCATGCATATTGCCGATAGCATCAACCATTCAGACGCTTGGCGCCGCTATGAGAAGCAATTCCTTACCAAAAATCATTCGCATTGCCGATAGCATCTGTCATTCAGACGCTTGGCGCCGCAATGGGAAGGAATTCCTTAGTAGAAATCATGCCCATTGCCAAGAGCATACAGCATTCAGGCGCTTTGCGCAGCAATGGAAAGCAATTCTTTAGTAGAAATCATGCGCATTGCCGATAGCATCAATCATTCAGATGCTATGCGCCGCAATGGAAAGCAATTCCTAAGTAGAAATCATGTTCATTGTCTATGGCATCAGTCATTCTGACGCTTGGCGCCGCAATGGGAAGGAATTCCTTAGTATAAATCATGCCCATTCCCGATGGCATCGATCATTCAGACGCTTGGCGCCGCCATGGAAAGGAATTCCTTAGTAGAAATCATGCCCATCGCCGATGTCATTAATCATTCAAACGCTTGCCGCATCATTGGGAAGCAATTTACGATTAGAAATCATGCCCATTGCCGATGGCATCAATCATTCAGACGCTTGCCGCCGCAATGGAAAGCAATTACTTAGTAGAAATCATGCGCATTCCTGATAGCATCAATTATTCAGATGCTTTAGGCCGCAATTGGAAGCAATTACTTAGTAGAAATCATACCCATTGGCGATAGCGTCAATCATTCAGGCGCTTTGCGCAGCAGTAGGATGCAAGTCCTTTGGAGAAATCATGCGCCTTGCCGATAGGGTCAATCATTCAGATGCTTTGCGCCGCAATGGGAAGCAATTCCTTAGTAGCAGTCATGCATATTGTCGATAGCATCAACCATTCAGAAGCTTGGCGCCGCAATGGGAAGCAATTCCTTAGAAGAAATCATGCCCATTGCCAAGAGCATACAGCATTCATGCGCTTTGCGCGGCAATGGGAAGCAATTCTTTAGTAGAAATCATGCGCATTGCCGATAGCATCAATCATTCAGATGGTATGCGCCGAAAGGGGTAGGAATTCCTTAGTAGAAATCATGCCCATTGCGGATGGCTTCGATCATTCAGACGCTTGGCGCCGCAATGGGAAGCAATTCCTTAGTAGAAATCACGCCCATTGCCTATTGCATCTGTCATTCAGACTGTTGGCGCCGTAATGGGAAGCAACTCTTTAATAGAAATCATGCCCATTGCCGATGGCATGAATCATTCAAACGCTTTCCTCATCTATGGGAAGCAATTTCGTCGTAGAACTCATGCCCATTGCCGATGGCATGAATCATTCAGACGCTTGGCGGCGCAATGGAAAGCAATTCCTTAGTAGAAGTCATGGGTATTGCCGACAGCATCAATCATTCAGACGCTTGGCGCCTCAATGGGACGCAATTCCTTAGTAGAAGTCATGCGCATTGCCGATAGCATCGATCATTCAGACGCTTGGCGCCGCAATGGGAAACAATTCCATAGTAGAAATCATGTGCATTGCCGATGGCATCAGTCATTCAGAGGCTTGGCGCCGCAATGGGAAGCAATTCCTTAGTAGAAATCATGTTCATTGTCGATGCCATCAATTATTCAGATGCTTGACGCCGCTATGGGAAGGATTTCATTAGTAGAAATCATGCCCATTGCCGATTCCATCGCTCATTCAGACGCTTGGCGCCGCAATGGGAAGCAATTCCTTAGTAGAAATCATGCCCATTGCCGAAAGCATCAATCATTCAGATGCTTTTCGCCGCAATGGGATGCAATTTCTTAGTAGAAATCATGTTCATTGTCGATGGCATCAATCATTCAGACGCTTGGCGCCGCAATGGGAAGGAATTCCTTAGTATAAATCATGCCCATCGCCGATGGCATCAATCATTCAAACGCTTGCCGCATCATTGGGAAGCAATTTCGGATTAGAAATCATGCCCATTGCCGATGGCATCAATCATTCAGAAGCTTGGCGCCGCAATTGGAATCAATTCCTTAGTAGAAATCATGCCCATTGCCTATAGCATCAATGATTCAGGCGCTTTGCGCAGCAGTAGGACGCAAGTCCTTTGGAGAAATCATGCGCATTGCCGATAGGGTCAATCATTCAGATGCTTTGCGCCGCAATGGGAAGCAATTCCTTAGTAGCAGTCATGCATATTGCCGATAGCATCAACCATTCAGACGCTTGGCGCCGCAATGAGAAGCAATTCCTTACCAAAAGTCATTCGCATTGCCGATAGCATCTGTCATTCAGACGCTTGGCGCCGCAATGGGAAGCAATTCCTTAGTAGAAATCATGCCCACTGCCAAGAGCATACAGCATTCAGGCGCTTTGCGCAGCAACGGGAAGCAATTCTTTAGTAGAAATCATGCGCATTGCCGATAGCATCAATCATTCAGATGGTATGCGCCGCAATGGGAAGCAATTTCTTAGTGGAAATCAGACCCATTGCCGATGGCATCAATCGGTTAGACGCATGGCGCCGCCATGGGATGGAATACCTTAGTAGGAATCATGCCCATTGCCGATGGCATCGATCATTCAGACGCTTCGCGACGCAATGGAAAGCAATTCGTTAGTATAAATCATGTTCATTGTTGATGCCATGAATTATTCAGATGCTTGGCGTCGCTATGGGAAGGAATTCATTAGTAGAAATCATGCCCATTGCGGATGGCTTCGATCATTCAGACGCTTGGCGCCGCAATGGGAAGCAATTCCTTAGTAGAAATCACGCCCATTGCCTATTGCATCTGTCATTCAGACGGTTGGCGCCGCAATGGGAAGCAACTCTTTAATAGAAATCATGCCCATTGCCGATGGCATGAATCATTCAAACGCTTTCCGCATGAATGGGAAGCAATTTCGTCGTAGAACTCATGCCCATTGCCGATGGCATGAATCATTCAGACGCTTGGCGCCGCAATAGAAAGCAGTTCCTTAGTAGAAGTCATGGGTATTGCCGACAGCATCAATCATTCAGACGCTTGGCGCCTCAATGGGACGCAATTCCTTAGTAGAAGTCATGCGCATTGCCGATAGCATCGATCATTCAGACGCTTGGCGCCGCAATGGGACGCAATTCCATAGTAGAAATCATGTGCATTGCCGATGGCATCAATCATTCAGACGCTTGGCGCCGTAATGGGAAGCAATTCCTTAGTATAAATCATGCCCATTCCCGATGGCATCGATCATTCAGACGCTTGGCGCCGCCATGGGAATGAATTCCTTAGTAGAAATCATGCCCATCGCCGATGGCATCAATCATTCAAACGCTTGCCGCATCATTGGGAAGCAATTTCGGATTAGAAATCATGCCCATTGCCGATGGCATCAATCATTCAGAAACTTGGCGCCGCAATTGGAATCAATTCCTTAGTAGAAATCATGCCCATTGCCTATAGCATCAATGATTCAGGCGCTTTGCGCAGCAGTAGGACGCAAGTCCTTTGGAGAAATCATGCGCATTGCCGATAGGGTCAATGATTCAGATGTTTTGCGCCGCAATGGGAAGCAATTCCTTAGTAGCAGTCATGCATATTGCCGATAGCATCAACCATTCAGACGCTTGGCGCCGCAATGAGAAGCAATTCCTTACCAAAAGTCATTCGCATTGCCGATACATCTGTCATTCAGACGCTTGGCGCCGCAATGGGAAGCAATTCCTTAGTAGAAATCATGCCCATTGCCGAAAGCATCAATCATTCAGATGCTTTTCGCCGCAATGGGATGCAATTTCTTAGTAGAAATCATGTTCATTGTCGATGGCATCAATCATTCAGATGCTTGGCGCCGCAATGGGAAGGAATTCCTTAGTATAAATCATGCCCATTGCCGATGGCATCGATCATTCAGACGCTTGGCGCCGCCATGGGAAGGAATTCCTTAGTAGAAATCATGCCCATCGCCGATGGCATCAATCATTCAAACGCTTGCCGCATCATTGGGAAGCAATTTCGGATTAGAAATCATGCCCATTGCCTATGGCATCAATCATTCAGAAGCTTCGCGCCGTAATGGAAAGCAATTCCTTAGTAGAAATCATGCGCATTGCTGATAGCATCAATCATTCAGATGCTTTGCGCCGCAATTGGAAGCAATTCCTTAGTAGAAATCATGCCCATTGCCTATAGCATCAGTGATTCAGGCGCTTTGCGCAGCAGTAGGACGCAAGTCCTTTGGAGAAAGCATGCGCATTGCCGATAGGGTCAATCTTTCAGATGCTTTGCGCCGCAATGGGAAGGAATTCCGTAGCAGCACTCATGCATATTGTCGATAGCATAAACCATTCAGACGCTTGGCGCCGCTATGAGAAGCAATTCCTTACCAAAAGTTATTCGCATTGCCGATAGCATCGGTCATTCTGACGCTTGGCGCCGCAATGGGAAGCAATTCCTTAGTAGAAATCATGCCCATTGCCAAGAGCATACAGCATTCAGGCGCTTTGCGCAGCAATGGGAAGCAATTCTTTAGTAGAAATCATGCGCATTGCCGATAGCATCAATCATTCAGATGGTATGCGCCGCAATAGGAAGCAATTCCTTAGTAGAAATCATGCTCATTGTCGATGGCATCAATCACTCACACGCTTGACGCCGCAATGGGAAGGAATTCCTTAGTATAAATCATGCTCATTCCCGATGGCATCGATCATTCAGAAGCTTGGCGCCGCCATGGGAAGCAATTCCTTAGAAGCAGTCATGCATATTGCCGATAGCATCAACCATTCAGACGCTTGGCGCCGCTATGAGAAGCAATTCCTTACCAAAAATCATTCGCATTGCCGATAGCATCTGTCATTCAGACGCTTGGCGCCGCAATGGGAAGCAATTCCTTAGTAGAAATCATGCCGATTGCCAAGAGCATACAGCATTCAGGCGCTTTGCGCAGCAATGGAAAGCAATTCTCTAGTAGAAATCATGCGCATCGCCGATAGCATCAATCATTCAGATGCTATGCGCCGCAATGGGAAGCAATTCCTAAGTAGAAATCATGTTCCTTGTCGATGGCATCAGTCATTCAGACGCTTGGCGCCGCAATGGGAGGAATTCCTTAGTATAAATCATGCCCATTCCCGATGGCATCGATCATTCAGACACTTGGCGCCGCCATGGGAAGGAATTCCTTAGTAGAAATCATGCCCATCGCCGATGTCATCAATCATTCAAACGCTTGCCGCATCATTGGGAAGCAATTTCGGATTAGAAATCATGCCCATTGCCGATGGCATCCATCATTCAGACGCTTGCCGCCGCAATGGAAAGCAATTACTTAGTAGAAATCATGCGCATTCCTGATAGCATCAATTATTCAGATGCTTTAGGCCGCAATTGGAAGCAATTACTTAGTAGAAATCATACCCATTGGCGATAGCATCAATCATTCAGGCGCTTTGCGCAGCAGTAGGACGCAAGTCCTTTGGAGAAAGCATGCGCATTGCCGATAGGGTCAATCTTTCAGATGCTTTGCGCCGCAATTGGAAGGAATTCCATAGCAGCACTCATGCATATTGTCGATAGCATCAACCATTCAGACGCTTGGCGCCGCTATGAGATGCAATTCCTTACCAAAAGTCATTCGCATAGCCGATAGCATCTGTCATTCAGACGCTTGGCGCCGCAATGGGAAGCAATTCCTTAGTAGAAATCATGCCCATTGCCAAGAGCATACAGCATTCAGGCGCTTTGCGCAGCAATGGGAAGCAATTCTTTAGTAGAAATCATCAGGCGCTTTGCGCAGCAGTAGGACGCAAGTCCTTTGGAGAAAGCATGCGCCTTGCCGATAGGGTCAATCATTCAGATGCTTTGCGCCGCAATGGGAAGCAATTCCTTAGTAGCAGTCATGCATATTGTCGATCGCATCAACCATTCAGAAGCTTGGCGCCGCAATGCGAAGCAATTCCTTAGAAGAAATCATGCCCATTGCCAAGAGCATACAGCATTCAGGCGCTTTGCGCAGCAATGGGAAGCAATTCTTTAGTAGAAATCATGCGCATTGCCGATAGCATCAATCATTCAGATGGTATGCGCCGAAAGGGGTAGGAATTCCTTAGTAGAAATCATGCCCATTGCGGATGGCTTCGATCATTCAGACGCTTGGCGCCGCAATGGGAAGCAATTCCTTAGTAGAAATCACGCCCATTGCCTATTGCATCTGTCATTCAGACTGTTGGCGCCGCAATGGGAAGCAACTCTTTAATAGAAATCATGCCCATTGCCGATGGCATGAATCATTCAAACGCTTTCCTCATCTATGGGAAGCAATTTCGTCGTAGAACTCATGCCCATTGCCGATGGCATGAATCATTCAGACGCTTGGCGGCGCAATGGAAAGCAATTCCTTAGTAGAAGTCATGGGTATTGCCGACAGCATCAATCATTCAGACGCTTGGCGCCTCAATGGGACGCAATTCCTTAGTAGAAGTCATGCGCATTGCCGATAGCATCGATCATTCAGACGCTTGGCGCCGCAATGGGAAACAATTCCATAGTAGAAATCATGTGCATTGCCGATGGCATCAGTCATTCAGAGGCTTGGCGCCGCAATGGGAAGCAATTCCTTAGTAGAAATCATGTTCATTGTCGATGCCATCAATTATTCAGATGCTTGACGCGCTATGGGAAGGATTTCATTAGTAGAAATCATGCCCATTGCCGATTCCATCGCTCATTCAGACGCTTGGCGCCGCAATGGGAAGCAATTCCTTAGTAGAAATCATGCCCATTGCCGAAAGCATCAATCATTCAGATGCTTTTCGTCGCAATGGGATGCAATTTCTTAGTAGAAATCATGTTCATTGTCGATGGCATCAATCATTCAGACGCTTGGCGCCGCAATGGGAAGGAATTCCTTAGTATAAATCATGCCCATTCCCGATGGCATCGATCATTCAGACGCTTGGCGCCGCCATGGGAATGAATTCCTTAGTAGAAATCATGCCCATCGCCGATGGCATCAATCATTCAAACGCTTGCCGCATCATTGGGAAGCAATTTCGGATTAGAAATCATGCCCATTGCCGATGGCATCAATCATTCAGAAGCTTGGCGCCGCAATTGGAATCAATTCCTTAGTAGAAATCATGCCCATTGCCTATAGCATCAATGATTCAGGCGCTTTGCGCAGCAGTAGGACGCAAGTCCTTTGGAGAAATCATGCGCATTGCCGATAGGGTCAATCATTCAGATGCTTTGCGCCGCAATGGGAAGCAATTCCTTAGTAGCAGTCATGCATATTGCCGATAGCATCAACCATTCAGACGCTTGGCGCCGCAATGAGAAGCAATTCCTTACCAAAAGTCATTCGCATTGCCGATAGCATCTGTCATTCAGACGCTTGGCGCCGCAATGGGAAGCAATTCCTTAGTAGAAATCATGCCCACTGCCAAGAGCATACAGCATTCAGGCGCTTTGCGCAGCAACGGGAAGCAATTCTTTAGTAGAAATCATGCGCATTGCCGATAGCATCAATTATTCAGATGGTATGCGCCGCAATGGGAAGCAATTTCTTAGTAGAAATCAGACCCATTGCCGATGGCATAAATCGGTTAGACGCATGGCGCCGCCATGGGATGGAATACCTTAGTAGGAATCATGCCCATTGCCGATGGCATCGATCATTCAGACGCTTCGCGACGCAATGGAAAGCAATTCGTTAGTAGAAATCATGTTCATTGTTGATGCCATGAATTATTCAGATGCTTGGCGTCGCTATGGGAAGGAATTCATTAGTAGAAATCATGCCCATTGCGGATGGCTTCGATCATTCAGACGCTTGGCGCCGCAATGGGAAGCAATTCCTTAGTAGAAATCACGCCCATTGCCTATTGCATCTGTCATTTAGACGGTTGGCGCCGCAATGGGAAGCAACTCTTTAATAGAAATCATGCCCATTGCCGATGGCATGAATCATTCAAACGCTTTCCGCATGAATGGGAAGCAATTTCGTCGTAGAACTCATGCCCATTGCCGATGGCATGAATCATTCAGACGCTTGGCGCCGCAATGGAAAGCAGTTCCTTAGTAGAAGTCATGGGTATTGCCGACAGCATCAATCATTCAGACGCTTGGCGCCTCAATGGGACGCAATTCCTTAGTAGAAGTCATGCGCATTGCCGATAGCATCGATCATTCAGACGCTTGGCGCCGCAATGGGACGCAATTCCATAGTAGAAATCATGTGCATTGCCGATGGCATCAATCATTCAGACGCTTGGCGCCGTAATGGGAAGGAATTCCTTAGTATAAATCATGCCCATTCCCGATGGCATCGATCATTCAGACGCTTGGCGCCGCCATGGGAATGAATTCCTTAGTAGAAATCATGCCCATCGGCGATGGCATCAATCATTCAAACGCTTGCCGCATCATTGGGAAGCAATTTCGGATTAGAAATCATGCCCATTGCCGATGGCATCAATCATTCAGAAACTTGGCGCCGCAATTGGAATCAATTCCTTAGTAGAAATCACGCCCATTGCCTATTGCATCTGTCATTTAGACGGTTGGCGCCGCAATGGGAAGCAACTCTTTAATAGAAATCATGCCCATTGCCGATGGCATGAATCATTCAAACGCTTTCCGCATGAATGGGAAGCAATTTCGTCGTAGAACTCATGCCCATTGCCGATGGCATGAATCATTCAGACGCTTGGCGCCGCAATGGAAAGCAGTTCCTTAGTAGAAGTCATGGGTATTGCCGACAGCATCAATCATTCAGACGCTTGGCGCCTCAATGGGACGCAATTCCTTAGTAGAAGTCATGCGCATTGCCGATAGCATCGATCATTCAGACGCTTGGCGCCGCAATGGGACGCAATTCCATAGTAGAAATCATGTGCATTGCCGATGGCATCAATCATTCAGACGCTTGGCGCCGTAATGGGAAGGAATTCCTTAGTATAAATCATGCCCATTCCCGATGGCATCGATCATTCAGACGCTTGGCGCCGCCATGGGAATGAATTCCTTAGTAGAAATCATGCCCATCGGCGATGGCATCAATCATTCAAACGCTTGCCGCATCATTGGGAAGCAATTTCGGATTAGAAATCATGCCCATTGCCGATGGCATCAATCATTCAGAAACTTGGCGCCGCAATTGGAATCAATTCCTTAGTAGAAATCATGCCCATTGCCTATAGCATCAATGATTCAGGCGCTTTGCGCAGCAGTAGGACGCAAGTCCTTTGGAGAAATCATGCGCATTGCCGATAGGGTCAATCATTCAGATGCTTTGCGCCGCAATGGGAAGCAATTCCTTAGTAGCAGTCATGCATATTGCCGATAGCATCAACCATTCAGACGCTTGGCGCCGCAATGAGAAGCAATTCCTTACCAAAAGTCATTCGCATTGCCGATACATCTGTCATTCAGACGCTTGGCGCCGCAATGGGAAGCAATTCCTTAGTAGAAATCATGCCCATTGCCGAAAGCATCAATCATTCAGATGCTTTTCGCCGCAATGGGATGCAATTTCTTAGTAGAAATCATGTTCATTGTCGATGGCATCAATCATTCAGATGCTTGGCGCCGCAATGGGAAGGAATTCCTTAGTATAAATCATGCCCATTCCCGATGGCATCGATCATTCAGACGCTTGGCGCCGCCATGGGAAGGAATTCCTTAGTAGAAATCATGCCCATCGCCGATGGCATCAATCATTCAAACGCTTGCCGCATCATTGGGAAGCAATTTCGGATTAGAAATCATGCCCATTGACTATGGCATCAATCATTCAGAAGCTTCGCGCCGTAATGGAAAGCAATTCCTTAGTAGAAATCATGCGCATTGCTGATAGCATCAATCATTCAGATGCTTTGCGCCGCAATTGGAAGCAATTCCTTAGTAGAAATCATGCCCATTGCCTATAGCATCAATGATTCAGGCGCTTTGCGCAGCAGTAGGACGCAAGTCCTTTGGAGAAAGCATGCGCATTGCCGATAGGGTCAATCTTTCAGATGCTTTGCGCCGCAATGGGAAGGAATTCCATAGCAGCACTCATGCATATTGTCGATAGCATAAACCATTCAGACGCTTGGCGCCGCTATGAGAAGCAATTCCTTACCAAAAGTTATTCGCATTGCCGATAGCATCGGTCATTCTGACGCTTGGCGCCGCAATGGGAAGCAATTCCTTAGTAGAAATCATGCCCATTGCCAAGAGCATACAGTATTCGGGCGCTTTGCGCAGCAATGGGAAGCAATTCTTTAGTAGAAATCATGCGCATTGCCGATAGCATCAATCATTCAGATGGTATGCGCCGCAATGGGAAGCAATTCCTTAGTAGAAATCATGCTCATTGTCAATGGCATCAATCACTCACACGCTTGACGCCGCAATGGGAAGGAATTCCTTAGTATAAATCATGCTCATTCCCGATGGCATCGATCATTCAGAAGCTTGGCGCCGCCATGGGAAGCAATTCCTTAGAAGCAGTCATGCATATTGCCGATAGCATCAACCATTCAGACGCTTGGCGCCGCTATGAGAAGCAATTCCTTACCAAAAATCATTCGCATTGCCGATAGCATCTGTCATTCAGACGCTTGGCGCCGCAATGGGAAGCAATTCCTTAGTAGAAATCATGCCGATTGCCAAGAGCATACAGCATTCAGGCGCTTTGCGCAGCAATGGAAAGCAATTCTTTAGTAGAAATCATGCGCATCGCCGATAGCATCAATCATTCAGATGCTATGCGCCGCAATGGGAAGCAATTCCTAAGTAGAAATCATGTTCCTTGTCGATGGCATCAGTCATTCAGACGCTTGGCGCCGCAATGGGAGGAATTCCTTAGTATAAATCATGCCCATTCCCGATGGCATCGATCATTCAGACACTTGGCGCCGCCATGGGAAGGAATTCCTTAGTAGAAATCATGCCCATCGCCGATGTCATCAATCATTCAAACGCTTGCCGCATCATTGGGAAGCAATTTCCGATTAGAAATCATGCCCACTGCCGATGGCATCCATCATTCAGACGCTTGCCGCCGCAATGGAAAGCAATTACTTTGTAGAAATCATGCGCATTCCTGATAGCATCAATTATTCAGATGCTTTAGGCCGCAATTGGAAGCAATTCCTTAGTAGAAATCATGCCCATTGGCGATAGCATCAATCATTCAGGCGCTTTGCGCAGCATTAGGACGCAAGTCCTTTGGAGAAATCATGTGCCTTGCCGATAGGGTCAATCATTCGGATGCTTTGCGCCGCAATGGGAAGCAATTCCTTAGTAGCAGTCATGCATATTGTCGATAGCATCAACCATTCAGACGCTTGGCGCCGCTATGAGAAGCAATTCCTTACCAAAAGTCATTCGCATTGCCGATAGCATCGGTCATTCTGACGCTTGGCGCCGCAATGGGAAGCAATTCCTTAGTAGAAATCATGCCTATTGCCAAGAGCATACAGCATTCAGGCGCTTTGCGCAGCAATGGGAAGCAATTCTTCAGTTGAAATCATGCGCATTGCGGATACCATCAATCATTCAGATGGTATGCGCCGCAATGGGAAGCAATTCCTTAGTAGAAATCATGCTCATTGTCGATGGCATCAATCATTCACACGCTTGACGCCGCAATGGGAAGGAATTCCTTAGTATAAATCATGCTCATTCCCGATGGCTTCGATCATTCAGACGCTTGGCGCCGCCATGGGAAGCAATTCCTTAGAAGCAGTCATGCATATTGCCGAGAGCATCAACCATTCAGACGCTTGGCGTCGCTATGAGAAGCAATTCCTTGCCAAAAATCATTCGCATTGCCGATAGCATCTGTCATTCAGACGCTTGGCGCCGCAATGGGAAGCAATTCCTTAGTAGAAATCATGCCCATTGCCAAGAGCATTCAGCATTCAGGCGCTTTGCGCAGCAATGGAAAGCAATTCTTTAGTAGAAATCATTCGCATTGCCGATAGCATCAATCATTCAGATGCTATGCGCCGCAATGGGAAGCAATTCCTAAGTAGAAATCATGTTCATTGTCGATGGCATCAGTCATTCAGACGCTTGGCGCCGCAATGGGAAGGAATTCCTTAGTATAAATCATGCCCATTCCCGATGGCATCGATCATTCAGACGCTTGGCGCCGCCATGGGAAGGAATTCCTTAGTAGAAATCATGCGCATTGCTGATAGCATCAATCATTCAGATGCTTTGTGCCGTACTTGGAAGCAGTTCCTTAGTAGAAATCATGCCCATTGCCTATAGCATCAATCATTCAAGCGCTTTGCGCAGCAGTAGGACGCAAGTCCTTTGGAGAAAGCATGCGCATTGCCGATAGGGTCAATCTTTCAGATGCTTTGCGCCGCAATGGGAAGGAATTCCATAGCAGCACTCATGCATATTGTCGATAGCATCAACCATTCAAACGCTTGGCGCCGCTATGAGAAGCAATTCCTTACCAAAAGTAATTCGCATTGCCGATAGCATCGGTCATTCTGACGCTTGGAGCCGCAATTGGAAGCAATTCCTTAGTAGAAATCATGCCCATTGCCAAGAGCATACAGCATTCAGGCGCTTTGCGCAGCAATGGGAAGCAATTCTTTAGTAGAAATCATGCGCATTGCCGATAGCATCAATCATTCAGATGGTATGCGCCGCAATGGGAAGCAATTCCTTAGTAGAAATCATGCTCATTGTCGATGGCATCAATCATTCACACGCTTGACGCCGCAATGGGAAGGAATTCCTTAGTAGAAATCATGCCCATCGCCGATGTCATCAATCATTCAAAGGCTTGCCGCATCATTGCGAAGCAATTTCCGATTAGAAATCATGCCCATTGCCGATGGCATCAATCATTCAGACGCTTGCCGCCGCAATGGAAAGCAACTACTTAGTAGAAATCATGCGCATTCCTGATAGCATCAATTATTCAGATGCTTTAGGCCGCAATTGGAAGCAATTCCTTAGTAGAAATCATGCCCATTGCCGATACTGCGCAGCAGTAGGACGCAAGTCCATTGGAGAAATCATGCGCCTTGCCCATAGGGTCAATCATTCAGATGCTATGCGCCGCAATGGGAAGCAATTCCTAAGTAGAAATCATGTTCATTGTCGATGGCATCAGTCATTCAGACGCTTGGCGCCGCAATGGGAAGGAATTCCTTAGTATAAATCATGCCCATTCCCGATGGCATCGATCATTCAGACGCTTGGCGCCGCCATGGGAAGGAATTCCTTAGTAGAAATCATGCCCATCGCCGATGTCATCAATCATTCAAACGCTTGCCGCATCATTGGGAAGCAATTTCCGATTAGAAATCATGCCCATTGCCGATGGCATCAATCATTCAGACGCTTGCCGCCGCAATGGAAAGCAATTACTTAGTAGAAATCAGGCGCATTCCTGATAGCATCAATTATTCAGATGCTTTAGGCCGCAATTGGAAGCAATTCCTTAGTAGAAATCATGCCCATTGCCGATAGCATCAATCATTCAGGCGCTTTGCGCAGCAGTAGGACGCAAGTCCTTTGGAGAAATCATGCGCCTTGCCGATAGGGTCAATCATTCAGATGCTTTGCGCCGCAATGGGAAGCAATTCCTTAGTAGCAGTCATGCATATTGTCGATAGCATCAACCATTCAGACGCTTGGCGCCGCTATGAGAAGCAATTCCTTACCAAAAGTCATTCGCATTGCCGATAGTATCGGTCATTCTGACGCTTGGCGCCGCAATGGGAAGCAATTCCTTAGTAGAAATCATGCCCATTGCCAAGTGCATACAGCATCCAGGCGCTTTGCGCAGCAATGGGAAGCAATTCTTTAGTAGAAATCATGCGCATTGCCGATAGCATCAATCATTCAGATGGTATTCGCCGCAATGGGAAGCAATTCCTTAGTAGAAATCATGCTCATTGTCGATGGCATCAATCATTCACACGCTTGACGCCGCAATGGGAAGGAATTCCTTAGTATAAATCATGCTCATTCCCGATGGCATCGATCATTCAGACGCTTGGCGCCGCCATGGGAAGCAATTCCTTAGAAGCAGTCATGCATATTGCCGATAGCATCAACCATTCAGACGCTTGGCGCCGCTATGAGAAGCAATTCCTTACCAAAAATCATTCGCATTGCCGATAGCATCTGTCATTCAGACGCTTGGCGCCGCAATGGGAAGCAATTCCTTAGTAGAAATCATGCCCATTGCCAAGAGCATACAGCATTCAGGCGCTCTGCGCAGCAATGGAAAGCAATTCTTTAGTAGAAATCATGCGCATTGCCGATAGCATCAATCATTCAGATGCTATGCGCCGCAATGGGAAGCAATTCCTAAGTAGAAATCATGTTCATTGTCGATGGCATCAGTCATTCAGACGCTTGGCGCCGCAAAGGGAAGGAATTCCTTAGTATAAATCATGCCCATTCCCGATGGCATCGATCATTCAGACGCTTGGCGCTGCCATGGGAAGGAATTCCTTAGTAGAAATCATGCGCATTGCTGATAGCATCAATCATTCAGATGCTTTGCACCGTAATTGGAAGCAATTCCTTAGTAGAAATCATGCCCATTGCCTATAGCATCAATCATTCAAGCGCTTTGCGCAGCAGTAGGACGCAAGTCCTTTGGAGAAAGCATGCGCATTGCCGATAGGGTCAATCTTTCAGATGCTTTGCGCCGCAATTGGAAGGAATTCCATAGCAGCACTCATGCATATTGTCGATAGCATCAACCATTCAGACGCTTGGCGCCGCTATGAGAAGCAATTCCTTACCAAAAGTCATTCGCATAGCCGGTAGCATCGGTCATTCTGACGCTTGGCGCCGCAATGGGAAGCAATTCCTTAGTAGAAATCATGCCCATTCCCAAGAGCATACAGCATTCAGGCGCTTTGCGCAGCAATGGGAAGCAATTCTTTAGTAGAAATCAATCGCATTGCATCAATGATTCAGATGGTATGCGCCGCAATGGGAAGCAATTCCTTAGTAGAAATCATGCTCATTGTCGATGGCATCAATCATTCACACGCTTGACGCCGCAATGGGAAGGAATTCCTTAGTATAAATCATGCTCATTCCCGATGGCATCGATCATTCAGACGCTTGGCGCCGCCATGGGAAGCAATTCCTTAGAAGCAGTCATGCATATTGCCGATAGCATCAACCATTCAGACGCTTGGCGCCGCCATGGGAAGGAATTCCTTAGTAGAAATCATGCCCATCGCCGATGTCATCAATCATTCAAGCGCTTGCCGCATCATTGGGAAGCAATTTCCGATTAGAAATCATGCCCATCGCCGATGGCATCAATCATTCAGACGCTTGCCGCCGCAATGGAAAGCAATTACTTAGTAGAAATCATGCGCATTCCTGATAGCATCAATTATTCAGATGCTTTAGGCCGCAATTGGAAGCAATTACTTAGTAGAAATCATACCCATTGGCGATAGCATCTATCATTCAGGCGCTTTGCGCAGCAGTAGGACGCAAATCCTTTGTAGAAATCATGCGCCTTGCCGATAGGGTCAATCATTCAGATGCTTTGCGCCGCAATGGGAAGCAATTCCTTAGTAGCAGTCATGCATATTGTCGATAGCATCAACCATTCAGAAGCTTGGCGCCGCAATGGGAAGCAATTCCTTAGAAGAAATCATGCCCATTGCCAAGAGCATACAGCATTCAGGCGCTTTGCGCAGCAATGGGAAGCAATTCTTTAGTAGAAATCATGCGCATTGCCGATAGCATCAATCATTCAGATGGTATGCGCCGAAAGGGGTAGGAATTCCTTAGTAGAAATCATGCCCATTGCGGATGGCTTCGATCATTCAGACGCTTGGCGCCGCAATGGGAAGCAATTCCTTAGTAGAAATCACGCCCATTGCCTATTGCATCTGTCATTCAGACGGTTGGCGCCGCAATGGGAAGCAACTCTTTAATAGAAATCATGCCCATTGGCGATGGCATGAATCATTCAAACGCTTTCCTCATCTATGGGAAGCAATTTCGTCGTAGAACTCATGCCCATTGCCGATGGCATGAATCATTCAGACGCTTGGCGGCGCAATGGAATGCAATTCCTTAGTAGAAGTCATGGGTATTGCCGACAGCATGAATCATTCAGACGCTTGGCGCCTCAATGGGACGCAATTCCTTAGTAGAAGTCATGCGCATTGCCGATAGGATCGATCATTCAGACGCTTGGCGCCGCAATGGGAAACAATTCCATAGTAGAAATCATGTGCATTGCCGATGGCATCAGTCATTCAGATGCTTGACGCCGCTATGGGAAGGATTTCATTAGTAGAAATCATGCCCATTGCCGATTCCATCGCTCATTCAGACGCTTGGCGCCGCAATGGGAAGCAATTCCTTAGTAGAAATCATGCCCATTGCCGAAAGCATCAATCATTCAGATGCTTTTCGCCGCAATGGGATGCAATTTCTTAGTAGAAATCATGTTCATTGTCGATGGCATCAATCATTCAGACGCTTGGCGCCGCAATGGGAAGGAATTCCTTAGTATAAATCATGCCCATTCCCGATGGCATCGATCATTCAGACGCTTGGCGCCGCCATGGGAATGAATTCCTTAGTAGAAATCATGCCCATCGCCGATGGCATCAATCATTCAAACGCTTGCCGCATCATTGGGAAGCAATTTCGGATTAGAAATCATGCCCATTGCCGATGGCATCAATCATTCAGAAGCTTGGCGCCGCAATTGGAATCAATTCCTTAGTAGAAATCATGCCCATTGCCTATAGCATCAGTGATTCAGGCGCTTTGCGCAGCAGTAGGACGCAAGTCCTTTGGAGAAATCATGCGCATTGCCGATAGGGTCAATCATTCAGATGCTTTGCGCCGCAATGGGAAGCAATTCCTTAGTAGCAGTCATGCATATTGCCGATAGCATCAACCATTCAGACGCTTGGCGCCGCAATGAGAAGCAATTCCTTACCAAAAGTCATTCGCATTGCCGATAGCATCTGTCATTCAGACGCTTGGCGCCACAATGGGAAGCAATTCCTTAGTAGAAATCATGCCCACTGCCAAGAGCATACAGCATTCAGGCGCTTTGCGCAGCAACGGGAAGCAATTCTTTAGTAGAAATCATGCGCATTGCCGATAGCATCAATCATTCAGATGGTATGCGCCGCAATGGGAAGCAATTTCTTGGTAGAAATCAGACCCATTGCCGATGGCATCAATCGGTTAGACGCATGGCGCCGCCATGGGATGGAATACCTAAGTAGGAATCATGCCCATTGCCGATGGCATCGATCATTCAGACGCTTCGCGACGCAATGGAAAGCAATTCGTTAGTAGAAATCATGTTCATTGTTGATGCCATGAATTATTCAGATGCTTGGCGTCGCTATGGGAAGGAATTCATTAGTAGAAATCATGCCCATTGCGGATGGCTTCGATCATTCAGACGCTTGGCGCCGCAATGGGAAGCAATTCCTTAGTAGAAATCACGCCCATTGCCTATTGCATCTGTCATTCAGACGGTTGGCGCCGCAATGGGAAGCAACTCTTTAATAGAAATCATGCCCATTGCCGATGGCATGAATGATTCAAACGCTTTCCGCATGGATGGGAAGCAATTTCGTCGTAGAACTCATGCCCATTGCCGATGGCATGAATCATTCAGACGCTTGGCGCCGCAATGGAAAGCAGTTCCTTAGTAGAAGTCATGGGTATTGCCGACAGCATCAATCATTCAGACGCTTGGCGCCTCAATGGGACGCAATTCCTTAGTAGAAGTCATGCGCATTGCCGATAGCATCGATCATTCAGACGCTTGGCGCCGCAATGGGAAGCAATTCCATAGTAGAAATCATGTGCATTGCCGATGGCATCAATCATTCAGACGCTTGGCGGCGCAATGGGAAGGAATTCCTTAGTATAAATCATGCCCATTCCCGATGGCATCGATCATTCAGACGCTTGGCGCCGCCATGGGAATGAATTCCTTAGTAGAAATCATGCCCATCGCCGATGGCATCAATCATTCAAACGCTTGCCGCATCATTGGGAAGCAATTTCGGATTAGAAATCATGCCGATTGCCAATGGCGTCAATCATTCAGAAACTTGGCGCCGCAATTGGAATCAATTCCTTAGTAGAAATCATGCCCATTGCCTATAGCATCAATGATTCAGGCGCTTTGCGCAGCAGTAGGACGCAAGTCCTTTGGAGAAATCATGCGCATTGCCGATAGGGTCAATCATTCAGATGCTTTGCGCCGCAATGGGAAACAATTCCTTAGTAGCAGTCATGCATATTGCCGTTAGCATCAACCATTCAGACGCTTGGCGCCGCAATGAGAAGCAATTCCTTACCAAAAGTCATTCGCATTGCCGATAGCATCTGTCATTCAGACGCTTGGCGCCGCAATGGGAAGCAATTCCTTAGTAGAAATCATGCCCATTGCCGAAAGCATCAATCATTCAGATGCTTTTCGCCGCAATGGGATGCAATTTCTTAGTAGAAATCATGTTCATTGTCGATGGCATCAATCATTCAGATGCTTGGCGCCGCAATGGGAAGGAATTCCTTAGTATAAATCATGCCCATTCCCGATGGCATCGATCATTCAGACGCTTGGCGCCGCCATGGGAAGGAATTCCTTAGTAGAAATCGTGCCCATCGCCGATGGCATCAATCATTCAAACGCTTGCCGCATCATTGGGAAGCAATTTCGGATTAGAAATCATGCCCATTGCCGATGGCATCAATCATTCAGAAGCTTCGCGCCGTAATGGAAAGCAATTCCTTAGTAGAAATCATGCGCATTGCTGATAGCATCAATCATTCAGATGCTTTGCGCCTCAATTGGAAGCAATTCCTTAGTAGAAATCATGCCCATTGCCTATAGCATCAATGATTCAGGCGCTTTGCGCAGCAGTAGGACGCAAGTCCTTTGGAGAAATCATGCGCATTGCCGATAGGGTCAATCATTCAGATGCTTTGCGCCGCAATGGGAAGCAATTCCTTAGTAGCAGTCATGCATATTGCCGATAGCATCAACCATTCAGACGCTTGGCGCCGCAATGAGAAGCAATTCCTTACCAAAAGTCATTCGCATTGTCGATAGCATCTGTCATTCAGACGCTTGGCGCCGCAATGGGAAGCAATTCCTTAGTAGAAATCATGCCCATTGCCAAGAGCATACAGCATTCAGGCGCTTTGCGCAGCAACGGGAAGCAATTCTTTAGTAGAAATCATGCGCATTGCCGATAGCATCAATCATTCAGATGGTATGCGCCGCAATGGGAACCAATTCCTTAGTAGAAATCATGCTCATTGTCGATGGCATCGATCATTCACACGCTTGGCGCCGCAATGGGAAGGAATTCCTTAGTATAAATCATGCTCATTCCCGATGGCATCGATCATTCAGACGCTTGGCGCCGCCATGGGAAGCAATTCCTTAGTAGCAGTCATGCATATTGCCGATAGCATCAACCATTCAGACGCTTGGCGCCGCTATGAGAAGCAATTCCTTACCAAAAGTCATTCGCATTGCCGATTGCATCTGTCATTCAGACGCTTGGCGCCGCAAAGGGAAGCAATTCCTTAGCAGAAATCATGCCCATTGCCAAGAGCATACAGCATTCAGGCGCTTTGCGCAGGAATGGGAAGCAATTCTTTAGTAGAAATCATGCGCATTGCCGATAGCATCAATCATTCAGATGGTATGCGCCACATTGGGAACCAATTCCTTAGTAGAAAGCATGCTCATTGTCGATGGCATCAATCATTCAAACGCTTGGCGCCGCAATGGGAAGGAATTCCTTAGTATAAATCATGCCCATTCCCGATGGCATCGATCATTCAGACGCTTGGCGCTGCACTGTGAAGCAATTCATTAGTAGAAATCAAGCCCATTGCCAAGAGCTTGCAGCATTCAGGCGCTTTGTGCAGCAATGGGAAGCAATTCTTTAGCAGAAATCATGCGCATTGCCGATAGCATCAATCATTCAGATGCTATGCGCCGCAATGGGAAGCAATTTCTTAGTAGAAATCAGGCCCATTGCCGATGGCATCAATCGTTTAGACGCTTGGCGCCGCTATGGGATGGAATTCCTTAGTAGAAATCACGCGCATTGCTGATAGCATCAATCATTCAGATGCATTGCGCCGCAATTGGAAGCAATTCCTTAGTAGAAATCATGCCCATTGCCTATAGCATCAATCATTCAGGCGCTTCGCGCAGCAGTAGGACGCAAGTCCTTTGGAGAAATCATGCGCATTGCTGATAGGGTCAACTATTCAGATGCTTTGCGCCGCAATGGGTAGCAATTCCTTAGTAGCAGTCATTCATATTGCCGATAGCATCAACCATTCAGACGCTTGGCGCCGCTATGAGAAGCAATTCCTTACCAAAAGTCATTCGAATTACCGATAGCATCTGTCATTCAGACGCTTGGCGCTGCAATGGGAAGCAATTCCTTAGTAGAAATCATGCCCATTGCCAAGAGCATACAGCATTCAGGCGCTTTGCGCAGCAATGGGAAGCAATTCTTTAGCAGAAATCATGCGCATTGCCGATAGCATCAATCATTCAGATGGTATGCGCCGCAATGGGAAGCAATTCCTTAGTAGAAATCATGCTCATTGTCGATGGCATCGATCATTCACACGCTTGGCGCCGCAATGGGAAGGAATTCCTTAGTATAAATCATGCTCATTCCCGATTTCATCGATCATTCAGACGCTTGGCGCCGCCATGGGAAGCAATTCCTTAGTAGCAGTCATGCATATTGCCGATAGCATCAACCTTTCAGATGACGCCGCTATGAGAAGCAATTCCTTACCAAAAGTCATTCGCATAGCCGATAGCATCTGTCATTCAGACGCTTGGCACCGCTATGGGAAGCAATTCCTTAGTAGAAGTCATGCGCGTTGCCGATGGCATGAATCATAGAGACCCTTGGCGCCGCAATGGGAAGCAATTCCTTAGTAGAAATCATGCTCATTGCCGATGGCATCAATCATTCAAACGCTTGCCGCATCAATAGGAAGCAATTTCGTAGTAGAAATCATGCCCATTGCCGGTGACATCAGTCATTCAGACGCTTGGCGCCGCAATGGAAATCAATTCCTTAGTAGAAGTCATGCGTATTGCCGATAGCATCAATCATTCAGATGCTTGGCATCACAATGGGAAGCAATGCTTTAGTAGAAGTCATGCGCATTGCAGATCGCATCAATTATTCAGACGCTTTTCGCCGCAATGAGAAGCAATTCCTTAGTCGAAATCATGCGCATTACCGATGGCATCAATCATTCAGACGCTTGGCGACGCAATGGGAAGCAATTCATTAGTAGAAATCATGCGCATTGCCAATACCATCAATCATTCAGGCGCTTAGCGCAGCAATGGGAAGGAATTCCTTAGTAGAAATCAGGCGCATTGCCGATGGCATCAATCGTTCGGACGCTTGCTGCCGCTATGTGAAGGAATTCTTTAGTCGAAATCATTCCCATTGCCGATAGCATCGATCATTTAAACGCTTGGCGCTGCAATGGGACTCAATATCTTGGCAGAAGTCATGCGTATTGCCGATATCATCAATCATTCAGACGCTTGGCACCGCTATGGGAAGTAATTCCTTACTAGAAATCATGCGCATTGCCGATAGCATCTGTCATTCAGACGCTTGGAGCCGCAATGGGAAATAATTCCTGAATAGAAATCATGATCATTGCCGATAGCATCAATCATTCAAATGCTTGCCGCATCAACGGGAAGCAATTCCTTAGTACAAATCATGCGCATCACCGATAGCATCAATCATTCCGATGCTTCGCACCGCAGTGGGAAGCAATTCGTTAGTAGAAATCATGCGCATTGTCGATGGCATCAACCATTCAGTCGTTTGGCGCCGCAATGGAAAGCAATTCCTTAGTAGAAGTCATGCGTATTGCCGATGGCGCCAATCATTCAGACGCTTGGCACCGCTATGGGAAGCAATTCCTTAGTAGAAGTCATTGGCGTTGCCGATGGCATGAATCATACCAACCCTTGGCGCAGCAATGGGAAGCAATTCCTTAGTAGAAATCATGCGCGTTGCCAATAGCATCAATCATTCAGATGCTTGGCGCCGGAATTGGAAGCAAATCCTTATTAGAAATCATGCCCATTGCCGATAGCATCAATCATTCAGGCGCTTTGCGTAGCAATGGGAAGCAATTCCTTAGTACAAATCATGCGCATTACCGATAGCATCAATCATTCCGATGCTTTGCACCGCAGTGGGAAGCAATTCGTTAGTAGAAATCATGCCCATTGCCAAGAGCATACAGCATTCAGGCGCTTTGCGCAGCAGCGGGAAGCAATTCTTTAGTAGAAATCATGCGCATTGCCGATAGCATCAATCATTCAGATGGTATGCGCCGCAATGGGAAGCAATTCCTTAGTAGAAATCATGCTCATTGTCGATGGCATCAACCATTCAGACGCTTGGCGCCGCAATGGGAAGGAAGTCCCTAGTAGAGATCATGCCCATTGCCAATGGCATCGATGATTCAGACGCTTGGCGACGCAATAGGAAGCAATTTCTTAGTAGAAATCATGCCGATTGCCGATGGCATCAATCATCCAAATGCTTGCCGCATCGATGGGAAGGAATTTCGTAGTAGAAGTCAAGCCCATTGCCGATAACATCTATCATTTAGGCGCTTCGCGCAGCAATGGTAAGCAATTCCTGAGTAGAAATCATGCGCATTGCCGATAGCATCAATCATTCAGACGCTTGGCGCCGGTATGATAAGCAATTCCTTACTAGAAAACATGCCCATTGCCGACAGCATCAATCATTCAAACATTTGCCGCCTCAAGGGAAGCAATTTCGTTGTGAAAATCAGGCCCATTGCCGTCATGCGTATTGCCGATGGCGCCAATCATTCAGACGCTTGGCACCGCTATGGGAAGCAATTCCTTAGTAGAAGTCATGCGCGTTGCCGATGACATGAATCATAGAGACCCTTGGCGCCGCAATGGGAAGCAATTCCTTAGTAGAAATCATGCTCATTGCCGATGGCATCAATCATTCAAACGCTTGCCGCATCAATAGGAAGCAATTTCGTTGTAGAAATCATACCCATTGCCGGTGACATCAATCATTCAGACGCTTGGCGCCGCAATGCAAATCAATTTCTTAGTAGAAGTCATGCGTATTGCCGATAGCATCAATCATTCAGATGCTTGGCGTCACAATGGGAAGCAATGCTTTAGTAGAAGTCATGCGCATTGCAGATCGCATCAATTATTCAGACGCTTGTCGCCGCAATGAGAAGCAATTCCTTAGTCGAAATCATGCGCATTACAGATGGCATCAATCATTCAGACGCTTGGCGACGCAATGGGAAGCAATTCATTAGTAGAAATCATGCGCATTGCCAATACCATCAATCATTCAGGCGCTTAGCGCAGCAATGGGAAGGAATTCCTTAGTAGAAATCAGGCGCATTGCCGATGGCATCAAAATCATTCGGACGCTTGGTGCCGCAATGTGAAGGAATTCTTTAGTCGAAATCATTCCCATTGCCGATAGCATCGATCATTCAAACGCTTGGCGCTGCAATGGGACTCAATTCCTTGGCAGAAGTCATGCGTATTGCCGATATCATCAATCATTCAGACGCTTGGCGCCGCTATGGGAAGTAATTCCTTACTAGAAATCATGCGCATTGCCGATAGCATCTGTCATTCAGACGCTTGGAGCCGCAATGGGAATTATTCCTGAATAGAAATCATGACCATTGCCGATAGCATCAATCATTCAAATGCTTGCCGCATCAATGGGAAGCAATTTCCTCGTTGAAATCATTCCCATTGCCGATGGCATCAATCATTCAGACGCTTGGCGCCGCAATGGGAAGCAATTCTTGAATATAAATCATGCCCATTGCCGATAGCATCAATCATTCAGACGCTTGGCGCCGCAATGGGAAGCAATTCCTTAGAAGAAATCATGCGCATTGCCGATAGCATCGATCATTCAGACGGTTTCCTCCGCAATGGGAAGAAATTACTTAGTAGAAATCATGCCCATTGCCGAGAGCATCAAGCATTCAGGCGCTTAGCGCATCAATGAGAAGCAATTCCTTAGCAGAAATCATGCGCGGTGCCGGTAGCATCAATCATTCAGATGCTTGGCGCCGGAATTGGAAGCAATTCCTCAGTAGAAATTATGCCCATTGCCCATTACCGATAGCATCAATCATTCAGGCGCTTCGCGCAGCAATGGGAAGCAATTCCTTGGTAGAAATCATGCGCATTGTCGATGGCATGAATCATTCAGATGCTTGGCACCGCAATGGGAAGGAAGTCCTTAGTAGAGATCATGCCCATTGCCGATGGTATCGATGATTCAGACGCTTGGCGCCGCAATAGGAAGCAATTCCTTAGTAGAAATCATGCCCATTGCCGATGGCATGAATCATTCAAACACTTGCCGTATCAATGAAAAGGAATTTCGTAGTAGAAATCATACCCATTGCCGATGGCATCAATCATTCCGACGCTTGGCGCCGCAACGGAAAGCAGTTCGTTTGTAGAAGTCATGCGCATTGTCGATGGCATCATTCGCTCAGACGCTTCGCGACGCTATGGTAAGGAATTCCTTAGTAGAAACCATGCCCATTGCCGAAGGGATCAATCATTCAGACGCTCGGCGCCGCTATGATAAGCAATTCCTTACTAGAAGTCATGCGTATTGCCGATAGCATCTGTCATTCAGACGCTTGGGGCCTCAATGGGAAGCAATTTCGTAGTAGAAATCATGCCCATTGCCGATGGCATCAACCATTCAGTCGCTTGGCGCCGCAATAGAAAGCAATTCCTTCGTAGAAGTCATGCGCGTTGCCGATGACATGAATCATAGAGACCCTTGGCGCCGCAATGGGAAGCAATTCCTTAGTAGAAATCATGCTCATTGCCGATGGCATCAATCATTCAAACGCTTGCCGCATCAATAGGAAGCAATTTCGTTGTAGAAATCATACCCATTGCCGGTGACATCAATCATTCAGACGCTTGGCGCCGCAATGCAAATCAATTTCTTAGTAGAAGTCATGCGTATTGCCGATAGCATCAATCATTCAGATGCTTGGCGTCACAATGGGAAGCAATGCTTTAGTAGAAGTCATGCGCATTGCAGATCGCATCAATTATTCAGACGCTTGTCGCCGCAATGAGAAGCAATTCCTTAGTCGAAATCATGCGCATTACAGATGGCATCAATCATTCAGACGCTTGGCGACGCAATGGGAAGCAATTCATTAGTAGAAATCATGCGCATTGCCAATACCATCAATCATTCAGGCGCTTAGCGCAGCAATGGGAAGGAATTCCTTAGTAGAAATCAGGCGCATTGCCGATGGCATCAAAATCATTCGGACGCTTGGTGCCGCAATGTGAAGGAATTCTTTAGTCGAAATCATTCCCATTGCCGATAGCATCGATCATTCAAACGCTTGGCGCTGCAATGGGACTCAATTCCTTGGCAGAAGTCATGCGTATTGCCGATATCATCAATCATTCAGACGCTTGGCGCCGCTATGGGAAGTAATTCCTTACTAGAAATCATGCGCATTGCCGATAGCATCTGTCATTCAGACGCTTGGAGCCGCAATGGGAATTATTCCTGAATAGAAATCATGACCATTGCCGATAGCATCAATCATTCAAATGCTTGCCGCATCAATGGGAAGCAATTTCCTCGTTGAAATCATTCCCATTGCCGATGGCATCAATCATTCAGACGCTTGGCGCCGCAATGGGAAGCAATTCTTGAATATAAATCATGCCCATTGCCGATAGCATCAATCATTCAGACGCTTGGCGCCGCAATGGGAAGCAATTCCTTAGAAGAAATCATGCGCATTGCCGATAGCATCGATCATTCAGACGGTTTCCTCCGCAATGGGAAGAAATTACTTAGTAGAAATCATGCCCATTGCCGAGAGCATCAAGCATTCAGGCGCTTAGCGCATCAATGAGAAGCAATTCCTTAGCAGAAATCATGCGCGGTGCCGGTAGCATCAATCATTCAGATGCTTGGCGCCGGAATTGGAAGCAATTCCTCAGTAGAAATTATGCCCATTGCCCATTACCGATAGCATCAATCATTCAGGCGCTTCGCGCAGCAATGGGAAGCAATTCCTTGGTAGAAATCATGCGCATTGTCGATGGCATGAATCATTCAGATGCTTGGCACCGCAATGGGAAGGAAGTCCTTAGTAGAGATCATGCCCATTGCCGATGGTATCGATGATTCAGACGCTTGGCGCCGCAATAGGAAGCAATTCCTTAGTAGAAATCATGCCCATTGCCGATGGCATGAATCATTCAAACACTTGCCGTATCAATGAAAAGGAATTTCGTAGTAGAAATCATACCCATTGCCGATGGCATCAATCATTCCGACGCTTGGCGCCGCAACGGAAAGCAGTTCGTTTGTAGAAGTCATGCGCATTGTCGATGGCATCATTCGCTCAGACGCTTCGCGACGCTATGGTAAGGAATTCCTTAGTAGAAACCATGCCCATTGCCGAAGGGATCAATCATTCAGACGCTCGGCGCCGCTATGATAAGCAATTCCTTACTAGAAGTCATGCGTATTGCCGATAGCATCTGTCATTCAGACGCTTGGGGCCTCAATGGGAAGCAATTTCGTAGTAGAAATCATGCCCATTGCCGATGGCATCAACCATTCAGTCGCTTGGCGCCGCAATAGAAAGCAATTCCTTCGTAGAAGTCATGCGTATTGCCGATGGCGTCAGTCATTCAGATGCTTGGCACTTCTATGGGAAGCAATTCCTTAGTAGAAGTCATGCGCGTTGCCGATAGCATGAATCATACAGACACTTGGCGCCGCAATGGGAAGCAATTCCTTAGTAGAAATCATGTCCATTGCCGGTAACATCTATCATTTAGGCGCTTGGCGCCGCAATGGGAAGCAATTCCTTAGTAGAAATCATGCGCATTGTCGATGGCATCAATCATTCAAACGTTTTCCGCCTCAATGGGAAGCAATTTCGTAGTAGAAATCATGCCCATTGCCGATGGCATCAATCATTCAGTCGCTCGGCGCCGCAATGGAAAGCAGTTCCTCAGTAGAAGTCATGCGTATTGCCGATAGCATCAATGATTCAGACGCTTGGAGCCGTAATGGGAAGCAATTCGTTAGTAGATATAATACCCATTGCCGATGGCATGAATCATTCAAACGTTTGCCGCCTCTATGGAAGTAATTTCGTAGTTGAAATCATGCCCATTGCCGAGGGCATCAATCATTCAGTCGCTCGGCGCCGTAATGGAAAGCAGTTCCTCAGTAGAAGTCATGCGTATTGCCGATAGCATCAATGATTCAGACGCTTGGAGCCGTAATGGGAAGCAATTCGTTAGTAGATATAATACCCATTGCCGATGGCATGAATCATTCAAACGTTTGCCGCCTCTATGGAAGTAATTTCGTAGTTGAAATCATGCCCATTGCCGATGGCATCAATCATTCCGTCGCTTGGCGCCGTAATGGAAAGCAATTCCTTAATAGATGTCATGCATATTGCCGATAGCATCAATCATCCAGACGCTTGGCGCCGCTGATTGAAGCAATTCCTTAATAGAAGTCATGCGCATTGCCGACAGCATGAATCATTCAGACGCTTGGCGCCGCAATGGGAAGCAATTCCTTAATAGAAGTCATGCGCATTGCCGACAGCATGAATCATTCAGACGCTTGGCGCCGCAATGGGAAGCAATTCCTTAATAGAAATCATGCCCATTTCCGATAACATCAATCATTCAGACGCTTGGAGCCGCCATGGAAGCAATTCCTTAATAGGAAGGAATTCCTTAGTATAAATCATGCCCATTCCCGATGGCATCGATCATTCAGACGCTTGGCGCCGCCAAGGGAAGTAATTCCTTAGTAGAAATCATGCCCATCGCCGATGGCATCAATCATTCAAACGCTTGCCGCATCATTGGGAAGCAATTTCCGATTAGAAATCATGCCCATTGCCGATGGCATCAATCATTCAGACGCTTGGCGCCGTAATGGAAAGCAATTCCTTAGTAGAAATCATGCGCATTGCTGATAGCATCAGTCATTCAGATGCTTTGCGCCGCCATTGGAAGCAATTCCTTAGTAGAAATCATGCCCATTGCCTAGAGCATCAATGATTCAGGCGCTTTGCGCAGCAGTAGGACGCAAGTCCTTTGGAGAAATCATGCGCATTGCCGATAGGGTCGATCATTCAGATGCTTTGCGCCGCAATGGGAAGCAATTCCTTAGTAGCAGTCATGCATATTGCCGATAGCATCAACCATTCAGACGCTTGGCGTCGCAATGGGAAGCAATTCCTTAGAAGAAATCATGTCCATTGCCAAAAGCATACAGCATTCAGGCGCTTTGCGCAGCAATGGGAAGCAATTCTTTAGTAGAAATCATGCGCATTGCCGATAGCATCAATTATTCAGATGCTTGACGCCGCTATGGGAAGGAATTCCTTAGTAGAAATCATGCCCATTGCCTATAGCGTCAATCATTCACACGCTTGGCGCCGCAATGGGAAGGAATTCCTTAGCATAAATCATGCTCATTCCCGATGGCATCGATCATTCAGACGATTGGCGCCGCCATGGGAAGCAATTCCTCAGTAGCTGTCATGCATATTGCCGATAGCATCAACCATTCAGACGCTTGGCGCCGCTATGAGAAGCAGTTCCTTACCAAAAGTCATTCGCATTGCCAATAGCATCTGTCATTCAGACGCATGGCGCCGCAATGGGAAGCAATTCCTTAGTAGAAATCATGCCCATTGCCAAGAGCATACAGCATTCAGGCGGTTTGCGCAGCAATGGAAAGCAATTCTTTAGTAGAAATCATGCGCATTGCCGATAGCATCAATCATTCAGATGCTATGCGCCGCAATGGGAAGCAATTCCTCAGTAGAAGTCATGCGTATTGCCGATAGCATCAATGATTCAGACGCTTGGAGCCGTAATGGGAAGCAATTCGTTAGTAGATATAATACCCATTGCCGATGGCATGAATCATTCAAACGTTTGCCGCCTCTATGGAAGTAATTTCGTAGTAGAAATCATGCCCATTGCCGATGGCATCAATCATTCAGTCGCTCGGCGCCGCAATGGAAAGCAGTTCCTCAGTAGAAGTCATGCGTATTGCCGATAGCATCAATGATTCAGACGCTTGGAGCCGTAATGGGAAGCAATTCGTTAGTAGATATAATACCCATTGCCGATGGCATGAATCATTCAAACGTTTGCCGCCTCTATGGAAGTAATTTCGTAGTTGAAATCATGCCCATTGCCGAGGGCATCAATCATTCAGTCGCTCGGCGCCGTAATGGAAAGCAGTTCCTCAGTAGAAGTCATGCGTATTGCCGATAGCATCAATGATTCAGACGCTTGGAGCCGTAATGGGAAGCAATTCGTTAGTAGATATAATACCCATTGCCGATGGCATGAATCATTCAAACGTTTGCCGCCTCTATGGAAGTAATTTCGTAGTTGAAATCATGCCCATTGCCGATGGCATCAATCATTCCGTCGCTTGGCGCCGTAATGGAAAGCAATTCCTTAATAGATGTCATGCATATTGCCGATAGCATCAATCATCCAGACGCTTGGCGCCGCTGAGGGAAGCAATTCCTTAATAGAAGTCATGCGCATTGCCGACAGCATGAATCATTCAGACGCTTGGCGCCGCAATGGGAAGCAATTCCTTAATAGAAATCATGCCCATTTCCGATAACATCAATCATTCAGACGCTTGGAGCCGCCATGGAAGCAATTCCTTAATAGGAAGGAATTCCTTAGTATAAATCATGCCCATTCCCGATGGCATCGATCATTCAGACGCTTGGCGCCGCCAAGGGAAGTAATTCCTTAGTAGAAATCATGCCCATCGCCGATGGCATCAATCATTCAAACGCTTGCCGCATCATTGGGAAGCAATTTCCGATTAGAAATCATGCCCATTGCCGATGGCATCAATCATTCAGACGCTTGGCGCCGTAATGGAAAGCAGTTCCTTAGTAGAAATCATGCGCATTGCTGATAGCATCAGTCATTCAGATGCTTTGCGCCGCCATTGGAAGCAATTCCTTAGTAGAAATCATGCCCATTGCCTAGAGCATCAATGATTCAGGCGCTTTGCGCAGCAGTAGGACGCAAGTCCTTTGGAGAAATCATGCGCATTGCCGATAGGGTCGATCATTCAGATGCTTTGCGCCGCAATGGGAAGCAATTCCTTAGTAGCAGTCATGCATATTGCCGATAGCATCAACCATTCAGACGCTTGGCGTCGCAATGGGAAGCAATTCCTTAGAAGAAATCATGTCCATTGCCAAAAGCATACAGCATTCAGGCGCTTTGCGCAGCAATGGGAAGCAATTCTTTAGTAGAAATCATGCGCATTGCCGATAGCATCAATTATTCAGATGCTTGACGCCGCTATGGGAAGGAATTCCTTAGTAGAATTCATGCCCATTGCCTATAGCGTCAATCATTCACACGCTTGGCGCCGCAATGGGAACGAATTCCTTAGCATAAATCATGCTCATTCCCGATGGCATCGATCATTCAGACGATTGGCGCCGCCATGGGAAGCAATTCCTCAGTAGCTGTCATGCATATTGCCGATAGCATCAACCATTCAGACGCTTGGCGCCGCTATGAGAAGCAGTTCCTTACCAAAAGTCATTCGCATTGCCAATAGCATCTGTCATTCAGACGCATGGCGCCGCAATGGGAAGCAATTCCTTAGTAGAAATCATGCCCATTGCCAAGAGCATACAGCATTCAGGCGGTTTGCGCAGCAATGGAAAGCAATTCTTTAGTAGAAATCATGCGCATTGCCGATAGCATCAATCATTCAGATGCTATGCGCCGCAATGGGAAGCAATTCCTAAGTAGAAATCATGTTCATTGTCGATGGCATCAGTCATTCAGACGCTTGGCGCCGCAATGGGAAGGAATTCCTTAGTATAAATCATGCCTATTCCCGATGGCATCGATCATTCAGACGCTTGGCGCCGCCATGGGAAGGAATTCCTGAGTAGAAATCATGCCCATCGCCGATGTCATCAATCATTCAAAGGCTTGCCGCATCATTGGGAAGCAATTTCCGATTAGAAATCATGCCCATTGCCGATGGCATCAATTATTCAGACGCTTGCCGCCGCAATGGAAAGCAATTCCTTAGTAGAAATCATGCGCATTTCTGATAGCATCAATTATTCAGATGCTTTACGCCGCAATTGGAAGCAATTCCTTAGTAGAAATCATGCCCATTGCCGATAGCATCAATCATTCAGGCGCTTTGCGCAGCAGTAGGACGCAAGTCCTTTGGAGAAATCATGCGCCTTGCCGATAGGGTCAATCATTCAGATGCTTTGCGCCGCAATGGGAAGCAATTCCTTAGTAGCAGTCATGCATATTGCCGATAGCATCAACCATTCAGACGCTTGGCGCCGCAATGGGAAGCAATTCCTTAGAAGAAATCATGCCCATTGCCAAGAGCATACAGCATTCAGGCGCTTTGCGCAGCAATGGGAAGCAATTCTTTAGTAGAAATCATGCGCATTGCCGATAACATCAATCATTCAGTTGGTATGCGCCGGAAGGGGAAGCAATTCCTTAGTAGAAATTATGTTCATTGTCGATGGCATCAATCATTCAGACGCTTGGCGCCGCTATGAGAAGCAATTCCTTACCAAAAGTCATTCGCATTGCCGATAGCATCTGTCATTCAGACGCTTTGCGCCGCAATGGGAAGCAATTCCTTAGTAGAAATCATGCCCATTGCCAAGAGCATACAGCATTCAGGCGCTTTGCGCAGCAATGGGAAGCAATTCTTTAGTAGAAATCATGCGAATTGCCGATAGCATCAATCATTCACACGCTTGGCGCCGCAATGGGAAGGAATTCCTTAGTATAAATCATGCCCATTCCCGATGGCATCGATCATTCAGACACTTGGCGCCGCCATGGGAAGCAATTCCTTAGTAGAAATCATGCCCATCGCCGATGGCATCAATCATTCAAACGCTTGCCGCATCATTGGGAAGCAATTTCAGATTAGAAATCATGCCCATTGCGGATGGCATAAATCATTCAGACGCCTGGCGCCGTAATGGAAAGCAATTCCTTAGTGGAAATCATGCGCATTGCTGATACCATCAATCATTCAGATGCTTTGCGCCGCAATTGGAAGCAATTCCTTAGTAGAAATCATGCCCATTGCCTATAGCATCAATCATTCAAGCGCTTTGCGCAGCAGTAGGACGCAAGTCCTTTGGAGAAGGCATGCGCATTGCCGATAGCGTCAATCAATCAGATGCTTTGCGCTGCAATGGGAAGGAATTCCTTAGTAGCAGTCATGCATATTGCCGATAGCATCAACCATTCAGACGCTTGGCGTCGCAATGGGAAGCAATTCCTTAGAAGAAATCATGTCCATTGCCAAAAGCATACAGCATTCAGGCGCTTTGCGCAGCAATGGGAAGCAATTCTTTAGTAGAAATCATGCGCATTGCCGATAGCATCAATTATTCAGATGCTTGACGCCGCTATGGGAAGGAATTCCTTAGTAGAATTCATGCCCATTGCCTATAGCGTCAATCATTCACACGCTTGGCGCCGCAATGGGAACGAATTCCTTAGCATAAATCATGCTCATTCCCGATGGCATCGATCATTCAGACGATTGGCGCCGCCATGGGAAGCAATTCCTCAGTAGCTGTCATGCATATTGCCGATAGCATCAACCATTCAGACGCTTGGCGCCGCTATGAGAAGCAGTTCCTTACCAAAAGTCATTCGCATTGCCAATAGCATCTGTCATTCAGACGCATGGCGCCGCAATGGGAAGCAATTCCTTAGTAGAAATCATGCCCATTGCCAAGAGCATACAGCATTCAGGCGGTTTGCGCAGCAATGGAAAGCAATTCTTTAGTAGAAATCATGCGCATTGCCGATAGCATCAATCATTCAGATGCTATGCGCCGCAATGGGAAGCAATTCCTAAGTAGAAATCATGTTCATTGTCGATGGCATCAGTCATTCAGACGCTTGGCGCCGCAATGGGAAGGAATTCCTTAGTATAAATCATGCCTATTCCCGATGGCATCGATCATTCAGACGCTTGGCGCCGCCATGGGAAGGAATTCCTGAGTAGAAATCATGCCCATCGCCGATGTCATCAATCATTCAAAGGCTTGCCGCATCATTGGGAAGCAATTTCCGATTAGAAATCATGCCCATTGCCGATGGCATCAATTATTCAGACGCTTGCCGCCGCAATGGAAAGCAATTCCTTAGTAGAAATCATGCGCATTTCTGATAGCATCAATTATTCAGATGCTTTACGCCGCAATTGGAAGCAATTCCTTAGTAGAAATCATGCCCATTGCCGATAGCATCAATCATTCAGGCGCTTTGCGCAGCAGTAGGACGCAAGTCCTTTGGAGAAATCATGCGCCTTGCCGATAGGGTCAATCATTCAGATGCTTTGCGCCGCAATGGGAAGCAATTCCTTAGTAGCAGTCATGCATATTGCCGATAGCATCAACCATTCAGACGCTTGGCGCCGCAATGGGAAGCAATTCCTTAGAAGAAATCATGCCCATTGCCAAGAGCATACAGCATTCAGGCGCTTTGCGCAGCAATGGGAAGCAATTCTTTAGTAGAAATCATGCGCATTGCCGATAACATCAATCATTCAGTTGGTATGCGCCGGAAGGGGAAGCAATTCCTTAGTAGAAATTATGTTCATTGTCGATGGCATCAATCATTCAGACGCTTGGCGCCGCTATGAGAAGCAATTCCTTACCAAAAGTCATTCGCATTGCCGATAGCATCTGTCATTCAGACGCTTTGCGCCGCAATGGGAAGCAATTCCTTAGTAGAAATCATGCCCATTGCCAAGAGCATACAGCATTCAGGCGCTTTGCGCAGCAATGGGAAGCAATTCTTTAGTAGAAATCATGCGAATTGCCGATAGCATCAATCATTCACACGCTTGGCGCCGCAATGGGAAGGAATTCCTTAGTATAAATCATGCCCATTCCCGATGGCATCGATCATTCAGACACTTGGCGCCGCCATGGGAAGCAATTCCTTAGTAGAAATCATGCCCATCGCCGATGGCATCAATCATTCAAACGCTTGCCGCATCATTGGGAAGCAATTTCAGATTAGAAATCATGCCCATTGCGGATGGCATAAATCATTCAGACGCCTGGCGCCGTAATGGAAAGCAATTCCTTAGTGGAAATCATGCGCATTGCTGATACCATCAATCATTCAGATGCTTTGCGCCGCAATTGGAAGCAATTCCTTAGTAGAAATCATGCCCATTGCCTATAGCATCAATCATTCAAGCGCTTTGCGCAGCAGTAGGACGCAAGTCCTTTGGAGAAGGCATGCGCATTGCCGATAGCGTCAATCAATCAGATGCTTTGCGCTGCAATGGGAAGGAATTCCTTAGTAGCAGTCATGCATATTGCCGATAGCATCAACCATTCAGACGCTTGGCGTCGCAATGGGAAGCAATTCCTTAGAAGAAATCATGTCCATTGCCAAAAGCATACAGCATTCAGGCGCTTTGCGCAGCAATGGGAAGCAATTCTTTAGTAGAAATCATGCGCATTGCCGATAGCATCAATTATTCAGATGCTTGACGCCGCTATGGGAAGGAATTCCTTAGTAGAATTCATGCCCATTGCCTATAGCGTCAATCATTCACACGCTTGGCGCCGCAATGGGAAGGAATTCCTTAGCATAAATCATGCTCATTCCCGATGGCATCGATCATTCAGACGATTGGCGCCGCCATGGGAAGCAATTCCTCAGTAGCTGTCATGCATATTGCCGATAGCATCAACCATTCAGACGCTTGGCGCCGCTATGAGAAGCAGTTCCTTACCAAAAGTCATTCGCATTGCCAATAGCATCTGTCATTCAGACGCATGGCGCCGCAATGGGAAGCAATTCCTTAGTAGAAATCATGCCCATTGCCAAGAGCATACAGCATTCAGGCGGTTTGCGCAGCAATGGAAAGCAATTCTTTAGTAGAAATCATGCGCATTGCCGATAGCATCAATCATTCAGATGCTATGCGCCGCAATGGGAAGCAATTCCTAAGTAGAAATCATGTTCATTGTCGATGGCATCAGTCATTCAGACGCTTGGCCCCGCAATGGGAAGGAATTCCTTAGTATAAATCATGCCTATTCCCGATGGCATCGATCATTCAGACGCTTGGCGCCGCCATGGGAAGGAATTCCTGAGTAGAAATCATGCCCATCGCCGATGTCATCAATCATTCAAAGGCTTGCCGCATCATTGGGAAGCAATTTCCGATTAGAAATCATGCCCATTGCCGATGGCATCAATTATTCAGACGCTTGCCGCCGCAATGGAAAGCAATTCCTTAGTAGAAATCATGCGCATTTCTGATAGCATCAATTATTCAGATGCTTTACGCCGCAATTGGAAGCAATTCCTTAGTAGAAATCATGCCCATTGCCGATAGCATCAATCATTCAGGCGCTTTGCGCAGCAGTAGGACGCAAGTCCTTTGGAGAAATCATGCGCCTTGCCGATAGGGTCAATCATTCAGATGCTTTGCGCCGCAATGGGAAGCAATTCCTTAGTAGCAGTCATGCATATTGCCGATAGCATCAACCATTCAGACGCTTGGCGCCGCAATGGGAAGCAATTCCTTAGAAGAAATCATGCCCATTGCCAAGAGCATACAGCATTCAGGCGCTTTGCGCAGCAATGGGAAGCAATTCTTTAGTAGAAATCATGCGCATTGCCGATAACATCAATCATTCAGTTGGTATGCGCCGGAAGGGGAAGCAATTCCTTAGTAGAAATTATGTTCATTGTCGATGGCATCAATCATTCAGACGCTTGGCGCCGCTATGAGAAGCAATTCCTTACCAAAAGTCATTCGCATTGCCGATAGCATCTGTCATTCAGACGCTTTGCGCCGCAATGGGAAGCAATTCCTTAGTAGAAATCATGCCCATTGCCAAGAGCATACAGCATTCAGGCGCTTTGCGCAGCAATGGGAAGCAATTCTTTAGTAGAAATCATGCGAATTGCCGATAGCATCAATCATTCACACGCTTGGCGCCGCAATGGGAAGGAATTCCTTAGTATAAATCATGCCCATTCCCGATGGCATCGATCATTCAGACACTTGGCGCCGCCATGGGAAGCAATTCCTTAGTAGAAATCATGCCCACCGCCGATGGCATCAATCATTCAAACGCTTGCCGCATCATTGGGAAGCAATTTCAGATTAGAAATCATGCCCATTGCGGATGGCATAAATCATTCAGACGCCTGGCGCCGTAATGGAAAGCAATTCCTTAGTGGAAATCATGCGCATTGCTGATACCATCAATCATTCAGATGCTTTGCGCCGCAATTGGAAGCAATTCCTTAGTAGAAATCATGCCCATTGCCTATAGCATCAATCATTCAAGCGCTTTGCGCAGCAGTAGGACGCAAGTCCTTTGGAGAAGGCATGCGCATTGCCGATAGCGTCAATCACTCAGATGCTTTGCGCTGCAATGGGAAGGAATTCCTTAGTAGCACTCATGCATATTGCCGATAACATCAACCATCGAGATGCTATGCGCCGCAATGGGAAGCAATTTCTTAGTAGAAATCAGGCCCATTGCTGACGGCATCAATCGTTTAAACGCTTGGTGCCGCTATGGGATGGAATACCTTAGTAGGAATCATGCCCATTGCCGATGGCATCGATCATTCAGACGCTTCGCGGCGCAATGGGAAGCAATTCGTTAGTAGAAATCATGTTCATTGTCGATGCCATCAATTATTCAGATGCTTGGCGTCGGTATGGGAAGGAATTCATTAGTAGAAATCATTCCCATTGCGGATGGCTTCGATCATTCAGACGCTTGGCGCCGCAATGGGAAGCAATTCCTTAGTAGAAATCACGCCCATTGCCTATTGCATCTGTCATTCAGACGGTTGGCGCCGCAATGGGAAGCAACTCTTTAGTAGAAATCATGCCCATTGCCGATGGCATGAATCATTCAAAAGCTTTCCGCATCAATGGGAAGCAATTTCGTCGTAGAACTCATGCCCATTGCCGATGGAATGAATCATTCAGACGCTTGGCGCCGCAATGGAAAGCAATTCCTTAGTAGAAGTCATGGGTATTGCCGATAGCATGAATCATTCAGACGCTTGGCGCCTCAATGGGAAGCAATTCCTTAGTAGAAGTCATGCGCATTGCCGATAGCATCGATCATTCAGACGCTTGGCGCCGCAATGGGAAGCAATTCCATAGTAGAAATCATGTGCATTGCCGATGGCATCAGTCATTCAGACGCTTGGCGCTGCAATGGGAAGCAATTCCTTAGTAGAAATCATGTTCATTGTCGATGCCATCAATTATTCAGATGCTTGACGCCGCTATGGGAAGGAGTTCATTAGTAGAAATCATGCCCATTGCCGATACCATCGCTCATTCAGACGCTTGGCGCCGCAATGGAAAGCAATTCCTTAGTAGAAATCATGCCTTTTGCCTAAAGTATCAATCATTCAGATGCTTTTCGCCGCCATGGGATGCAATTTCTTAGTAGAAATCATGTTCATTGTCGATGTCATCAATCATTCAGACGCTTGGCGCCGCAATGGGAAGGAATTCCTTAGTAGAAATCATGCCCATCGCCGATGGCATCAATCATTCAAACGCTTGACGCATCATTGGGAAGCAATTTTGGATTAGAAATCATGCCCATTGCCGATGGCATAAATCATTCAGACGCTTGGCGCCGTAATGGAAAGCAATTCCTTAGTAGAAATCATGCGCATTGCTGATAGCATCAATCATTCAGGTGCTTTGCGCCGCAATTGGAAGCAATTCCTTAGTAGAAATCATGCCCATTGCCTATAGCATCAATCATTTAAGCGCTTTGCGCAGCAGTAGGACGCAAGTCCTTTGGAGAAAGCATGCGCATTGCCGATCGGGTCAATCATTCAGATGCTTTGCGCCGCAATGGGAAGCAATTCCTTAGTAGCACTCATGCATATTGCCGATAGCATCAACCATTCAGACGCTTGGCGCCGCTATGAGAAGCAGTTCCTTACCAAAAGCCATTCGCATTGCCGATAGCATCTGTCATTCAGATGCTTGGCACTGCACTGTGAAGCAATTCATTAGTAGAAATCATGCCCATTGCCAAGAGCATGCAGCATTCAGGCGCTTTGCGCAGCAATGGGAAGCAATTCTTTTGCAGAAATCATGCGCATTGCCGATAGAATCAATCATTCAGATGCTATGCGCCGCAATGGGAAGCAATATCTTAGTAGAAATCAGGCCCATTGCCGATGGCATCAATCGTTTAGACTCTTGGTGCCGCTATGGGATGGAATACCTTAGTAGGAATCATGCCCATTGCCGATGGCATCGATCATTCAGACGCTTCGCGACGCAATGGGAAGCAATTCGTTAGTAGAAATCATGTTGATTGTCGATGCCATCAATTATTCAGATGCTTGGCGTCGCTATGGGAAGGAATTCATTAGTAGAAATCATGCCCATTGCGGATGGCTTCGATCATTCAGACGCTTGGCGCCGCAATGGGAAGCAATTCCTTAGTAGAAATTACGCCCATTGCCTATTGCATCTGTCATTCAGACGGTTGGCGCCGCAATGGGAAGCAACTCTTTAGTAGAAATCATGCCCATTGCCGATGGCATGAATCATTCAAACGCTTTCCGCATCAATGGGAAGCAATTTCGTCGTAGACCTCATGCCCATTGCCGATGGAATGAATCATTCAGACGCTTGGCGCCGCAATGGAAAGCAATTCCTTAGTAGAAGTCATGAGTATTGCCGATAGCATCAATCATTCAGACGCTTGGCGCCTCAATGGGAAGCAATTCCTTAGTAGAAGTCATGCGCATTGCCGATAGCATCGATCATTCAGACGCTTGGCGCCGCAATGGGAAGCAATTCCATAGTAGAAATCATGTGCATTGCCGATGGCATCAGTCATTCAGACGGTTGGCGCCGCAATGGGAAGCAATTCCTTAGTAGAAATCATGTTCATTGTCGATGCCATCAATTATTCAGATGCTTGACGCCGCTATGGGAAGGAGTTCATTAGTAGAAATCATGCCCATTGCCGATACCATCGCTCATTCAGACGCTTGGCGGCGCAATGGAAAGCAATTGCTTAGTAGAAATCATGCCTTTTGCCGAAAGTATCAATCATTCAGATGCTTTTCGCCGCCATGGGATGCAATTTCTTAGTAGAAATCATGTCCATTGCCGATACCATCGCTCATTCAGACGCTTGGCGCCTCAATGGGAAGCAATTCCTTAGTAGAAATTACGCCCATTGCCTATTGCATCTGTCATTCAGATGCTTTTCGCTGCAATGGGATGCAATTTCTTAGTAGAAATCATGTTCATTGTCGATGGCATCAATCATTCAGACGCTTGGCGCCGCAATGGGAATGAATTCCTTAGTATAAATCATGCCCATTCCCGATGGCATCGATCATTCAGACGCTTGGCGCCACCATGGGAAGGAATTCCTTAGTAGAAATCATGCCCATCGCCGATGGCATCAATTATTCAAACGCTTGCCGCATCATTGGGAAGCAATTTCTGATTAGAAATCATGCCCATTGCCGATGGCATCAATCATTCAGACGCTTGGCGCCGTAATGGAAAGCCATTCCTTAGTAGAAATCATGCGCATTGCTGATAGCATCAATCATTCAGATGCTTTGCGCCGCAATTGGAAGCAATTCATTAGTAGAAATCATGCCCATTGCCTATAGCATCAATGATTCAGGCGCTTTGCGCAGCAGTAGGACGCAAGTCCTTTGGAGAAATCATGCGCATTGCCGATAGGGTCAATCATTCAGATGCTTTGCGCAGCAATGGGAAGCAATTCCTTAGTAGCAGTCATGCATATTGCCGATAGCATCAACCATTCAGACGCTTGGCGCCGCTATGAGAAGCAATTCCTTACCAAAAGTCATTCGCATTGCCGATAGCATCTGTCATTCAGACGCTTGGTGCCGCAATGGGAAGCAATTCCTTAGTAGAAATCATGCCCTTTGCCAAGAGCATACAGCATTCAGGCGCTTTGCGCAGGAATGGGAAGCAATTCTTTAGTAGAAATCATGCGCATTGCCGATGGCATCAATCGTTTAGACTCTTGGTGCCGCTATGGGATGGAATACCTTAGTAGGAATCATGCCCATTGCCGATGGCATCGATCATTCAGACGCTTCGCGACGCAATGGGAAGCAATTCGTTAGTAGAAATCATGTTGATTGTCGATGCCATCAATTATTCAGATGCTTGGCGTCGCTATGGGAAGGAATTCATTAGTAGAAATCATGCCCATTGCGGATGGCTTCGATCATTCAGACGCTTGGCGCCGCAATGGGAAGCAATTCCTTAGTAGAAATTACGCCCATTGCCTATTGCATCTGTCATTCAGACGGTTGGCGCCGCAATGGTAAGCAACTCTTTAGTAGAAATCATGCCCATTGGCGATGGCATGAATCATTCAAACCCTTTCCGCATCAATGGGAAGCAATTTCGTCGTAGACCTCATGCCCATTGCCGACGGAATGAATCATTCAGACGCTTGGCGCCGCAATGGAAAGCAATTCCTTAGTAGAAGTCATGAGTATTGCCGATAGCATCAATCATTCAGACGCTTGGTGCCTCAATTGGAAGCAATTCCTTAGTAGAAGTCATGCGCATTGCCGATAGCATCGATCATTCAGACGCTTGGCGCCGCAATGGGAAGCAATTCCATAGTAGAAATCATGTGCATTGCCGATGGCATCAGTCATTCAGACGCTTGGCGCCGCAATGGGAAGCAATTCCTTAGTAGAAATCATGTTCATTGTCGATGCCATCAATTATTCAGATGCTTGACGCCGCTCTGGGAAGGAGTTCATTAGTAGAAATCATGCCCATTGCCGATACCATCGCTCATTCAGACGCTTGGCGGCGCAATGGAAAGCAATTGCTTAGTAGAAATCATGCCTTTTGCCGAAAGTATCAATCATTCATATGCTTTTCGCCGCCATGGGATGCAATTTCTTAGTAGAAATCATGTCCATTGCCGATACCATCGCTCATTCAGACGCTTGGCGCCGCAATGGGAAGCAATTCCTTAGTAGAAATTACGCCCATTGCCTATTGCATCTGTCATTCAGATGCTTTTCGCTGCAATGGGATGCAATTTCTTAGTAGAAATCATGTTCATTGTCGATGGCATCAATCATTCAGACGCTTGGCGCCGCAACGGGAATGAATTCCTTAGTATAAATCATGCCCATTCCCGATGGCATCGATCATTCAGACGCTTGGCGCCACCATGGGAAGGAATTCCTTAGTAGAAATCATGCCCATCGCCGATGGCATCAATCATTCAAACGCTTGCCGCATCATTGGGAAGCAATTTCCGATTAGAAATCATGCCCATTGCCGATGGCATCAATCATTCAGACGCTTGGCGCCGTAATGGAAAGCCATTCCTTAGTAGAAATCATGCGCATTGCTGATAGCATCAATCATTCAGATGCTTTGCGCCGCAATTGGAAGCAATTCATTAGTAGAAATCATGCCCATTGCCTATAGCATCAATGATTCAGGCGCTTTGCGCAGCAGTAGGACGCAAGTCCTTTGGAGAAATCATGCGCATTGCCGATAGGGTCAATCATTCAGATGCTTTGCGCAGCAATGGGAAGCAATTCCTTAGTAGCAGTCATGCATATTGCCGATAGCATCAACCATTCAGACGCTTGGCGCCGCTATGAGAAGCAATTCCTTACCAAAAGTCATTCGCATTGCCGATAGCATCTGTCATTCAGACGCTTGGTGCCGCAATGGGAAGCAATTCCTTAGTAGAAATCATGCCCATTGCCAAGAGCATACAGCATTCAGGCGCTTTGAGCAGGAATGGGAAGCAATTCTTTAGTAGAAATAATGCGCATTGCCGATGGCATCAATCGTTTAGACTCTTGGTGCCGCTTTGGGATGGAATACCTTAGTAGGAATCATGCCCATTGCCGATGGCATCGATCATTCAGACGCTTCGCGACGCAATGGGAAGCAATTCGTTAGTAGAAATCATGTTGATTGTCGATGCCATCAATTATTCAGATGCTTGGCGTAGCTATGGGAAGGAATTCATCAGTAGAAATCATGCCCATTGCGGATGGCTTCGATCGTTCAGACGCTTGGCGCCGCAATGGGAAGCAATTCCTTAGTAGAAATTACGCCCATTGCCTATTGCATCTGTCATTCAGACGGTTGGCGCCGCAATGGGAAGCAACTCTTTAGTAGAAATCATGCCCATTGCCGATGGCATGAATCATTCAAACCCTTTCCGCATCAATGGGAAGCAATTTCGTCGTAGACCTCATGCCCATTGCCGATGGAATGAATCATTCAGACGCTTGGCGCCGCAATGGAAAGCAATTCCTTAGTAGAAGTCATGAGTATTGCCGATAGCATCAATCATTCAGACGCTTGGCGCCTCAATTGGAAGCAATTCCTTAGTAGAAGTCATGCGCATTGCCGATAGCATCGATCATTCAGACGCTTGGCGCCGCAATGGGAAGCAATTCCATAGTAGAAATCATGTGCATTGCCGATGGCATCAGTCATTCAGACGCTTGGCGCCCCAATGGGAAGCAATTCCTTAGTAGAAATCATGTTCATTGTCGATGCCATCAATTATTCAGATGCTTGACGCCGCTATGGGAAGGAGTTCATTAGTAGAAATCATGCCCATTGCCGATACCATCGCTCATTCAGACGCTTGGCGGCGCAATGGAAAGCAATTGCTTAGTAGAAATCATGCCTTTTGCCGAAAGTATCAATCATTCAGATGCTTTTCGCCGCCATGGGATGCAATTTCTTAGTAGAAATCATGTCCATTGCCGATACCATCGCTCATTCAGACGCTTGGCGCCGCAATGGGAAGCAATTCCTTAGTAGAAATTACGCCCATTGCCTATTGCATCTGTCATTCAGATGCTTTTCGCTGCAATGGGATGCAATTTCTTAGTAGAAATCATGTTCATTGTCGATGGCATCAATCATTCAGACGCTTGGCGCCGCAATGGGAATGAATTCCTTAGTATAAATCATGCCCATTCCCGATGGCATCGATCATTCAGACGCTTGGCGCCACCATGGGAAGGAATTCCTTAGTAGATATCATGCCCATCGCCGATGGCATCAATCATTCAAACGCTTGCCGCATCATTGGGAAGCAATTTCCGATTAGAAATCATGCCCATTGCCGATGGCATCAATCATTCAGACGCTTGGCGCCGTAATGGAAAGCCATTCCTTAGTAGAAATCATGCGCATTGCTGATAGCATCAATCATTCAGATGCTTTGCGCCGCAATTGGAAGCAATTCATTAGTAGAAATCATGCCCATTGCCTATAGCATCAATGATTCAGGCGCTTTGCGCAGCAGTAGGACGCAAGTCCTTTGGAGAAATCATGCGCATTGCCGATAGGGTCAATCATTCAGATGCTTTGCGCAGCAATGGGAAGCAATTCCTTAGTAGCAGTCATGCATATTGCCGATAGCATCAACCATTCAGACGCTTGGCGCCGCTATGAGAAGCAATTCCTTACCAAAAGTCATTCGCATTGCCGATAGCATCTGTCATTCAGACGCTTGGTGCCGCAATGGGAAGCAATTCCTTAGTAGAAATCATGCCCATTGCCAAGAGCATACAGCATTCAGGCGCTTTGCGCAGGAATGGGAAGCAATTCTTTAGTAGACATCATGCGCATTGCCGATGGCATCAATCGTTTAGACTCTTGGTGCCGCTTTGGGATGGAATACCTTAGTAGTAATCATGCCCATTGCCGATGGCATCGATCATTCAGACGCTTCGCGACGCAATGGGAAGCAATTCGTTAGTAGAAATCATGTTGATTGTCGATGCCATCAATTATTCAGATGCATGGCGTCGCTATGGGAAGGAATTCATTAGTAGAAATCATGCCCATTGCGGATGGCTTCGATCATTCAGACGCTTGGCGCCGCAATGGGAAGCAATTCCTTAGTAGAAATTACGCCCATTGCCTATTGCATCTGTCATTCAGACGGTTGGCGCCGCAATGGGAAGCAACTCTTTAGTAGAAATCATGCCCATTGCCGATGGCATGAATCATTCAAACCCTTTCCGCATCAAAGGGAAGCAATTTCGTCGTAGACCTCATGCCCATTGCCGATGGAATGAATCATTCAGACGCTTGGCGCCGCAATGGAAAGCAATTCCTTAGTAGAAGTCATGAGTATTGCCGATAGCATCAATCATTCAGACGCTTGGCGCCTCAATTGGAAGCAATTCCTTAGTAGAAGTCATGCGCATTGCCGATAGCATCGATCATTCAGACGCTTGGCGCCGCAATGGGAAGCAATTCCATAGTAGAAATCATGTGCATTGCCGATGGCATCAGTCATTCAGACGCTTGGCGCCCCAATGGGAAGCAATTCCTTAGTAGAAATCATGTTCATTGTCGATGCCATCAATTATTCAGATGCTTGACGCCGCTATGGGAAGGAGTTCATTAGTAGAAATCATGCCCATTGCCGATACCATCGCTCATTCAGACGCTTGGCGGCGCAATGGAAAGCAATTGCTTAGTAGAAATCATGCCTTTTGCCGAAAGTATCAATCATTCAGATGCTTTTCGCCGCCATGGGATGCAATTTCTTAGTAGAAATCATGTCCATTGCCGATACTATCGCTCATTCAGACGCTTGGCGCCGCAATGGGAAGCAATTCCTTAGTAGAAATTACGCCCATTGCCTATTGCATCTGTCATTCAGATGCTTTTCGCTGCAATGGGATGCAATTTCTTAGTAGAAATCATGTTCATTGTCGATGGCATCAATCATTCAGACGCTTGGCGCCGCAATGGGAATGAATTCCTTAGTATAAATCATGCCCATTCCCGATGGCATCGATCATTCAGACGCTTGGCGCCACCATGGGAAGGAATTCCTTAGTAGAAATCATGCCCATCGCCGATGGCATCAATCATTCAAACGCTTGCAGCATCATTGGGAAGCAATTTCCGATTAGAAATCATGCCCATTGCCGATGGCATCAATCATTCAGACGCTTGGCGCCGTAATGGAAAGCCATTCCTTAGTAGAAATCATGCGCATTGCTGATAGCATCAATCATTCAGATGCTTTGCGCCGCAATTGGAAGCAATTCATTAGTAGAAATCATGCCCATTGCCTATAGCATCAATGATTCAGGCGCTTTGCGCAGCAGTAGGACGCAAGTCCTTTGGAAAAATCATGCGCATTGCCGATAGGGTCAATCATTGAGATGCTTTGCGCAGCAATGGGAAGCAATTCCTTAGTAGCAGTCATGCATATTGCCGATAACATCAACCATTCAGACGCTTGGCGCCGCTATGAGAAGCAATTCCTTACCAAAAGTCATTCGCATTGCCGATAGCATCTGTCATTCAGACGTTTGGTGCCGCAATGGGAAGCAATTCCTTAGTAGAAATCATGCCCATTGCCAAGAGCATACAGCATTCAGGCGCTTTGCGCAGGAATGGGAAGCAATTCTTTAGTAGAAATCATGCGCATTGCCGATAGCATCAATCATTCAGATGGTATGCGCCGCAATGGGAAGCAATTCCTGAGTAGAAAGCATGCTCATTGTCGATGGCATCAGTCATTCACACGCTTGGCGCCGCAATGGGAAGGAATTCCTTAGTATAAATCATGCCCATTCCTGATGGCATCGATCATTCAGACCCTTGGCGCCGCCATGGGAAGCAATTCCTTAGTAGAAATCATGCCCATCGCCGATGGCATCAATCATTCAAACGCTTGCCGCATCATAGGGAAGCAATTTCGGATTAGAAATTATGCCCATTGCCTATGGCATAAATCATTCAAACGCTTGGCGCCGCAATAGAAAGCAATTGCTTAGTAGAAATCATCCGCATTGCTGATAGCATCAATCATTCAGATGCTTTGCGCCGCAATTGGAAGCAATTCCTTAGTAGAAATCATGCCCATCGCCTATATCATCAATCATTCAGGCGCTTTGCGCAGCAGTAGGACGCAAGTCCTTTGGAGAAAGCATGCGCATTGCCGATAGGGTCAATCATTCAGATGCTTTGCGCCGCAATGGGAAGGAATTCCTTAGTAGCACTCATGCATATTGCCGTTAGCATCAACCATTCAGACGCTTGGCGCCGCTATGAGAAGCAATTCCTTACCAAAAGTCATTCGCATTGCCGATAGCATCTGTCATTCAGACGCTTGGCGCTGCACTGTGAAGCAATTCATTAGTAGAAATCATGCCCATTGCCAAGAGCATGCAGCATTCAGGCGCTTTGCGCAGCAATGGGAAGCAATTCTTTAGCAGAAATCATGCGCATTGCCGATAACATCAATCATTCAGATGCTATGCGCCGCAATGGGAAGCAATTTCTTAGTAGAAATCAGGCCCATTGCCGATGGCATCAATCGGTTAGACGCTTGGCGCCGCTATGGGATGGAATTCCTTAGTAGAAATCATGCGCATTGCTGATAGCATCAATCATTCAGATGCTTTGCGCCGCATTTGGAAGCAATACCTTAGTAGAAATCATGCCCATTGCCTATAGCATCAATCATTCACACGCTTGGCGCCGCAATGGGAAGGAATTTTTTAGTATAAATCATGCTCATTCCCGATGGCATCGATCATTCAGACGATTGGCGCCGCCATGGGAAGCAATTCCTTAGTAGCTGTCATGCATATTGCCGATAGCATCAACCATTCAGACGCTTGGCTCCGCTATGAGAAGCAATTCCTTACCAAAAGTCATTCGCATTGCCGATAGCATCTGTCATTCAGACGCATGGCGCCACAATGGGAAGCAATTCCTTAGTAGAAATCATGCCCATTGCCAAGAGCATACAGCATTCAGGCGGTTTGCGCAGCAATGGAAAGCAATTCTTTAGTAGAAATCATGCGCATTGCCGATAGCATCAATCATTCAGATGCTATGCGCCGCAATGGGAAGCAATTCCTAAGTAGAAATCATGTTCATTGTCGATGGCATCAGTCATTCAGACGCTTGGCGCCGCAATGGGAAGGAATTCCTTAGTATAAATAATGCCCATTCCCGATGGCATCGATCATTCAGACGCTTGGCGCCACCATGGGAAGGAATTCCTGAGTAGAAATCATGCCCATCGCCGATGTCATCAATCATTCAAAGGCTTGCCGCATCATTGGGAAGCAATTTCCGATTAGAAATCATGCCCATTGCCGATGGCATCAATCATTCAGACGCTTGCCGCCGCAATGGAAAGCAATTCCTTAGTAGAAATCATGCGCATTTCTGATAGCATCAATTATTCAGATGCTTTACGCCGCAATTGGAAGCAATTCCTTAGTAGAAATCATGCCCATTGCCGATAGCATCAATCATTCAGGCGCTTTGCGCAGCAGCAGGACGCAAGTCCTTGGGAGAAATCACGCGCCTTTCCGATAGGGTCAATCATTCAGATGCTTTGCGCCGCAATGGGAACCAATTCCTTAGTAGCAGTCATGCATATTGCCGATAGCATCAACCATTCAGACGCTTGGCGCCGCAATGGGAAGCAATTCCTTAGAGAAATCATGCCCATTGCCAAGAGCATACAGCATTCAGGCGCTTTGCGCAGCAATGGGAAGCAATTCTTTAGTAGAAATCATGCGCATTGCCGATAGCATCAATCATTCAGATGGTCAATCATTCAGACGCTTGGCGCCGCTATGAGAAGCAATTCCTTACCAAAAGTCATTCGCATTGCCGATAGCATCTGTCATTCAGACGCTTGTCGCCGCAATGGGATGCAATTCCTTGGTAAAAATCATGCCCATTGCCAAGAGCATACAGCATTCAGGCGCTTTGCGCAGCAATGGGAAGCAATTCTTTAGTAGAAATCATGCGCATTGCCGATAGCATCAATCATTCACACGCTTGGCGCCGCAATTCGAAGGAATTCCTTACTATAAATCATGCCCATTCCCGATGGCATCGATCATTCAGACGCTTGGCGCCGCCATGGGAAGCAATTTCTTAATAGAAATCATGCCCATCGCCGAAGGCATCAATCATTCAAACGCTTGCCGCATCATTGGGAAGCATTTTCAGATTTGAAATCATGCCCATTGCGGATGGCATAAATCATTCAGACGCTTGGCGCCGTAATGGAAAGCAATTCCTTAGTGGAAATTGATGTTATAGGCAATGGGCATGATTTCTACTAAGGAATTGCTTCCAATTGCGGCGCAAAGCATCTGAATGATTGATGGTATCAGCAATACCATCAATCATTCAGATGCTTTGCGCCGCAATTGGAAGCAATTCCTTAGTAGAAATCATGCCCATTGCCTATAACATCAATCATTCAAGCGCTTTGCGCAGCAGTAGGACGCAAGTCCTTTGGAGAAAGCATGCGCATTGCCGATAGCGTCAATCAATCAGATGCTTTGCGCTGGAATGGGAAGGAATTCCTTAGTAGCACTCATGCATATTGCCGATAGCATCAACCATTCAGATGCTATGCGCCGCAATGGGAAGCAATTTCTTAGAAGAAATGAGGCCCATTGCCGACGGCATCAATCGTTTAAACGCTTGGTGCCGCTATGGGATGGAATACCTTAGTAGAAATCATGCCCATTGCCTATAACATCAATCATTCAAGCGCTTTGCGCAGCAGTAGGACGCAAGTCCTTTGGAGAAAGCATGCGCATTGCCGATCGGGTCAATCATTCAGATGCTTTGCGCCGCAATGGGAAGGAATTCCTTAGTAGCACTCATGCATATTGCCGATAGCATCAACAATTCAGACGCTTGGCGCCGCTATGAGAAGCAGTTCCTTACCAAAAGCCATTCGCATTGCCGATAACATCTGTCATTCAGACGCTTGGCGCTGCACTGTGAAGCAATTCATTAGTAGAAATCATGCCCATTGCCAAGAGCATGCAGCATTCAGGCGCTTTGCGCAGCAATGGGAAGCAATTCTTTAGCAGAAATCATGCGCATTGCCGATAGCATCAATCATTCAGATGCTTGGCGTCGCTATGGGAAGGAATTCATTAGTAGAAATCATGCCCATTGCGGATGGCTTCGATCATTCAAACGCTTGGCGCCGCAATGGGAAGCAATTCCTTAGTAGAAATCACGCCCATTGCCTATTGCATCTGTCATTCAGACGGTTGGCGCCGCAATGGGAAGCAACTCTTTAGTAGAAATCATGCCCATTGCCGATGGCATGAATCATTCAAAAGCTTTCCGCATCAATGGGAAGCAATTTCGTCGTAGAACTCATGCCCATTGCCGATGGCATGAATCATTCAGACGCTTGGCGCCGCAATGGAAAGCAATTCCTTAGTAGAAGTCATGGGTATTGTCGATAGCATCAGTCATTCAGACGCTTGGCGCCGCTATGAGAAGCAATTCCTTACCAAAAGTCATTCGCATTGCCGATAGCATCTGTCATTCAGACGCTTGGCGCTGCACTGTGAAGCAATTCATTAGTAGAAATCATGCCCATTGCCAAGAGCATGCAGCATTCAGGCGCTTTGCGCAGCAATGGGAAGCAATTCTTTAGCAGAAATCATGCGCATTGCCGATAGCATCAATCATTCAGATGCTATGCGCCGCAATGGGAAGCAATTTCTTAGTAGAAATCAGGCCCATTGCCGATGGCATCAATCGTTTAAACGCTTGGTGGCGCTATGGGATGGAATACCTTAGTAGGAATCATGCCCATTGCCGATGGCATCGATCATTCAGACGCTTCGCGACGCAATGGGAAGCAATTCGTTAGTAGAAATCATGTTCATTGTCGATGCCATCAATTATTCAGATTCTTGGCGTCGCTATGGGAAGGAATTCATTAGTGGAAATCATTCCCATTGCGGATGGCTTCGATCATTCAGACGCTTGGCGCCGCAATGGGAAGCAATTCCTCAGTAGAAATCACGCTCATTGCCTATTGCATCTGTCATTCAGACGGTTGGCGCCGCAATGGGAAGCAACTCTTTAGTAGAAATTATGCCCATTGCCGATGGCATGAATCATTCAAAAGCTTTCCGCATCAATGGGAAGCAATTTCGTCGTAGAACTCGTGCCCATTGCCGATGGCATGAATCATTCAGACGCTTGGCGCCGCAATGGAAAGCGATTCCTTAATAGAAGTCATGGGTATTGCCGATAGCATCAATCATTCAGACGCTTGGCGCCTCAATGGGAAGCAATTCCTTAGCAGAAGTCATGCGCATTGCCGATAGCATCGATCATTCAGACGCTTGGCGCCGCAATGGGAAGCAATTCCATAGTAGAAATCATGTGCATTGCCGATGGCATCAGTCATTCAGATGCTTGACGCCGCTATGGGAAGGAATTCATTAGTAGAAATCATGCACATTGCCGATACCATCGCTCATTCAGACGCTTGGCGCCGCAATGGGAAGCAATTCCTTAGTAGAAATCATGCCCATTGCCGAAAGTATCAATCATTCAGATGCTTTTCGCCGCCATGGGATGCAATTTCTTAGCAGAAATCATGTTCATTGTCGATGGCATCAATCATTCAGACGCTTGGCGCCGCAATGGGAAGGAATTCCTTAGTATAAATCATGCCCATTCCCGATGGCATCGATCATTCAGACGCTTGGCGCCGCCATGGGAAGGAATTCCTTAGTAGAAATCATGCCCATCGCCGATGGCATCAATGATTCAAACGCTTGCCACATCATTGGGAAGCAATTTTGGATTAGAAATCATGCCCATTGCCGATGGCATAAATCATTCAGACGCTTGGCGCCGTAATGGAAAGCAATTCCTTAGTAGAAATCATGCGCATTGCTGATAGCATCAATCATTCAGGTGCTTTGCCCCGTAATTGGAAGCAATTCCTTAGTAGAACTCATGCCCATTGCCTATAGCATCAATCATTCAAGCGCTTTGCGCAGCAGTAGGACGCAAGTCCTTTGGAGAAAGCATGCGCATTGCCGATCGGGTCAATCATTCAGATGCTTTGCGCCGCAATGGGAAGGAATTCCTTAGTAGCACTCATGCATATTGCCGATAGCAACAACCATTCAGACGCTTGGCGCCGCTATGAGAAGCAGTTCCTTACCAAAAGCCATTCGCATTGCCGATAGCATCTGTCATTCAGACGCTTGGCGCTGCACTGTGAAGCAATTCATTAGTAGAAATAATGCCCATTGCCAAGAGCATGCAGCATTCAGGCGCTTTGCGCAGCAATGGGAAGAAATTCTTCAGCAGAAATCATGCGCATTGCCGATAGCATCAATCAATCAGATGCTTTGCGCCGCAATGGGAAGGAATTCCTTAGTAGCACTCATGCATATTGCCGATAGCATCAACCATTCAGATGCTATGCGCCGCAATGGGAAGCAATTTCTTAGTAGAAATCAGGCGCATTGCCGATGGCATCAATCGTTTAGACGCTTGGTGCCGCTATGGGATGGAATACCTTAGTAGGAATCATGCCCATTGCCGATGGCATCGATCATTCAGACGCTTCGCGACGCAATGGGAAGCAATTCGTTAGTAGAAATCATGTTCATTGTCGATGCCATCAATTATTCAGATGCTTGGCGTCGCTATGGGAAGGAATTCATTAGTAGAAATCATGCCCATTGCGGATGGCTTCGATCATTCAGACGCTTGGCGCCGCAATGGGAAGCAATTCCTTAGTAGAAATCACGCCCATTGCCTATTGCATCTGTCATTCAGACGGTTGGCGCCGCAATGGGAAGCAACTCTTTAGTAGAAATCATGCCCATTGCCGAGGGCATGAATCATTCAAACGCTTCCGCATCAATGGGAAGCAATTTCGTAGTAGAACTCATGCCCATTGCCGATGGCATGAATCATTCAGACGCTTTGCGCCGCAATGGAAAGCAATTCCTTAGTAGAAGTCATGGGTATTGCCGATAGCATCAATCATTCAGACGCTTGGCGCCTCAATGGGAAGCAATTCCTTAGTAGAAGTCATGCTCATTGCCGATAGCATCGATCATTCAGACGCTTGGCGCCGCAATGGGAAGCAATTCCTTAGTAGAAATCATGTTCATTGTCGATGCCATCAATTATTCAGATGCTTGACGCCGCTATGGGAAGGAATTTATTAGTAGAAATCATGCCCATTGCCGATACCATCGATCATTCAGACGCTTGGCGCCGCAATGGGAAGCAATTCCTTAGTAGAAATCATGCCTATTGCCGAAAGCGTCAATCATTCAGATGCTTTTCGCCGCAATGGGATGCAATTTCTTAGTAGAAATCAGGCGCGTTGCCGATGGCATCAATGGTTTAGACGCTTGGTGTCTCTATGGGATGGCATTCCTTCGTAGGAATCATGCCCATTGCCGGTGGCATCGATCATTCAGACGCTTGTCGCGGCATTGGGACGCAATTCCTAAGTAGAAGTCATGCGCATTGCCGATAGCATCAATCATTCAGACACTTTTGCCGCTATGGAAAGCAATTCCTTACTAGAGGTCATGCGCATTGCCGATAACATCAGTCATTCAGACGCTTGGTGCAGCAATATGAAGCAATTCCTTAGCAGAAATCATGCCCATAGCATCATCATTCAGACGCTTGGCGCCGCAATGGGAAGCAATTCCTTAGTAGAAATCATGCGCATTGCCGATAGAATCAATCATTCAGACGCTTGGCGCCGCAACGGGAAGCAATTCCGTAGTGGTAATCATGCCATTTGCCGATAGCAACAATCAGTCAGGCGCTTGGCGCAGGTATGGCAAGCAATTCTTTAGTAGAAATCATGCGCGTTGCCGATAGCATCAATCATTCAGATGCTTGGTGCCACAATTGGAAGCAATTCCTTAGTAGAAATCAGGCCCATTGCCGATAGCGTCAATCATTCTGGCGATTTTCGCAGCAATAGGAAGCAATTCCTTAGAGGAAATCATGCGCAATGCTTAAAGCATCAATGATTCAGATGCTTGGCGCCGCAATGGGAAGGAATTCCTTAGTAGAAATCATGCCCACTGCCGAGGGCATCGATCATTCAGACGCTTGACGCCGCAATGTGAAGCAATTCCTTAGTAGAAATCATGCCCATTGCCGACTGCATCTGTCATTCAGACGTTTGGCGCCGCAATGGGAAGCAATTCCTTAGTAGAAATCACGCCCATTGCCTATTTCATCTGTCATTCAGACGGTTGGCGCCGCAATGGGAAGCAACTCTTTTGTAGAAATTATGCCCATTGCCGAGGGCATGAATCATTCAAACGCTTCCGCATCAATGGGAAGCAATTTCGTAGTAGAACTCATGCCCATTGCCGATGGCATGAATCATTCAGACGCTTGGCGCCGCAATGGGAAGCAATTCCTGAGTAGAAATCATGCCCTTTGCCGATAACGTCATTCATTCAGACGCTTGGCGCCGCAATGGAGAGCAATTCCTTAGGAAGAATCATGCCATTGTCGATAGCATCAGTCATTCAAACGCTTGGCGCCGCAATGGGAAACAATTCTTAGTAGAAATATTTCCCATTACCGATAGCATCAATCATTCAAACGCTTGGCGCCGCAATGGGAATCAATTCCTTAGTAGAAATCATGACCATTGCCGATGACGTCGACCATTCAGACGCGCGGCGCCGCAATGGGAAGCTATTCCTTAGTAGAAATCATTCCCATTGCCTATTGCATATATCATTCGGACGCTTGACGCCGCAATGGGAAACAATTTCTTAGTGGAAATCATGCCTGTTGCCGATTGCATGAATCATTCCGGAGTTTGGCGTCGCAATGGAAAGCATTTCCTTAGGACGGATCATGGCATTGCCGATGGCATCAGTCATTCAGACGCTTGGCGCCGCAATGGGAAGCAATTCCTTAGTAGAAATTATGCCCATTGCCGATAGAATCAATCATTCAGACCCTGGGCGCCGCAATGGGAAGCAATTCCTTAGTAGAAATCATGCCGATTGCCGATGGCATCAATCATTCAGACGGCTGGCCCCGTAATCGGAAGCAATTCCTTAGTAGAAATAATGCCCATTGCCGATAGCATCAGTCATTCAGATGCTTGGCGCCGCAATGGGAAGCTATTTCTTAGTAGAGATCATGCCTTTTGCCGATAGCATCAGTCATTGAGACGCTTGGCGCCGCGATGGGAAGCAATTCCTTAGTAGAGATCATGCCCATTGCCTATTGCAACTACCATTCAGACGCTTGGCGCCGCAATGGGAAGCTATTCCTTAGTAGAGATCATGCGCATTGCCGATTGTATCAGTCAACCAAACGCTTGGCGCCGAGATGGGACGCAATTCCTTAGTAAAAGTCATGCGGATTGCCGATAACATCAATCATTCAGACGCTTGCCACCGCAATGGGAAGCCATTCCTTAGCAGAAATAATGCCCAATGCCGATTGCATCAGTCATTCAGATGCTTGGCGCCGCAATGGGAAGCTATTTCTTAGTAGAGATCATGCCTTTTTCCGATTGCATCAGTCATTCAGACGCTTGGCGCCGCGATGGGAAGCAATTCCTTAGTAGAGATCATGCCCATTGCCGATAGCATCAGTCATTCAGACGCTTCGCGCCGCGATGGGAAGCAATTCCTTAGTAGATATCATGCCCATTGCCGATGACATCAATCATTCAGACGCTTGCCGCCGCGATGTTAAGCAATTCCTTACTAGAAATTATGCGCATTGCCGATGGCATCAATCACTCAGGCGTTTGGAGCCGCATTGGGAAGCAAGTCCTTAGAAGAATTCATGCACATTGCGGATAGCATCAATCATTCAGACGTTTGGCGCCGCAATGGGAAGCAATTCCTTAGGAACAATCATGCCATTGCCGATCATATCAATCTTTCAGACGCTTGGCGCCACAATGGAAAGCAATTCCTTAGTAGAAATGAAGCCCATTGCCGATGGCATCAACCATTCAGACGCTTGGCGCCGCAATGGGAAGCAATCCCTTAGTAGAAATCATGCACATTGCCGATTGCATCAATCATTCAGACGATTGGGGCCGCAATGGGAAGTAATTCCTTAGTAGAAATCGTGCCCATTGCCGATAGCATCAGTCATTCAAGCGTTTGGCGGCGCAAAGGGAAGCAATTCCTCAGTTAAAATCATGCCCATTGGCGATGGCATGAATCATTCAGACGCTTGGCGCCGCGATCGGAAGCAATTCCTTAGTAGAAATAATGCCCATTGCCGATAGCATCAGTCATTCAGATGCTTGGCGCCGCAATGGGAAGCTATTTCTTAGTAGAGATCATGCCTTTTGCCGATAGCATCAGTCATTGAGACGCTTGGCGCCGCGATGGGAAGCAATTCCTTAGTAGAGATCATGCCCATTGCCTATTGCAACTACCATTCAGACGCTTGGCGCCGCAATGGGAAGCTATTCCTTAGTAGAGATCATGCGCATTGCCGATTGTATCAGTCAACCAAACGCTTGGCGCCGAGATGGGACGCAATTCCTTAGTAAAAGTCATGCGGATTGCCGATAACATCAATCATTCAGACGCTTGCCGCCGCAATGGGAAGCCATTCCTTAGCAGAAATAATGCCCAATGCCGATTGCATCAGTCATTCAGATGCTTGGCGCCGCAATGGGAAGCTATTTCTTAGTAGAGATCATGCCTTTTTCCGATTGCATCAGTCATTCAGACGCTTGGCGCCGCGATGGGAAGCAATTCCTTAGTAGAGATCATGCCCATTGCCGATAGCATCAGTCATTCAGACGCTTCGCGCCGCGATGGGAAGCAATTCCTTAGTAGATATCATGCCCATTGCCGATGACATCAATCATTCAGACGCTTGCCGCCGCGATGTTAAGCAATTCCTTACTAGAAATTATGCGCATTGCCGATGGCATCAATCACTCAGGCGTTTGGAGCCGCATTGGGAAGCAAGTCCTTAGAAGAATTCATGCACATTGCGGATAGCATCAATCATTCAGACGTTTGGCGCCGCAATGGGAAGCAATTCCTTAAGAACAATCATGCCATTGCCGATCATATCAATCTTTCAGACGCTTGGCGCCACAATGGAAAGCAATTCCTTAGTAGAAATGAAGCCCATTGCCGATGGCATCAACCATTCAGACGCTTGGCGCCGCAATGGGAATCAATTCCTTAGTAGAAATCATGACCATTGCCGATGACGTCGACCATTCAGACGCGCGGCGCCGCAATGGGAAGCTATTCCTTAGTAGAAATCATTCCCATTGCCTATTGCATATATCATTCGGACGCTTGACGCCGCAATGGGAAACAATTTCTTAGTGGAAATCATGCCTGTTGCCGATTGCATGAATCATTCCGGAGTTTGGCGTCGCAATGGAAAGCATTTCCTTAGGACGGATCATGGCATTGCCGATGGCATCAGTCATTCAGACGCTTGGCGCCGCAATGGGAAGCAATTCCTTAGTAGAAATTATGCCCATTGCCGATAGAATCAATCATTCAGACCCTGGGCGCCGCAATGGGAAGCAATTCCTTAGTAGAAATCATGCCGATTGCCGATGGCATCAATCATTCAGACGGCTGGCCCCGTAATCGGAAGCAATTCCTTAGTAGAAATAATGCCCATTGCCGATAGCATCAGTCATTCAGATGCTTGGCGCCGCAATGGGAAGCTATTTCTTAGTAGAGATCATGCCTTTTGCCGATAGCATCAGTCATTGAGACGCTTGGCGCCGCGATGGGAAGCAATTCCTTAGTAGAGATCATGCCCATTGCCTATTGCAACTACCATTCAGACGCTTGGCGCCGCAATGGGAAGCTATTCCTTAGTAGAGATCATGCGCATTGCCGATTGTATCAGTCAACCAAACGCTTGGCGCCGAGATGGGACGCAATTCCTTAGTAAAAGTCATGCGGATTGCCGATAACATCAATCATTCAGGCGCTTGCCGCCGCAATGGGAAGCCATTCCTTAGCAGAAATAATGCCCAATGCCGATTGCATCAGTCATTCAGATGCTTGGCGCCGCAATGGGAAGCTATTTCTTAGTAAAGATCATGCCTTTTTCCGATTGCATCAGTCATTCAGACGCTTGGCGCCGCGATGGGAAGCAATTCCTTAGTAGAGATCATGCCCATTGCCGATAGCATCAGTCATTCAGACGCTTCGCGCCGCGATGGGAAGCAATTCCTTAGTAGATATCATGCCCATTGCCGATGACATCAATCATTCAGACGCTTGTCGCCGCGATGTTAAGCAATTCCTTACTAGAAATTATGCGCATTGCCGATGGCATCAATCACTCAGGCGTTTGGAGCCGCATTGGGAAGCAAGTCCTTAGAAGAATTCATGCACATTGCGGATAGCATCAATCATTCAGATGTTTGGCGCCGCAATGGGAAGCAATTCCTTAGGAACAATCATGCCATTGCCGATCATATCAATCTTTCAGACGCTTGGCGCCACAATGGAAAGCAATTCCTTAGTAGAAATGAAGCCCATTGCCGATGGCATCAACCATTCAGACGCTTGGCGCCGCAATGGGAAGCAATCCCTTAGTAGAAATCATGCACATTGCCGATTGCATCAATCATTCAGACGATTGGGGCCGCAATGGGAAGTAATTCCTTAGTAGAAATCGTGCCCATTGCCGATAGCATCAGTCATTCAAGCGTTTGGCGGCGCAAAGGGAAGCAATTCCTCAGTTAAAATCATGCCCATTGGCGATGGCATGAATCATTCAGACGCTTGGCGCCGCGATGGGAAGCAGTTCCTTAGTAGAAATCATGCGCATTACCGATAGCATCAATCATTCAGGCGCTTGGCGCAGCAATGGGAAGCAATTCCTCAGTAGGAATCAAGCGCATTTCCGATAGCATCAACCATTGAGACGCTTGGCGCCGGAATGGCAAGCAATTCCTTAGTAGAAATCATGCCCATTGCCTATTGCATCTATCATTCAGACGCTTGGCGCGGTAATGGAAAGCAATTCTTTAGTTGAAACCAAGCCCATTGCCGATGCCATCAACCATTCAAACGCCTGGCGCCGCAATGGGGGAACAATTCCTTAGTAGAAATCATTCCCATTACCGATTGCATCAATCATTCAGGCGTATGGCTTTGGAATGGGAAGCAATTCCTTAATAGAAATGAAGCCCTTTGCCGATAGCATCAATCATTCAGACGCTTGGCGCCGCAATGGGAAGAAATTCCTTAGAAGAAATCATTGCCATTGCCTATTGCATCTACCATTCAGACCCTTGGCGCCGCAATGGGAAAATATTCCTTAGTAGAAATCATGCCCATCGCCGATTGTATCAGTCAACCAAACGCTTGGCGCCGAGATGGGACGCAATTCCTTAGTAAAAGTCATGCGCATTGCCGATAACATCAATCATTCAGACGCTTGGCGCCGTAATGGGAAGCAATTCCTATGTTGAGATCATTCCCATTGCCGATAGCATCAATCGTTCAGGCGCTTGGCGCAGAAATGGGAAGCAATTCCTTAGTAGAAATCATGCGCATTGCCGATAGCATCAACCACTCAGACGCTTGGCGCCGCATTGGGAAGCAATTCCATAGTAAAATCATGCCCATTGCCGATTGCATCAATGGTTTAGACGCTTGGCGCTGCAATGGGAAGCCATTCCTTAGTAGAAATAATGCCCATTGTTGATAGCATCAATCATTCAAACGCTTATCGCCGCAATGGGAAGCAATTCCTGCGTAGAAATCATGCCCATTGGCGGTAGCGTCAATCATTCAGATGCTTGGCGCCGCAATGGGAAGCAATTCCTTAGTAGAAATCATGCCCATTGCCTATTGCATCTATCATCCAGACGCTTGGCGTGGCAATGGGAGGCAATTCCTTAGCAGAAATCATGCCCATTGTCGATGGCATCAATCATTCAGACGCTTGACGCCGCAAAGGGAAGCAATTCCTCAGTGAAAATCATGCCCATTCCCGATTGCACCAATCATTCAGACGCATGGCGCCGCGCTCGGAAGCAATTCCTTAGTACAAATCATGCGCATTGCCGATAGCATCAATCAGTCAAACGCTTGGCGCCGCAATGGAAAGCAATTCCTTAGTAGAAGTCATGAGTATTGCCGATAGCATCAATCATTCAGACGCTTGGCGCCTCAATTGGAAGCAATTCCTTAGTAGAAGTCATGCGCATTGCCGATAGCATCGATCATTCAGACGCTTGGCGCCGCAATGGGAAGCAATTCCATAGTAGAAATCATGTGCATTGCCGATGGCATCAGTCATTCAGACGCTTGGCGCCGCAATGGGAAGCAATTCCTTAGTAGAAATCATGTTCATTGTCGATGCCATCAATTATTCAGATGCTTGACGCCGCTATGGGAAGGAGTTCATTAGTAGAAATCATGCCCATTGCCGATACCATCGCTCATTCAGACGCTTGGCGGCGCAATGGAAAGCAATTGCTTAGTAGAAATCATGCCTTTTGCCGAAAGTATCAATCATTCAGATGCTTTTCGCCGCCATGGGATGCAATTTCTTAGTAGAAATCATGTCCATTGCCGATACCATCGCTCATTCAGACGCTTGGCGCCGCAATGGGAAGCAATTCCTTAGTAGAAATTACGCCCATTGCCTATTGCATCTGTCATTCAGAGGCTTTTCGCTGCAATGGGATGCAATTTCTTAGTAGAAATCATGTTCATTGTCGATGGCATCAATCATTCAGACGCTTGGCGCCGCAATGGGAATGAATTCCTTAGTATAAATCATGCCCATTCCCGATGGCATCGATCATTCAGACGCTTGGCGCCACCATGGGAAGGAATTCCTTAGTAGAAATCATGCCCATCGCCGATGGCATCAATCATTCAAACGCTTGCCGCATCATTGGGAAGCAATTTCCGATTAGAAATCATGCCCATTGCCGATGGCATCAATCATTCAGACGCTTGGCGCCGTAATGGAAAGCCATTCCTTAGTAGATTAGAAATCATGCGCATTGCTGATAGCATCAATCATTCAGATGCTTTGCGCCGCAATTGGAAGCAATTCATTAGTAGAAATCATGCCCATTGCCTATAGCATCAATGATTCAGGCGCTTTGCGCAGCAGTAGGACGCAAGTTCTTTGGAGAAATCATGCGCATTGCCGATAGGGTCAATCATTCAGATGCTTTGCGCAGCAATGGGAAGCAATTCCTTAGTAGCAGTCATGCATATTGCCGATAGCATCAACCATTCAGACGCTTGGCGCCGCTATGAGAAGCAATTCCTTACCAAAAGTCATTCGCATTGCCGATAGCATCTGTCATTCAGACGTTTGGTGCCGCAATGGGAAGCAATTCCTTAGTAGAAATCATGCCCATTGCCAAGAGCATACAGCATTCAGGCGCTTTGCGCAGGAATGGGAAGCAATTCTTTAGTAGAAATCATGCGCATTGCCGATAGCATCAATCATTCAGATGGTATGCGCCGCAATGGGAAGCAATTCCTTAGTAGAAAGCATGCTCATTGTCGATGGCATCAATCATTCACACGCTTGGCGCCGCAATGGGAAGGAATTCCTTAGTATAAATCATGCCCATTCCTGATGGCATCGATCATTCAGACCCTTGGCGCCGCCATGGGAAGCAATTCCTTAGTAGAAATCATGCCCATCGCCGATGGCATCAATCATTCAAACGCTTGCCGCATCATAGGGAAGCAATTTCGGATTAGAAATTATGCCCATTGCCTATGGCATAAATCATTCAAACGCTTGGCGCCGCAATAGAAAGCAATTGCTTAGTAGAAATCATCCGCATTGCTGATAGCATCAATCATTCAGATGCTTTGCGCCGCAATTGGAAGCAATTCCTTAGTAGAAATCATGCCCATCGCCTATATCATCAATCATTCAGGCGCTTTGCGCAGCAGTAGGACGCAAGTCCTTTGGAGAAAGCATGCGCATTGCCGATAGGGTCAATCATTCAGATGCTTTGCGCCGCAATGGGAAGGAATTCCTTAGTAGCACTCATGCATATTGCCGTTAGCATCAACCATTCAGACGCTTGGCGCCGCTATGAGAAGCAATTCCTTACCAAAAGTCATTCGCATTGCCGATAGCATCTGTCATTCAGACGCTTGGCGCTGCACTGTGAAGCAATTCATTAGTAGAAATCATGCCCATTGCCAAGAGCATGCAGCATTCAGGCGCTTTGCGCAGCAATGGGAAGCAATTCTTTAGCAGAAATCATGCGCATTGCCGATAACATCAATCATTCAGATGCTATGCGCCGCAATGGGAAGCAATTTCTTAGTAGAAATCAGGCCCATTGCCGATGGCATCAATCGGTTAGACGCTTGGCGCCGCTATGGGATGGAATTCCTTAGTAGAAATCATGCGCATTGCTGATAGCATCAATCATTCAGATGCTTTGCGCCGCATTTGGAAGCAATACCTTAGTAGAAATCATGCCCATTGCCTATAGCATCAATCATTCACACGCTTGGCGCCGCAATGGGAATGAATTTTTTAGTATAAATCATGCTCATTCCCGATGGCATCGATCATTCAGACGATTGGCGCCGCCATGGGAAGCAATTCCTTAGTAGCTGTCATGCATATTGCCGATAGCATCAACCATTCAGACGCTTGGCGCCGCTATGAGAAGCAATTCCTTACCAAAAGTCATTCGCATTGCCGATAGCATCTGTCATTCAGACGCATGGCGCCACAATGGGAAGCAATTCCTTAGTAGAAATCATGCCCATTGCCAAGAGCATACAGCATTCAGGCGGTTTGCGCAGCAATGGAAAGCAATTCTTTAGTAGAAATCATGCGCATTGCCGATAGCATCAATCATTCAGATGGTATGCGCCGCAATGGGAATCAATTCCTAAGTAGAAATCATGTTCATTGTCGATGACATCAGTCATTCAGACGCTTGGCGCCGCAATGGGAAGGAATTCCTTAGTATAAATAATGCCCATTCCCGATGGCATCGATCATTCAGACGCTTGGCGCCACCATGGGAAGGAATTCCTGAGTAGAAATCATGCCCATCGCCGATGTCATCCATCATTCAAAGGCTTGCCGCATCATTGGGAAGCAATTTCCGATTAGAAATCATGCCCATTGCCGATGGCATCAATCATTCAGACGCTTGCCGCCGCAATGGAAAGCAATTCCTTAGTAGAAATCATGCGCATTTCTGATAGCATCAATTATTCAGATGCTTTACGCCGCAATTGGAAGCAATTCCTTAGTAGAAATCATGCCCATTGCCGATAGCATCAATCATTCAGGCGCTTTGCGCAGCAGCAGGACGCAAGTCCTTGGGAGAAATCATGCGCCTTGCCGATAGGGTCAATCATTCAGATGCTTTGCGCCGCAATGGGAACCAATTCCATACTAGCAGTCATGCATATTGCCGATAGCATCAACCATTCAGACGCTTGGCGCCGCAATGGGAAGCAATTCCTTAGAGAAATCATGCCCATTGCCAAGAGCATACAGCATTCAGGCGCTTTGCGCAGCAATGGGAAGCAATTCTTTAGTAGAAATCATGCGCATTGCCGATAGCATCAATCATTCAGATGGTCAATCATTCAGACGCTTGGCGCCGCTATGAGAAGCAATTCCTTACCAAAAGTCATTCGCATTGCCGATAGCATCTGTCGTTCAGACGCTTGTCGCCGCAATGGGAAGCAATTCCTTGGTAAAAATCATGCCCATTGCCAAGAGCATACAGCATTCAGGCGCTTTGCGCAGCAATGGGTAGCAATTCTTTAGTAGAAATTATGCGCATTGCCGATAGCATCAATCATTCACACGCTTGGCGCCGCAATTCGAAGGAATTCCTTACTATAAATCATGCCCATTCCCGATGGCATCGATCATTCAGACGCTTGGCGCCGCCATGGGAAGCAATTTCTTAATAGAAATCATGCCCATCGCCGAAGGCAACAATCATTCAAACGCTTGCCGCATCATTGGGAAGCAATTTCAGATTTGAAATCATGCCCATTGCGGATGGCATAAATCATTCAGACGCTTGGCGCCGTAATGGAAAGCAATTCCTTAGTGGAAATTGATGTTATAGGCAATGGGCATGATTTCTACTAAGGAATTGCTTCCAATTGCGGCGCAAAGCATCTGAATGATTGATGGTATCAGCAATACCATCAATCATTCAGATGCTTTGCGCCGCAATTGGAAGCAATTCCTTAGTAGAAACCATGCCCATTGCCTATAACATCAATCATTCAAGCGCTTTGCGCAGCAGTAGGACGCAAGTCCTTTGGAGAAAGCATGCGCATTGCCGATAGCGTCAATCAATCAGATGCTTTGCGCTGGAATGGGAAGGAATTCCTTAGTAGCACTCATGCATATTGCCGATAGCATCAACCATTCAGATGCTATGCGCCGCAATGGGAAGCAATTTCTTAGAAGAAATCAGGCCCATTGCCGACGGCATCAATCGTTTAAACGCTTGGTGCCGCTATGGGATGGAATACCTTAGTAGAAATCATGCCCATTGCCTATAACATCAATCATTCAAGCGCTTTGCGCAGCAGTAGGACGCAAGTCCTTTGGAGAAAGCATGCGCATTGCCGATCGGGTCAATCATTCAGATGCTTTGCGCCGCAATGGGAAGGAATTCCTTAGTAGCACTCATGCATATTGCCGATAGCATCAACAATTCAGACGCTTGGCGCCGCTATGAGAAGCAGTTCCTTACCAAAAGCCATTCGCATTGCCGATAACATCTGTCATTCAGACGCTTGGCGCTGCACTGTGAAGCAATTCATTAGTAGAAATCATGCCCATTGCCAAGAGCATGCAGCATTCAGGCGCTTTGCGCAGCAATGGGAAGCAATTCTTTAGCAGAAATCATGCGCATTGCCGATAGCATCAATCATTCAGATGCTATGCGCCGCAATGGGAAGCAATTTCTTAGTAGAAATCAGGCCCATTGCCGACGGCATCAGTCGTTTAGACGCTTGGTGCCGCTATGGGGTGGAATACCTTAGTAGGAATCATGCCCATTGCCGATGGTATCGATCATTCAGACGCTTCGCGACGCAATGGGAAGCAATTCGTTAGTAGAAATCATGTTCATTGTCGATGCCATCAATTATTCAGATGCTTGGCGTCGCTATGGGAAGGAATTCATTAGTAGAAATCATGCCCATTGCGGATGGCTTCGATCATTCAAACGCTTGGCGCCGCAATGGGAAGCAATTCCTTAGTAGAAATCACGCCCATTGCCTATTGCATCTGTCATTCAGACGGTTGGCGCCGCAATGGGAAGCAACTCTTTAGTAGAAATCATGCCCATTGCCGATGGCATGAATCATTCAAAAGCTTTCCGCATCAATGGGAAGCAATTTCGTCGTAGAACTCATGCCCATTGCCGATGGAATGAATCATTCAGACGCTTGGCGCCGCAATGGAAAGCAATTCCTTAGTAGAAGTCATGGGTATTGCCGATAGCATCAATCATTCAGACGCTTGGCGCCTCAATGGGATGCAATTCCTTAGTAGAAGTCATGCGCATTGCCGATAGCATCGATCACTATTACGCTTGGCGCCGCAATGGGAAGCAATTCCATAGTAGAAATCATGTGCATTGCCGATGGCATCAGTCATTCAGACGCTTGGCGCCGCAATGGGAAGCAATTCCTTAGTAGAAATCATGTTCATTGTCGATGCCATCAATTATTCAGATGCTTGACGCCGCTATGGGAAGGAGTTCATTAGTAGAAATCATGCCCATTGCCGATACCATCGCTCATTCAGACGCTTGGCGCCGCAATGGAAAGGAATTCCTTAGTAGAAATCATGCCTTTTGCCGAAAGTATCAATCATTCAGATCCTTTTCGCCGCCATGGGATGCAATTTCTTAGTAGAAATCATGTTCATTGTCGATGGCATCAATCATTCAGACGCTTGGCGCCGTAATGGGAAGGAATTCCTTAGTATAAATCATGCCCATTCCCGATGGCATCGATCATTCAGACGCTTGGCGCCGCCATGGGAAGGAATTCCTTAGAAGAAATCATGCCCATCGCCGAGGCATCAATCATTCAAACGCTTGCCGCATCATTGGGAAGCAATTTCCGATTAGAAATCATGCCCATTGCCGATGGCATAAATCATTCAGACGCTTGGCGCCGTAATGGAAAGCCATTCCTTAGTAGAAATCATGCGCATTGCTGATAGCATCAATCATTCAGGTGCTTTGCGCCGCAATTGGAAGCAATTCCTTAGTAGAAATCATGCCCATTGCCAATAGCATCAATCATTCAAGCGCTTTGCGCAGCAGTAGGACGCAAGTCCTTTGGAGAAAGCATGCGCATTGCCGATCGGGTCAATCATTCAGATGCTTTGCGCCGCAATGGGAAGGAATTCCTTAGTAGCACTCATGCATATTGCCGATAGCATCAACCATTCAGACGCTTGGCGCCGCTAAGAGAAGCAGTTCCTTACCAAAAGCCATTCGCATTGCCGATAACATCTGTCATTCAGACGCTTGGCGCTGCACTGTGAAGCAATTCATTAGTAGAAATCATGCCCATTGCCAAGAGCATGCAGCATTCAGGCGCTTTGCGCAGCAATGGGAAGCAATTCTTTAGCAGAAATCATGCGCATTGCCGATAGCATCAATTATTCAGATGCTATGCGCCGCAATAGGAAGCAATTTCTTAGTAGAAATGAGGCCCATTGCCGACGGCATCAGTCGTTTAGACGCTTGGTGCCGCTATGGGGTGGAATTCCTTAGTAGGAATCATGCCCATTGCCGATGGTATCGATCATTCAGACGCTTCGCGACGCAACGGGAAGCAATTCGTTAGTAGAAATCATGTTCATTGTCGATGCCATCAATTATTCAGATGCTTGGCGTCGCTATGGGAAGGAATTCATTAGTAGAAATCATGCCCATTGCGGATGGCTTCGATCATTCAGACGCTTGGCGGCGCAATGGGAAGCAATTCCTTAGTAGAAATCACGCCCATTGCCTATTGCATCTGTCATTCAGACGGTTGGCGCCGCAATGGGAAGCAACTCTTTAGTAGAAATCATGCCCATTGCCGATGGCATGAATCATTCAAACGCTTTCCGCATCAATGGGAAGCAATTTCGTCGTAGAACTCATGCCCATTGCCGATGGCATGAATCATTCAGACGCTTGGCGCCGCAATGGAAAGCAATTCCTTAGTAGAAGTCATGGGTATTGCCGATAGCATCAGTCATTCAGACGCTTGGCGCCTCAATGGGAAGCAATTCCTTAGCAGAAGTCATGCGCATTGCCGGTAGCATCGATCATTCAGACGCTTGGCGCCGCAATGGGAAGCAATTCCTTAGTAGAAATCATGTTCATTGTCGATGCCTTCAATTATTCAGATGCTTGACGCCGCTATGGGAAGGAATTCATTAGTAGAAATCATGCCCATTGCCGATACCATCGCTCATTCAGACGCTTGGCGCCGCAATGGGAAGCAATTCTTTAGTAGAAATCATGCCCATTGCCGCAAGCATCAATCATTCAGATGCTTTTCGCTGCAATGGGATGCAATTTCTTAGTAGAAATCATGTTCATTGTCGATGGCATCAATCATTCAGACGCTTGGCGCCGCAATGGGAAGGAATTCCTTAGTATAAATCATGCCCATTCCCGATGGCATCGATCATTCAGACGCTTGGCGCCGCCATGGGAAGGAATTCCTTAGTAGAAATCATGCCCATCGCCGATGGCATCAATCATTCAAACGCTTGCCGCATCATTGGGAAGCAATTTCCGATTAGAAATCATGCCCATTGCCGATGGCATCAATCATTCAGACGCTTGGCGCCGTAATGGAAAGCCATTCCTTAGTAGAAATCATGCGCATTGCTGATAGCATCAATCATTCAGATGCCTTGCGCCGCAATTGGAAGCAATTCCTAAGTAGAAATCATGCCCATTGCCTATAGCATCAATGATTCAGGCGCTTTGCGCAGCAGTAGGACGCAAGTCCTTTGGAGAAATCATGCGCATTGCCGATAGGGTCAATCATTCAGATGCTTTGCGCCGCAATGGGAAGCAATTCCTTAGTAGCAGGCATGCATATTGCCGATAGCATCAACCATTCAGACGCTTGGCGCCGCAATGAGAAGCAATTCCTTACCAAAAGTCATTCGCATTGCCGATAGCATCTGTCATTCAGACGCTTGGTGCCGCAATGGGAAGCAATTCCTTAGTAGAAATCATGCCCATTGCCAAGAGCATACAGCATTCAGGCGCTTTGCGAAGGAATGGGAAGCAATTCCTTAGTAGAAATCATGCCCATCGCCGATGGCATCAATCATTCAAACGCTTGCCGCATCATTGGGAAGCAATTTCGGATTAGAAATCATGCCCATTGCCGAGCGCCAAGCATCAACCATTCAGACGCTTGGCGCCGCTATGAGAAGCAATTCCTTACCAAAAGTCATTCGCATTGCCGATAGCATCTGTCATTCAGACGCTTGGCGCTGCACTGTGAAGCAATTCATTAGTAGAAATCACGCCCATTGCCAAGAGCATGCAGCATTCAGGCGCTTTGCGCACCAATGGGAAGCAATTCTTTAGCAGAAATCATGCGCATTGCCGATAGCATCAATCATTCAGATGCTATGCGCCGCAATGGGAAGCAATTTCTTAGTAGAAATCAGGCCCATTGCCGATGGCATCAACCGTTTAAACGCTTGGTGGCGCTATGGGATGGAATACCTTAGTAGGAATCATGCCCATTGCCGATGGCATTGATCATTCAGACGCTTCGCGACGCAATGGGAAGCAATTCGTTAGTAGAAATCATGTTCATTGTCGATGCCATCAATTATTCAGATTCTTGGCGTCGCTATGGGAAGGAATTCATTAGTGGAAATCATTCCCATTGCGGATGGCTTCGATCATTCAGACGCTTGGCGCCGCAATGGGAAGCAATTCCTTAGTAGAAATCACGCCCATTGCCTATTGCATCTGTCATTCAGACGGTTGGCGCCGCAATGGGAAGCAACTCTTTAGTAGAAATCATGCCCATTGCCGATGGCATGAATCATTCAAAAGCTTTCCGCATCAATGGGAAGCAATTTCGTCGTAGAACTCATGCCCATTGCCGATGGCATGAATCATTCAGACGCCTGGCGCCGCAATGGAAAGCAATTCCTTAGTAGAAGTCATGGGTATTGCCGATAGCATCAATCATTCAAACGCTTGGCGCCTCAATGGGAAGCAATTCCTTAGCAGAAGTCATGCGCATTGCCGATAGCATCGATCATTCAGACGCTTGGCTCAGCAATGGGAAGCAATTCCATACTAGAAATCATGTGCATTGCCGATGGCATCAGTCATTCAGACGCTTGGCGCCGCAATGGGAAGCAATTCCTTAGTAGAAATCATGTTCATTGTCGATGCCATCAGTTATTCAGATGCTTGACGCCGCTATGGGAAGGAGTTGATTAGTAGAAATCATGCCCATTGCCGATACCATCGCTCATTCAGACGCTTGGCGCCGCAATGGGAAGCAATTCCTTAGTAGAAATCATGCCCATTGCCGAAAGTATCAATCATTCAGATGCTTTTCGCCGCCATGGGATGCAATTTCTTAGTAGAAATCATGTTCATTGTCGATGGCATCAATCATTCAGACGCTTGGCGCCGCAATGGGAAGGAATTCCTTAGTATAAATCATGCCCTTTCCCGATGGCATCGATCATTCAGACGCTTGGCGCCGCCATGGGAAGGAATTCTTTAGTAGAAATCATGCCCATCGCCGATGGCATCAATCATTCAAACGCTTGCCGCATCATTGGGAAGCAATTTTGGATTAGAAATCATGCCCATTGCCGATGGCATAAATCATTCAGACGCTTGGCGCCGTAATGGAAAGCCATTCCTTAGTAGAAATCATTCGCATTGCTGATAGCATCAATCATTCAGATGCTTTGCGCCGCAATTGGAAGCAATTCCTTAGTAGAAATCATGCCCATTGCCTATAGCATCAATGATTCAGGCGCTTTGCGCAGCAGTAGGACGCAAGTCCTTTGGAGAAATCATGCGCATTGCCGATAGGGTCAATCATTCAGATGCTTTGCGCCGCAATGGGAAGCAATTCCTTAGTAGCAGTCATGCATATTGCCGATAGCATCAACCATTCAGACGCTTGGCGCCGCTATGAGAAGCAATTCCTTACCAAAAGTCATTCGCATTGCCGATAGCATCTGTCATTCAGATGCTTGGTGCCGCAATGGGAAGCAATTCCTTAGTAGAAATCATGCCCATTGCCAAGAGCATACAGCATTCAGGCGCTTTGCGCAGGAATGGGAAGCAATTCTTTAGTAGAAATCATGCGCATTGCCGATAGCATCAATCATTCAGATGGTATGCGCCGCAATGGGAAGCAATTCCTTAGTAGAAAGCATGCTCATTGTCGATGGCATCAATCATTCACACGCTTGGCGCCGCAATGGGAAGGAATTCCTTAGTATAAATCATGCCCATTCCCGATGGCATCGATCATTCAGACGCTTGGCGCCGCCATGGGTAGCAATTCCTTAGTAGAAATCATGCCCATCGCCGATGGCATCAATCATTCAAACGCTTGCCGCATCATTGGGAAGCAATTTCGGATTAGAAATCATGCCCATTGCCGATGGCATAAATCATTCAGACGCTTGGCGCCGTAATGGAAAGCAATTCCTTAGTAGAAATCATCCGCATTGCTGATAGCATCAATCATTCAGATGCTTTGCGCCGCAATTGGAAGCAATTCCTTAGTAGAAATCATGCCCATTGCCTATAGCATCAATCATTCAAGCGCTTTGCGCAGCAGTAGGACGCAAGTCCTTTGGAGAAAGCATGCGCATTGCCGATAGGGTCAATCATTCAGATGCTTTGCGCCGCAATGGGAAGGAATTCCTTAGTAGCACTCATGCATATTGCCGTTAGCATCAACCATTCAGACGCTTGGCGCCGCTATGAGAAGCAATTCCTTACCAAAAGTCATTCGCATTGCCGATAGCATCTGTCATTCAGACGCTTGGCGCTGCACTGTGAAGCAATTCATTAGTAGAAATCATGCCCATTGCCAAGAGCATGCAGCATTCAGGCGCTTTGCGCAGCAATGGGAAGCAATTCTTTAGCAGAAATCATGCGCATTGCCGATAGCATCAATCATTCAGATGCTATGCGCCGCAATGGGAAGCAATTTCTTAGTAGAAATCAGGCCCATTGCCGATGGCATCAATCGTTTAAACGCTTGGTGGCGCTATGGGATGGAATACCTTAGTAGGAATCATGCCCATTGCCGATGGCATCGATCATTCAGACGCTTCGCGACGCAATGGGAAGCAATTCGTTAGTAGAAATCATGTTCATTGTCGATGCCATCAATTATTCAGATTCTTGGCGTCGCTATGGGAAGGAATTCATTAGTGGAAATCATTCCCATTGCGGATGGCTTCGATCATTCAGACGCTTGGCGCCGCAATGGGAAGCAATTCCTTAGTAGAAATCACGCTCATTGCCTATTGCATCTGTCATTCAGACGGTTGGCGCCGCAATGGGAAGCAACTCTTTAGTAGAAATTATGCCCATTGCCGATGGCATGAATCATTCAAAAGCTTTCCGCATCAATGGGAAGCAATTTCGTCGTAGAACTCGTGCCCATTGCCGATGGCATGAATCATTCAGACGCTTGGCGCCGCAATGGAAAGCGATTCCTTAATAGAAGTCATGGGTATTGCCGATAGCATCAATCATTCAGACGCTTGGCGCCTCAATGGGAAGCAATTCCTTAGCAGAAGTCATGCGCATTGCCGATAGCATCGATCATTCAGACGCTTGGCGCCGCAATGGGAAGCAATTCCATAGTAGAAATCATGTGCATTGCCGATGGCATCAGTCATTCAGACGCTTGGCGCCGCAATGGGAAGCAATTCCTTAGTAGAAATCATGTTCATTGTCGATGCCATCAGTTATTAAGATGCTTGACGCCGCTATGGGAAGGAATTCATTAGTAGAAATCATGCACATTGCCGATACCATCGCTCATTCAGACGCTTGGCGCCGCAATGGGAAGCAATTCCTTAGTAGAAATCATGCCCATTGCCGAAAGTATCAATCATTCAGATGCTTTTCGCCGCCATGGGATGCAATTTCTTAGCAGAAATCATGTTCATTGTCGATGGCATCAATCATTCAGACGCTTGGCGCCGCAATGGGAAGGAATTCCTTAGTATAAATCATGCCCATTCCCGATGGCATCGATCATTCAGACGCTTGGCGCCGCCATGGGAAGGAATTCCTTAGTAGAAATCATGCCCATCGCCGATGGCATCAATGATTCAAACGCTTGCCACATCATTGGGAAGCAATTTTGGATTAGAAATCATGCCCATTGCCGATGGCATAAATCATTCAGACGCTTGGCGCCGTAATGGAAAGCAATTCCTTAGTAGAAATCATGCGCATTGCTGATAGCATCAATCATTCAGGTGCTTTGCCCCGCAATTGGAAGCAATTCCTTAGTAGAACTCATGCCCATTGCCTATAGCATCAATCATTCAAGCGCTTTGCGCAGCAGTAGGACGCAAGTCCTTTGGAGAAAGCATGCGCATTGCCGATCGGGTCAATCATTCAGATGCTTTGCGCCGCAATGGGAAGGAATTCCTTAGTAGCACTCATGCATATTGCCGATAACAACAACCATTCAGACGCTTGGCGCCGCTATGAGAAGCAGTTCCTTACCAAAAGCCATTCGCATTGCCGATAGCATCTGTCATTCAGACGCTTGGCGCTGCACTGTGAAGCAATTCATTAGTAGAAATCATGCCCATTGCCAAGAGCATGCAGCATTCAGGCGCTTTGCGCAGCAATGGGAAGAAATTCTTCAGCAGAAATCATGCGCATTGCCGATAGCATCAATCAATCAGATGCTTTGCGCCGCAATGGGAAGGAATTCCTTAGTAGCACTCATGCATATTGCCGATAGCATCAACCATTCAGATGCTATGCGCCGCAATGGGAAGCAATTTCTTAGTAGAAATCAGGCGCATTGCCGATGGCATCAATCGTTTAGACGCTTGGTGCCGCTATGGGATGGAATACCTTAGTAGGAATCATGCCCATTGCCGATGGCATCGATCATTCAGACGCTTCGCGACGCAATGGGAAGCAATTCGTTAGTAGAAATCATGTTCATTGTCGATGCCATCAATTATTCAGATGCTTGGCGTCGCTATGGGAAGGAATTCATTAGTAGAAATCATGCCCATTGCGGATGGCTTCGATCATTCAGACGCTTGGCGCCGCAATGGGAAGCAATTCCTTAGTAGAAATCACGCCCATTGCCTATTGCATCTGTCATTCAGACGGTTGGCGCCGCAATGGGAAGCAACTCTTTAGTAGAAATCATGCCCATTGCCGAGGGCATGAATCATTCAAACGCTTCCGCATCAATGGGAAGCAATTTCGTAGTAGAACTCATGCCCATTGCCGATGGCATGAATCATTCAGACGCTTTGCGCCGCAATGGAAAGCAATTCCTTAGTAGAAGTCATGGGTATTGCCGATAGCATCAATCATTCAGACGCTTGGCGCCTCAATGGGAAGCAATTCCTTAGTAGAAGTCATGCTCATTGCCGATAGCATCGATCATTCAGACGCTTGACGCCGCAATGGGAAGCAATTCCTTAGTAGAAATCATGTTCATTGTCGATGCCATCAATTATTCAGATGCTTGACGCCGCTATGGGAAGGAATTTATTAGTAGAAATCATGCCCATTGCCGATACCATCGATCATTCAGACGCTTGGCGCCGCAATGGGAAGCAATTCCTTAGTAGAAATCATGCCTATTGCCGAAAGCGTCAATCATTCAGATGCTTTTCGCCGCAATGGGATGCAATTTCTTAGTAGAAATCAGGCGCGTTGCCGATGGCATCAATGGTTTAGACGCTTGGTGTCTCTATGGGATGGCATTCCTTCGTAGGAATCATGCCCATTGCCGGTGGCATCGATCATTCAGACGCTTGTCGCGGCATTGGGACGCAATTCCTAAGTAGAAGTCATGCGCATTGCCGATAGCATCAATCATTCAGACACTTTTGCCGCTATGGAAAGCAATTCCTTACTAGAGGTCATGCGCATTGCCGATAACATCAGTCATTCAGACGCTTGGTGCAGCAATATGAAGCAATTCCTTAGCAGAAATCATGCCCATAGCATCAATCATTCAGACGCTTGGCGCCGCAATGGGAAGCAATTCCTTAGTAGAAATCATGCGCATTGCCGATAGAATCAATCATTCAGACGCTTGGCGCCGCAACGGGAAGCAATTCCGTAGTGGTAATCATGCCATTTGCCGATAGCAACAATCAGTCAGGCGCTTGGCGCAGGTATGGCAAGCAATTCTTTAGTAGAAATCATGCGCGTTGCCGATAGCATCAATCATTCAGATGCTTGGTGCCACAATTGGAAGCAATTCCTTAGTAGAAATCAGGCCCATTGCCGATAGCGTCAATCATTCTGGCGATTTTCGCAGCAATAGGAAGCAATTCCTTAGAGGAAATCATGCGCAATGCTTAAAGCATCAATGATTCAGATGCTTGGCGCCGCAATGGGAAGGAATTCCTTAGTAGATATCATGCCCACTGCCGAGGGCATCGATCATTCAGACGCTTGACGCCGCAATGTGAAGCAATTCCTTAATAGAAATCATGCCCATTGCCGACTGCATCTGTCATTCAGACGTTTGGCGCCGCAATGGGAAGCAATTCCTTAGTAGAAATCACGCCCATTGCCTATTTCATCTGTCATTCAGACGGTTGGCGCCGCAATGGGAAGCAACTCTTTTGTAGAAATTATGCCCATTGCCGAGGGCATGAATCATTCAAACGCTTCCGCATCAATGGGAAGCAATTTCGTAGTAGAACTCATGCCCATTGCCGATGGCATGAATCATTCAGACGCTTGGCGCCGCAATGGGAAGCAATTCCTGAGTAGAAATCATGCCCTTTGCCGATAACGTCATTCATTCAGACGCTTGGCGCCGCAATGGAGAGCAATTCCTTAGGAAGAATCATGCCATTGTCGATAGCATCAGTCATTCAAACGCTTGGCGCCGCAATGGGAAACAATTCTTAGTAGAAATATTTCCCATTACCGATAGCATCAATCATTCAAACGCTTGGCGCCGCAATGGGAATCAATTCCTTAGTAGAAATCATGACCATTGCCGATGACGTCGACCATTCAGACGCGCGGCGCCGCAATGGGAAGCTATTCCTTAGTAGAAATCATTCCCATTGCCTATTGCATATATCATTCGGACGCTTGACGCCGCAATGGGAAACAATTTCTTAGTGGAAATCATGCCTGTTGCCGATTGCATCAATCATTCCGGAGTTTGGCGTCGCAGTGGAAAGCATTTCCTTAGGACGGATCATGGCATTGCCGATGGCATCAGTCATTCAGACGCTTGGCGCCGCAATGGGAAGCAATTCCTTAGTAGAAATTATGCCCATTGCCGATAGAATCAATCATTCAGACCCTGGGCGCCGCAATGGGAAGCAATTCCTTAGTAGAAATCATGCCGATTGCCGATGGCATCAATCATTCAGACGGCTGGCCCCGTAATCGGAAGCAATTCCTTAATAGAAATAATGCCCATTGCCGATAGCATCAGTCATTCAGATGCTTGGCGCCGCAATGGGAAGCTATTTCTTAGTAGAGATCATGCCTTTTGCCGATAGCATCAGTCATTGAGACGCTTGGCGCCGCGATGGGAAGCAATTCCTTAGTAGAGATCATGCCCATTGCCTATTGCATCTACCATTCAGACGCTTGGCGCCGCAATGGGAAGCTATTCCTTAGTAGAGATCATGCGCATTGCCGATTGTATCAGTCAACCAAACGCTTGGCGCCGAGATGGGACGCAATTCCTTAGTAAAAGTCATGCGGATTGCCGATAACATCAATCATTCAGACGCTTGCCGCCGCAATGGGAAGCCATTCCTTAGCAGAAATAATGCCCATTGCCTATTGCATCTATCATTCAGACGCTTGGCGCGGTAATGGAAAGCAATTCTTTAGTTGAAACCAAGCCCATTGCCGATGCCATCAACCATTCAAACGCCTGGCGCCGCAATGGGGGAACAATTCCTTAGTAGAAATCATTCCCATTACCGATTGCATCAATCATTCAGGCGTATGGCTTTGGAATGGGAAGCAATTCCTTAATAGAAATGAAGCCCTTTGCCGATAGCATCAATCATTCAGACGCTTGGCGCCGCAATGGGAAGAAATTCCTTAGAAGAAATCATTGCCATTGCCTATTGCATCTACCATTCAGACCCTTGGCGCCGCAATGGGAAAATATTCCTTAGTAGAAATCATGCCCATCGCCGATTGTATCAGTCAACCAAACGCTTGGCGCCGAGATGGGACGCAATTCCTTAGTAAAAGTCGCATTGCCGATAACATCAATCATTCAGACGCTTGGCGCCGCAATGGGAAGCAATTCCTATGTTGAGATCATTCCCATTGCCGATAGCATCAATCGTTCAGGCGCTTGGCGCAGAAATGGGAAGCAATTCCTTAGTAGAAATGATGCGCATTGCCGATAGCATCAACCACTCAGACGCTTGGCGCCGCATTGGGAAGCAATTCCATAGTAAAATCATGCCCATTGCCGATTGCATCAATGGTTTAGACGCTTGGCGCTGCAATGGGAAGCCATTCCTTAGTAGAAATAATGCCCATTGTTGATAGCATCAATCATTCAAACGCTTATCGCCGCAATGGGAAGCAATTCCTGCGTAGAAATCATGCCCATTGGCGGTAGCGTCAATCATTCAGATGCTTGGCGCCGCAATGGGAAGCAATTCCTTAGTAGAAATCATGCCCATTGCCTATTGCATCTATCATCCAGACGCTTGGCGTGGCAATGGGAGGCAATTCCTTAGCAGAAATCATGCCCATTGTCGATGGCATCAATCATTCAGACGCTTGACGCCGCAAAGGGAAGCAATTCCTCAGTGAAAATCATGCCCATTCCCGATTGCACCAATCATTCAGACGCATGGCGCCGCGCTCGGAAGCAATTCCTTAGTACAAATCATGCGCATTGCCGATAGCATCAATCAGTCAAACGCTTGGCGCCGCAATGGGAAGCAATTCCTCAGTAGAAACCATGGCCATTGCCGATAGCGTCAATCATTCAGACGCTTGGCGCCGCAATGGGAAGCAATTCCTCAGTAGAAATCATGCCCATTCCCGATTGCATCAATCATTCAGACGCTTGGCGCCGCGATGGGAAGCAGTTCCTTCGTAGAAATCATGCGCATTGCCGATAGCATCAAGCATTCAAACACTTGGCGCCGCAATGGGAAGCAATTCCTTAATAGAAATCATGCCCTTTGCCGATAGCGCCATTCATTCAGACGCTTGGCGCCGCAATGGAGAGCAATTCCTTAGGAAGAATCATGCCATTGTCGATAGCATCAGTCATTCACACGCTTGGCGCCGCAATGGGAAACAATTCCTTAGTAGAAATCATTCACATTGCCTATTGCATATATCATTCGGACGCTTGACGCTGCAATGGGAAACAATTCCTTAGTAGAAATCATGCCCATTGCCGATTGCATCAATCATTCCGGAGTTTGGCATCGCAATGGAAAGCATTTCCTTAGGACGGATCATGGCATTGCCGATGGCATCAGTCATTCAGACGCTTGGCGCCGCAATGGGAAGCAATTCCTCAGTAGAAATTATGCCCATTGCCGATGGCATCAATCATTCAGACGGCTGACGCCGTAATCGGAAGCAATTCCTTAGTAGAAATCATTCCCTTAGCCAATGCCATCAATCATTCAGACGCTTTGCGCCGCAATGGGAAGCGATTCCGTCGAAGAAATCATGCCCATTGCCGATTGCATCAATCATTCAGACTTAGTAGAAATAATGCCCATTGCCGATTGTATCAGTCATTCAGATGCTTGGCGCCGCAATGGGAAGCTATTTCGTAGTAGAGATTATGCCTTTAGCCGATTGCATCAGTCATTCAGACGCTTCGCGCCGCGATGGGAAGCAATTCCTTAGTAGATTTCATGCCCATTGCCAATGACATCAATCATTCAGACGCTTGCCGCCGCGATGAAAATCAATTCCTTACTAGAAATTATGCGCATTGCCGATGGCATCAATCACTCAGGCGTTTGGAGCCGCATTGGGAAGCAAGTCCTTAGAAGAATTCATGCCTATTGCCGATAGCATCAATCATTCAGACGTTTGGCGCCGCAATGGGAAGCAATTTCCTAGGAATAATCATGCCATTGCCGATCGTATCAATCATTCAGACGCTTGGCGCCGCAATGGAAAGCAATTCCTTAGTCTTAGTAGAAATGAAGCCCATTGCCGATGGCATCAATCATTCAGACGCTTGGCGCCGCAATGGGAAGCAATCCTTTAGTAGAAATCATGCACATTGCCGATTGCATCAATCATTCAGACGATTGGGGCCGCAATGGGAGGTAATTCCTTAGTAGAAATCGTGCCCATTGCCGATAGCATCAGTCATTCAAGCGCTTGTCGGCGCAAAGGGAAGCAATTCCTCAGTTAAAATCATGCCCATTGGCGATGGCATGAATCATTCAGACGCTTGGCGCCGCGAGGGGAAGCAATTCCATAGTAGAAATCATGCGCATTACCGATAGCATCAATCATTCAGGCGCTTGCCGCAGCAATGGGAAGGAATTCCTTAGTAGAAATCAAGCGCATTGCCGATAGCATCAACCGTTCAGACGCTTGGCGCCGGAATGGCAAGCAATTCCTTAGTAGAAATCATTCCCATTGCCTATTTCATCTATCATTCAGACGCTTGGCGCGGTAATGGAAAGCAATTCTTTAGTTGAAACCATGCCCATTGCCGATGCCATCAATCATTCAAACGCCTGGCGCCGCAATGGGGGAACAATTCCTTAGTAGAAATCATTCCCATTGCCGATTGCATTAATCATTCAGGCGTTTGGCTTTGGAATGGGAAGCAATTCCTTAGTAGAAATCAAGCCCTTTGCCGATAGCATCAATGATTCAGACGCTTGGCGCCGCAATGGGAAGCAATTCCTTAGAAGACATCATTCCCATTGCCTATTGCATCTACCATTCAGACGGTTGGCGCCGCAATGGGAAGCTATTCCTTAGTAGAGATCATGCCCATTGCCGATTGTATCAGTCAACCAAACGCTTGGCGCCGAGATGGGACGCAATTCCTTAGTAAAAGTCATGCGCATTGCCGATAACATCAATCATTCAGACGCTTGGCGCCGCAATGGGAAGCAATTCCATAGTAAAATCATGCCCACTGCCGATTGCATCAATGGTTTAGACGCTTGGCGCCGCAATGGGAAGCCATTCCTTAGTAGAAGTAATGCCCATTGTTGATAGCATCAATCATTCAAACGCTTATCGCCGCAATGGGAAGCAATTCCTGCGTAGAAAAAACGCCCATTGGCGATAGCGTCAATCATTCAGACGCTTGGCGCCGCAATGGGAAGCAATTCCTTAGTAGAAATCATGCCCATTGCCGATGACATCGACCATTCAGAGGCTTGGCGCCGCAATGGGAAGCAATTCCTTAGTAGAAATTATGCCCATTGCCGATACCATCAACCATTCAGACGCTTGCCGCCGCAATGGGATGCAATTACTTAGGAAGAATCATGCCCATTATCGATGACATCAATCATTCAGACGCCTGGCGTCGCAATGGGAAGCTATTCCTTAGTAAATTCATGCCCATTGCCGATTGCATCAATGATTCAGGCGCTTGGCGCTGCAATGGGAAGCCATTCCTTAGTAGAAATAATACCCATTGCTGATACCATCAGCCATTCAAACGCTTGGCGCCGCAATGAGAAGCAATTCCTGTGTAGAAATCGTGGCCATTTCCGATAGCGCCAGTCATTCAGACGCTTGACGCCGCGATGGGAAGCAATGCCTTAGTAGAAATCATGCCCATTGCCGATGTCATCGACCATTTAGACGATTGGCGCCGCAATGGTAAGCAATTCCTAACTAGAAATCATGCGCATTGCCGATGGCATGAATCATTCAGGCGCTTGGCGCTGCAATGGGCTGCTATTCCTCAGTAGAAACCATGCCCATTGCCTATTGCATCTATCATTCAGACGCTTGGCGCCGCAATGGGAAGCAATTCCTTAGTAGAAATCGTGCCCATTGCCGATGTCATCGACAATTCAGACGCTTGGCGCCCCAATGGGAAGCCACTCCTTAGTAGAAATCATGCTCTTTGCCTATTGCATCTATCATTCAGACGCTTGCCGCCACTAAGGGATGCAATTCCTTAGAAAATCATGCCCATTGCCGATAGCATCAACCATTCAGACGCTTGGCCCCGCAATGTAGAGCAATTCCTTAGGAAGAATTATGCCATTGCTGATAGCATCAGTCATTCAGACGCTTGGCGCCGCAATGGGAAGCAATTCCTTAGTAGAAATCATGAACATTGCCGATGGCATCAATCATTCAGACGCTTGGCGCCGCAATGGGAAGCTATTCCTTAGAAAAATCATGCCTATTGCCGATTGCATCAATGATTCAGACGCTTGGCGCCGCAATGGGAACCCATTCCTTAGTAGAAATAATGCCCATTGCCGATAGCATCATTCCTTCAAACGCTTGGCGCCGCAATGGGAAGCTATTCCTTAGTAGAGATCATGCCCATTTCCGATTGTATCAGTCAACCAAACGCCTTGCGCCGAGATGGGACGCAATTCCTTAGTAAAAGTCATGCGCATTGCCGATAACATCAATCATTCAGACGCTTGGCGCCGCAAAGGGAAGCAATTCCTATGTTGAGATCATGCCCATTGCCGATAGCATCAGTCGTTCAGGCGCTTGGCGCAACAATGGGAAGCAATTCCTTAGTAGAAATGATGCGCATTGCCTATAGCATCAACACTCAGACGCTTGGCGCCGCATTGGGAAGCAATTCCATAGTAAAATCATGCCCATTGCCGATTGCATCAATGATTCAGGCGCTTGACGCTGCAATGGGAAGCCATTCCTTAGTAGAAATAATACCCATTGCTGATACCATCAACCATTCAAACGCTTGGCGCCGCAATGAGAAGCAATTCCTGAGTAGAAATCGTGCTCATTTCCAATAGCGTGAATCATTCAGACGCTTTACGCCGCAATGGGAAGCAATTCCTTAACAGAAATCATGCCCATTGCCGATGACATCGACCATTCAGACGCTTGGCGCCGCAATGGGAAGCAATTCCTTAGTAGAAATCATGCCCATTGCCTATTGCATCTATCATTCAGATGCTTGGCGTGGCATTGGGAGGCAATTCCTTAGCAGAAATCATGCCCATTGTCGATGGCATCAATCATTCAGACGCTTGACGCCGCAAAGGGAAGCAATTCCTCAGTGAAAATCATGCCCATTCCCGATTGCACCAATCATTCAGACGCTTGGCGCCGCGCTCGGAAGCAATTCCTTAGTACAAATCATGCGCATTGCCGATAGCATCAATCAGTCAAACGCTTGGCGCCGCAATGGGAAGCAATTCCTCAGTAGAAACCATGGCCATTGCCGATAGCGTCAATCATTCAGACGCTTGGCGCCGCAATGGGAAGCAATTCCTCAGTAGAAATCATGCCCATTCCCGATTGCATCAATCATTCAGACGCTTGGCGCCGCGATGGGAAGCAGTTCCTTCGTAGAAATCATGCGCATTCCCAATAGCATCAAGCATTCAAACACTTGGCGCCGCAATGGGAAGCAATTTCTTTATAGAAATCATGCCCTTTGCCGATAGCGTCATTCATTCAGACGCTTGGCGCCGCAATTTAGAGCAATTCCTTAGGAAGAATCATGCCATTGTCGATAGCATCAGTCATTCACACGCTTGGCGCCGCAATGGGAAACAATTCCTTAGTAGAAATCATTCACATTGCCTATTGCATATATCATTCGGACGCTTGACGCTGCAATGGGAAACAATTCCTTAGTAGAAATCATGCCCATTGTCGATTGCATCAATCATTCCGGAGTTTGGCATCGCAATGGAAAGCATTTCCTTAGGACGGATCATGGCATTGCCGATGGCATCAGTCATTCAGACGCTTGGCGCCGCAATGGGAAGCAATTCCTTAGTAGAAATTATGCCCATTGCCGATGGCATCAATCATTCAGACGGCTGGCGCCGTAATCGGAAGCAATTCCTTAGTAGAAATCATTCCCTTAGCCAATGCCATCAATCATTCAGACGCTTTGCGCCGCAATGGGAAGCGATTCCGTCGAAGAAATCATGCCCATTGCCGATTGCATCAATCATTCAGACTTAGTAGAAATAATGCCCATTGCCGATTGTATCAGTCATTCAGATGCTTGGCGCCGCAATGGGAAGCTATTTCATAGTAGAGATCATGCCTTTTGCCGATTGCATCAGTCATTCAGACGCTTCGCGCCGCGATGGGAAGCAATTCCTTAGTAGATTTCATGTCCATTGCCGATGACATCAATCATTCAGACGCTTGCCACCGCGATGAAAATCAATTCCTTACTAGAAATTATGCGCATGCCGATGGCATCAATCACTCAGGCGTTTGGAGCCGCATTGGGAAGCAAGTCCTTAGAAGAATTCATGCCTATTGCCGATAGCATCAATCATTCAGACGTTTGGTGCCGCAATGGGAAGCAATTCCTTAGGAACAATCATGCCATTGCCGATCGTATCAATCATGCGCATTGCCGATAGCATCAATCAGTCAAACGCTTGGCGCCGCAATGGGAAGCAATTCCTCAGTAGAAACCATGGCCATTGCCGATAGCGTCAATCATTCAGACGCTTGGCGCCGCAATGGGAAGCAATTCCTCAGAAGAAATCATGCCCATTCCCGATTGCATCAATCATTCAGACGCTTGGCGCCGCAATGGACAGCAATTCCTTAGTCTTAGTAGAAATGAAGCCCATTGCCGATGGCATCAATCATTCAGACGCTTGGCGCCGCAATGGGAAGCAATCCTTTAGTAGAAATCATGCACATTGCCGATTGCATCAATCATTCAGACGATTGGGGCCGCAATGGGAAGTAATTCCTTAGTAGAAATCGTGCCCATTGCCGATAGCATCAGTCATTCAAGCGCTTGTCGGCGCAAAGGGAAGCAATTCCTCAGTTAAAATCATGCCCATTGGCGATGGCATGAATCACTCAGACGCTTGGCGCCGCGAGGGGAAGCAATTCCTTAGTAGAAATCATGCGCATTACCGATAGCATCAATCATTCAGGCGCTTGGCGCAGCAATGGGAAGCAATTCCTTAGTAGAAATAAAGCGCATTGCCGATAGCATCAATCATTCAGACGCTTGGCGCCGGAATGGCATGCAATTCCTTAGTAGAAATCATGCCCATTGCCTATTTCATCTATCATTCAGACGCTTGACGCGGTAATGGAAAGCAATTCTTTAGCTGAAACCATGCCCATTGCCGATGCCATCAACCATTCAAACGCCTGGCGCCGCAATGGGGGAACAATTCCTTAGTAGAAATCATTCCCATTGCCGATTACATTAATCATTCAGGCGTTTGGCTTTGGAATGGGAAGCAATTCCTTAGTAGAAATCAAGCCCTTTGCCGATAGCATCAATGATTCAGGCGCTTGGCGCCGCAATGGGAAGCAATTCGTTAGAAGACATCATTCCCATTGCCTATTGCATCTACCATTCAGACGGTTGGCGCCGCAATGGGAAGCTATTCCTTAGTAGAGATCATGCCCATTGCCGATTGTATCAGTCAACCAAACGCTTGGCGCCGAGATGGGACGCAATTCCTTAGTAAAAGTCATGCGCATTGCCAATAACATCAATCTTTCAGACGCTTGGCGCCGCAATGGGAAGCAATTCGTATGTTGAGATCATGCCCATTGCCGATTGCATCAATCGTTCAGGCGCTTGGCGCAGAAATGGGAAGCAATTCCTTAGTAGAAATGATGCGCACTGCCGATAGCATCAACCACTCAGACGCATGGCGCCGCATTGGGAAGCAATTCCATAGTAAAATCATGCCCATTGCCGATGCATCAATGGTTTAGACGCTTGGCGCTGCAATGGGAAGCCATTCCTTAGTAGAAATAATGCCCATTGTTGATAACATCAATCATTCAAACGCTTATCGCCGCAATGGGAAGCAATTCCTGCGTAGAAATCATGCCCATTGGCGATAGCGTCAATCATTCAGATGCTTGGCGCCGCAATGGGAAGCAATTCCTTAGTAGAAATCATGCCCATTGCCTATTGCATCTATCATTCAGACTCTTTGCGTGGCAATGGGAGGCAATTCCTTAGCAGAAATCATGCCCATTGTCGATGGCATCAATCATTCAGACGCTTGACGCCGCAAAGGGAAGCAATTCCTCAGTGAAAATCATGCCCATTCCCGATTGCACCCATCATTCAGACGCTTGGCGCCGCGCTCGGAAGCAATTCCTTAGTACAAATCATGCGCATTGCCGATAGCATCAATCAGTCAAACGCTTGGCGCTGCAATGGGAAGCAATTCCTCAGTAGAAACCATGGCCATTGCCGATAGCGTCAATCATTCAGACGCTTGGAGCCGCAATGGGAAGCAATTCCTCAGTAGAAATCATGCCCATTCCCGATTGCATCAATCATTCAGACGCTTGGCGCCGCGATGGGAAGCAGTTCCTTCGCAGAAATCATGCGCATTGTCGATAGCATCAAGCTTTCAAATACTTGGCGCCGCAATGGGAAGCAATTCCTTAATAGAAATCATGCCCTTTGCCGATAGCGTCATTCATTCAGACGCATGGCGCCGCAATGGAGAGCAATTCCTTAGGAAGAATCATGCCATTGTCGATAGCATCAGTCATTCACACGCTTGGCGCCTTAGTAGAAATCATTCACATTGCCTATTGCATATATCATTCGGACGCTTGACGCTGCAATGGGAAACAATTCCTTAGTAGAAATCATGCCCATTGCCGATTGCATCAATCATTCCGGAGTTTGGCATCGCAATGGAAAGCATTTCCTTAGGACGGATCATGGCATTGCCGATGGCATCAGTCATTCAGACGCTTGGCGCCGCAATGGGAAGCAATTCCTTAGTAGAAATTATGCCCATTGCCGATGGCATCAATCATTCAGACGGCTGGCGCCGTAATCGGAAGCAATTCCTTACTAGAAATCATTCCCTTAGCCAATGCCATCAATCATTCAGACGCTTTGCGCCGCAATGGGAAGCGATTCCGTCGAAGAAATCATGCCCATTGCCGTTTGCATCAATCATTCAGACTTAGTAGAAATAATGCCCATTGCCGATAGCATCAGTCATTCAAGCGCTTGTCGGCTCAAAGGGAAGCAATTCCTCAGTTAAAATCATGCCCATTGGCGATGGCATGAATCATTCAGACGCTTGGCGCCGCGATGGGAAGCAATTCCTTAGTAGAAATCATGCGCATTACCGATAGCATCAATCATTCAGGCGCTTGGCGCAGCAATGGGAAGCAATTCCTTAGTAGAAATCAAGAGCATTGCCGATAGCATCAACCATTCAGACGCTTGGCGCCGGAATGGCAAGCAATTCCTTAGTAGAAATCATGCCCATTGCCTATTTCATCTATCATTCAGACGCTTGGCTCGGTAATGGAAAGCAATTCTTTAGTTGAAACCATGCCCATTGCCGATGCCATCAATCATTCAAACGCCTGGCGCCGCAATGGGGGAACAATTCCTTAGTAGAAATCATTCCCATTGCCGATTACATTAATCATTCAGGCGTTTGGCTTTGGAATGGGAAGCAATTCCTTAGTAGAAATCAAGCCCTTTGCCAATAGCATCAATCATTCAGACGCTTGGCGCCGCAATGGGAAGCAATTCGTTAGAAGACATCATTCCCATTGCCTATTGCATCTACCATTCAGACGCTTGGCGCCGCAATGGGAAGCTATTCCTTAGTAGAGATCATGCCCATTGCCGATTGTATCAGTCAACCAAACGCTTGGCGCCGAGATGGGACGCATTTCCTTAGTAAAAGTCATGCGCATTGCCGATAACATCAATCATTCAGATGCTTGGCGCCGCAATGGGAAGCAATTCCTATGTTGAAATCATACCCATTGCCGATAGCATCAATCGTTCAGGCGCTTGGCGCAGCAATGGGAAGCAATTCCTTAGTAGAAATGATTCGCATTGCCGATAACATCAACCATCCAGACGCTTGGCGCCGCATTGGGAAGCAATTCCGTAGTAAAATCATGCACATTGCCGATTGCATCAATGGTTTAGAAGCTTGGCGCCGCAATGGGAAGCCATTCCTTAGTAGAAATAATGCCCATTGTTGATAGCATCAATCATTCAAACGCTTATCGCCGCAATGGGAAGCAATTCCTGCGTAGAAATCATGCCCATTGGCGATACCGTCAATCATTCAGACGCTTGGCGCCGCAGTGGGAAGCAATTCCTTAGTAGAAATCATGCCCATTGCCGATGACATCGACCATTCAGAGGCTTTGCGCCGCAATGGGAAGCAATTCCTTAGTAGAAATCATGCCCATTGCCGATACCATCAACCATTCAGACGCTTGGCGCCGCAATGGGATGCAATTACTTAGGAAGAATCATGCCCATTATCGATGACATCAATCATTCAGACGCCTGGCGCCGCAATGGGAAGCTATTCCTTAGTAAAATCATGCCCATTGCCAATTGCATCAATGATTCAGGCGCTTGGCGCTGCAATGGGAAGCCATTCCTTAGTAGAAATAATACCCATTGCTGATACCATCAGCCACTCAAACGCTTGGCGCCGCAATGAGAAGCAATTCCTGAGTAGAAATCGTGGCCATTTCCGATAGCGTCAGTCGTTCAGGCGCTTGGCGCCGCGATGGGAAGCAATTCCTTTGTAGAAATCATCCCATTGCCGATGACATCGACCATTTAGACGATTGGCGCCGCAATGGTAAGCAATTCCTAACTAGAAATCAGGCGCATTGCCGATGACATGAATCATTCAGGCGCTTGGCGCTGCAGTGGGCTGCTATTCCTCAGTAGAAACCATGCCCATTGCCTATTGCATCTATCATTCAGACGCTTGGCGCCGCAATGGAAAGCAATTCCTTAGTAGAAATCGTGCCCATTGCCGATGTCATCGACAATTCAGACGCTCGGCGCCCCGATGGGAAGCCACTACTCAGTAGAAATCATGCTCTTTGCCTATTGCATCTACCATTCGGACGCTTGGCGCCGCTAAGGGATGCAATTCCTTAGCTGAAATCATGCCCATTGCCGATAGCATCAACCATTCAGACGCTTGGCGCCGCAATGTAGAGCAATTCCTTAGGAAGAATTATGCCATTGCCGATAGCATCAGTCATTCAGACGCTTGGCGCCGCAATGGGAAGCAATTCCTTAGTAGAAATCATGAACATTGCCGATGGCATCAATCATTCAGACGCTTGGCGCCGCAATGGGAAGCTATTCCTTAGCAAAATCATGCCTATTGCCGATTGCATCAATGATTCAGACGCTTGGCGCCGCAATGGGAACCCATTCCTTAGTAGAAATAATGCCCATTGCCGATAGCATCATTCATTCAAACGCTCGGCGCCGCAATGGCAAGCAATTCCTCAGTAGAAATCATGCCCATTGCCGATAGCGTCAATCATTCAGACGCTTGGTGCCGCAATGGGAAGCAATTCCTCAATAGAAATCATGCCCATTCCCGATTGCTTCAATGATTCAGGCGCTTATCGCCGCAATAGGAAGCAATTCCTTAGTAGAAATTATGTCCATTTCCGATGGCATCAATCATTCAGACGCCTGGCGCCGCAATGGGAAGCTATTCCTTAGTAAAATCATGCCCATTGCCGATTGCATCAATGATTCAGGCGCTTGGCGCTGCAATGGGAAGCCATTCCTTAGTAAAAATAATACCCATTGCTGATACCATCAACCATTCAAACGCTTGGCGCCGCAATGAGAAGCAATTCCTGAGTAGAAATCGTGCCCATTTCCGATAGCGTCAATCATTCAGACGCTTTACGCCGCAATGGGAAGCAATTCCTTAATAGAAATCATGCCCATTGCCGATGACATCGACCATTCAGACGATTGGCGCCGCAATGGGAAGCAATCCCTAACTAGAAATCATGCGCATTGCCGATGGCATGAATGATTCAGGCGCTTGGCGCTGCAATGGGCAGCTATTCCTCAGTAATGGCGCCGCAATGGGAAGCTGTTCCATAGTAAAATCATGCCCATTGCCTATTGCATCTATCATTCAGACGCTTGGTGACGCAATGGGAAGCAATTCCTGAGTAGAAATCATCCCCATTGCCGATAGCGTCATCATTCAGACGCTTGGGGCAGCAATGGGAAGCAATTCCTAAGTACAAATCGTGCCCATTGCCGATGTCATCGATCATTCAGACGCTTGGCGCCGCAATGGGAAGCTATTCCTTAGTAGAAATCATGCCCATTGCCTATTGCATCTATCATTCAGACGCTTGGCGCGGCAATGGGAGGCAATTCCTTAGCAGAAATCATGCCCATTGTCGATGGCATCAATCATTCAGACGCTTGACGCCGCAAAGGGAAGTAATTCCTTAGTACAAATCATGCCCATTGCCGATAGCATCAATCATTCAGGCGCTTGGCGCCGCAATGGGAAGCAATTCCTCAGTGAAAATCATGCCCATTCTCGATTGCACCAATCTTTCAGACGCTTGCCGCCGCACTGGGAAGCAGTTCCTTCGTAGAATTCATGCGCATTGCCGATAGCATCAAGCATTCAAACACTTGGCGCCGCAATGGGAAGCAATTCCTTAGTAGAAATCATGCCTTTTGCCGATAGCATTCAGACGCGTGGCTCCTCAATGGAGAGCAATTCCTTATGAAGAATAATGCAATTGTCGATAGCATCAGTCATTCGAACGCTTGGCGCCGCAATGGTAAACAATTCCTTAGTAGAAATATTTCCCATTACCGATTGCATCAATCATTCAAACGCTTGGCGCCGCAATGAGAAGCAATTCCTTCGTAGAAATCATGACCATTGCCGATGACGTCGACCATTCAGACGCTTGGCGCCGCATTGGGATGCTATTCCTTAGTAGAAATCATTCCCATTACCTATTGCATCTATCATTCGGCCGCTTGACAATTCCTTAGCAGAAATCATGCCCGTTGCCGATGGCATCAATCATTTAGACGCTTGGCGCCGCTAAGGGAAGCAATTCCTCAGTACAAGTCATGCCCATTGAAGATAGCATCAAGCATTCAGACGCTTGGCGCTGGAATGGGAAGCAATTCCTTAGTAGAAACCATGCCCATTGCCGATAGCATCAATCATTCGGACGCCAGGAGCCGCAATGGAGATCAATTCCTCAGGAAGAATCATGCCATTGCCGATAGCATCAGTCATTCAGGCGCTTGGCGCCGCAATGGGAAGCTATTTCTTAGCAAAATCATGCCCAATGCCGATTGCTTCAATGATTCAGACGCTTGGCGCCGCAATGGGAACCCATTCCTTAGTAGAAATAATGCCCATTGCCGATAGCATCAATCATTCAAACGCTTGACGCCGCAATGGGAAGCAATTCCTCAGTAGAAATCTTGCCCATTGCCGATAGCGTCAATGTTTCAGACGCTTGGCGCCGCAATGGGAAGCAATTCCTCAGTAGAAATCAGGCCCATTCCCGATTGCATCAACCATGCAGGCGCTTGGGGCCGATGGCATCAATCATTCAGACGCTTGCCGCCGCGATGGGAAGCAATTCCTTACAAGAAATCATGCGCATTGCCGATAGCATCAATCATTCAGATGGTATGCGCCGCAATGGGAAGCAATTCCTTAGTAGAAATCATGTTCATTGTCGATGGCATCAATCATTCAGACGCTTGGCGGCGCAATGGGAAGGAATTCCTTAGTATAAATCATGCTCATTTCCGATCGCATCGATCATTCAGAGGCTTGGCGCCGCTATGGGAAGCAATTCCTTAGTAGAAATCCTGCCCATCGCCGATGGCATCAATCTTTCAAACGCTTGCCGCATCATTGGGAAGCAATTTCGGATTAGAAATCATGCCCATTGCCGATGACATCAATCATTCAGACGCTTTGCGCAGCAGTAGGACGCAAGTCCTTTGGAGAAATCATGCGCATTGCCGGTAGGGTCAATCATTCAGATGCTTTGCGCCGCAATGGGAAGCAATTCCTTAGTAGCAGTCATGCATATTGCCAAGAGCATACAGCATTCAGGCGCTTTGTGCAGCAATGGGAAGCAATTCTTTAGCAGAAATCATGCGCATTGCCGATAGCATCAATCATTCAGATGCTATGCGCCGCAATGGGAAGCAATTTCTTAGTAGAAATTAGGCCCATTGCCGATGGCATCAATCGTTTAGACGCTTGGTGCCGCTACGGGATGGAATTCCTTAATATAAATCATGCGCATTGCCGATGGCATCGATCATTCAGACGCTTCGCAACGCAATGGGAAGCAATTCGCGTTAGTAGAAATCATGCGCATTGCCGATGGCATCAACCATTCAGATGCTCTGCGCCGCAATGGGAAGCAATTCCTTAGTAGAAATCATGTTCATTGTCGATGCCATCAATTATTCAGATGCTTGGCGCCGCCATGGGAAGCAATTCCTTAGTAGAAATCATGCCCATCGCCGATGGCATCAATCTTTCAAACGCTTGCCGCATCATTGGGAAGCAATTTCGGATTAGAAATCATGCCCATTGCTGATGACATCAATCATTCAGACGCTTTGCGCAGCAGTAGGACGCAAGTCCTTTGGAGAAATCATGCGCATTGCCGATAGGGTCAATCATTCAGATGCTTTGCGCCGCAATGGGAAGCAATTCCTTAGTAGCAGTCATGCATATTGCCAAGAGCATACAGCATTCAGGCGCTTTGCGCAGCAATGGGAAGCAATTCTTTAGCAGAAATCATGCGCATTGCCGATAGCATCAATCATTCAGATGCTATGCACCGCAATGGGAAGCAATTTCTTAGTAGAAATCAGGCCCATTGCCGATGGCATCAATCGTTTAGACGCTTGGTGCCGCTACAGGATGGAATTCCTTAGTATAAATCATGCGCATTGCCGATGGCATCGATCATTCAGACGCTTCGCAACGCAATGGGAAGCAATTCGCGTTAGTAGAAATCATGCGCATTGCCGATGGCATCAATCATTCAGATGCTCTGCGCCGCAATGGGAAGCAATTCCTTAATAGAAATCATGTTCATTGTCGATGCCATCAATTATTCAGATGCTTGGCGTCGCTATGGGAAGGAATTCATTAGTAGAAATCATGCCCATTGCCGATGGCTTCGATCATTCAGACGCTTGGCGCCGCAATGGGAAGCAATTCCTTAGTAGAAATCACGCCCATTGCTTATTGCATCTGTCATTCAGACGGTTGGCGCCGCAATGGGAAGAAACTCTTTAGTAGAAATCATGCCCATTGCCGATGGCATGAATCATTCAAACGCTTTCCGCATCAATGGGAAGCAATTTCGTAGTAGAAATCATGCCCATTGCCGATGGCATCAATCATTCAGACGCTTGGCGCCGCAATGGAAAGCAATTCCTTAGTAGAAGTCATGGGTATTGCCGATAGCATCAATCATTCAGACGCTTGGCGCCTCAATGGGAAGCAATTCCTTAGTAGAAATCATGCAAATTGCCGATAGCATCAACCATTCAGACGCTGGGCGCCGCAATGGGAAGAAATTCCTGAGCAGAAATCCTGCCCATCGCCGATGGCATCAATCTTTTAAACGCTTGCCGCATCATTGGGAAGCAATTTCGGATTAGAAATCATGCCCATTGCCGATGACATCAATCATTCAGACGCTTTGCGCAGCAGTAGGACGCAAGTCCTTTGGAGAAATCATGCGCATTGCCGATAGGGTCAATCATTCAGATGCTTTGCGCCGCAATGTGAAGCAATTCCTTAGTAGCAGTCATGCATATTGCCAAGAGCATACAGCATTCAGGGGCTTTGCGCAGCAATGGGAAGCATTTCTTTAGCAGAAATCATGCGCATTGCCGATAGCATCAATCATTCAGATGCTATGCACCGCAATGGGAAGCAATTTCTTAGTAGAAATCAGGCCCATTGCCGATGGCATCAATCGTTTAGACGCTTGGTGCCGCTACAGGATGGAATTCCTTAGTATAAATCATGCGCATTGCCGATGGCATCGATCATTCAGACGCTTCGCAACGCAATGGGAAGCAATTCGCGTTAGTAGAAATCATGCGCATTGCCGATGGCATCAATCATTCAGAAGCTCTGCGCCGCAATGGGAAGCAATTCCTTAATAGAAATCATGTTCATTGTCGATGCCATCGATTATTCAGATGCTTGGCGTCGCTATGGGAAGGAATTCATTAGTAGAAATCATGCCCATTGCCGATGGCTTCGATCATTCAGACGCTTGGCGCCGCAATGGGAAGCAATTCCTTAGTAGAAATCTCGCCCATTGCTTATTGCATCTGTCATTCAGACGGTTGGCGCCGCAATGGGAAGAAACTCTTTAGTAGAAATCATGCCCATTGCCGATGGCATTAATCATTCAAACGCTTTCCGCATCAATGGGAAGCAATTTCGTAGTAGAAATCATGCCCATTGCCGATGGCATCAATCATTCAGACGCTTGCCGCCGCAATGGAAAGCAATTCCTTAGTAGAAGTCATGGGTATTGCCGATAGCATCAATCATTCAGACGCTTGGCGCCTCAATGGGAAGCAATTCCTTAGTAGAAATCATGCCCATTGCCGATAGCATCAACCATTCAGACGCTGGGCGCCGCAATGGGAAGAAATTCCTGAGCAGAAATCATGCCCATCGCCGATGGCATCAATCATTCAGACGCTTGGCGCCGCATTGGGAAGCAATTCCTTAGTAGAAATCGTGCTCATTGCCGATAGCATCAATCATTCAAGCGCTTGGCGCCGCAATGGGAAGCAATTCCTCGGTAGAAATCCTGCTCATTGCGGATTGCATCAATCATTCAGACGATTGGCGCCGCAATGGGGATCAATTCCTTAGCAGAAATCCTGCGCTTTGCCGATGGCATCAATCATTCAGACGCTTGGCGCCGCAATGGGATGCAATTCGTTGGTAGAAATCACGCGCTTTGCCGATAGCATCAATCGTTCAGACGGTTGGCGCCGCAATGGGAAGCAATTCCTTAGTAGAAAGCATGCCCATTAGCGATAGCATCAATTATTCAGGCGCTTGGCGCCGCAATGGGAAGCAATTCGTTAGTAGAAATCAAGCGCATTGTCGATAGCATCAACCATTCAGACACTTGGCGCCGGAATGTCAAGCAATTCCTTAGTAGAAATCATGCCCCTTGCCTATTGCATCTATGATTCAGACGCTTGGCGTCGCAATGGGAAGCAATTTCTTAGGAAGAATCATGCCATTGCCGAGAGGATCAATCATTCAGCCGCTGGGCGCCGCAATGGGAAGCAATTCCTTAGCAAAAATTATGCCCATTACCGATGGAATCGACCATCCAGACGCTTAGCGCCGCAATGGGAAGGTATTCCTTTGTACAAATCATGCCCATTGCCTACTGCATCAATTATTCAGGCGTTTGGTGCCTCAGTGGGAAGCAGTTCATTAGTAGAAATCATGCCCATTGCCGATAGCATCAATTATTCAGATGCTTGGCGCCGCAATGGGAAGCAATTCTTTAGGAAGAATCATGCCTTTTCCGATGGCATCAATCATTCAGACGCTTGGCGCCGCAATGGGAAGCAATTCCTTAGTAGAAATTATGCCCATTGCCGATAGCATCAATCATTCAGACTCTGGGCGCCGCAATGCGAAGCAATTCCTTAGTAGAAATCATGGCCATTGCCGATGCTATCAATCATTCAGGCCCTTGGCGCCGCAATGGGGAGCAATTCTTTAGCGGAAATCATGCCCATTGCCGATGCAATGAGTCATTCAGACGCTTGGCGCCGCAATGGGAAGCAATTCCTTAGTATAAATCATGCCAATTGCCGATGGCATCAATCATTCAGACGCTTGGCGCCGCAATGGGAAGCTATTCCTTACTAGAAATCATGGGCATTGCCGATGGCGTCAATTATTCAGGCGCTTGGAGCCGCAATGGGAAGCAAGTCCTTAGTAGAATTCATGTCCATTGCCGATAGCATCAGTCATTCAGGCGTTTGGTGCTGCAATGGGAAGCAATTTCTTAGGAACAATCATGGCATTGCCGATTGCATCAATCATTCAGACGCTTGGCGCCGCAATCTGAAGCAATTCCTTAGTAGAAATGATCCCCATTGCCAATCATTCAGACGCTTGGCGCCGCAATGGGAAGCAATTCCTTAGTAGACATCGTGCCCATTGCCAATAGCATCAATCATTCATGCGCTTGGCGCCGCAATGGGAAGCAATTCCTCGGTAGAAATCATGCCGATTGCCGATGAGGTCGACCACTCAGACGCTTGGCGCCGCAATGGGAAGCGCCGCCAAGGGGAACAATTCCTTAGTAGAAATCAACCCCATTGCCGATAGCATTCAGGCGCTTGGAGCCGGAATGGGGAGCAATTCCTTTGTAGAAATTATGCCCATTGCTGATAGCATCAGCCATTCAGACGCTTGGCGCCACAACGGGAAGCAATTTCTCAGGAAGAATCAGGTCATTGCCGATGGCATCATTCATTTAGACGCTTGGCGCCGCAATGGGAAGCAATTCCTTAGTAGAAATCATGCCCATTGCCGATGACATCAATTACTCAGACGCTTGGCGCCGCAATGGGAAGCTATTTCTTAGTAAAATCATCCCCATTGCCGATTGCATCAATGATTCAGACGCTTGGCGCCGCAATGGGAACCCATTTCTTAGTCGAAATAATGCCCATTGCCGGTAGCATCAATCATTCAAACGCTTGGCGCCGAAATGGGAAGCAATTCCTTCGTAGAAATCATGCCCACTGCCGATACAGTCAAACATTCAGACGCTTGGCGCCGCAATAGGAAGCAATTCCTTAGTACAAATCATGCCCATTCAGACCCTTGCCGCCGCAATGGGAAGCAATTCCCCAGGATGAATCATGCCATTGCCGATGGCATCAATCATTCAGACGCTTGGCGCCGCGATGGGAAGCAATTCCTTAGTAGAAATCATGCCCATTGCCGATAGCATCAACCATTCAGACGCTGGGCGCCGCAATGGGAAGAAATTCCTGAGCAGAAATCATGCCCATCGCCGATGGCATCAATCATTCAGACGCTTGGCGCCGCAATGGGAAGCAATTCTTTAGTAGAAATCGTGCTGATTGCCGATAGCATCAAGCATTCAAGCGCTTGGCGCCGCAATGGGAAGCAATTCCTCGGTAGAAATCCTGCCCATTGCGGATTGCATCAATGATTCAGACGATTGGCGCCGCAATGGGGATCAATTCCTTAGTAGAAATCCTGCGCTTTGCCGATAGCATCAATCATTCAGACGCTTGGCGCCGCAATGTGTTGCAATTCGTTAGTAGAAATCACGCGCTTTGCCGATAGCAGCAATCGTTCAGACGGTTGGCGCCGCAATGGGAAGCAATTCCTTAGTAGAAATCATGCCCATTAGCGATAGCATCAATTATTCAGGCGCTTGGCGCCGCAATGGGAAGCAATTCGTTAGTAGAAAACAAGCGCATTGTCGATAGCATCAACCATTCAGACGCTTGGCGCCGGAATGTCAAGCAATTCCTTAGTAGAAATCATGCCCATTGCCAATTGCATCTATCATTCAGACGCTTGGCGTCGCAATGGGAAGCAATTTCTTAGGAAGAATCATGCCATTGCCCAGAGCATCAATCATTGAGCCGCTGGGCGCCGCAATGGGAAGCAATTCCTTAGTAGAAATTATGCCCATTACCGATGGTATCGACCATTCAGACGCTTGGCGCCGCAATGGGAAGGTATTCCTTTGTATAAATCATGCCCATTGCCTTTTGCATCAATCATTCAGGCGTTTGGCGCCTCAATGGGTAGCAGTTCCTTAGTAGAAATCATGCCCATTGCCGATAGCATCAATTATTCAGATGCATGGCGCCGCAATGGGAAGCAATTACTTATGAAGAATCATGCCCATTGTCGATGGCATCAATCATTCAGATGCTTGGCGCCGCTATGGGATGGTATTCCTTAGTAGAAATCATGCCCATTTCCGATGGCATCAATCATTCAGTCGCCTGGCGCCGCAATGGGAAGCTATTCTTTAGTAAAATCATGCCCATTGCCGATTGCATCAATGATTCTGGCGCTTGGCGCTGCAATGGGAAGCCATTCCTTTGTAGAAATAATATCCATTGCTGATACCATCAACCATTCAGACGCTTGACGCCTCAATGGGAAGGAATTCCTTAGTAGAAATCATGGCCATTGCCGATGACATCGGCCATTCAGACGATTGGCGCCGCAATGGGAAGCAATTCCTAACTAGAAATCATGCGCATTGCCGATGGCATGAATCGTTCAGGCGCTTGGCGCTGCAATGGGCAGCTATTCCTAAGTAGAAACCATGCCCATTGCCTATTGCGTCCATCATTCAGACGCTTGGCGCAGCAATGGGAAGCAATTCCTGAGTTGAAATCATTCCTATTGCCGGTAGCATCAATCATTCAAACGCTTGGCGCCGAAATGGGAAGCAATTCCTTCGTAGAAATCATGCCCACTGCGGATAGGGTCAATCATTCAGACGCTTGGCGCCGCAATGGGAAGCAATTCCTCAGTAGAAATCATGCCTATTGCCTATTGCATCAGTCATTCAGACGCTTGGCGCCGCGATGGGAAGCAATTTCTTAGTAGAAATCATGCCCATTGCCGATAGCATCAATCATTCAGACGCTTTGCGCCGCAATGGGAAGCATTTCCATAGCAAAAATCATGCGCATTGTCGATAGCATCAATCATTCAGGCGCTTGGCTCCGCAATGTCAAGAAATCCCTTACTAGAAATCATGCGCACGGCCGATAGCATCAACCATTTAGACGCTTGGCGCCGCAATGGCAATCAATTCCTTGGTAGAAATCATGCCCATTGCCGATGGTATCGACCATTCAGACGCTTGGCGCCGCAATGGGAAGCTTTTCCTTAGTAGAAATCATGCCCATTCCCTATTGCATCTATCATTCAGACGCTTGGCGCGGCAATGGGAAGCAATTCCTTAGTAGAAATCATGCCCATTCAGACCCTGGCCGCCGCAATGGGAAGCAATTCCTCAGGAAGAATCGTGCCATTGCCGATGGCATCAATCATCATTCAGACGCTTGGCGCCGCAATGGGAAGCAATTTCTTAGGAACAGTCATGGCATTGCCGATTGCATCAATCATTCAGACGCTTGGCGCCGCAATCTGAAGCAATTCCTTAGTAGAAATGATCCCCATTGCCTATCATTCAGACGCTTGGCGCCGCAATGGGAAGCAATTCTTTGTAGAAATCATGCCCATTGCCGATTGCATCAATCATTCAGACGCTTGGCGCCGCAATGGGAAGCAATTCCTTAGTAGAAATCGTGCTCATTGCCGATAGCATCAATCATTCAAGCGCTTGGCGCCGCAATGGAAAGCAATTGCTTAGTAGAAGTCATGCCCATTGCCGATTGCATCAGTCATTCAGACGCTTGGCGCCGCAATGGGAAGCAGTTCCATAGTAAAAATCATGGGCAATGCTGATAGCATCAAGCATTCAGACGCTTGGCTCCGCAATGTCAAGAAATTTCTTAGTAGAAATCATGCCCATTGCCAATAGCATGAATCTTTCAGGCGCTTGGTGCAGCAATGGGAAGCAATCCCTTACTAGACATCATGCGCATGGCCGATAGCATCAACCATTCAGACGCTTGGCGCCGCCAAGGCAATCAATTGCTAAGTAGAAATCATCCCCGTTGCCGATGATATCGACCATTCAGACGCTTGGCGCCGCAATGGGATGCTACTCCTTAGTAGAAATCATGCCCATTGCCTATTGCATCTATCATTCAGACGCTTGGCGTGGCAATGGGAAGCAATTCCTTAGTTGAAATCATGCCCATTGCCGATCGCGTCAATGATTCAGACGCTTGGCGCCGCAATGGGAAGCAATTCCTTAGCAGAAATCATGCCCACTGCCGATTGCATCAATCATTCAGGCGTTTGTCGCCGCAATGGGAAGCAATTCATTCGTTCAAATCATACCCATTCCCGATAGCATCAACCATTCGAACGCTTTGCGCTGCAATGGGAAGCAATTCTTTAGGAAGAATCATGACTTTACCGATGGCATCAATCATTCAGATGCTTGGCGCCGCAATGGAAAGCAATTCCTTTGTAGAAATCATGCGCATTGCCGATAGAGCCATCATTCAGACGCTTGGCTCCGCAATGGGAAGCAATTCCTTAGTAGAAATCATGCCCATTGCCGATAGCATCAATCATTCAGGCGCATGGCGCAGCAATGGGAAGCAATCCCTTAGTAGAAATCATGCGTATTGCCGATCGCATCAACCATTCAGACGCTTGGCGCCGCAAAGGCAAATAATTCCTTAGTAGAAATCATGCCCAATGCCGATGGTATTCACCATTCAGACGCATGGCGCCGCAATGGGAAGCTATTCCTTACTAGAAATCATGGGCATTGCCGATGGCGTCAATTATTCAGGCGCTTGGAGCCGCAATGGGAAGCAAGTCCTTAGCAGAATTTATGTCCATTGCCGATAGCATCAATCATTCAGGCGTTTGGTGCCGCAATGGGAAGCAATTTCGTAGGAACAATCATGGCATTGCCGATTGCATCAATCATTCAGACGCTTGGCGCCGCAATCTGAAGCAATTCCTTTGTAGAAATGATCCCCATTGCCAATCATTCAGACGCTTGGCGCCGCAATGGGAAGCAATTCTTTGTAGAAATCATGCCCATTGCCGATTGCATCAATCATTCAGACGTTTGGCGCCGCAATGGGAAGCAATTCCTTAGTAGACATCGAACCCATTGCCAATAGCATCAAGCATTCAAGCGCTTGGCGCCGCAATGGGAAGCAATTCCTCAGTAGAAATCATGCCGATTGCCGATGACATCGACCACTCAGACGCTTGGCGCCGCAATGGGAAGCTATTCCTTAGTAGAAATCCTGCCCATTGCCTATTGCATCTATCATTCAGACGCTTGGCGCCGCTATGGGAAGCAATTCCTTAGTAGAAGTCATGTCCATTGCCGATGGCATCAATCATTCAGACGCTTAGCGCCGCAAAGGGAAACAATTCCTTAGTAGAAATCAACCCCATTGCCGATAGCATCAATCATTCAGACGCTTGGAGCCGCAATGGGGAGCAATTCCTTAGTAGAAATCATGCCCATTGCTGATAGCATCAACCATTCAGACGCTTGGCGCCGCAAAGGGAAGCAATTCCTCAGTAGAAATCATGCCCAGTGCCGATGACATCAATCATTCAGACGCCTGGCGCCGCAATGGGAAGCTATTTCTTAGTAAAATCATGCCCATTGCCGATGCATCAATGATTCAGACGCTTGGAGCCGGAATGGGGAGCAATTCCTTAGTCGAAATCATGCCCATTGCTGATAGCATCAACCATTCAGACGCTTGGCGCCGCAATGGGAAGCAATTTCTTAGGAAGAATCAAGTCATTGCCGATGGCATCAATCATTCAGACGCTCTGCGCCGCAATGGGAAGCAATTCCTTGGTAGAAATCATGCCCATTGCCGATGACATCAATCATTCAGACGCTTGGCGCCGCAATGGGAAGCTATTTCTTTGTAAAACCATGCCCATTGCCGATTGCATCAATGATTCAGACGCTTGGCGCCGCAGTGGGAATCCATTCCTTAGTAGAAATAATGCCCATTGCCGGTAGCATCAATCATTCAAACGCTTGGCGCCGAAATGGGAAGCAATTCCTTCGTAGAAATCATGCCCACTGCCGATAGGGTCAATCATTCAGACGCTTGGCGCCGCAATGGGAAGCAATTCCTCAGTAGAAATCATGCCTATTGCCTATTGCATCAGTCATTCAGACGCTTGGCGCCGCGATGGGAGGCAATTCCTTAGTAGAAATCATGCCCATTGCCGATAGCATCAATCATTCAGACGCTTTGCGCCGCAATGGGAAGCATTTCCATAGTAAAAATCATGCGCATTGTCGACAGCATCAATCATTCAGGCGCTTGGCTCCGCAATGTCAAGAAATCCCTTACTAGAAATCATGCGCACGGCCGATAGCATCAACCATTTAGACGCTTGGCGCCGCATTGGCTAGCAATTCCTTAGTAGAAATCATGCCCATTGCCGATGGTATCAACCATTCAGACGCTTGGCGCCGCAATGGGAAGCCCTTCCTTAGTAGAAATCATGCCCATTCCCTATTGCATCTATCATTCAGACGCTTGGCGCGGCAATGGGAAGCAATTCCTTAGTAGAAATCATGCCCATTCAGACCCTGGCCGCCGCAATGGGAAGCAATTCCTCAGGAAGAATCATGCCATTGCCGATGGCATCAATCATCATTCAGACGCTTGGCGCCGCAATGGGAAGCAATTCCTTAGTAGAAATCATGCCCATTGCCGATAGCATCTACCATTCAGACGCAGGGCGCCGCAAAGGGAAGCAATTCCTGAGCAGAAATCATGCCCATCGCCGATGGCATAAATCATTCGGACGCTTGGCTCCGCAATGGGAAGCAATTCCTTAGTAGAAATCGTGCTCATTGCCGATAGCATCAATCATTCAAGCGCTTGGCGCCGCAATGGGAAGCTATTCCTTAGTAGAAATCCTGCCCATTGCCTATTGCATCTATCATTCAGACGCTTGGCGCCGCTATGGGAAGCAATTCCTTAGTAGAAGTCATGTCCATTGCCGATGGCATCAATCATTCAGACGCTTAGCGCCGCAATGGGAAGCAATTCGTTAGTAGAAATCACGCGCTTTGCCGATAGCATCACTCGTTCAGACGCTTGGCGCCGCAATGGGAAGCTATTCTTTAGTAGAAATCATGCCCATTAGCGATAGCATCAATCATTCAGGCGCTTGGCGCCGCAATGGGACGCAATTCGTTAGTAGAAATCAAGCGCATTGTCCATAGCATCAACCATTCAGACGCTTGGCGCCGGCATGTCAAGCAATTCCTTAGTAGAAATCATGCCCATTGCCTATTGCATCTATCATTCAGACGCTTGGCGTCGCAATTTCTTAGGAAGAATCATGCCATTGCCCAGAGCATCAATCATTCAGCCGCTGGGCGCCGCAATGGGAAACAATTCCTTAGTAGAAATTATGCCCATTACCGATGGTATTGACCATTCAGACGCTTGGCGCCGCAATGGGAAGGTATTCCTTTGTACAAATCATGCCCATTGTCTATTGCATCAATCATTCAGGCGTTTGGTGCCTCAGTGGGAAGCAGTTCCTTAGTAGAAATCATGCCCATTGCCGATAGCATCAATTATTCAGATGCTTGGCGCCGGAATGGGAAGCAATTCTTTATGAAGAATCATGCCATTTCCGATGGCATCAATCATTCAGACGCTCGGCGCCGCAATGGGAAGCAATTCCTTAGTAGAAATCATGCCCATTGCCGATACCATCAACCATTCAGACGCTTGGCGCCGCAATGGGATGCAATTACTTAGGAAGAATCATGCCCATTATCGATGACATCAATCATTCAGACGCCTGGCGCCGCAATGGGAAGCTATTCCTTAGTAAAATCATGCCCATTGCCAATTGCATCAATGATTCAGGCGCTTGGCGCTGCAATGGGAAGCCATTCCTTAGTAGAAATAATACCCATTGCTGATACCATCAGCCACTCAAACGCTTGGTGCCGCAATGAGAAGCAATTCCTGAGTAGAAATCGTGGCCATTTCCGATAGCGTCAGTGGTTCAGGCGCTTGGCGCCGCGATGGGAAGCAATTCCTTTGTAGAAATCATCCCATTGCCGATGACATCGACCATTTAGACGATTGGCGCCGCAATGGTAAGCAATTCCTAACTAGAAATCATGCGCATTGCCGATGGCATGAATCATTCAGGCGCTTGGCGGTGCAATGGGCTGCTATTCCTCAGTAGAAACCATGCCCATTGCCTATTGCATCTATCATTCAGACGCTTGGCGCCGCAATGGAAAGCAATTCCTTAGTAGAAATCGTGCCCATTGCCGATGTCATCGACAGCTCAGACGCTTGGCGCCCCAATGGGAAGCCACTACTCAGTAGAAATCATGCTCTTTGGCTATTGCATCTACCATTCAGACGCTTGGCGCCGCTAAGGGATGGAATTCCTTAGCTGAAATCATGCCCATTGCCGATAGCATCAACCATTCAGACGCTTGGCGCCGCAATGTAGAGCAATTCCTTAGGAAGAATTATGCCATTGCCGATAGCATCAGTCATTCAGACGCTTGGCGCCGCAATGGGAAGCAATTCCTTAGTAGAAATCATGAACATTGCCGATGGCATCAATCATTCAGACGCTTGGCGCCGCAATGGGAAGCTATTCCTTAGCAAAATCATGCCTATTGCCGATTGCATCAATGATTCAGACGCTTGGCGCCGCAATGGGAACCCATTCCTTAGTAGAAATAATGCCCATTGCCGATAGCATCATTCATTCAAACGCTCGGCGCCGCAATGGCAAGCAATTCCTCAGTAGAAATCATGCCCATTGCCGATAGCGTCAATCATTCAGACGCTTGGTGCCGCAATGGGAAGCAATTCCTCAATAGAAATCATGCCCATTCCCGATTGCTTCAATCATTCAGGCCCTTATCGCCGCAATAGGAAGCAATTCCTTAGTAGAAATTATGTCCATTTCCGATGGCATCAATCATTCAGACGCCTGGCGCCGCAATGGGAAGCTATTCCTTAGAAAAATCATGCCCATTGCCGATTGCATCAATGATTCAGGCGCTTGGCGCTGCAATGGGAAGCCATTCCTTAGTAAAAATAATACCCATTGCTGATACCATCAACCATTCAAACGCTTGGCGCCGCAATGAGAAGCAATTCCTGAGTAGAAATCGTACCCATTTCCGATAGCGTCAATCATTCAGACGCTTTACGCCGCAATCGGAAGCAATTCCTTAATAGAAATCATGCCCATTGCCGATGACATCGACCATTCAGACGATTGGCGCCGCAATGGGAAGCAATCCCTAACTAGAAATCATGCGCATTGCCGATGGCATGAATGATTCAGGCGCTTGGCGCTGCAATGGGCAGCTATTCCTCAGTAATGGCGCCGCAATGGGAAGCTATTCCATAGTAAAATCATGCCCATTGCCTATTGCATCTATCATTCAGACGCTTGGTGACGCAATGGGAAGCAATTCCTGAGTAGAAATCATCCCCATTGCCGATAGCGTCATCATTCAGACGCTTGGGGCAGCAATGGGAAGCAATTCCTAAGTACAAATCGTGCCCATTGCCGATGTCATCGATCATTCAGACGCTTGGCGCCGCAATGGGAAACTATTCCTTAGTAGAAATCATGCCCATTGCCTATTGCATCTATCATTCAGACGCTTGGCGCGGCAATGGGAGGCAATTCCTTAGCAGAAATCATGCCCATTGTCGATGTCATCAATCATTCAGACGCTTGACGCCGCAAAGGGAAGCAATTCCTTAGTACAAATCATGCCCATTGCCGATAGCATCAATCATTCAGGCGCTTGGCGCCGCAATGGGAAGCAATTCCTCAGTGAAAATCATGCCCATTCTCGATTGCACCAATCTTTCAGACGCTTGCCGCCGCACTGGGAAGCAGTTCCTTCGTAGAATTCATGCGCATTGCCGATAGCATCAAGCATTCAAACACTTGGCGCCGCAATGGGAAGCAATTCCTTAGTAGAAATCATGCCTTTTGCCGATAGCATTCAGACGCGTGGCTCCGCAATGGAGAGCAATTCCTTATGAAGAATAATGCAATTGTCGATAGCATCAGTCATTCGAACGCTTGGCGCCGCAATGGTAAACAATTCCTTAGTAGAAATATTTCCCATTACCGATTGCATCAATCATTCAAACGCTTGGCGCCGCAATGAGAAGCAATTCCTTCGTAGAAATCATGACCATTGCCGATGACGTCGACCATTCAGACGCTTGGCGCCGCATTGGGAGGCTATTCCTTAGTAGAAATCATTCCCATTACCTATTGCATCTATCATTCGGCCGCTTGACAATTCCTTAGCAGAAATCATGCCCGTTGCCGATGGCATCAATCATTTAGACGCTTGGCGCCGCTAAGGGAAGCAATTCCTCAGTACAAGTCATGCCCATTGAAGATAGCATCAAGCATTCAGACGCTTGGCGCTGGAATGGGAAGCAATTCCTTAGTAGAAACCATGCCCATTGCCGATAGCATCAATCATTCGGACGCCAGGAGCCGCAATGGAGATCAATTCCTCAGGAAGAATCATGCCATTGCCGATAGCATCAGTCATTCAGGCGCTTGGCGCCGCAATGGGAAGCTATTTCTTAGCAAAATCATGCCCAATGCCGATTGCTTCAATGATTCAGACGCTTGGCGCCGCAATGGGAACCCATTCCTTAGTAGAAATAATGCCCATTGCCGATAGCATCAATCATTCAAACGCTTGACGCCGCAATGGGAAGCAATTCCTCAGTAGAAATCATGCCCTTTGCCGATAGCGTCAATGTTTCAGACGCTTGGCGCCGCAATGGGAAGCAATTCCTCAGTAGAAATCAGGCCCATTCCCGATTGCATCAACCATGCAGGCGCTTGGGGCCGATGGCATCAATCATTCAGACGCTTGCCGCCGCGATGGGAAGCAATTCCTTACAAGAAATCATGCGCATTGCCGATAGCATCAATCATTCAGATGGTATGCGCCGCAATGGCAAGCAATTCCTTAGTAGAAATCATGTTCATTGTCGATGGCATCAATCATTCAGACGCTTGGCGCCGCAATGGGAAGGAATTCCTTAGTATAAATCATGCTCATTTCCGATCGCATCGATCATTCAGAGGCTTGGCGCCGCCATGGGAAGCAATTCCTTAGTAGAAATCCTGCCCATCGCCGATGGCATCAATCTTTCAAACGCTTGCCGCATCATTGGGAAGCAATTTCGGATTAGAAATCATGCCCATTGCCGATGACATCAATCATTCAGACGCTTTGCGCAGCAGTAGGACGCAAGTCCTTTGGAGAAATCATGCGCATTGCCGATAGGGTCAATCATTCAGATGCTTTGCGCCGCAATGGGAAGCAATTCCTTAGTAGCAGTCATGCATATTGCCAAGAGCATACAGCATTCAGGCGCTTTGTGCAGCAATGGGAAGCAATTCTTTAGCAGAAATCATGCGCATTGCCGATAGCATCAATCATTCAGATGCTATGCGCCGCAATGGGAAGCAATTTCTTAGTAGAAATCAGGCCCATTGCCGATGGCATCAATCGTTTAGACGCTTGGTGCCGCTACGGGATGGAATTCCTTAATATAAATAATGCGCATTGCCGATGGCATCGATCATTCAGACGCTTCGCAACGCAATGGGAAGCAATTCGCGTTAGTAGAAATCATGCGCATTGCCGATGGCATCAATCATTCAGATGCTCTGCGCCGCAATGGGAAGCAATTCCTTAGTAGAAATCATGTTCAATGTCGATGCCATCAATTATTCAGATGCTTGGCGCCGCCATGGGAAGCAATTCCTTAGTAGAAATCATGCCCATCGCCGATGGCATCCATCTTTCAAACGCTTGCCGCATCATTGGGAAGCAATTTCGGATTAGAAATCATGCCCATTGCTGATGACATCAATCATTCAGACGCTTTGCGCAGCAGTAGGACGCAAGTCCTTTGGAGAAATCATGCGCATTGCCGATAGGGTCAATCATTCAGATGCTTTGCGCCGCAATGGAAAGCAATTCCTTAGTAGCAGTCATGCATATTGCCAAGAGCATACAGCATTCAGGCGCTTTGCGCAGCAATGGGAAGCAATTCTTTAGCAGAAATCATGCGCATTGCCGATAGCATCAATCATTCAGATGCTATGCACCGCAATGGGAAGCAATTTCTTAGTAGAAATCAGGCCCATTGCCGATGGCATCAATCGTTTAGACGCTTGGTGCCGCTACAGGATGGAATTCCTTAGTATAAATCATGCGCATTGCCGATGGCATCGATCATTCAGACGCTTCGCAACGCAATGGGAAGCAATTCGCGTTAGTAGAAATCATGCGCATTGCCGATGGCATCAATCATTCAGATGCTCTGCGCCGCAATGGGAAGCAATTCCTTAATAGAAATCATGTTCATTGTCGATGCCATCAATTATTCAGATGCTTGGCGTCGCTATGGGAAGGAATTCATTAGTAGAAATCATGCCCATTGCCGATGGCTTCGATCATTCAGACGCTTGGCGCCGCAATGGGAAGCAATTCCTTAGTAGAAATCACGCCCATTGCTTATTGCATCTGTCATTCAGACGGTTGGCGCCGCAATGGGAAGAAACTCTTTAGTAGAAATCATGCCCATTGCCGATGGCATGAATCATTCAAACGATTTTCGCATCAATGGGAAGCAATTTCGTGGTAGAAATCATGCCCATTGCCGATGGCATCAATCATTCAGACGCTTGCCGCCGCAATGGAAAGCAATTCCTTAGTAGAAGTCATGGGTATTGCCGATAGCATCAATCATTCAGACGCTTGGCGCCTCAATGGGAAGCAATTCCTTAGTAGAAATCATGCCCATTGCCGATAGCATCAACCATTCAGACGCTGGGCGCCGCAATGGGAAGAAATTCCTGAGCAGAAATCATGCCCATCGCCGATGGCATCAATCATTCAGACGCTTGGCGCCGCATTGGGAAGCAATTCCTTAGTAGAAATCGTGTTCATTGCCGATAGCATCAATCATTCAAGCGCTTGGCGCCGCAATGGGAAGCAATTCCTCGGTAGAAATCCTGCTCATTGCGGATTGCATCAATCATTCAGACGATTGGCGCCGCAATGGGGATCAATTCCTTAGCAGAAATCCTGCGCTTTGCCGATAGCATCAATCATTCAGACGCTTGGCGCCGCAATGGGATGCAATTCGTTGGTAGAAATCACGCGCTTTGCCGATAGCATCAATCGTTCAGACGGTTGGCGCCGCAATGGGAAGCAATTCCTTAGTAGAAAGCATGCCCATTAGCGATAGCATCAATTATTCAGGCGCTTGGCGCCGCAATGGGAAGCAATTCGTTAGTAGAAATCAAGCGCATTGTCGATAGCATCAACCATTCAGACACTTGGCGCCGGAATGTCAAGCAATTCCTTAGTAGAAATCATGCCCATTGCCTATTGCATCTATGATTCAGACGCTTGGCGTCGCAATGGGAAGCAATTTCTTAGGAAGAATCATGCCATTGCCGAGAGGATCAATCATTCAGCCGCTGGGCGCCGCAATGGGAAGCAATTCCTTAGCAAAAATTATGCCCATTACCGATGGTATCGACCATCCAGACGCTTAGCGCCGCAATGGGAAGGTATTCCTTTGTACAAATCATGCCCATTGCCTACTGCATCAATTATTCAGGCGTTTGGTGCCTCAGTGGGAAGCAGTTCATTAGTAGAAATCATGCCCATTGCCGATAGCATCAATTATTCAGATGCTTGGCGCCGCAATGGGAAGCAATTCTTTAGGAAGATTCATGCCTTTTCCGATGGCATCAATCATTCAGACGCTTGGCGCCGCAATGGGAAGCAATTCCTTAGTAGAAATTATGCCCATTGCCGATAGCATCAATCATTCAGACGCTGGGCGCCGCAATGCGAAGCAATTCCTTAGTAGAAATCATGGCCATTGCCGATGCTATCAATCATTCAGGCCCTTGGCGCCGCAATGGGGAGCAATTCCTTAGCGGATATCATGCCCATTGCCGATGCAATGAGTCATTCAGACGCTTGGCGCCGCAATGGGAAGCAATTCCTTAGTATAAATCATGCCAATTGCCGATGGCATCAATCATTCAGACGCTTGGCGCCGCAATGGGGAGCAATTCCTTAGCGGAAATCATGCCCATTGCCGATGCAATGAGTCATTCAGACGCTTGGCGCCGCAATGGGAAGCAATTCCTTAGTATAAATCATGCCAATTGCCGATGGCATCAATCATTCAGACGCTTGGCGCCGCAATGGGAAGCTATTCCTTACTAGAAATCATGGGCATTGCCGATGGCGTCAATTATTCAGGCGCTTGGAGCCGCAATGGGAAGCAAGTCCTTAGTAGAAGTCATGTCCATTGCCGATAGCATCAGTCATTCAGGCGTTTGGTGCCGCAATGGGAAGCAATTTCTTAGGAACAATCATGGCATTGCCGATTGCATCAATCATTCAGACGCTTGGCGCCGCAATCTGAAGCAATTCCTTAGTAGAAATGATCCCCATTGCCAATCATTCAGACGCTTGGCGCCGCAATGGGAAGCAATTCCTTAGTAGACATCGTGCCCATTGCCAATAGCATCAATCATTCATGCGCTTGGCGCCGCAATGGGAAGCAATTCCTCGGTAGAAATCATGCCGATTGCCGATGAGGTCGACCACTCAGACGCTTGGCGCCGCAATGGGAAGCTATTCCTTGGTAGAAATCCTGCCCAGTGCCTATTGCATCTATCATTCAGACGCTTGGCGCCGCTATGGGAAGCAATTCCTTAGTAGAAGTCATGCCCATTGCCGATGGCAACAATCATTCAGACGCTTAGCGCCGCCAAGGGGAACAATTCCTTAGTAGAAATCAACCCCATTGCCGATAGCATTCAGGCGCTTGGAGCCGGAATGGGGAGCAATTCCTTTGTAGAAATTATGCCCATTGCTGATAGCATCAGCCATTCAGACGCTTGGCGCAACAACGGGAAGCAATTTCTCAGGAAGAATCAGGTCATTGCCGATGGCATCATTCATTCAGACGCTTGGCGCCGCAATGGGAAGCAATTCCTTAGTAGAAATCATGCCCATTGCCGATGACATCAATTACTCAGACGCTTGGCGCCGCAATGGGAAGCTATTTCTTAGTAAAATCATGCCCATTGCCGATTGCATCAATGATTCAGACGCTTGGCGCCGCAATGGGAACCCATTCCTTAGTCGAAATAATGCCCATTGCCGGTAGCATCAATCATTCAAACGCTTGGCGCCGAAATGGGAAGCAATTCCTTCGTAGAAATCATGCCCACTGCCGATACGGTCAATCATTCAGACGCTTGGCGCCCCAATAGGAAGCAATTCCTTAGTACAAATCATGCCCATTCAGACCCTTGCCGCCGCAATGGGAAGCAATTCCCCAGGATGAATCATGCCATTGCCGATGGCATCAATCATTCAGACGCTTGGCGCCGCGATGGGAAGCAATTCCTTAGTAGAAATCATGCCCATTGCCGATAGCATCAACCATTCAGACGCTGGGCGCCGCAATGGGAAGAAATTCCTGAGCAGAAATCATGCCCATCGCCGATGGCATCAATCATTCAGACGCTTGGCGCCGCAATGGGAAGCAATTCTTTAGTAGAAATCGTGCTGATTGCCGATAGCATCAAGCATTCAAGCGCTTGGCGCCGCAATGGGAAGCAATTCCTCGGTAGAAATCCTGCCCATTGCGGATTGCATCAATCATTCAGACGATTGGCGCCGCAATGGGGATCAATTCCTTAGTAGAAATCCTGCGCTTTGCCGATAGCATCAATCATCCAGACGCTTGGCGCCGCAATGTGTTGCAATTCGTTAGTAGAAATCACGCGCTTTGCCGATAGCAGCAATCGTTGAGACGGTTGGCGCCGCAATGGGAAGCAATTCCTTAGTAGAAATCACGCGCTTTGCCGATAGCAGCAATCGTTCAGACGGTTGGCGCCGCAATGGGAAGCAATTCCTTAGTAGAAATCATGCCCATTAGCGATAGCATCAATTATTCAGGCGCTTGGCGCCGCAATGGGAAGCAATTCGTTAGTAGAAAGCAAGCGCATTGTCGATAGCATCAACCATTCAGACGCTTGGCGCCGGAATGTCAAGCAATTCCTTAGTAGAAATCATGCCCATTGCCAATTGCATCTATCATTCAGACGCTTGGCTTCGCAATGGGAAGCAATTTCTTAGGAAGAATCATGCCATTGCCCAGAGCATCAATCATTCAGCCGCTGGGCGCCGAAATTCCTTAGTAGAAATTATGCCCATTACCGATGGTATCGACCATTCAGACGCTTGGCGCCGCAATGGGAAGGTATTCCTTTGTATAAATCATGCCCATTGCCTTTTGCATCAATCATTCAGGCGTCTGGCGCCTCAATGGGTAGCAGTTCCTTAGTAGAAATCATGCCCATTGCCGATAGCATCAATTATTCAGATGCATGGCGCCGCAATGGGAAGCAATTACTTATGAAGAATCATGCCCATTGTCGATGGCATCAATCATTCAGACGCTTGGCGCCGCTATGGGATGGTATTCCTTAGTAGAAATCATGCCCATTTCCGATGGCATCAATCATTCAGTCGCCTGGCGCCGCAATGGGAAGCTATTCCTTAGTAAAATCATGCCCATTGCCGATTGCATCAATGATTCTGGCGCTTGGCGCTGCAATGGGAAGCCATTCCTTTGTAGAAATAATACCCATTGCTGATACCATCAACCATTCAGACGCTTGACGCCTCAATGGGAAGCAATTCCTTAGTAGAAATCATGGCCATTGCCGTTGACATCGGCCATTCAGACGATTGGCGCCGCAATGGGAAGCAATTCCTAACTAGAAATCATGCGCATTGCCGATGGCATGAATCGTTCAGGCGCTTGGCGCTGCAATGGGCAGCTATTCCTAAGTAGAAACCATGCCCATTGCCTATTGCGTCCATCATTCAGACGCTTGGCGCCGCAATGGGAAGCAATTCCTGAGTTGAAATCATTCCTATTGCCGGTAGCATCAATCATTCAAACGCTTGGCGCCGAAATGGGAAGCAATTCCTTCGTAGAAATCATGCCCACTGCGGATAGGGTCAATCATTCAGACGCTTGGCGCCGCAATGGGAAGCAATTCCTCAGTAGAAATCATGCCTATTGCCTATTGCATCAGTCATTCAGACGCTTGGCGCCGCGATAGGAAGCAATTCCTTAGTAGAAATCATGCCCATTGCCGATAGCATCAATCATTCAGACGCTTTGCGCCGCAATGGGAAGCATTTCCATAGCAAAAATCATGCGCATTGTCGATAGCATCAATCATTCAGGCGCTTGGCTCCGCAATGTCAAGAAATCCCTTACTAGAAATCATGCGCACGGCCGATAGCATCAACCATTTAGACGCTTGGCGCCGCAATGGCAATCAATTCCTTGGTAGAAATCATGCCCATTGCCGATGGTATCGACCATTCAGACGCTTGGCGCCGCAATGGGAAGCTTTTCCTTAGTAGAAATCATGCCCATTCCGTATTGCATCTATCATTCAGACGCTTGGCGCGGCAATGGGAAGCAATTCCTTAGTAGAAATCATGCCCATTCAGACCCTGGCCGCCGCAATGGGAAGCAATTCCTCAGGAAGAATCGTGCCATTGCCGATGGCATCAATCATCATTCAGACGCTTGGCGCCGCAATGGGAAGCAATTTCTTAGGAACAGTCATGGCATTGCCGATTGCATCAATCATTCAGACGCTTGGCGCCGCAATCTGAAGCAATTCCTTAGTAGAAATGATCCCCATTGCCAATCATTCAGACGCTTGGCGCCGCAATGGGAAGCAATTCTTTGTAGAAATCATGCCCATTGCCGATTGCATCAATCATTCAGACGCTTGGCGCCGCAATGGGAAGCAATTCCTTAGTAGAAATCGTGCTCATTGCCGATAGCATCAATCATTCAAGCGCTTGGCGCCGCAATGGAAAGCAATTGCTTAGTAGAAGTCATGCCCATTGCCGATTGCATCAGTCATTCAGACGCTTGGCGCCGCAATGGGAAGCAGTTCCATAGTAAAAATCATGGGCAATGCTGATAGCATCAAGCATTCAGACGCTTGGCTCCGCAATGTCAAGAAATTTCTTAGTAGAAATCATGCCCATTGCCAATAGCATGAATCTTTCAGGCGCTTGGTGCAGCAATGGGAAGCAATCCCTTACTAGACATCATGCGCATGGCCGATAGCATCAACCATTCAGACGCTTGGCGCCGCCAAGGCAATCAATTGCTAAGTAGAAATCATCCCCGTTGCCGATGATATCGACCATTCAGACGCTTGGCGCCGCAATGGGAAGCTACTCCTTAGTAGAAATCATGCCCATTGCCTATTGCATCTATCATTCAGACGCTTGGCGTGGCAATGGGAAGCAATTCCTTAGTTGAAATCATGCCCATTGCCGATCGCGTCAATGATTCAGACGCTTGGCGCCGCAATGGGAAGCAATTCCTTAGCAGAAATCATGCCCACTGCCGATTGCATCAATCATTCAGGCGTTTGTCGCCGCAATGGGAAGCAATTCATTCGTTCAAATCATACCCATTCCCGATAGCATCAACCATTCGAACGCTTTGCGCTGCAATGGGAAGCAATTCTTTAGGAAGAATCATGACTTTACCGATGGCATCAATCATTCAGATGCTTGGCGCCGCAATGGAAAGCAATTCCTTTGTAGAAATCATGCGCATTGCCGATAGAGCCATCATTCAGACGCTTGGCTCCGCAATGGGAAGCAATTCCTTAGTAGAAATCATGCCCATTGCCGATAGCATCAATCATTCAGGCGCATGGCGCAGCAATGGGAAGCAATCCCTTAGTAGAAATCATGCGTATTGCCGATCGGATCAACCATTCAGACGCTTGGCGCCGCAATGGCAAATAATTCCTTAGTAGAAATCATGCCCAATGCCGATGGTATTCACCATTCAGACGCATGGCGCCGCAATGGGAAGCTATTCCTTACTAGAAATCATGGGCATTGCCGATGGCGTCAATTATTCAGGCGCTTGGAGCCGCAATGGGAAGCAAGTCCTTAGCAGAATTTATGTCCATTGCCGATAGCATCAATCATTCAGGCGTTTGGTGCCGCAATGGGAAGCAATTTCGTAGGAACAATCATGGCATTGCCGATTGCATCAATCATTCAGACGCTTGGCGCCGCAATCTGAAGCAATTCCTTTGTAGAAATGATCCCCATTGCCAATCATTCAGACGCTTGGCGCCGCAATGGGAAGCAATTCTTTGTAGAAATCATGCCCATTGCCGATTGCATCAATCATTCAGACGTTTGGCGCCGCAATGGGAAGCAATTCCTTAGTAGACATCGAACCCATTGCCAATAGCATCAAGCATTCAAGCGCTTGGCGCCGCAATGGGAAGCAATTCCTCAGTAGAAATCATGCCGATTGCCGATGACATCGACCACTCAGACGCTTGGCGCCGCAATGGGAAGCTATTCCTTAGTAGAAATCCTGCCCATTGCCTATTGCATCTATCATTCAGACGCTTGGCGCCGCTATGGGAAGCAATTCCTTAGTAGAAGTCATGTCCATTGCCGATGGCATCAATCATTCAGACGCTTAGCGCCGCAAAGGGAAACAATTCCTTAGTAGAAATCAACCCCATTGCCGATAGCATCAATCATTCAGACGCTTGGAGCCGGAATCGGGAGCAATTCCTTAGTAGAAATCATGCCCATTGCTGATAGCATCAACCATTCAGACGCTTGGCGCCGCAAAGGGAAGCAATTCCTCAGTAGAAATCATGCCCAGTGCCGATGACATCAATCATTCAGACGCCTGGCGCCGCAATGGGAAGCTATTTCTTAGTAAAATCATGCCCATTGCCGATGCATCAATGATTCAGACGCTTGGCGCCGCAGTGGGAATCCATTCCTTAGTAGAAATAATGCCCATTGCCGGTAGCATCAATCATTCAAACGCTTGGCGCCGAAATGGGAAGCAATTCCTTCGTAGAAATCATGCCCACTGCCGATAGGGTCAATCATTCAGACGCTTGGCGCCGCAATGGGAAGCAATTCCTCAGTAGAAATCATGCCTATTGCCTATTGCATCAGTCATTCAGACGCTTGGCGCCGCGATGGGAAGCAATTCCTTAGTAGAAATCATGCCCATTGCCGATAGCATCAATCATTCAGACGCTTTGCGCCGCAATGGGAAGCATTTCCATAGTAAAAATCATGCGCATTGTCGACAGCATCAATCATTCAGGCGCTTGGCTCCGCAATGTCAAGAAATCCCTTACTAGAAATCATGCGCACGGCCGATAGCATCAACCATTTAGACGCTTGGCGCCGCAATGGCTAGCAATTCCTTAGTAGAAATCATGCCCATTGCCGATGGTATCGACCATTCAGACGCTTGGCGCCGCAATGGGAAGCTCTTCCTTAGTAGAAATCATGCCCATTCCCTATTGCATCAATCATTCAGACGCTTGGCGCGGCAATGGGAAGCAATTCCTTAGTAGAAATCATGCCCATTCAGACCCTGGCCGCCGCAATGGGAAGCAATTCCTCAGGAAGAATCATGCCATTGCCGATGGCATCAATCATCATTCAGACGCTTTGCGCCGCAATGGGAAGCAATTCCTTAGTAGAAATCATGCCCATTGCCGATAGCATCTACCATTCAGACGCAGGGCGCCGCAAAGGGAAGCAATTCCTGAGCAGAAATCATGCCCATCGCCGATGGCATAAATCATTCGGACGCTTGGCTCCGCAATGGGAAGCAATTCCTTAGTAGAAATCGTGCTCATTGCCGATAGCATCAATCATTCAAGCGCTTGGCGCCGCAATGGGAAGCTATTCCTTAGTAGAAATCCTGCCCATTGCCTATTGCATCTATCATTCAGACGCTTGGCGCCGCTATGGGAAGCAATTCCTTAGTAGAAGTCATGTCCATTGCCGATGGCATCAATCATTCAGACGCTTAGCGCCGCAATGGGAAGCAATTCGTTAGTAGAAATCACGCGCTTTGCCGATAGCATCACTCGTTCAGACGCTTGGCGCCGCAATGGGAAGCAATTCCTTAGTAGAAATCATGCCCATTAGCGATAGCATCAATCATTCAGGCGCTTGGCGCCGCAATGGGACGCAATTCGTTAGTAGAAATCAAGCGCATTGTCCATAGCATCAACCATTCAGACGCTTGGCGCCGGCATGTCAAGCAATTCCTTAGTAGAAATCATGCCCATTGCCTATTGCATCTATCATTCAGACGCTTGGCGTCGCAATGGGAAGCAATTTCTTAGGAAGAATCATGCCATTGCCCAGAGCATCAATCATTCAGCCGCTGGGCGCCGCAATGGGAAACAATTCCTTAGTAGAAATTATGCCCATTACCGATGGTATTGACCATTCAGACGCTTGGCGCCGCAATGGGAAGGTATTCCTTTGTACAAATCATGCCCATTGTCTATTGCATCAATCATTCAGGCGTTTGGTGCCTCAGTGGGAAGCAGTTCCTTAGTAGAAATCATGCCCATTGCCGATAGCATCAATTATTCAGATGCTTGGCGCCGGAATGGGAAGCAATTCTTTGTGAAGAATCATGCCATTTCCGATGGCATCAATCATTCAGACGCTTGGCGCCGCAATGGGAAGCAATTCCTTAGTAGAAATCATGCCCATTGCCGATACCATCAACCATTCAGACGCTTGGCGCCGCAATGGGATGCAATTACTTAGGAAGAATCATGCCCATTATCGATGACATCAATCATTCAGACGCCTGGCGCCGCAATGGGAAGCTATTCCTTAGTAAAATCATGCCCATTGCCAATTGCATCAATGATTCAGGCGCTTGGCGCTGCAATGGGAAGCCATTCCTTAGTAGAAATAATACCCATTGCTGATACCATCAGCCACTCAAACGCTTGGCGCCGCAATGAGAAGCAATTCCTGAGCAGAAATCGTGGCCATTTCCGATAGCGTCAGTGGTTCAGGCGCTTGGCGCCGCGATGGGAAGCAATTCCTTTGTAGAAATCATCCCATTGCCGATGACATCGACCATTTAGACGATTGGCGCCGCAATGGTAAGCAATTCCTAACTAGAAATCATGCGCATTGCCGATGGCATGAATCATTCAGGCGCTTGGCGCTGCAATGGGCTGCTATTCCTCAGTAGAAACCATGCCCATTGCCTATTGCATCTATCATTCAGACGCTTGGCGCCGCAATGGAAAGCAATTCCTTAGTAGAAATCGTGCCCATTGCCGATGTCATCGACAATTCAGACGCTTGGCGCCCCAATGGGAAGCCACTACTCAGTAGAAATCATGCTCTTTGGCTATTGCATCTACCATTCAGACGCTTGGCGCCGCTAAGGGATGCAATTCCTTAGCTGAAATCATGCCCATTGCCGATAGCATCAACCATTCAGACGCTTGGCGCCGCAATGTAGAGCAATTCCTTAGGAAGAATTATGCCATTGCCGATAGCATCAGTCATTCAGACGCTTGGCGCCGCAATGGGAAGCAATTCGTTAGTAGAAATCATGAACATTGCCGATGGCATCAATCATTCAGACGCTTGGCGCCGCAATGGGAAGCTATTCCTTAGCAAAATCATGCCTATTGCCGATTGCATCAATGATTCAGACGCTTGGCGCCGCAATGGGAACCCATTCCTTAGTAGAAATAATGCCCATTGCCGATAGCATCATTCATTCAAACACTCGGCGCCGCAATGGGAAGCAATTCCTCAGTAGAAATCATGCCCATTGCCGATAGCGTCAATCATTCAGACGCTTGGTGCCGCAATGGGAAGCAATTCCTCAATAGAAATCATGCCCATTCCCGATTGCTTCAATGATTCAGGCGCTTATCGCCGCAATAGGAAGCAATTCCTTAGTAGAAATTATGTCCATTTCCGATGGCATCAATCATTCAGACGCCTGGCGCCGCAATGGGAAGCTATTCCTTAGTAAAATCATGCCCATTGCCGATTGCATCAATGATTCAGGCGCTTGGCGCTGCAATGGGAAGCCATTCCTTAGTAAAAATAATACCCATTGCTGATACCATCAACCATTCAAACGCTTGGCGCCGCAATGAGAAGCAATTCCTGAGTAGAAATCGTGCCCATTTCCGATAGCGTCAATCATTCAGACGCTTTACGCCGCAATGGGAAGCAATTCCTTAATAGAAATCATGCCCATTGCCGATGACATCGACCATTCAGACGATTGGCGCCGCAATGGGAAGCAATCCCTAACTAGAAATCATGCGCATTGCCGATGGCATGAATGATTCAGGCGCTTGGCGCTGCAATGGGCAGCTATTCCTCAGTAATGGCGCCGCAATGGGAAGCTATTCCATAGTAAAATCATGCCCATTGCCTATTGCATCTATCATTCAGACGCTTGGTGACGCAATGGGAAGCAATTCCTGAGTAGAAATCATCCCCATTGCCGATAGCGTCATCATTCAGACGCTTGGGGCAGCAATGGGAAGCAATTCCTAAGTACAAATCGTGCCCATTGCCGATGTCATCGATCATTCAGACGCTTGGCGCCGCAATGGGAAGCTATTCCTTAGTAGAAATCATGCCCATTGCCTATTGCATCTATCATTCAGACGCTTGGCGCGGCAATGGGAGGCAATTCCTTAGCAGAAATCATGCCCATTGTCGATGGCATCAATCATTCAGACGCTTGACGCCGCAAAGGGAAGCAATTCCTTAGTACAAATCATGCCCATTGCCGATAGCATCAATCATTCAGGCGCTTGGCGCCGCAATGGGAAGCAATTCCTCAGTGAAAATCATGCCCATTCTCGATTGCACCGATAGCATCAATCTTTCAGACGCTTGCCGCCGCACTGGGAAGCAGTTCCTTCGTAGAATTCATGCGCATTGCCGATAGCATCAAGCATTCAAACACTTGGCGCCGCAATGGGAAGCAATTCCTTAGTAGAAATCATGCCTTTTTCCGATAGCATTCAGACGCGTGGCTCCGCAATGGAGAGCAATTCCTTATGAAGAATAATGCAATTGTCGATAGCATCAGTCATTCGAACGCTTGGCGCCGCAATGGTAAACAATTCCTTAGTAGAAATATTTCCCATTACCGATTGCATCAATCCTTCAAACGCTTGGCGCCGCAATGAGAAGCAATTCCTTCGTAGAAATCATGACCATTGCCGATGACGTCGACCATTCAGACGCTTGGCGCCGCATTGGGAGGCTATTCCTTAGTAGAAATCATTCCCATTACCTACTGCATCTATCATTCGGCCGCTTGACAATTCCTTAGCAGAAATCATGCCCGTTGCCGATGGCATCAATCATTTAGACGCTTGGCGCCGCTAAGGGAAGCAATTCCTCAGTACAAGTCATGCCCATTGAAGATAGCATCAAGCATTCAGACGCTTGGCGCTGGAATGGGAAGCAATTCCTTAGTAGAAACCATGCCCATTGCCGATAGCATCAATCATTCGGACGCCAGGAGCCGCAATGGAGATCAATTCCTCAGGAAGAATCATGCCATTGCCGATAGCATCAGTCATTCAGGCGCTTGGCGCCGCAATGGGAAGCTATTTCTTAGCAAAATCATGCCCAATGCCGATTGCTTCAATGATTCAGACGCTTGGCGCCGCAATGGGAACCCATTCCTTAGTAGAAATAATGCCCATTGCCGATAGCATCAATCATTCAAACGCTTGACGCCGCAATGGGAAGCAATTCCTCAGTAGAAATCATGCCCATTGCCGATAGCGTCAATGTTTCAGACGCTTGGCGCCGCAATGGGAAGCAATTCCTCAGTAGAAATCAGGCCCATTCCCGATTGCATCAACCATGCAGGCGCTTGGGGCCGATGGCATCAATCATTCAGACGCTTGCCGCCGCGATGGGAAGCAATTCCTTACAAGAAATCATGCGCATTGCCGATAGCATCAATCATTCAGATGGTATGCGCCGCAATGGGAAGCAATTCCTTAGTAGAAATCATGTTCATTGTCGATGGCATCAATCATTCAGATGCTCTGCGCCGCAGTGGGAAGGAATTCCTTAGTATAAATCATTCTCATTTCCGATCGCATCGATCATTCAGAGGCTTGGCGCCGCCATGGGAAGCAATTCCTTAGTAGAAATCATGCCCATCGCCGATGGCATCAATCTTTCAAACGCTTGCCGCATCATTGGGAAGCAATTTCGGATTAGAAATCATGCCCATTGCTGATGACATCAATCATTCAGACGCTTTGCGCAGCAGTAGGACGCAAGTCCTTTGGAGAAATCATGCGCATTGCCGATAGGGTCAATCATTCAGATGCTTTGCGCCGCAATGGGAAGCAATTCCTTAGTAGCAGTCATGCATATTGCCAAGAGCATACAGCATTCAGGCGCTTTGCGCAGCAATGGGAAGCAATTCTTTAGCAGAAATCATGCGCATTGCCGATAGCATCAATCATTCAGATGCTATGCACCGCAATGGGAAGCAATTTCTTAGTAGAAATCAGGCCCATTGCCGATGGCATCAATCGTTTAGACGCTTGGTGCCGCTACAGGATGGAATTCCTTAGTATAAATCATGCGCATTGCCGATGGCATCGATCATTCAGACGCTTCGCAACGCAATGGGAAGCAATTCGCGTTAGTAGAAATCATGCGCATTGCCGATGGCATCAATCATTCAGATGCTCTGCGCCGCAATGGGAAGCAATTCCTTAATAGAAATCATGTTCATTGTCGATGCCATCAATTATTCAGATGCTTGGCGTCGCTATGGGAAGGAATTCATTAGTAGAAATCATGCCCATTGCCGATGGCTTCGATCATTCAGACGCTTGGCGCCGCAATGGGAAGCAATTCATTAGTAGAAATCACGCCCATTGCTTATTGCATCTGTCATTCAGACGGTTGGCGCCGCAATGGGAAGAAACTCTTTAGTAGAAATCATGCCCATTGCCGATGGCATGAATCATTCAAACGCTTTCCGCATCAATGGGAAGCAATTTCGTAGTAGAAATCATGCCCATTGCCGATGGCATCAATCATTCAGACGCTTGGCGCCGCAATGGAAAGCAATTCCTTAGTAGAAGTCATGGGTATTGCCGATAGCATCAATCATTCAGACGCTTGGCGCCTCAATGGGAAGCAATTCCTTAGTAGAAATCATGCCCATTGCCGATAGCATCAACCATTCAGACGCTGGGCGCCGCAATGGGAAGAAATTTCTGAGCAGAAATCCTGCCCATCGCCGATGGCATCAATCTTTTAAACGCTTGCCGCATCATTGGGAAGCAATTTCGGATTAGAAATCATGCCCATTGCTGATGACATCAATCATTCAGACGCTTTGCGCAGCAGTAGGACGCAAGTCCTTTGGAGAAATCATGCGCATTGCCGATAGGGTCAATCATTCAGATGCTTTGCGCCGCAATGGGAAGCAATTCCTTAGTAGCAGTCATGCATATTGCCAAGAGCATACAGCATTCAGGGGCTTTGCGCAGCAATGGGAAGCATTTCTTTAGCAGAAATCATGCGCATTGCCGATAGCATCAATCATTCAGATGCTATGCACCGCAATGGGAAGCAATTTCTTAGTAGAAATCAGGCCCATTGCCGATGGCATCAATCGTTTAGACGCTTGGTGCCGCTACAGGATGGAATTCCTTAGTATAAATCATGCGCATTGCCGATGGCATCGATCATTCAGACGCTTCGCAACGCAATGGGAAGCAATTCGCGTTAGTAGAAATCATGCGCATTGCCGATGGCATCAATCATTCAGATGCTCTGCGCCGCAATGGGAAGCAATTCCTTAATAGAAATCATGTTCATTGTCGATGCCATCAATAATTCAGATGCTTGGCGTCGCTATGGGAAGGAATTCATTAGTAGAAATCATGCCCATTGCCGATGGCTTCGATCATTCAGACGCTTGGCGCCGCAATGGGAAGCAATTCCTTAGTAGAAATCACGCCCATTGCTTATTGCATCTGTCATTCAGACGGTTGGCGCCGCAATGGGAAGAAACTCTTTAGTAGAAATCATGCCCATTGCCGATGGCATGAATCATTCAAACGATTTCCGCATCAATGGGAAGCAATTTCGTAGTAGAAATCATGCCCATTGCCGATGGCATCAATCATTCAGACGCTTGCCGCCGCAATGGAAAGCAATTCCTTAGTAGAAGTCATGGGTATTGCCGATAGCATCAATCATTCAGACGCTTGGCGCCTCAATGGGAAGCAATTCCTTAGTAGAAATCATGCCCATTGCCGATAGCATCAACCATTCAGACGCTGGGCGCCGCAATGGGAAGAAATTCCTGAGCAGAAATCATGCCCATCGCCGATGGCATCAATCATTCAGACGCTTGGCGCCGCATTGGGAAGCAATTCCTTAGTAGAAATCGTGTTCATTGCCGATAGCATCAATCATTCAAGCGCTTGGCGCCGCAATGGGAAGCAACTCCTCGGTAGAAATCCTGCTCATTGCGGATTGCATCAATCATTCAGACGATTGGCGCCGCAATGGGGATCAATTCCTTAGCAGAAATCCTGCGCTTTGCCGATAGCATCAATCATTCAGACGCTTGGCGCCGCAATGGGATGCAATTCGTTCGTAGAAATCACGCGCTTTGCCGGTAGCATCAATCGTTCAGACGGTTGGCGCCGCAATGGGAAGCAATTCCTTAGTAGAAAGCATGCCCATTAGCGATAGCATCAATTATTCAGGCGCTTGGCGCCGCAATGGGAAGCAATTCGTTAGTAGAAATCAAGCGCATTGTCGATAGCATCAACCATTCAGACACTTGGCGCCGGAATGTCAAGCAATTCCTTAGTAGAAATCATGCCCATTGCCTATTGCATCTATGATTCAGACGCTTGGCGTCGCAATGGGAAGCAATTTCTTAGGAAGAATCATGCCATTGCCGAGAGGATCAATCATTCAGCCGCTGGGCGCCGCAATGGGAAGCAATTCCTTAGCAAAAATTATGCCCATTACCGATGGTATCGACCATCCAGACGCTTAGCGCCGCAATGGGAAGGTATTCCTTTGTACAAATCATGCCCATTGCCTACTGCATCAATTATTCAGGCGTTTGGTGCCTCAGTGGGAAGCAGTTCATTAGTAGAAATCATGCCCATTGCCGATAGCATCAATTATTCAGATGCTTGGCGCCGCAATGGGAAGCAATTCTTTAGGAAGAATCATGACTTTTCCGATGGCATCAATCATTCAGACGCTTGGCGCCGCGATGGGAAGCAATTCCTTAGTAGAAATTATGCCCATTGCCGATAGCATCAACCATTCAGACGCTGGGCGCCGCAATGCGAAGCAATTCCTTAGTAGAAATCATGGCCATTGCCGATGCTATCAATCATTCAGGCCCTTGGCGCCGCAATGGGGAGCAATTCCTTAGCGGAAATCATGCCCATTGCCGATGCAATGAGTCATTCAGACGCTTGGCGCCGCAATGGGAAGCAATTCCTTAGTATAAATCATGCCAATTGCCGATGGCATCAATCATTCAGACGCTTGGCGCCGCAATGGGAAGCTATTCCTTACTAGAAATCATGGGCATTGCCGATGGCGTCAATTATTCAGGCGCTTGGAGCCGCAATGGGAAGCAAGTCCTTAGTAGAATTCATGTCCATTGCCGATAGCATCAGTCATTCAGGCGTTTGGTGCCGCAATGGGAAGCAATTTCTTAGGAACAATCATGGCATTGCCGATTGCATCAATCATTCAGACGCTTGGCGCCGCAATCTGAAGCAATTCCTTAGTAGAAATGATCCCCATTGCCAATCATTCAGACGCTTGGCGCCGCAATGGGAAGCAATTCCTTAGTAGACATCGTGCCCATTGCCAATAGCATCAATCATTCATGCGCTTGGCGCCGCAATGGGAAGCAATTCCTCGGTAGAAATCATGCCGATTGCCGATGAGGTCGACCACTCAGACGCTTGGCGCCGCAATGGGAAGCTATTCCTTGGTAGAAATCCTGCCCAGTGCCTATTGCATCTATCATTCAGACGCTTGGCGCCGCTATGGGAAGCAATTCCTTAGTAGAAGTCATGCCCATTGCCGATGGCAACAATCATTCAGACGCTTAGCGCCGCCAAGGGGAACAATTCCTTAGTAGAAATCAACCCCATTGCCGATAGCATTCAGGCGCTTGGAGCCGGAATGGGGAGCAATTCCTTTGTAGAAATTATGCCCATTGCTGATAGCATCAGCCATTCAGACGCTTGGCGCCACAACGGGAAGCAATTTCTCAGGAAGAATCAGGTCATTGCCGATGGCATCATTCATTCAGACGCTTGGCGCCGCAATGGGAAGCAATTCCTTAGTAGAAATCATGCCCATTGCCGATGACATCAATTACTCAGACGCTTGGCGCCGCAATGGGAAGCTATTTCTTAGTAAAATCATGCCCATTGCCGATTGCATCAATGATTCAGACGCTTGGCGCCGCAATGGGAACCCATTCCTTAGTCGAAATAATGCCCATTGCCGGTAGCATCAATCATTCAAACGCTTGGCGCCGAAATGGGAAGCAATTCCTTCGTAGAAATCATGCCCACTGCCGATACGGTCAATCATTCAGACGCTTGGCGCCGCAATAGGAAGCAATTCCTTAGTACAAATCTTGCCCATTCAGACCCTTGCCGCCGCAATGGGAAGCAATTCCCCAGGATGAATCATGCCATTGCCGATGGCATCAATCATTCAGACGCTTGGCGCCGCGATGGGAAGCAATTCCTTAGTAGAAATCATGCCCATTGCCGATAGCATCAACCATTCAGACGCTGGGCGCCGCAATGGGAAGAAATTCCTGAGCAGAAATCGTGCCCATCGCCGATGGCATCAATCATTCAGGCGCTTGGCGCCGCAATGGGAAGCAATTCTTTAGTAGAAATCGTGCTGATTGCCGATAGCATCAAGCATTCAAGCGCTTGGCGCCGCAATGGGAAGCAATTCCTCGGTAGAAATCCTGCCCATTGCGGATTGCATCAATCATTCAGACGATTGGCGCCGCAATGGGGATCAATTCCTTAGTAGAAATCCTGCGCTTTGCCGATAGCATCAATCATTCAGACGCTTGGCGCCGCAATGGGTTGCAATTCGTTTGTAGAAATCACGCGCTTTGCCGATAGCAGCAATCGTTCAGACGGTTGGCGCCGCAATGGGAAGCAATTCCTTAGTAGAAATCATGCCCATTAGCGATAGCATCAATTATTCAGGCGCTTGGCGCCGCAATGGGAAGCAATTCGTTAGTAGAAAACAAGCGCATTGTCGATAGCATCAACCATTCAGACGCTTGGCGCCGGAATGTCAAGCAATTCCTTAGTAGAAATCATGCCCATTGCCAATTGCATCTATCATTCAGACGCTTGGCGTCGCATTCGGAAGCAATTTCTTAGGAAGAATCATGCCATTGCCCAGAGCATCAATCATTGAGCCGCTGGGCGCCGCAATGGGAAGCAATTCCTTAGTAGAAATTATGCCCATTACCGATGGTATCGACCATTCAGACGCTTGGCGCCGCAATGGGAAGGTATTCCTTTGTATAAATCATGCCCATTGCCTTTTGCATCAATCATTCAGGCGTCTGGCGCCTCAATGGGTAGCAGTTCCTTAGTAGAAATCATGCCCATTGCCGATAGCATCAATTATTCAGATGCATGGCGCCGCAATGGGAAGCAATTACTTATGAAGAATCATGCCCATTGTCGATGGCATCAATCATTCAGACGCTTGGCGCCGCTATGGGATGGTATTCCTTAGTAGAAATCATGCCCATTTCCGATGGCATCAATCATTCAGTCGCCTGGCGCCGCAATGGGAAGCTATTCCTTAGTAAAATCATGCCCATTGCCGATTGCATCAATGATTCTGGCGCTTGGCGCTGCAATGGGAAGCCATTCCTTTGTAGAAATAATACCCATTGCTGATACCATCAACCATTCAGACGCTTGACGCCTCAATGGGAAGCAATTCCTTAGTAGAAATCATGGCCATTGCCGATGACATCGGCCATTCAGACGATTGGCGCCGCAATGGGAAGCAATTCCTAACTAGAAATCATGCGCATTGCCGATGGCATGAATCGTTCAGGCGCTTGGCGCTGCAATGGGCAGCTATTCCTAAGTAGAAACCATGCCCATTGCCTATTGCGTCCATCATTCAGACGCTTGGCGCCGCAATGGGAAGCAATTCCTGAGTTGAAATCATTCCTATTGCCGGTAGCATCAATCATTCAAACGCTTGGCGCCGAAATGGGAAGCAATTCCTTCGTAGAAATCATGCCCACTGCGGATAGGGTCAATCATTCAGACGCTTGGCGCCGCAATGGGAAGCAATTCCTCAGTAGAAATCATGCCTATTGCCTATTGCATCAGTCATTCAGACGCTTGGCGCCGCGATGGGAAGCAATTCCTTAGTAGAAATCATGCCCATTGCCGATAGCATCAATCATTCAGACGCTTTGCGCCGCAATGGGAAGCATTTCCATAGCAAAAATCATGCGCATTGTCGATAGCATCAATCATTCAGGCGCTTGGCTCCGCAATGTCAAGAAATCCCTTACTAGAAATCATGCGCACGGCCGATAGCATCAACCATTTAGACGCTTGGCGCCGCAATGGCAATCAATTCCTTGGTAGAAATCATGCCCATTGCCGATGGTATCGACCATTCAGACGCTTGGCGCCGCAATGGGAAGCTTTTCCTTAGTAGAAATCATGCCCATTCCCTATTGCATCTATCATTCAGACGCTTGGCGCGGCAATGGGAAGCAATTCCTTAGTAGAAATCATGCCCATTCAGACCCTGGCCGCCGCAATGGGAAGCAATTCCTCAGGAAGAATCGTGCCATTGCCGATGGCATCAATCATCATTCAGACGCTTGGCGCCGCAATGGGAAACAATTTCTTAGGAACAGTCATGGCATTGCCGATTGCATCAATCATTCAGACGCTTGGCGCCGCAATCTGAAGCAATTCCTTAGTAGAAATGATCCCCATTGCCAATCATTCAGACGCTTGGCGCCGCAATGGGAAGCAATTCTTTGTAGAAATCATGCCCATTGCCGATTGCATCAATCATTCAGACACTTGGCGCCGCAATGGGAAGCAATTCCTTAGTAGAAATCGTGCTCATTGCCGATAGCATCAATCATTCAAGCGCTTGGCGCCGCAATGGAAAGCAATTGCTTAGTAGAAGTCATGCCCATTGCCGATTGCATCAGTCATTCAGACGCTTGGCGCCGCAATGGGAAGCAGTTCCATAGTAAAAATCATGGGCAATGCTGATAGCATCAAGCATTCAGACGCTTGGCTCCGCAATGTCAAGAAATTTCTTAGTAGAAATCATGCCCATTGCCAATAGCATGAATCTTTCAGGCGCTTGGTGCAGCAATGGGAAGCAATCCCTTACTAGACAACATGCGCATGGCCGATAGCATCAACCATTCAGACGCTTGGCGCCGCCAAGGCAATCAATTGCTAAGTAGAAATCATCCCCGTTGCCGATGATATCGACCATTCAGACGCTTGGCGCCGCAATGGGAAGCTACTCCTTAGTAGAAATCATGCCCATTGCCTATTGCATCTATCATTCAGACGCTTGGCGTGGCAATGGGAAGCAATTCCTTAGTTGAAATCATGCCCATTGCCGATCGCGTCAATGATTCAGACGCTTGGCGCCGCAATGGGAAGCAATTCCTTAGCAGAAATCATGCCCACTGCCGATTGCATCAATCATTCAGGCGTTTGTCGCCGCAATGGGAAGCAATTCATTCGTTCAAATCATACCCATTCCCGATAGCATCAACCATTCGAACGCTTTGCGCTGCAATGGGAAGCAATTCTTTAGGAAGAATCATGACTTTACCGATGGCATCAATCATTCAGATGCTTGGCGCCGCAATGGAAAGCAATTCCTTTGTAGAAATCATGCGCATTGCCGATAGAGCCATCATTCAGACGCTTGGCTCCGCAATGGGAAGCAATTCCTTAGTAGAAATCATGCCCATTGCCGATAGCATCAATCATTCAGGCGCATGGCGCAGCAATGGGAAGCATTCCCTTAGTAGAAATCATGCGTATTGCCGATCGCATCAACCATTCAGACGCTTGGCGCCGCAATGGCAAATAATTCCTTAGTAGAAATCATGCCCAATGCCGATGGTATTCACCATTCAGACGCATGGCGCCGCAATGGGAAGCTATTCCTTACTAGAAATCATGGGCATTGCCGATGGCGTCAATTATTCAGGCGCTTGGAGCCGCAATGGGAAGCAAGTCCTTAGCAGAATTTATGTCCATTGCCGATAGCATCAATCATTCAGGCGTTTGGTGCCGCAATGGGAAGCAATTTCGTAGGAACAATCATGGCATTGCCGATTGCATCAATCATTCAGACGCTTGGCGCAGCAATCTGAAGCAATTCCTTTGTAGAAATGATCCCCATTGCCAATCATTCAGACGCTTGGCGCCGCAATGGGAAGCAATATTCTTTGTAGAAATCATGCCCATTGCCGATTGCATCAATCATTCAGACGTTTGGCGCCGCAATGGGAAGCAATTCCTTAGTAGACATCGAACCCATTGCCAATAGCATCAAGCATTCAAGCGCTTGGCGCCGCAATGGGAAGCAATTCCTCAGTAGAAATCATGCCGATTGCCGATGACATCGACCACTCAGACGCTTGGCGCCGCAATGGGAAGCTATTCCTTAGTAGAAATCCTGCCCATTGCCTATTGCATCTATCATTCAGACGCTTGGCGCCGCTATGGGAAGCAATTCCTTAGTAGAAGTCATGTCCATTGCCGATGGCATCAATCATTCAGACGCTTAGCGCCGCAAAGGGAAACAATTCCTTAGTAGAAATCAACCCCATTGCCGATAGCATCAATCATTCAGACGCTTGGAGCCGGAATGGGGAGCAATTCCTTAGTAGAAATCATGCCCATTGCTGATAGCATCAACCATTCAGACGCTTGGCGCCGCAAAGGGAAGCAATTCCTCAGTAGAAATCATGCCCAGTGCCGATGACATCAATCATTCAGACGCTTGGCGCCGCAATGGGAAGCTATTTCTTAGTAAAATCATGCCCATTGCCGATGCATCAATGATTCAGACGCTTGGCGCCGCAGTGGGAATCCATTCCTTAGTAGAAATAATGCCCATTGCCGGTAGCATCAATCATTCAAACGCTTGGCGCCGAAATGGGAAGCAATTCCTTCGTAGAAATCATGCCCACTGCCGATAGGGTCAATCATTCAGACGCTTGGCGCCGCAATGGGAAGCAATTCCTCAGTAGAAATCATGCCTATTGCCTATTGCATCAGTCATTCAGACGCTTGGCGCCGCGATGGGAAGCAATTCCTTTGTAGAAATCATGCCCATTGCCGATAGCATCAATCATTCAGACGCTTTGCGCCGCAATGGGAAGCATTTCCATAGTAAAAATCATGCGCATTGTCGACAGCATCAATCATTCAGGCGCTTGGCTCCGCAATGTCAAGAAATCCCTTACTAGAAATCATGCGCACGGCCGATAGCATCAACCATTTAGACGCTTGGCGCCGCAATGGCTAGCAATTCCTTAGTAGAAATCATGCCCATTGCTGATGGTATCGACCATTCAGACGCTTGGCGCCGCAATGGGAAGCTCTTCCTTAGTAGAAATCATGCCCATTCCCTATTGCATCTATCATTCAGACGCTTGGCGCGGCAATGGGAAGCAATTCCTTAGTAGAAATCATGCCCATTCAGACCCTGGCCGCCGCAATGGGAAGCAATTCCTCAGGAAGAATCATGCCATTGCCGATGGCATCAATCATCATTCAGACGCTTGGCGCCGCAATGGGAAGCAATTCCTTAGTAGAAATCATGCCCATTGCCGATAGCATCTACCATTCAGACGCAGGGCGCCGCAAAGGGAAGCAATTCCTGAGCAGAAATCATGCCCATCGCCGATGGCATAAATCATTCGGACGCTTGGCTCCGCAATGGGAAGCAATTCGTTAGTAGAAATCGTGCTCATTGCCGATAGCATCAATCATTCAAGCGCTTAGCGCCGCAATGGGAAGCTATTCCTTAGTAGAAATCCTGCCCATTGCCTATTGCATCTATCATTCAGACGCTTGGCGCCGCTATGGGAAGCAATTCCTTAGTAGAAGTCATGTCCATTGCCGATGGCATCAATCATTCAGACGCTTAGCGCCGCAATGGGAAGCAATTCGTTAGTAGAAATCACGCGCTTTGCCGATAGCATCACTCGTTCAGACGCTTGGCGCCGCAATGGGAAGCAATTCCTTAGTAGAAATCATGCCCATTAGCGATAGCATCAATCATTCAGGCGCTTGGCGCCGCAATGGGACGCAATTCGTTAGTAGAAATCAAGCGCATTGTCCATAGCATCAACCATTCAGACGCTTGGCGCCGGCATGTCAAGCAATTCCTTAGTAGAAATCATGCCCATTGCCTATTGCATCTATCATTCAGACGCTTGGCGTCGCAATGGGAAGCAATTTCTTAGGAAGAATCATGCCATTGCCCAGAGCATCAATCATTCAGCCGCTGGGCGCCGCAATGGGAAACAATTCCTTAGTAGAAATTATGCCCATTACCGTTGGTATCGACCATTCAGACGCTTGGCGCCGCAATGGGAAGGTATTCCTTTGTACAAATCATGCCCATTGTCTATTGCATCAATCATTCAGGCGTTTGGTGCCTCAGTGGGAAGCAGTTCCTTAGTAGAAATCATGCCCATTGCCGATAGCATCAATTATTCAGATGCTTGGCGCCGGAATGGGAAGCAATTCTTTATGAAGAATCATGCCATTTCCGATGGCATCAATCATTCAGACGCTTGGCGCCGCAATGGGAAGCAATTCCTTAGTAGAAATTATGCCCATTGCCGATAGCATCAATCATTCAGACGCTGGGCGCCGCAATGCGAAGCAATTCCTTAGGAGAAATCATGGCCATTGCCGATGCTATCAATCATTCAGGCCCTTGGCGCCGCAATGGGAAGCAATTCCTTAGCAGAAATCATGCCCATTGCCGATGCCATGAGTCATTCAGACGCTTGGCGCCGCAATGGGAAGCAATTCCTTAGTAGAAATCATGCCAATTGCCGATTCTATCAATCATTCAGACGCTTGGCGCTGCAATGGGAAGCCATTCCTTAGTAGAAATCATGCACATTGCCGATGGCATCAATCATTCAGACGCTTGGCGCCGCAATGGGAAGCTATTCCTTACTAGAAATCATGGGCATTGCCGATGGCGTCAATTATTCAGGCGCTTGGAGCCGCAATGGGAAGCAAGTCCTTAGTAGAATTCATGTCCATTGCCGATAGCATCGATCATTCAGGCGTTTGGTGCCGCAATGCGAAGCAGTTTCTAAGGAACTATCAGGGCATTGCCGATTGCATCAATCATTCAGACGCTTGGCCCCGCAATCTGAAGCAATTCCTTAGTAGAAATGATCCCCATTGCCAATCATTCAGACGCTTGGCGCCGCAATGGGAAGCAATTCCTCAGACATCGTGCCCATTGCCAATAGCATCAATCATTCAAGCGCTTCGCGCCGCAATGCGAAGCAATTCCTCAGTAGAAATCACGCCGATTGCTGATGACATCGACCACTCAGACGCTTGGCGCCGCAATGGGAAGCTATTCCTTAGTAGAAATCCTCCCCATTGCCTATTGCATCTATCATTCAGACGCTTGGCGCCGCTATGGGAAGCAATTCCTTAGTAGATGTCATGCCCCTTGCCGATGGCATCAATCATTCAGACGCTTAGCGCCGCAAAGGGAAACAATTCCTTAGTAGAAATCAACCCCATTGCCGATACCATCAATCATTCAGGCGCTTGGAGCCGGAATGGGGAGCAATTCCTTAGTCGAAATCATGCCCATTGCTGATAGCATCAACCATTCAGACGCTTGGCGCCGCAATGGGAAGCAATTTCTTAGGAAGAATCAAGTCATTGCCGATGGCATCAATCATTCAGACGCTTGGCGCCGCAATGGGAAGCAATTCCTTAGTAGAAATCATGTCCATTGCCGATAGCATCAATCATTCAGACGCTTTGCGCCGCAATGGGAAGCATTTCCATAGTAAAAATCATGCGCATTGTCGACAGCATCAATCATTCAGGCGCTTGGCTCCGCAATGTCAAGAAATCCCTTACTAGAAATCATTCGCACGGCCGATAGCATCAACCATTTAGACGCTTGGCGCCGCAATGGCTAGCAATTCCTTAGTAGAAATCATGCCCATTGCCGATGGTATCGACCATTCAGACGCTTGGCGCCGCAATAGGAAGCTCTTCCTTAGTGGAAATCATGCCCATTCCCTATTGCATCTATCATTCAGACGCTTGGCGCGGCAATGGGAAGCAATTCCTTAGTAGAAATCATGCCCATTCAGACCCTGGCCGCTGCAATGGGAAGCAATTCCTCAGGAAGAATCATGCCATTGCCGATGGCATCAATCATCATTCAGACGCTTGGCGCCGCAATGGGAAGCAATTCCTTAGTAGAAATCATGCCCATTACCGATGGTATCGACCATTCAGACGCTTGGCGCCGCAATGGGAAGGTATTCCTTTGTACAAATCATGCCCATTGTCTATTGCATCAATCATTCAGGCGTTTGGTGCCTCAGTGGGAAGCAGTTCCTTAGTAGAAATCATGCCCATTGCCGATAGCATCAATTATTCAGATGCTTGGCGCCGGAATGGGAAGCAATTCTTTATGAAGAATCATGCCATTTCCGATGGCATCAATCATTCAGACGCTTGGCGCCGCAATGGGAAGCAATTCCTTAGTAGAAATTATGCCCATTGCCGATAGCATCAATCATTCAGACGCTGGGCGCCGCAATGCGAAGCAATTCCTTAGGAGAAATCATGGCCATTGCCGATGCTATCAATCATTCAGGCCCTTGGCGCCGCAATGGGAAGCAATTCCTTAGCAGAAATCATGCCCATTGCCGATGCCATGAGTCATTCAGACGCTTGGCGCCGCAACGGGAAGCAATTCCTTAGTAGAAATCATGCCAATTGCCGATTCTATCAATCATTCAGACGCTTGGCGCTGCAATGGGAAGCCATTCCTTAGTAGAAATCATGCACATTGCCGATGGCATCAATCATTCAGACGCTTGGCGCCGCAATGGGAAGCTATTCCTTACTAGAAATCATGGGCATTGCCGATGGCGTCAGTTATTCAGGCGCTTGGAGCCGCAATGGGAAGCAAGTCCTTAGTAGAATTCAGGTCCATTGTCGATAGCATCGATCATTCAGGCGTTTGGTGCCGCAATGCGAAGCAATTTCTAAGGAACTATCAGGGCATTGCCGATAGCATCAATCATTCAGACGCTTGGCCCCGCAATCTGAAGCAATTCCTTAGTAGAAATGATCCCCATTGCCAATCATTCAGACGCTTGGCGCCGCAATGGGAAGCAATTCCTCAGACATCGTGCCCATTGCCAATAGCATCAATCATTCAAGCGCTTCGCGCCTCAATGGGAAGCAATTCCTCAGTAGAAATCACGCCGATTGCTGATGACATCGACCACTCAGACGCTTGGCGCCGCAATGGGAAGCTATTCTTTAGTAGAAATCCTGCCCATTGCCGATTGCATCTATCATTCAGACGCTTGGCGCCGCTATGGGAAGCAATTCCTTAGTAGAAGTCATGCCCCTTGCCGATGGCATCAATCATTCAGACGCTTAGCGCCGCAAAGGGAAACAATTCCTTAGTAGAAATCAACCCCATTGCCGATAGGATCAATCATTCAGGCGCTTGGAGCCGGAATGGGGAGCAATTCCTTAGTCGAAATCATGCCCATTGCTGATAGCATCAACCATTCAGACGCTTGGCGCCGCAATGGGAAGCAATTTCTTAGGAAGAATCAAGTCATTGCCGATGGCATCAATCATTCAGACGCTTGGCGCCGCAATGGGAAGCAATTCCTTGGTAGAAATCATGCCCATTGCCGATGACATCAATCATTCAGACGCTTGGCGCCGCAATGGGAAGCCATTTCTTTGTAAAACCATGCCCATTGCCGATTGCATCAATGATTCAGACGCTTGGCGCCGCAGTGGGAACCCATTCCTTAGTAGAAATAATGTCCATTGCCCGTTGCATCAATCATTCAAACGCTTGGCGCCGGAATGGGAAACAATTCCTTCGTAGAAATCATGCCCACTGCCGATAGGGTCAGTCATTAAGACGCTTGGCGCCGCATTGGGAAGCAATTCCTCAGTAGAAATCATGCCTATTGCCTATTGCATCACTCATTCAGACGCTTGGCGCCGCGATGGGAAGCAATTCCTTAGTAGAAATTATGCCCATTGCCGATAGCATCAATCATTCAGACGCTTTGCGCCGCAATGGGAAGCATTTCCATAGCAAAAATCATGCGCATTGTCGATAGCATCAATCATTCAGACGCTTCGCTCCTCAATGTCAAGAAATCCCTTACTAGAAATCATGCGCACGGCCGATAGCACCAACCATTTAGACTCTTGGCGCCGCAATGGCAAGTAATTTCTTAGAAGGAATCATACCCATTGCCGATGGTATCGACCATTCAGACGCTTGGCGCCGCAATGGGAAGCTTTTCCTTAGTAGAAATCATGCCCATTCCGTATTGCATCTATCATTCAGACGCTTGGCGCGGCAATGGGAAGCAATTCCTTAGTAGAAATCATGCCCATTCAGACCCTGGCCGCCGCAATGGGAAGCAATTCCTCAGGAAGAATCATGCCATTGCCGATGACATCAATCATCATTCAGACGCTTGGCGCCGCAATGGGAAGCATTTCCATAGTAAAAATCATGCGCATTGTCGACAGCATCAATCATTCAGGCGCTCGGCTCCGCAATGTCAAGAAATCCCTTACTAGAAATCATGCGCACGGCCGATAGCATCAACCATTTAGACGCTTGGCGCCGCAATGGCTAGCAATTCCTTAGTAGAAATCATGCCCATTGCCGATGGTATCGACCATTCAGACGCTTGGCGCCGCAATGGGAAGCTCTTCCTTAGAAGAAATCATGCCCATTCCCTATTGCATCTATCATTCAGACGCTGGGCGCGGCAATGGGAAGCAATTTCTTAGTAGAAATCATGCCCATTCAGACCCTGGCCGCCGCAATGGGAAGCAATTCCTCAGGAAGAATCATGCCCTTGCCGATGGCATCAATCATCATTCAGACGCTTGGCGCCGCAATGGGAAGCAATTCCTTAGTAGAAACCATGCCCATTGCCGATAGCATCTACCATTCAGACGCAGGGCGCCGCAAAGGGAAGCAATTCCTGAGCAGAAATCATGCCCATCGCCGATGGCATAAATCATTCGGACGCTTGGCTCCGCAATGGGAAGCAATTCCTTAGTAGAAATCGTGCTCATTGCCGATAGCATCAATCATTCAAGCGCTTGGCGCCGCAATGGGAAGCAATTCCTCGGTAAAAATCCTGCCGATTGCGGATTGCATCAATCATTCAGACGATTGGCGCCGCAATGGGGAGCAATTCCTTAGTAGAAATCCTGCGCTTTGCCGATAGCAATCATTCAGACGCTTGGCGCCGCAATGGGAAGCAATTCGTTAGTAGAAATCACGCGCTTTGCCGATAGCATCACTCGTTCAGACGCTTGGCGCCGCAATGGGAAGCAATTCCTTAGTAGAAATCATGCCCATTAGCGATAGCATCAATCATTCAGGCGCTTGGCGCCGCAATGGGACGCAATTCGTTAGTAGAAATCAAGCGCATTGTCCTTAGCATCAACCATTCAGACGACTGGCGCTAGTAGAAATCATGCCAATTGCCGATTCTACCAATCATTCAGACGCTTGGCGCTGCAATGGGAAGCCATTCCTTAGTAGAAATCATGCACATTGCCGATGGCATCAATCATTCAGACGCTTGGCGCCGCAATGGGAAGCTATTCCTTACTAGAAATCATGGGCATTGCCGATGGCGTCAATTATTCAGGCGCTTGGAGCCGCAATGGGAAGCAATTCCTCAGACATCGTGCCCATTGCCAATAGCATCAATCATTCAAGCGCTACGCGCCGCAATGGGAAGCAATTCCTCGGTAGAAATCACGCCGATTGCTGATGACATCGACCACTCAGACGCTTGGCGCCGCAATGGGAAGCTATTCCTTAGTAGAAATCCTGCCCATTGCCTATTGCATCTATCATTCAGACGCTTGGCGCCGCTATGGGAAGCAATTCCTTTGTAGAAGTCATGCCCCTTGCCGATGGCATCAATCATTCAGACGCTTAGCGCCGCAAAGGGAAACAATTCCTTAGTAGAAATCAACCCCATTGCCGATAGCATCAATCATTCAGGCGCTTGGAGCCGGAATGGGGAGCAATTCCTTAGTCGAAATCATGCCCATTGCTGATAGCATCAACCATTCAGACGCTTGGCGCCGCAATGGGAAGCAATTTCTTAGGAAGAATCAAGTCATTGCCGATGGCATCAATCATTCAGACGCTTGGCGCCGCAATGGGAAGCAATTCCTTGGTAGAAATCATGCCCATTGCCGATGACATCAATCATTCAGACGCTTGGCGCCGCAATGGGAAGCTATTTCTTTGTAAAACCATGCCCATTGGCGATTGCATCAATGATTCAGACGCTTGGCGCCGCAGTGGGAACCCATTCCTTAGTAGAAATAATGTCCATTGCCCGTTGCATCAATCATTCAAACGCTTGGCGCCGGAATGGGAAGCAATTCCTTCGTAGAAATCATGCCCACTGCCGATAGGGTAAGTCATTCAGACGCTTGGCGCCGCATTGGGAAGCAATTCCTCAGTAGAAATCATGCCTATTGCCTATTGCATCACTCATTCAGACGCTTGGCGCCGCGATGGGAAGCAATTCCTTAGTAGAAATTGTGCCCATTACCGTTACCATCAATCATTCAGACGCTTTGCGCCGCAATGGGAAGCATTTCCATAGCAAAAATCATGCGCATTGTCGATAGCATCAATCATTCAGACGCTTCGCTCCGCAATGTCAAGAAATCCCTTACTAGAAATCATGCGCACGGCCGATAGCATCAACCATTTAGACGCTTGGCGCCGCAATGGCTAGCAATTCCTTAGTAGAAATCATGCCCATTGCCGATGGTATCGACCATTCAGACGCTTGGCGCCGCAATGGGAAGCTCTTCCTTAGTAGAAATCATGCCCATTCCCTATTGCATCTATCATTCAGACGCTTGGCGCGGCAATGGGAAGCAATTCCTTAGTAGAAATCATGCCCATTCAGACCCTGGCCGCCGCAATGGGAAGCAATTCCTCAGGAAGAATCATGCCCTTGCCGACGGCATCAATCATCATTCAGACGCTTGGCGCCGCAATGGGAAGCAATTCCTTAGTAGAAATCATGCCCATTGCCGATAGCATCTACCATTCAGACGCAGGGCGCCGCAAAGGGAAGCAATTCCTGAGCAGAAATCATGCCCATCGCCGATGGCATAAATCATTCGGACGCTTGGCTCCACAATGGGAAGCACTTCCTTAGTAGAAATCGTGCTCATTGCCGATAGCATCAATCATTCAAGCGCTTGGCGCCGCAATGGGAAGCAATTCCTCGGTAGAAATCCTGCCGATTGCGGATTGCATCAATCATTCAGACGATTGGCGCCGCAATGGGGAGCAATTCCTTAGTAGAAATCCTGCGCTTTGCCTATAGCAATCATTCAGACGCTTGGCGCCGCAATGGGAAGCAATTCGTTAGTAGAAATCACGCGCTTTGCCGATAGCATCACTCGTTCAGACGCTTGGCGCCGCAATGGGAGGCAATTCCTTAGTAGAAATCATGCCCATTAGCGATAGCATCAATCATTCAGGCGCTTGGCGCCGCAATGGGACGCAATTCGTTAGTAGAAATCAAGCGCATTGTCCATAGCATCAACCATTCAGACGCTTGGCGCCGGTATGTCAAGCAATTCCTTAGTAGAAATCATGCCCATTGCCTATTGCATCTATCATTCAGACGCTTGGCGTCGCAATGGCAAGCAATTTCTTAGGAAGAATCATGCCATTGCCCAGAGCATCAATCATTCAGCCGCTGGGCGCCGCAATGGGAAACAATTCCTTAGTAGAAATTATGCCCATTACCGATGGTATCGACCATTCAGACGCTTGGCGCCGCAATGGGAAGGTATTCCTTTGTACAAATCATGCCCATTGTCTATTGCATCAATCATTCAGGCGTTTGGTGCTCAGTGGGAAGCAGTTCCTTAGTAGAAATCATGCCCATTGCCGATGGCATCAATTATTCAGATGCTTGGCGCCGGAATGGGAAGCAATTCTTTATGGAGAATCATGCCATTTCCGATGGCATCAATCATTCAGACGCTTGGCGCCGCAATGGGAAGCAATTCCTTAGTAGAAATTATGCCCATTGCCGATAGCATCAATCATTCAGACGCTGGGCGCCGCAATGCGAAGCAATTCCTTAGGAGAAATCATGGCCATTGCCGATGCTATCAATCATTCAGGCCCTTGGCGCCGCAATGGGAAGCAATTCCTTAGCAGAAATCATGCCCATTGCCGATGCCATGAGTCATTCAGACGCTTGGCGCCGAAATGGGAAGCAATTCCTTAGTAGAAATCATGCACATTGCCGATGGTATCAATCATTCAGACGCTTGGCGCCGCAATGGGAAGCTATTCCTTACTAGAAATCATGGGCATTGCCGATGGCGTCAATTATTCAGGCGCTTGGAGCCGCAATGGGAAGCAAGTCCTTAGTAGAATTCATGTCCATTGCCGATAGCATCGATCATTCAGGCGTTTAGTGCCGCAATGCGAAGCAATTTCTAAGGAACTATCAGGGCATTGCCGATTGCATCAACCATTCAGACGCTTGGCCCCGCAATCTGAAGCAATTCCTTAGTAGAAATGATCCCCATTGCCAATCATTCAGACGCTTGGCGCCGCAATGGGAAGCAATTCCTCAGACATCGTGCCCATTGCCAATAGCATCAATCATTCAAGCGCTTCGCGCCGCAATGGGAAGCAATTCCTCAGTAGAAATCACGCCGATTGCTGATGACATCTACCACTCAGACGATTGGCGCCGCAATGGGAAGCTATTCCTTAGTAGAAATCCTGCCCATTGCCTATTGCATCTATCATTCAGACGCTTGGCGCCGCTATGGGAAGCAATTCCTTAGTAGAAGTCATGCCCCTTGCCGATGGCATCAATCATTCAGACGCTTAGCGCCGCAAAGGGAAACAATTCCTTAGTAGAAATCAATCCCATTGCCGATAGCATCAATCATTCAGGCGCTTGGAGCCGGAATGGGGAGCAATTCCTTAGTCGAAATCATGCCCATTGCTGATAGCATCAACCATTCAGACGCTTGGCGCCGCAATGGGAAGCAATTTCTTAGGAAGAATCAAGTCATTGCCGATGGCATCAATCATTCAGACGCTTGGCGCCGCAATGGGAAGCAATTCCTTGGTAGAAATCATGCCCATTGCCGATGACATCAATCATTCAGACGCTTGGCGCCGCAATGGGAAGCTATTTCTTTGTAAAACCATGCCCATTGCCGATTGCATCAATGATTCAGACGCCTGGCGCCGCAGTGGGAACCCATTCCTTAGTAGAAATAATGCCCATTGCCCGTAGCATCAATCATTCAAACGCTTGGCGCCGGAATGGGAAGCAATTCCTTCGTAGAAATCATGCCCACTGCCGATAGGGTCAGTCATTCAGACGCTTGGCGCCGCATTGGGAAGCAATTCCTCAGTAGGAATCACGCCTATTGCCTATTGCATCAGTCATTCAGACGCTTGGCGCCGCGATGGGAAGCAATTCCTTAGTAGAAATTATGCCCATTGCCGATAGCATCAATCATTCAGACGCTTTGCGCCGCAATGGGAAGCATTTCCATAGCAAAAATCATGCGCATTGTCGATAGCATCAATCATTCAGACGCTTCGCTCCTCAATGTCAAGAAATCCCTTACTAGAAATCATGCGCACGGCCGATAGCACCAACCATTTAGACGCTTGGCGCCGCAATGGCAAGTAATTCCTTAGAAGAAATCATACCCATTGCCGATGGTATCGACCATTCAGACGCTTGGCGCCGCAATGGGAAGCTTTTCCTTAGTAGAAATCATGCCCATTCCGTATTGCATCTATCATTCAGACGCTTGGCGCGGCAATGGGAAGCAATTCCTTAGTAGAAATCATGCCCATTCAGACCCTGGCCGCCGCAATGGGAAGCAATTCCTCAGGAAGAATCATGCCATTGCCGATGACATCAATCATCATTCAGACGCTTGGCGCCGCAATGGGAAGCAATTCCCTAGTAGAAATCATGCCCATTGCCGATAGCATCAACCATTCACACGCTGGGCGCCGCAAAGGGATGCAATTCCTGAGCAGAAATCATGCCCATCGCCGATGGCATCAATCATTCAGACGCTTGGCGCCGCAATGGGAAGCAATTCCATAGTAAAATCGTGCTCATTGCCGATAGCATCTATCATTCAAGCGCTTGGCGCCGCAATGGGAAGCAATTTCTCGGTAGAAATCCTGCCCATTGCGGATTGCATCAATCATTCAGACGATTAGCGCCGCAATGGGGAGCAATTCCTTAGTAGAAATCCTTCGCTTTGCCGATAGCAATCATTCAGACGCTTGGCGCCGCAATGGGAAGCAATTCGTTAGTAGAATTCACCCGCTTTGCCGATAGCATCTATCGTTCAGACGCTTGGCGCCGCAATGGGAACCAATTCCTTAGTAGAAATCATGCCCATTAGCGATAGCATCAATCATTCAGGCGCTTGGCGTCGCAATGGGAAGCAATTCGTTAGTTGAAATCAAGCGCATTGTCGATAGCATCAACCATTCAGACACTTGGCGCCGGAATGTCAAGCAATTCCCTAGTAGAAATCATGCCCATTGCCTATTGCATCTATCATTCAGACGCTTGGCGTCGCAATGGGAAGCAATTTCTTAGGAAGAATCATGCCATTGCCGAGAGGATCAATCATTCAGCCGCTGGGCGCCGCAGTGGGAAGCAATTCCTTAGTAGAAATTATGCCCATTACCTATGGTATCGACAATTCAGACGCTTAGCGCCGCAATGGGAAGGTATTCCTTTGTACAAATCATGCCCATTGCCTATTGCATCAGTTATTCAGGCGTTTGGTGCCTCAGTGGGAAGCAGTTCCTTAGTAGAAATCATGCCCATTGCCGATAGCATCAATTATTCAGATGCTTGGCGCCGGAATGGGAAGCAATTCTTTATGAAGAATCATGCCATTTCCGATGGCATCAATCATTCAGACGCTTGGCGCCGCAATGGGAAGCAATTCCTTAGTAGAAATTATGCCCATTGCCGATAGCATCAATCATTCAGACGCTGGGCGCCGCAATGCGAAGCAATTCCTTAGGAGAAATCATGGCCATTGCCGATGCTATCAATCATTCAGGCCCTTGGCGCCGCAATGGGAAGCAATTCCTTAGCAGAAATTATGCCCATTGCCGATGCCATGAGTCATTCAGACGCTTGGCGCCGCAATGGGAAGCAATTCCTTAGTAGAAATCATGCCAATTGCCGATTCTATCAATCATTCAGACGCTTGGCGCTGCAATGGGAAGCCATTCCTTAGTAGAAATCATGCACATTGCCGATGGCATCAATCATTCAGACGCTTGGTGCCGCAATGGGAAGCTATTCCTTACTAGAAATCATGGGCATTGCCGATGGCGTCAATTATTCAGGCGCTTGGAGCCGCAATGGGAAGCAAGTCCTTAGTAGAATTCATGTCCATTGCCGATAGCATCGATCATTCAGGCGTTTAGTGCCGCAATGCGAAGCAATTTCTAAGGAACTATCAGGGCATTGCCGATTGCATCAATCATTCAAACGCTTGGCCCCGCAATCTCAAGCAATTCCTTAGTAGAAATGATCCCCATTGCCAATCATTCAGACGCTTGGCGCCGCAATGGGAAGCAATTCCTCAGACATCGTGCCCATTGCCAATAGCATCAATCATTCAAGCGCTTCGCGCCGCAATGGGAAGCAATTCCTCAGTAGAAATCACGCCGATTGCTGATGACATCGACCACTCAGACGCTTGGCGCCGCAATGGGAAGCTATTCCTTAGTAGAAATCCTGCCCATTGCCTATTGCATCTATCATTCAGACGCTTGGCGCCGCTATGGGAAGCAATTCCTTAGTAGAAGTCATGCCCCTTGCCGATGGCATCAATCATTCAGACGCTTAGCGCCGCAAAGGGAAACAATTCCTTAGTAGAAATCAACCCCATTGCCGATAGCATCAATCATTCAGGCGCTTGGAGCCGGAATGGGGAGCAATTCCTTAGTCGAAATCATGCCCATTGCTGATAGCATCAACCATTCAGACGCTGGGCGCCGCAATGCGAAGCAATTCCTACAAGAAATCATGGCCATTGCCGATGCTATCAATCATTCAGGCCCTTGGCGCCGCAATGGGAAGCAATTCCTTAGCAGAAATCATGCCCATTGCCGATGCCATGAGTCATTCAGACGCTTGGCGCCGCAATGGGAAGCAATTCCTTAGTAGAAATCATGCACATTGCCGATGGTATCAATCATTCAGACGCTTGGCGCCGCAATGGGAAGCTATTCCTTACTAGAAATCATGGGCATTGCCGATGGCGTCAATTATTCAGGCGCTTGGAGCCGCAATGGGAAGCAAGTCCTTAGTACAATTCATGTCCATTGCCGATAGCATCGATCGTTCAGGCGTTTGGTGCCGCAATGCGAAGCAATTTCTAAGGAACTATCAGGGCATTGCCGATTGCATCAATCATTCAGACGCTTGGCCCCGCAATTTGAAGCAATTCCTTAGTAGAAATGATCCCCATTGCCAATCATTCAGACGCTTGGCGCCGCAATGGGAAGCAATTCCTCAGACATCGTGCCCATTGAAAATAGCATCAATCATTCAAGCGCTTCGCGCCACAATGGGAAGCAATTCCTCAGTAGAAATCACGCCGATTGCTGATGACGTCGACCACTCAGACGATTGGCGCCGCAATGGGAAGCTATTCCTTAGTAGAAATCCTGCCCATTGCCTATTGCATCTATCATTCAGACGCTTGGCGCCGCTATGGGAAGCCATTCCTTAGTAGAAGTCATGCCCCTTGCCGAAGGCATCAATCATTCAGACGCTTAGCGCCGCAACGGGAAACAATTCCTTAGTAGAAATCAATCCCATTGCCGATAGCATCAATCATTCAGGCGCTTGGAGCCGGAATGGGGAGCAATTCCTTAGTCGAAATCATGCCCATTGCTGATAGCATCAACCATTCAGACGCTTGGCGCCGCAATGGGAAGCAATTTCTTAGGAAGAATCAAGTCATTGCCGATGGCATCAATCATTCAGACGCTCTGCGCCGCAATGGGAAGCAATTCCTTGGTAGAAATCATGCCCATTGCCGATGACATCAATCATTCAGACGCTTGGCGCCGCAATGGGAAGCTATTTCTTTGTAAAACCATGCCCATTGCCGATTGCATCAATGATTCAGACGCTTGGCGCCGCAGTGGGAACCCATTCCTTAGTAGAAATAATGCCCATTGCCCGTAGCATCAATCATTCAAACGCTTGGCGCCGGAATGGGAAGCAATTCCTTCGTAGAAATCATGCCCACTGCCGATAGGGTCAGTCATTCAGACGCTTGGCGCCGCATTGGGAAGCAATTCCTCAGTAGGAATCACGCCTATTGCCTATTGCATCAGTCATTCAGACGCTTGGCGCCGCGATGGGAAGCAATTCCTTAGTAGAAATTATGCCCATTGCCGATAGCATCAATCATTCAGACGCTTTGCGCCGCAATGGGAAGCATTTCCATAGCAAAAATCATGCGCATTGTCGATAGCATCAATCATTCAGACGCTTCGCTCCTCAATGTCAAGAAATCCCTTACTAGAAATCATGCGCACGGCCGATAGCACCAACCATTTAGACGCTTGGCGCCGCAATGGCAAGTAATTCCTTAGAAGAAATCATACCCATTGCCGATGGTATCGACCATTCAGACGCTTGGCGCCGCAATGGGAAGCTTTTCCTTAGTAGAAATCATGCCCATTCCGTATTGCATCTATCATTCAGACGCTTGGCGCGGCAATGGGAAGCAATTCCTTAGTAGAAATCATGCCCATTCAGACCCTGGCCGCCGCAATGGGAAGCAATTCCTCAGGAAGAATCATGCCATTGCCGATGACATCAATCATCATTCAGACGCTTGGCGCCGCAATGGGAAGCAATTCCCTAGTAGAAATCATGCCCATTGCCGATAGCATCAACCATTCAGACGCTGGGCGCCGCAAAGGGATGCAATTCCTGAGCAGAAATCATGCCCATCGCCGATGGCATCAATCATTCAGACGCTTGGCGCCGCAATGGGAAGCAATTCCTTAGTAAAATCGTGCTCATTGCCGATAGCATCTATCATTCAAGCGCTTGGCGCCGCAATGGGAAGCAATTTCACGGTAGAAATCCTGCCCATTGCGGATTGCATCAATCATTCAGACGATTAGCGCCGCAATGGGGAGCAATTCCTTAGTAGAAATCCTTCGCTTTGCCGATAGCAATCATTCAGACGCTTGGCGCCGCAATGGGAAGCAATTCGTTAGTAGAATTCACCCGCTTTGCCGATAGCATCTATCGTTCAGACGCTTGGCGCCGCAATGGGAAGCAATTCCTTAGTAGAAATCATGTCCATTAGCAATAGCATCAATCATTCAGGCGCTTGGCGTCGCAATGGGAAGCAATTCGTTAGTTGAAATCAAGCGCATTGTCGATAGCATCAACCATTCAGACACTTGGCGCCGGAATGTCAAGCAATTCCCTAGTAGAAATCATGCCCATTGCCTATTGCATCTATCATTCAGACGCTTGGCGTCGCAATGGGAAGCAATTTCTTAGGAAGAATCATGCCATTGCCGAGAGGATCAATCATTCAGCCGCTGGGCGCCGCAGTGGGAAGCAATTCCTTAGTAGAAATTATGCCCATTACCTATGGTATCGACAATTCAGACGCTTAGCGCCGCAATGGGAAGGTATTCCTTTGTACAAATCATGCCCATTGCCTATTGCATCAGTTATTCAGGCGTTTGGTGCCTCAGTGGGAAGCAGTTCCTTAGTAGAAATCATGCCCATTGCCGATAGCATCAATTATTCAGATGCTTGGCGCCGGAATGGGAAGCAATTCTTTATGAAGAATCATGCCATTTCCGATGGCATCAATCATTCAGACGCTTGGCGCCGCAATGGGAAGCAATTCCTGAGTAGAAATTATGCCCATTGCCGATAGCATCAATCATTCAGACGCTGGGCGCCGCAATGCGAAGCAATTCCTTAGGAGAAATCATGGCCATTGCCGATGCTATCAATCATTCAGGCCCTTGGCGCCGCAATGGGAAGCAATTCCTTATCAGAAATCATGCCCATTGCCGATGCCATGAGTCATTCAGACGCTTGGCGCCGCAATGGGAAGCAATTCCTTAGTAGAAATCATGCCAATTGCCGATTCTATCTATCATTCAGACGCTTGGCGCTGCAATGGGAAGCCATTCCTTAGTAGAAATCATGCACATTGTCGATGGCATCAATCATTCAGACGCTTGGTGCCGCAATGGGAAGCTATTCCTTACTAGAAATCATGGGCATTGCCGATGGCGTCAATTATTCAGGCGCTTGGAGCCGCAATGGGAAGCAAGTCCTTAGTAGAATTCATGTCCATTGCCGATAGCATCGATCATTCAGGCGTTTAGTGCCGCAATGCGAAGCAATTTCTAAGGAACTATCAGGGCATTGCCGATTGCATCAATCATTCAAACGCTTGGCCCCGCAATCTCAAGCAATTCCTTAGTAGAAATGATCCCCATTGCCAATCATTCAGACGCTTGGCGCCGCAATGGGAAGCAATTCCTCAGACATCGTGCCCATTGCCAATAGCATCAATCATTCAAGCGCTTCGCGCCGCAATGGGAAGCAATTCCTCAGTAGAAATCACGCCGATTGCTGATGACATCGACCACTCAGACGCTTGGCGCAGCAATGGGAAGCTATTCCTTAGTAGAAATCCTGCCCATTGCCTATTGCATCTATCATTCAGACGCTTGGCGCCGCTATGGGAAGCAATTCCTTAGTAGAAGTCATGCCCCTTGCCGATGGCATCAATCATTCAGACGCTTAGCGCCGCAAAGGGAAACAATTCCTTAGTAGAAATCAACCCCATTGCCGATAGCATCAATCATTCAGGCCCTTGGCGCCGCAATGGGAAGCAATTCCTTAGCCGAAATCATGCCCATTGCCGATGCCATGAGTCATTCAGACGCTTGGCGCCGCAATGGGAAGCAATTCCTCAGTAGAAATCATGCACATTGCCGATGGTATCAATCATTCAGACGCTTGGCGCCGCAATGGGAAGCTATTCCTTACTAGAAATCATGGGCATTGCCGATGGCGTCAATTATTCAGGCGCTTGGAGCCGCAATGGGAAGCAGGTCCTTAGTACAATTCATGTCCATTGCCGATAGCATCGATCATTCAGGCGTTTGGTGCCGCAATGCGAAGCAATTTCTAAGGAACTATCAGGGCATTGCCGATTGCATCAATCATTCAGACGCTTGGCCCCGCAATCTGAAGCAATTCCTTAGTAGAAATGATCCCCATTGCCAAGCATTCAGACGCTTGGCGCCGCAATGGGAAGCAATTCCTCAGACATCGTGCCCATTGAAAATAGCATCAATCATTCAAGCGCTTCGCGCCACAATGGGAAGCAATTCCTCAGTAGAAATCACGCCGATTGCTGATGACGTCGACCACTCAGACGATTGGCGCCGCAATGGGAAGCTATTCCTTAGTAGAAATCCTGCCCATTGCCTATTGCGTCTATCATTCAGACGCTTGGCGCCGCTATGGGAAGCAATTCCTTAGTAGAAGTCATGCCCCTAGCCGATGGCATCAATCATTCAGACGCTTAGCGCCGCAAAGGGAAACAATTCCTTAGTAGAAATCAATCCCATTGCCGATAGCATCAATCATTCAGGCGCTTGGAGCCGGAATGGGGAGCAATTCCTTAGTCGAAATCATGCCCATTGCTGATAGCATCAACCATTCAGACGCTTGGCGCCGCAATGGGAAGCAATTTCTTAGGAAGAATCAAGTCATTGCCGATGGCATCAATCATTCAGACGCTCTGCGCCGCAATGGGAAGCAATTCCTTGGTAGAAATCATGCCCATTGCCGATGACATCAATCATTCAGACGCTTGGCGCCGCAATGGGAAGCTATTTCTTTGTAAAACCATGCCCATTGCCGATTGCATCAATGATTCGGACGCTTGGCGCCGCAGTGGGAACCCATTCCTTAGTAGAAATAATGCCCATTGCCCGTAGCATCAATCATTCAAACGCTTGGCGCCGGAATGGGAAGCAATTCCTTCGTGGAAATCATGCCCACTGCCGATAGGGTCAGTCATTCAGACGCTTGGCGCCGCATTGGGAAGCAATTCCTCAGTAGGAATCACGCCTATTGCCTATTGCATCAGTCATTCAGACGCTTGGCGCCGCGATGGGAAGCAATTCCTTAGTAGAAATTATGCCCATTGCCGATAGCATCAATCATTCAGACGCTTTGCGCCGCAATGGGAAGCATTTCCATAGCAAAAATCATGCGCATTGTCGATAGCATCAATCATTCAGACGCTTCGCTCCTCAATGTCAAGAAATCCCTTACTAGAAATCATGCGCACGGCCGATAGCACCAACCATTTAGACGCTTGGCGCCGCAATGGCAAGTAATTCCTTAGAAGAAATCATACCCATTGCCGATGGTATCGACCATTCAGACGCTTGGCGCCGCAATGGGAAGCTTTTCCTTAGTAGAAATCATGCCCATTCCGTATTGCATCTATCATTCAGACGCTTGGCGCGGCAATGGGAAGCAATACCTTAGTAGAAATCATGCCCATTCAGACCCTGGCCGCCGCAATGGGAAGCAATTCCTCAGGAAGAATCATGCCATTGCCGATGACATCAATCATCATTCAGACGCTTGGCGCCGCAATGGGAAGCAATTCCCTAGTAGAAATCATGCCCATTGCCGATAGCATCAACCATTCAGACGCTGGGCGCCGCAAAGGGATTCAATTCCTGAGCAGAAATCATGCCCATCGCCGATGGCATCAATCATTCAGACGCTTGGCGCCGCAATGGGAAGCAATTCCTTAGTAGAAATCGTGCTCATTGCCGATAGCATCTATCATTCAAGCGCTTGGCGCCGCAATGGGAAGCAATTTCTCGGTAGAAATCCTGCCCATTGCGGATTGCATCAATCATTCAGACGATTAGCGCCGCAATGGGGAGCAATTCCTTAGTAGAAATCCTTCGCTTTGCCGATAGCAATCATTCAGACGCTTGGCGCCGCAATGGGAAGCAATTCGTTAGTAGAATTCACCCGCTTTGCCGATAGCATCAATCGTTCAGACGCTTGGCGCCGCAATGGGAAGCAATTCCTTAGTAGAAATCATGCCCATTAGCGATAGCATCAATCATTCAGCCGCTTGGCGCCCCAATGGGAAGCAATTCGTTAGTTGATATCAAGCGCATTGTCGATAGCATCAACCATTCAGACACTTGGCGCCGGAATGTCAAGCAATTCCCTAGAAGAAATCATGCCCATTGCCTATTGCATCTATCATTCAGACGCTTGGCGTCGCAATGGGAAGCAATTTCTTAGGAAGAATCATGCCATTGCCGAGAGGATCAATCATTCAGCCGCTGGGCGCCGCAGTGGGAAGCAATTCCTTAGTAGAAATTAAGCCCATTACCTATGGTATCGACAATTCAGACGCTTAGCGCCGCAATGGGAAGGTATTCCTTTGTACAAATCATGCCCATTGCCTATTGCATCAGTTATTCAGGCGTTTGGTGCCTCAGTGGGAAGCAGTTCCTTAGTAGAAATCATGCCCATTGCCGATAGCATCAATTATTCAGATGCTTGGCGCCGGAATGGGAAGCAATTCTTTATGAAGAATCATGCCATTTCCGATGGCATCAATCATTCAGACGCTTGGCGCCGCAATGGGAAGCAATTCCTTAGTAGAAATTATGCCCATTGCCGATAGCATCAATCATTCAGACGCTGGGCGCCGCAATGCGAAGCAATTCCTTAGGAGAAATCATGGCCATTGCCGATGCTATCAATCATTCAGGCCCTTGGCGCCGCAATGGGAAGCAATTCCTAAGCAGAAATCATGCCCATTGCCGATGCCATGAGTCATTCAGACGCTTGGCGCCGCAATGGGAAGCAATTCCTTAGTAGAAATCATGCCAATTGCCGATTCTATCAATCATTCAGACGCTTGGCGCTGCAATGGGAAGCCATTCCTAAGTAGAAATCATGGACATTGCCGATGGCATCAATCATTCAGACGCTTGGCGCCGCAATGGGAAGCTATTCCTTACTAGAAATCATGGGCATTGCCGATGGCGTCAATTATTCAGGCGCTTGGAGCCGCAATGGGAAGCAAGTCCTTAGTAGAATTCATGTCCATTGCCGATAGCATCGATCATTCAGGCGTTTAGTGCCGCAATGCGAAGCAATTTCTAAGGAACTATCAGGGCATTGCCGATTGCATCAATCATTCAAACGCTTGGCCCCGCAATCTGAAGCAATTCCTTAGTAGAAATGATCCCCATTGCCAATCATTCAGACACTTGGCGCCGCAATGGGAAGCAATTCCTCAGACATCGTGCCCATTGCCAATAGCATCAATCATTCAAGCGCTTCGCGCCGCAATGGGAAGCAATTCCTCAGTAGAAATCACGCCGATTGCTGATGACATCGACCACTCAGACGCTTGGCGCCGCAATGGGAAGCTATTCCTTAGTAGAAATCCTGCCCATTGCCTATTGCATCTATCATTCAGACGCTTGGCGCCGCTATGAGAAGCAATTCCTTAGTAGAAGTCATGCCCCTTGCCGATGGCATCAATCATTCAGACGCTTAGCGCCGCAAACGGAAACAATTCCTTAGTAGAAATCAACCCCATTGCCGATAGCATCAATCATTCAGGCGCTTGGAGCCGAAATGGGGAGCAATTCCTTAGTCGAAATCATGCCCATTGCTGATAGCATCAACCATTCAGACGCTTGGCGCCGCAATGGGAAGCAATTTCTTAGGAAGAATCAAGTCATTGCCGATGGCATCAATCATTCAGACGCTTGGCGCCGCAATGGGAAGCAATTCCTTGGTAGAAATCATGCCCATTGCCGATGACATCAATCATTCAGACGCTTGGCGCCGCAATGGGAAGCTATTTCTTTGTAAAACCATGCCCATTGCCGATTGCATCAATGATTCAGACGCTTGGCGCCGCAGTGGGAACCCATTCCATAGTAGAAATAATGCCCATTGCCCGTAGCATCAATCATTCAAACGCTTGGCGCCGGAATGGGAAGCAATTCCTTCGTAGAAATCATGCCCACTGCCGATAGGGTCAGTCATTCAGACGCTGGGCGCCGCATTGGTAAGCAATTCCTTAGTAGAAATCATGCCCATTGCCGATAGCATCAATCATTCAGACGCTTTGCGCCGCAATGGGAAGCATTTCCATAGCAAAAATCATGCGCATTGTCGATAGCATCAATCATTCAGACGCTTCGCTCCTCAATGTCAAGAAATCCCTTACTAGAAATCATGCGCACGGCCGATAGCACCAACCATTTAGACGCTTGGCGCCGCAATGGCAAGTAATTCCTTAGAAGAAATCATACCCATTGCCGATGGTATCGACCATTCAGACGCTTGGCGCCGCAATGGGAAGCTTTTCCTTAGTAGAAGTCATGCCCATTCCGTATTGCATCTATCATTCAGACGCTTGGCGCGGCAATGGGAAGCAATTCCTTAGTAGAAATCATGCCCATTCAGACCCTGGCCGCCGCAATGGGAAGCAATTCCTCAGGAAGAATCATGCCATTGCCGATGACATCAATCATCATTCAGACGCTTGGCGCCGCAATGGGAAGCAATTCCCTAGTAGAAATCATGCCCATTGCCGATAGCATCAACCATTCAGACGCTGGGCGCCGCAAAGGGATGCAATTCCTGAGCAGAAATCATGCCCATCGCCGATGGCATCAATCATTCAGACGCTTGGCGCCGCAATGGGAAGCAATTCCTTAGTAAAATCGTGCTCATTGCCGATAGCATCTATCATTCAAGCGCTTGGCGCCGCAACGGGAAGCAATTTCTCGGTAGAAATCCTGCCCATTGCGGATTGCATCAATCATTCAGACGATTAGCGCCGCAATGGGGAGCAATTCCTTAGTAGAAATCCTGCGCTTTGCCGAAAGCAATCATTCAGACGCTTGGCGCCGCAATGGGAAGCAATTCGTTAGTAGAAATCATACCCATTAGCGATAGTATCAATCATTCAGGCGCTTGGCGCCGCAATGGGAAGCAATTCGTTAGTTGAAATCAAGCGCATCGTCGATAGCATCAACCATTCAGACACTTGGCGCCGGAATGTCAAGCAATTCCCTAGTAGAAATCATGCCCATTGCCTATTGCATCCATATTCAGACGCTTGGCGTCGCAATGGGAAGCAATTTCTTAGGAAGAATCATGCCATTGCCGAGAGGATCAATCATTCAGCCGCTGGGCGCCGCAGTGGGAAGCAATTCCTTAGTAGAAATTATGCCCATTACCTATGGTATCGACAATTCAGACGCTTAGCGCCGCAATGGGAAGGTATTCCTTTGTACAAATCATGCCCATTGCCTATTGCATCAGTTATTCAGGCGTTTGGTGCCTCAGTGGGAAGCAGTTCCTTAGTAGAAATCATGCCCATTGCCGATAGCATCAATTATTCAGATGCTTGTCGCAGCAATGGGAAGCAATTCTTTAGGAAGAACCATGCGTTTTCCGATGGCATCAATCATTCAGACGCTTGGCGCCGCAATGGGAAGCAATTCCTTAGTAGAAATTATGCCCATTGCCGATAACATCAATCATTCAGACGCTGGGCGCCGCAATGGGAACCTATTCCTTAGTAGAAATCCTGCCCATTCCCTATTGCATCTATCATTCAGACGCTTGGCGCCGCTATGGGAAGCAATTCCTCAGTAGATATCATGCCTATTGCCTATTGCATCAGTCATTCAGACGCTTGGCGCCGCGATGGGAAGCAATTCCTTAGTGGAAATCATGCCCATTGCCGATAGCATCAATCATTCAGACGCTTTGCGCCGCAATGGGAAGCATTTCCATCGCAAAAATCATGCGCATTGTCGATAGCATCAATCATTCAGACGCTTCGCTCCTCAATGTCAAGAAATCCCTTACTAGAAATCATTCGCCCGGCCGATAGCATCAACCATTTAGACGCTTGGCGCCGCTATGGCAAGCAATTCCTTAGTAGAAATCATGCCCATTGCCGATGGTATCGACCATTCAGACGCTTGGCGCCGCAATGGGAAGGTTTTCCTTAGTAGAAATCATGCCCATTCCGTATTGCATCTATCATTCAGACGCTTGGCGCTGCAATGGGAAGCAATTCCTTAGTAGAAATCATGCCCATTCAGACCCTGGCCGCCGCAATGGGAAGCAATTCCTCAGGAAGAATCATGCCATTGCCGATGGCATCAATCATCATTCACACGCTTGGCGCCGCAATGGGAAGCAATTCCCTAGTAGAAATCATGCCCATTGCCGATAGCATCAACCATTCACACGCTGGGCGCCGCAAAGGGATGCAATTCCTGAGAAGAAATCATGCCCATCGCCGATGGCATCAATCATTCAGACATTTTGCGCCGCAATGGGAAGCAATTCCTTAGTAGAAATCGTGCTCATTGCCGATAGCATCAATCATTCAAGCGCTTGGCGCCGCAATGGGAAGCAATTTCTCGGTAGAAATCCTGCTCACTGCGGATTGCATCAATCATTCAGACGATTGGCGCCGCAATGGGGAGCAATTCCTTAGTAGAAATCCTGCGCTTAGCCGATAGCAATCATTCAGACGCTTGGCGCCGCAATGGGAAGCAATTCGTTAGTAGAAATCACTCGCTTTGCCGATAGCATCAATCGTTCAGACGCTTGGCGCCGCAATGGGAAGCAATTCCTTAGTAGAAATCATGCCCATTAGCGATAGCATCAATTATTCAGGCGCTTGGCGCCGCAATGGGAAGCAATTCGTTAGTTGATATCAAGCGCATTGTCGATAGCATCAACCATTCAGACACTTGGCGCCGGAATGTCAAGCAATTACTTAGTAGAAATCATGCCCATTGCCTATTGCATCTGTCATTCAGACGCTTGGCGTCGCAATGGGAAGCAATTTCTTAGGAAGAATCATGCCATTGCCGAGAGGATCAATCATTCAGCCGCTGGGCGCCGCAATGGGAAGCAATTCCTTAGTAGAAATTATGCCCATTACCTATGGTATCGACAATTCAGACGCTTAGCGCCGCAATGGGAAGGTATTCGTTTGTACAAATCATGCCCATTGCCTATTGCATCAGTTATTCAGGTGTTTGGTGCCTCTGTGGGAAGCAGTTCCTTAGTAGAAATCATGCCCATTGCCGATAGCATCAATTATTCAGATGCTTGGCGCCGCAATGGGAAGCAATTCTTTAGGAAGAATCATGCCTTTTCCGATGGCTTCAATCATTCAGACGCTTGGCGCCGCAATGGGAAGCAATTCCTTAATAGAAATTATGCCCATTGCCGATAGCATCAATCATTCAGACGCTGGTGCCGCAATGGGAAGCTATTCCTTAGTAGAAATCCTGCCCATTGCCTATTGCATCTATCATTCAGACGCTTGGCGCCGCTATGGGAAGCAATTCCTTAGTAGATGTCATGCCCCTTGCCGATGGCATCAATCATTCAGACGCTTAGCGCCGCAAAGGGAAACAATTCCTTAGTAGAAATCAACCCCATTGCCGATAGCATCAATCATTCAGGCGCTTGGAGCCGGAATGGGGAGCAATTCCTTAGTCGAAATCATGCCCATTGCTGATAGCATCAACCATTCAGACGCTTGGCGCCGCAATGGGAAGCAATTTCTTAGGAAGAATCAAGTCATTGCCGATGGCATCAATCATTCAGACGCTTGGCGACGCAATGGGAAGCAATTCCTTAGTAGAAGTCATGCCCATTGCCGATGACATCAATCATTCAGACGCTTGGCGCCGCAATGGGAAGCTATTTCTTAGTAAAATCATGCCCATTGCCGATTGCATCAGTGATTCAGACGCTTGGCGCCGCAGTGGGAACCCATTCCTTAGTAGAAATAATTCCCATTGCCGGTAGCATCAATCATTCAAACGCTTGGCGCCGGAATGGGAAGCAATTTCTTCGTAGAAATCATGCCCACTGCCGATAGGGTCAGTCATTCAGACGCTTGGCGCCGCAATGGGAAGCAATTCCTCAGTAGAAATCATGCCTATTGCCTATTGCATCAGTCATTCAGACGCTTGGCGCCGCGATGGGAAGCAATTCCTTAGTAGAAATCGTACCCATTGCCGATAGCATCAATCATTCAGACGCTTTGCGCCTCAATGAGAGGCATTTCCATAGCAAAAATCATGCGCATTGTCGATAGCATCAATCATTCAGACGCTTCGCTCCTCAATGTCAAGAAATCCCTTACTAGAAATCATGCGCACGGCCGATAGCATCAACCATTTAGACGCTTGGCGCCGGAATGGCAAGCAATTCCTTAGAAGAAATCATGCCCATTGCCGATGGTATCGACCATTCAGACGCTTGGCGACGCAATGGGAAGCTTTTCCTTAGTAGAAATCATGCCGATTCCCTATTGCATCTATCATTCAGACGCTTGGCGCGGCAATTGGAAGCAATTCCTTAGTAGAAATCATGCCCATTCACACCCTGGCCGCCGCAATTGGAAGCAATTCCTCAGGAAGAATCATTCCATTGCCGATGGCATCAATCATCATCTAGACGCTTGGCGCCGCAATGCGAAGCAATTACTTAGTAGAAATCATGCCCATTGCCTATAGCATCAACCATTCAGACGCTGGGCGCCGCAAAGGGATGCAATTCCTGAGCAGAAATCATGCCCATCGCCGATGGCATCAATCATTCAGACGCTTGGCGCCGCAATGGGAAGCAATTCCTTAGTAGAAATCGTGCTCATTGCCGATAGCATCTATCATTCAAGCGCTTGGCGTCGCAATGGGAAGCAATTCCTCAGTAGAAATCCAGCCCATTGCGGATTGCATCAATCATTCAGACGATTGGCGCCGCAATGGGGAGCAATTCCTTAGTAGAAATCCTGCGCTTTGCCGATAGCAATCATTCAGACGCTTGGCGCCGCAATGGGAAGCATTTCGTTAGTAGAAATCACCCGCTTTGCCGATAGCATCAATCGTTCAGACGCTTGGCGCCGCAATGGGAAGCAATACCTTAGTAGAAATCATGCCCATTAGCGATAGCATCAATCATTCAGGCGCTTGCCGCCGCAATGGGAAGCAATTCGTTAGTTGAAATCAAGCGCATTGTCGATAGCATCAACCATTCAGACACTTGGCGCCGGAATGTCAAGCAATTCCTTAGTAGAAATCATGCCCATTGCCTATTGCATCTATCATTCAATGGGAAGCAATTTCTTAGGAAAAATCATGCCATTGCCGAGAGGATCAATCATTCAGCCGCTGGGCGCCGCAATGGAAAGCAATTCCTTAGTAGAAATTATGCCCATTACCTATGGTATCGACAATTCAGACGCTTGGCGCCGCAATGGGAAGCAATTCCTTAGTAGAAATTATGCCCATTGCCGATAACATCAATCATTCAGACGCTGGGCGCCGCAATGGGAAGCTATTCCTTAGTACAAATCCTGCCCATTCCCTATTGCATCTATCATTCAGACGCTTGGCGCCGCTATGGGAAGCAATTCCTCAGTAGAAATCATGCCTATTGCCTATTGCATCAGTCATTCAGACGCTTGGCGCCGCGATGGGAAGCAATTCCTTAGTAGAAATCATGCCCATTGCCGACAGCATCAATCATTCAGACGCTTTGCGCCGCAATGGGAAGCATTTCCATAGCAAAAATCATGCGCATTGTCGATAGCATCAATCATTCAGTCGCTTCGCTCCTCAATGGCAAGCAATTCCTTAGAAGAAATCATGCCCATTGCCGATGGTATCGACCATTCAGACGCTTGGCGCCGCAATGGGAAGGTTTTCCTTAGTAGAAATCATGCCCATTCCGTATTGCATCTATCATTCAGACGCTTGGCGCGGCAATGGGAAGCAATTCCTTAGTAGAAATCATGCCCATTCAGACCCTGGCCGCCGCAATGGGAAGCAATTCCTGAGGAAGAATCATGCCATTGCCGATGGCATCAATCATCATTCAGACGCTTGGCGCCGCAATGGGAAGCAATTCCCTAGTAGAAATCATGCCCATTGCCGAGAGCATCAACCATTCACACGCTGGGCGCCGCAAAGGGATGCAATTCCTGAGCAGAAATCATGCCCATCGCCGATGGCATCAATCATTCAGACGCTTGGCGCCGCAATGGGAAGCAATTCCTTAGTAGAAATCGTGCTCATTGCCGATAGCATCAATCATTCAAGCGCTTGGCGCCGCAATGGGAAGCAACTTCTCGGTAGAAATCCTGCCCATTGCGGATTGCATCAATCATTCAGACGATTGGCGCCGCAATGGGGAGCAATTCCTTAGTAGAAATCCTGCGCTTTGCAGATAGCAATCATTTAGACGCTTGGCGCCGCAATGGGAAGCAATTCGTTAGTAGAAATCACCCGCTTTGCCGATAGCATCAATCGTTCAGACGCTTGGCGCCGCAATGGGAAGCAATTCCTTAGAAGAAATCATGCCCATTAGCGATAGCATCAATCATTCAGGCGCTTGGCGCCGCAATGGGAAGCAATTCGTTAGTTGAAATCAAGCGCATTGTCGATAGCATCAACCATTCAGACACTTGGCGCCGGAATGTCAAGCAATTCCTTAGTAGAAATCATGCCCATTGCCTATTGCATCTATCATTCAGACGCTTGGCGTCGCAATGGGAAGCAATTTCTTAGGAAGAATCATGCCATTGCCGAGAGGATCAATCATTCAGCCGCTGGGCGCCGCAATGGGAAGCAATTCCTTAGTAGAAATTATGCCCATTACCTATGGTATCGACAATTCAGACGCTTAGCGCCGCAATGGGAAGGTATTCCTTTGTACAAATCATGCCCATTGCCTATTGCATCAGTTATTCAGGTGTTTGGTGCCTCAGTGGGAAGCAGTTCCTTAGTAGAAATCAGGCCCATTGCCGATAGCATCAATTATTCAGATGCTTGGCGCCGCAATGGGAAGCAATTCTTTAGGAAGAATCATGCCTTTTCCGATGGCATCAATCATTCAGACGCTTGGCGCCGCAATGGGAAGCAATTCCTTAGTAGAAATTATGCCCATTGCCGATAGCATCAATCATTCAGACGCTGGGTGCCGCAATGGGAAGCTATTCCTTAGTAGAAATCCTGCCCATTGCCTATTGCATCTATCATTCAGACGCTTGGCGCCGCAGTGGGAACCCATTCCTTAGTAGAAATAATTCCCATTGCCGGTAGCATCAATCATTCAAACGCTTTGCGCCGGAATGGGAAGCAATTCCTTCGTAGAAATCATGCCCACTGCCGATAGGGTCAGTCATTCAGACGCTTGGCGCCGGAATGGGAAGCAATTCCTCAGTAGAAATCATGCCTATTGCCTATTGCATCAGTCATTCAGGCGCTTGGCGCCGCGATGGGAAGCAATTCCTTAGTAGAAATCGTACCCATTGCCGATAGCATCAATCATTCAGACGCATTGCGCCGCAATGGGAAGAATTTCCATAGCAAAAATCATGCGCATTGTCGATAGCATCAATCAGTCAGACGCTTCGCTCCTCAATGTCAAGAAATCCCTTACTAGAAATCATGCGCACGGCCGATAGCATCAACCATTTAGACGCTTGGCGCCGCAATGGCAAGCAATTCCTTTGAAGAAATCATGCCCATTGCCGATGGTATCGACCATTCAGACGCTTGGCGACGCAATGGGAAGCTTTTCCTTAGTAGAAATCATGCCCATTCCCTATTGCATCTATCATTCAGACGCTTGGCGCGGCAATTGGAAGCAATTCCTTAGTAGAAATCATGCCCATTCACACCCTGGCCGCCGCAATGGGAAGCAATTCCTCAGGAAGAATCATTCCATTGCCGACGGCATCAATCATCATCTAGACGCTTGGCGCTGCAATGCGAAGCAATTACTTAGTAGAAATCATGCCCATTGCCGATAGCATCAACCATTCAGACGCTGGGCGCCGCAAAGGGATGCAATTCCTGAGCAGAAATCATGCCCATCGCCGATGGCATCAATCATTCAGACGCTTGGCGCCGCAATGGGAAGCAATTCCTTAGTAGAAATCGTGCTCATTGCCGATAGCATCTATCATTCAAGCGCTTGGCGCCGCAATGGGAAGCAATTCCTCGGTAGAAATCCAGCCCATTGCGGATTGCATCAATCATTCAGACGATTGGCGCCGCAATGGGGAACAATTCCTTAGTAGAAACCCTGCGCTTTGCCGATAGCAATTCGTTAGTTGATATCAAGCGCATTGTCGATAGCATCAACCATTCAGACACTTGGCGCCGGAATGTCAAGCAATTACTTAGTAGAAATCATGCCCATTGCCTATTGCATCTGTCATTCAGACGCTTGGCGTCGCAATGGGAAGCAATTTCTTAGGAAGAATCATGCCATTGCCGAGAGGATCAATCATTCAGCCGCTGGGCGCCGCAATGGGAAGCAATTCCTTAGTAGAAATTATGCCCATTACCTATGGTATCGACAATTCAGACGCTTAGCGCCGCAATGGGAAGGTATTCGTTTGTACAAATCATGCCCATTGCCTATTGCATCAGTTATTCAGGTGTTTGGTGCCTCTGTGGGAAGCAGTTCCTTAGTAGAAATCATGCCCATTGCCGATAGCATCAATTATTCAGATGCTTGGCGCCGCAATGGGAAGCAATTCTTTAGGAAGAATCATGCCTTTTCCGATGGCTTCAATCATTCAGACGCTTGGCGCCGCAATGGGAAGCAATTCCTTAATAGAAATTATGCCCATTGCCGATAGCATCAATCATTCAGACGCTGGTGCCGCAATGGGAAGCTATTCCTTAGTAGAAATCCTGCCCATTGCCTATTGCATCTATCATTCAGACGCTTGGCGCCGCTATGGGAAGCAATTCCTTAGTAGATGTCATGCCCCTTGCCGATGGCATCAATCATTCAGACGCTTAGCGCCGCAAAGGGAAACAATTCCTTAGTAGAAATCAACCCCATTGCCGATAGCATCAATCATTCAGGCGCTTGGAGCCGGAATGGGGAGCAATTCCTTAGTCGAAATCATGCCCATTGCTGATAGCATCAACCATTCAGACGCTTGGCGCCGCAATGGGAAGCAATTTCTTAGGAAGAATCAAGTCATTGCCGATGGCATCAATCATTCAGACGCTTGGCGACGCAATGGGAAGCAATTCCTTAGTAGAAGTCATGCCCATTGCCGATGACATCAATCATTCAGACGCTTGGCGCCGCAATGGGAAGCTATTTCTTAGTAAAATCATGCCCATTGCCGATTGCATCAGTGATTCAGACGCTTGGCGCCGCAGTGGGAACCCATTCCTTAGTAGAAATAATTCCCATTGCCGGTAGCATCAATCATTCAAACGCTTGGCGCCGGAATGGGAAGCAATTTCTTCGTAGAAATCATGCCCACTGCCGATAGGGTCAGTCATTCAGACGCTTGGCGCCGCAATGGGAAGCAATTCCTCAGTAGAAATCATGCCTATTGCCTATTGCATCAGTCATTCAGACGCTTGGCGCCGCGATGGGAAGCAATTCCTTAGTAGAAATCGTACCCATTGCCGATAGCATCAATCATTCAGACGCTTTGCGCCTCAATGAGAGGCATTTCCATAGCAAAAATCATGCGCATTGTCGATAGCATCAATCATTCAGACGCTTCGCTCCTCAATGTCAAGAAATCCCTTACTAGAAATCATGCGCACGGCCGATAGCATCAACCATTTAGACGCTTGGCGCCGGAATGGCAAGCAATTCCTTAGAAGAAATCATGCCCATTGCCGATGGTATCGACCATTCAGACGCTTGGCGACGCAATGGGAAGCTTTTCCTTAGTAGAAATCATGCCGATTCCCTATTGCATCTATCATTCAGACGCTTGGCGCGGCAATTGGAAGCAATTCCTTAGTAGAAATCATGCCCATTCACACCCTGGCCGCCGCAATTGGAAGCAATTCCTCAGGAAGAATCATTCCATTGCCGATGGCATCAATCATCATCTAGACGCTTGGCGCCGCAATGCGAAGCAATTACTTAGTAGAAATCATGCCCATTGCCTATAGCATCAACCATTCAGACGCTGGGCGCCGCAAAGGGATGCAATTCCTGAGCAGAAATCATGCCCATCGCCGATGGCATCAATCATTCAGACGCTTGGCGCCGCAATGGGAAGCAATTCCTTAGTAGAAATCGTGCTCATTGCCGATAGCATCTATCATTCAAGCGCTTGGCGTCGCAATGGGAAGCAATTCCTCAGTAGAAATCCAGCCCATTGCGGATTGCATCAATCATTCAGACGATTGGCGCCGCAATGGGGAGCAATTCCTTAGTAGAAATCCTGCGCTTTGCCGATAGCAATCATTCAGACGCTTGGCGCCGCAATGGGAAGCATTTCGTTAGTAGAAATCACCCGCTTTGCCGATAGCATCAATCGTTCAGACGCTTGGCGCCGCAATGGGAAGCAATACCTTAGTAGAAATCATGCCCATTAGCGATAGCATCAATCATTCAGGCGCTTGCCGCCGCAATGGGAAGCAATTCGTTAGTTGAAATCAACCGCATTGTCGATAGCATCAACCATTCAGACACTTGGCGCCGGAATGTCAAGCAATTCCTTAGTAGAAATCATGCCCATTGCCTATTGCATCTATCATTCAATGGGAAGCAATTTCTTAGGAAAAATCATGCCATTGCCGAGAGGATCAATCATTCAGCCGCTGGGCGCCGCAATGGAAAGCAATTCCTTAGTAGAAATTATGCCCATTACCTATGGTATCGACAATTCAGACGCTTGGCGCCGCAATGGGAAGCAATTCCTTAGTAGAAATTATGCCCATTGCCGATAACATCAATCATTCAGACGCTGGGCGCCGCAATGGGAAGCTATTCCTTAGTACAAATCCTGCCCATTCCCTATTGCATCTATCATTCAGACGCTTGGCGCCGCTATGGGAAGCAATTCCTCAGTAGAAATCATGCCTATTGCCTATTGCATCAGTCATTCAGACGCTTGGCGCCGCGATGGGAAGCAATTCCTTAGTAGAAATCATGCCCATTGCCGACAGCATCAATCATTCAGACGCTTTGCGCCGCAATGGGAAGCATTTCCATAGCAAAAATCATGCGCATTGTCGATAGCATCAATCATTCAGTCGCTTCGCTCCTCAATGGCAAGCAATTCCTTAGAAGAAATCATGCCCATTGCCGATGGTATCGACCATTCAGACGCTTGGCGCCGCAATGGGAAGGTTTTCCTTAGTAGAAATCATGCCCATTCCGTATTGCATCTATCATTCAGACGCTTGGCGCGGCAATGGGAAGCAATTCCTTAGTAGAAATCATGCCCATTCAGACCCTGGCCGCCGCAATGGGAAGCAATTCCTGAGGAAGAATCATGCCATTGCCGATGGCATCAATCATCATTCAGACGCTTGGCGCCGCAATGGGAAGCAATTCCCTAGTAGAAATCATGCCCATTGCCGAGAGCATCAACCATTCACACGCTGGGCGCCGCAAAGGGATGCAATTCCTGAGCAGAAATCATGCCCATCGCCGATGGCATCAATCATTCAGACGCTTGGCGCCGCAATGGGAAGCAATTCCTTAGTAGAAATCGTGCTCATTGCCGATAGCATCAATCATTCAAGCGCTTGGCGCCGCAATGGGAAGCAACTTCTCGGTAGAAATCCTGCCCATTGCGGATTGCATCAATCATTCAGACGATTGGCGCCGCAATGGGGAGCAATTCCTTAGTAGAAATCCTGCGCTTTGCAGATAGCAATCATTTAGACGCTTGGCGCCGCAATGGGAAGCAATTCGTTAGTAGAAATCACCCGCTTTGCCGATAGCATCAATCGTTCAGACGCTTGGCGCCGCAATGGGAAGCAATTCCTTAGAAGAAATCATGCCCATTAGCGATAGCATCAATCATTCAGGCGCTTGGCGCCGCAATGGGAAGCAATTCGTTAGTTGAAATCAAGCGCATTGTCGATAGCATCAACCATTCAGACACTTGGCGCCGGAATGTCAAGCAATTCCTTAGTAGAAATCATGCCCATTGCCTATTGCATCTATCTTTCAGACGCTTGGCGTCGCAATGGGAAGCAATTTCTTAGGAAGAATCATGCCATTGCCGAGAGGATCAATCATTCAGCCGCTGGGCGCCGCAATGGGAAGCAATTCCTTAGTAGAAATTATGCCCATTACCTATGGTATCGACAATTCAGACGCTTAGCGCCGCAATGGGAAGGTATTCCTTTGTACAAATCATGCCCATTGCCTATTGCATCAGTTATTCAGGTGTTTGGTGCCTCAGTGGGAAGCAGTTCCTTAGTAGAAATCAGGCCCATTGCCGATAGCATCAATTATTCAGATGCTTGGCGCCGCAATGGGAAGCAATTCTTTAGGAAGAATCATGCCTTTTCCGATGGCATCAATCATTCAGACGCTTGGCGCCGCAATGGGAAGCAATTCCTTAGTAGAAATTATGCCCATTGCCGATAGCATCAATCATTCAGACGCTGGGTGCCGCAATGGGAAGCTATTCCTTAGTAGAAATCCTGCCCATTGCCTATTGCATCTATCATTCAGACGCTTGGCGCCGCAGTGGGAACCCATTCCTTAGTAGAAATAATTCCCATTGCCGGTAGCATCAATCATTCAAACGCTTTGCGCCGGAATGGGAAGCAATTCCTTCGTAGAAATCATGCCCACTGCCGATAGGGTCAGTCATTCAGACGCTTGGCGCCGGAATGGGAAGCAATTCCTCAGTAGAAATCATGCCTATTGCCTATTGCATCAGTCATTCAGGCGCTTGGCGCCGCGATGGGAAGCAATTCCTTAGTAGAAATCGTACCCATTGCCGATAGCATCAATCATTCAGACGCATTGCGCCGCAATGGGAAGAATTTCCATAGCAAAAATCATGCGCATTGTCGATAGCATCAATCAGTCAGACGCTTCGCTCCTCAATGTCAAGAAATCCCTTACTAGAAATCATGCGCACGGCCGATAGCATCAACCATTTAGACGCTTGGCGCCGCAATGGCAAGCAATTCCTTTGAAGAAATCATGCCCATTGCCGATGGTATCGACCATTCAGACGCTTGGCGACGCAATGGGAAGCTTTTCCTTAGTAGAAATCATGCCCATTCCCTATTGCATCTATCATTCAGACGCTTGGCGCGGCAATTGGAAGCAATTCCTTAGTAGAAATCATGCCCATTCACACCCTGGCCGCCGCAATGGGAAGCAATTCCTCAGGAAGAATCATTCCATTGCCGACGGCATCAATCATCATCTAGACGCTTGGCGCTGCAATGCGAAGCAATTACTTAGTAGAAATCATGCCCATTGCCGATAGCATCAACCATTCAGACGCTGGGCGCCGCAAAGGGATGCAATTCCTGAGCAGAAATCATGCCCATCGCCGATGGCATCAATCATTCAGACGCTTGGCGCCGCAATGGGAAGCAATTCCTTAGTAGAAATCGTGCTCATTGCCGATAGCATCTATCATTCAAGCGCTTGGCGCAGCAATGGGAAGCAATTCCTCGGTAGAAATCCAGCCCATTGCGGATTGCATCAATCATTCAGACGATTGGCGCCGCAATGGGGAGCAATTCCTTAGTAGAAACCCTGCGCTTTGCCGATAGCAATCATTCAGACGCTTGGCGCCGCAATGGGAAGCATTTCGTTAGTAGAAATCACCCGCTTTGCCGATAGCATCAATCGTTCAGACGCTTGGCGCCGCAATGGGAAGCAATTCCTTAGTAGAAATCATGCCCATTAGCGATAGCATCAATCATTCAGGCGCTTGGCGCCGCAATGGGAAGCAATTCGTTAGTTGAAATCAACCGCATTGTCGATAGCATCAACCATTCAGACGCTTGGCGCCGGAATGTCAAGCAATTCCTTAGTAGAAGTCATGCCCATTGCCTATTGCATCTATCATTCAGACGCTTGGCGTCGCAATGGGAAGCAATTTCTTAGGAAAAATCATGCCATTGCCGAGAGGATCAATCATTCAGCCGCTGGGCGCCGCTATGGAAAGCAATTCCTTAGTAGAAATTATGCCCATTACCTATGGTATCGACAATTCAGACGCTTAGAGCCGCAATGGGAAGGTATTCCTTTGTACAAATCATGCCCATTGCCTATTGCATCAATCATTCAGGCGTTTGGTGCCTCAGTGAGAAGCAGTTCCTTAGTAGAAGTCATGCCCATTGCCGATAGCATCAATTATTCAGATGCTTGGCGCCGCAATGGGAAGCAATTCTTTAGGAAGAATCATGCCATTTCCGATGGCATCAATCATTCAGACGCTTGGCGCCGCAATGGGAAGCAATTCCTTAGTAGAAATAATGCCCATTGCCGATAGCATCAATCATTCAGACGCTGGGCGCCGCAATGCGAAGCAATTCCTTAGGAGAAATCATGGCCATTGCCGATGCTATCAATCATTCAGGCCCTTGGCGCCGCAATGGGACGCAATTCCTTAGCAGAAATCATGCCCATTGCCGATGCCACGAGTCATTCAGACGTTTGGCGCCGCAATTGGAAGCAATTCCTTAGTAGAAATCATGCCAATTGCCGATTGCATCAATCATTCAGACGCTTGGCGCTGCAATGGGAAGCCATTCCTTAGTAGAAATCATGCCCATTGCCGATGGCATCAATCATTCAGACGCTTGGCGCCGCAATGGGAAGCTATTCCTTACTAGAAATCATGGGCATTGCCGATGGCGTCAAGTATTCAGGCGCTTGGAGCCGCAATGGGAAGCAAGTCCTTAGTACAATTCATGTCCATTGCCGATAGCATCAATCATTCAGGCGTTTGGTGCCGCAATGGGAAGCAATTTCTTAGGAACAATCATGGCATTGCCTATTGCATCAATCATTCAGACGCTTGGCGCCGCAATCTGAAGCAATTCCTTAGTAGAAATGATCGCCATTGCCAGTCATTCAGACGCTTGGCGCCGCAATGGGAAGCAATTCCTTAGTAGACATCGTGCCCATTGCCAATAGCATCAATCATTCAAGCGCTTGGCGCCGCAATGGGAAGCAATTCCTCAGTAGAAATCATGTCGATTGCCGATGACATCGACCACTCAGACGCTTGGCGCCGCAATGGGAAGCTATTCCTTAGTAGAAATCCTGCCCATTGCCTATTGCATCTATCATTCAGACGCTTGGCGCCGCTATGGGAAGCAATTCCTTAGCAGAAATCATGACCATTGCCGATGGCATCAATCATTCAGACGCTTCCTGCCGCAATGGGAAGGAATTCCTCGGTAGAAATCGTGCCCATTGCCGATAGCATCAGTCATTCAAACGCTTGGCGCCGCATTGGGAAGCAATTCCTTAGTAGAAATCGTGCCCATTGCCGATAGCATCAGTCATTCAAGCGCTTGGCGCCGCAGTGGGAAGCAATTCCTTAGTAGAAATCGTGCCCATTGCCAATAGCATCAATCATTCAGGCGCTTCGCTCCGCAATGGGGAGCAATTCTTTAGTAGAAATCGTGCCCCCTGCCGATATCATCAATCATTCAGGCGCTTTGCGTCACATTGGGAAGCAATTCCTCAGTAGAAATCGTGCGCATTGCCGATAGCATCAATCATTCAGACGATTGGCTCCGCAATGGGAAGCAATTCCTTAGTAGAAATCATGCTTATTGCCGATGGAATGAATCATTCAGACGCTTGGCGCCGCAATGGGAGGCAATTCTTTAGTAGAAATCATGCCCATTGCTGATTGCATCAATCATTCAGGCGTTTGGCGCCTCAATGGGAGGCAATTCCTTAGTAGAAATCGTGCGCATTGCCGATAGCATCAATCTTCAGACGCTGGGCGCCGCAATGGGAAGCAATTCCTTAGTAGAAATCCTGCCCATTGCTGATGGTATCAATCATTCAGACTCTTGGCGCAGCAATGGGAAGCAATTGCTTAGTAGAAATCATGGCCATTGCCCATTGCATCAATCATTCAGGCGTTTGGCGCCTCAGTGGGAAGCTATTCCTTAGTCGAAATCATGCCCATTGCCGATAGCATCAATTATGCAGATGCTTGGCGCCGCAATGGGAAGCAATTCTTTAGGAAGAATCATGCCATTTCCGATGGCATCAATCATTCTGACGCTTGGCGCCGCAATGGGAAGCAATTCCTTAGTAGAAATTATGCCCATTGGCGATAGCATCAATCATTCAGACGCTGGGCGCCACAATGCGAAGCAATTCCTTAGTAGAAATCATGGCCATTGCCGATGCTATCAATCATTCAGGCCCTTGGCACCGCAATGGGAAGCAATTCCTTAGCAGAATTCATGCCCATTGCTGATGCCATGGGTCATTCAGACGCTTGGCGCCGCAATGGGAAGCAATTCCTTAGTAGAAATCATGCCAATTGCCGATTGCATCAATGATTCAGACGCTTGGCGCTGCAATGGGAAGTCATTCCTTAGTAGAAATCATGCCCATTGCCGATGGCATCACTCATTCAGACGCTTGCCGCCGCAATGGGAGCAAGTCCTTAGTAGAATTTATGCCCACTGCCGATGGTATCAATCATTCAGACGTTTGGCGCCGCAATCGGAAGCAATGCCTTAGGAACAATCATGAGCATTGCCGAAGGCATCAATCATTCAGACGCTTGGCGCCGCAGTGGGAAGCAATTCCTTGGTAGAAATCATGCCCATTGGCGATGGCATCAATTATTCAGACTCTTGGAGCCGCAATGTGAAGCAATTCCTTAGTAGAAATCATGACCATTGCCGATTGCATCAATCATTGAGACGCTTCGTGCCGCAATGGGAAGGAATTCCTCAGTACAAATCGTGCCCATTGCCGATAGCATCAGTCATTCAAGCGCTTGGCGCCGCAGTGGGAAGCAGATCCTTAGTAGAAATCGTGCCCATTACCGATAGCATCAATCATTCAGGCGCTTCGCTCCGCAATGGGAAGCAATTCTTTTGTAGAAATCGTGCCCACTGCCTATATCATCAATCATTCAGGCGCTTTGCGTCGCATTGGGAAGCAATTCCTTAGAAGAAATCGTGCGGATTGCAGATAGCATCAATCATTCAAACGCTTGGCGCCGAAATGGGAAGCAATTCCTTCGTAGAAATCATGCCCACTGCCGATAGGGTCAATCATTCAGACGCTTGGCGCCGCAGTAGGAAGCAATTCCTCAGTAGAAATCATGCCTATTGCCTATTGCATCAACCATTTAGACGCTTGGCGCCGCAATGGCAAGCAATTCCTTAGCAGAAATCATGCCCATTGCCGATGGTATCGACCATTCAGACGCTTGGCGCCGCAATGGGAAGCTATTCCTTAGTAGAAATCATGCCCATTCCCTATTGCATCTATCATTCAGACGCTTGGCGCGGCAATGGGAAGCAATTCCTTAGTAGAAATCGTACCCATTGCCGATAGCATCAATCATTCAGACGCATTGCGCCGTAATGGGAAGAATTTCCATAGCAAAAATCATGCGCATTGTCGATAGCATCAATCAGTCAGACGCTTCGCTCCTCAATGTCAAGAAATCCCTTACTAGAAATCATGCGCACGGCCGATAGCATCAACCATTTAGACGCTTGGCGCCGCAATGGCAAGCAATTCCTTTGAAGAAATCATGCCCATTGCCGATGGTATCGACCATTCAGACGCTTGGCGACGCAATGGGAAGCTTTTCCTTAGTAGAAATCATGCCCATTCCCTACTGCATCTATCATTCAGACGCTTGGCGCGGCAATTGGAAGCAATTCCTTAGTAGAAATCATGCCCATTCACACCCTGGCCGCCGCAATGGGAAGCAATTCCTCAGGAAGAATCATTCCATTGCCGACGGCATCGTTCATCATCTAGACGCTTGGCGCTGCAATGCGAAGCAATTACTTAGTAGAAATCACGCCGCAAAGGGATGCAATTCCTGAGCAGAAATCATGCCCATCGCCGATGGCATCAATCATTCAGACGCTTGGCGCCGCAATGGGAAGCAATTCCTTAGTAGAAATCGTGCTCATTGCCGATAGCATCTATCATTCAAGCGCTTGGCGCCGCAATGGGAAGCAATTCCTCGGTAGAAATCCAGCCCATTGCGGATTGCATCAATCATTCAGACGATTGGCGCCGCAATGGGGAGCAATTCCTTAGTAGAAACCCTGCGCTTTGCCGATAGCAATCATTCAGACGCTTGGCGCCGCAATGGGAAGCATTTCGTTAGTAGAAATCACCCGCTTTGCCGATAGCATCAATCGTTCAGACGCTTGGCGCCGCAATGGGAAGCAATTCCTTAGTAGAAATCATGCCCATTAGCGATAGCATCAATCATTCAGGCGCTTGGCGCCGCAATGGGAAGCAATTCGTTAGTTGAAATCAACCGCATTGTCGATAGCATCAACCATTCAGACGCTTGGCGCCGGAATGTCAAGCAATTCCTTAGTAGAAGTCATGCCCATTGCCTATTGCATCTATCATTCAGACGCTTGGCGTCGCAATGGGAAGCAATTTCTTAGGAAAAATCATGCCATTGCCGAGAGGATCAATCATTCAGCCGCTGGGCGCCGCTATGGAAAGCAATTCCTTAGTAGAAATTATGCCCATTACCTATGGTATCGACAATTCAGACGCTTAGAGCCGCAATGGGAAGGTATTCCTTTGTACAAATCATGCCCATTGCCTATTGCATCAATCATTCAGGCGTTTGGTGCCTCAGTGAGAAGCAGTTCCTTAGTAGAAGTCATGCCCATTGCCGATAGCATCAATTATTCAGATGCTTGGCGCCGCAATGGGAAGCAATTCTTTAGGAAGAATCATGCCATTTCCGATGGCATCAATCATTCAGACGCTTGGCGCCGCAATGGGAAGCAATTCCTTAGTAGAAATAATGCCCATTGCCGATAGCATCAATCATTCAGACGCTGGGCGCCGCAATGCGAAGCAATTCCTTAGGAGAAATCATGGCCATTGCCGATGCTATCAATCATTCAGGCCCTTGGCGCCGCAATGGGAAGCAATTCCTTAGCAGAAATCATGCCCATTGCCGATGCCACGAGTCATTCAGACGTTTGGCGCCGCAATTGGAAGCAATTCCTTAGTAGAAATCATGCCAATTGCCGATTGCATCAATCATTCAGACGCTTGGCGCTGCAATGGGAAGCCATTCCTTAGTAGAAATCATGCCCATTGCCGATGGCATCAATCATTCAGACGCTTGGCGCCGCAATGGGAAGCTATTCCTTACTAGAAATCATGGGCATTGCCGATGGCGTCAAGTATTCAGGCGCTTGGAGCCGCAATGGGAAGCAAGTCCTTAGTACAATTCATGTCCATTGCCGATAGCATCAATCATTCAGGCGTTTGGTGCCGCAATGGGAAGCAATTTCTTAGGAACAATCATGGCATTGCCTATTGCATCAATCATTCAGACGCTTGGCGCCGCAATCTGAAGCAATTCCTTAGTAGAAATGATCGCCATTGCCAGTCATTCAGACGCTTGGCGCCGCAATGGGAAGCAATTCCTTAGTAGACATCGTGCCCATTGCCAATAGCATCAATCATTCAAGCGCTTGGCGCCGCAATGGGAAGCAATTCCTCAGTAGAAATCATGTCGATTGCCGATGACATCGACCACTCAGACGCTTGGCGCCGCAATGGGAAGCTATTCCTTAGTAGAAATCCTGCCCATTGCCTATTGCATCTATCATTCAGACGCTTGGCTCCGCTATGGGAAGCAATTCCTTAGCAGAAATCATGACCATTGCCGATGGCATCAATCATTCAGACGCTTCCTGCCGCAATGGGAAGGAATTCCTCGGTAGAAATCGTGCCCATTGCCGATAGCATCAGTCATTCAAACGCTTGGCGCCGCATTGGGAAGCAATTCCTTAGTAGAAATCGTGCCCATTGCCGATAGCATCAGTCATTCAAGCGCTTGGCGCCGCAGTGGGAAGCAATTCCTTAGTAGAAATCGTGCCCATTGCCAATAGCATCAATCATTCAGGCGCTTCGCTCCGCAATGGGGAGCAATTCTTTAGTAGAAATCGTGCCCCCTGCCGATATCATCAATCATTCAGGCGCTTTGCGTCACATTGGGAAGCAATTCCTCAGTAGAAATCGTGCGCATTGCCGATAGCATCAATCATTCAGACGATTGGCTCCGCAATGGGAAGCAATTCCTTAGTAGAAATCATGCTTATTGCCGATGGAATGAATCATTCAGACGCTTGGCGCCGCAATGGGAAGCAATTCTTTAGTAGAAATCATGCCCATTGCTGATTGCATCAATGATTCAGGCGTTTGGCGCCTCAATGGGAGGCAATTCCTTAGTAGAAATCGTGCGCATTGCCGATAGCATCAATCTTCAGACGCTGGGCGCCGCAATGGGAAGCAATTCCTTAGTAGAAATCCTGCCCATTGCTGATGGTATCAATCATTCAGACGCTTGGCGCAGCAATGGGAAGCAATTGCTTAGTAGAAATCATGGCCATTGCCCATTGCATCAATCATTCAGGCGTTTGGCGCCTCAGTGGGAAGCTATTCCTTAGTCGAAATCATGCCCATTGCCGATAGCATCAATTATGCAGATGCTTGGCGCCGCAATGGGAAGCAATTCTTTAGGAAGAATCATGCCATTTCCGATGGCATCAATCATTCAGACGCTTGGCGCCGCAATGGGATGCAATTTCTTAGTAGAAATCATGCCCATTGCCGATAGCATCAACCATTCAGACGCTGGGCGCCGCAAAGGGAAGAAATTCCTGAGCAGAAATCAGACGCTTGGCGCCGCAATGGGAAGCAATTCCTTATTAGAAATTATGCCCATTGCCGATAGCATCAATCATTCAGACGCTGGGCGCCACAATGCGAAGCAATTCCTTAGTCGAAATCATGGCCATTGCCGATGCTATCAATCATTCAGGCCCTTGGCACCGCAATGGGAAGCAATTCCTTACCAGAAATCATGCCCATTGCCGATGCCATGAGTCATTCAGACGCTTGGCGCCGCAATGGGAAGCAATTCCTTAGTAAAAATCATGCCGATTGCCGATTGCATCAATCATTCAGACGCTTGGCTCCGCAATGGGAAACAATTCCTTAGTAGAAATCATGCTTATTGCCGATGGCATGATTCATTCAGACGCTTGGCGCCGCAATGGGAAGCAATTCTTTAGTAGAAATCATGCCCATTGCTGATTGCATCAATCATTCAGGCGTTTGGCGCCTCAATGGGCGGCATTTCCTTAGTAGAAATCGTGCCCATTGCCGATAGCATCAATTATTCAGATGCTTGGCGCCGCAATGGGAAGCAATTCTTTAGGAAGAATCATGCCATTGCCTATGGTATCGACAATTCAGACGCTTAACGCCGCAATGGGAAGGTATTCCTTTGTACAAATCATGCCCATTGCCTATTACATCAATCATTCAGGCGTTTGGTGCCTCAGTGAGAAGCAGTTCCTTAGTAGAAGTCATGCCCATTGCCGATAGCATCAATTATTCAGATGCTTGGCGCCGCAATGGGAAGCAATTCTTTAAGAAGAATCATGCCATTTCGGATGGCATCAATCATTCAGACGCTTGGCGCCGCAATGGGAAGCAATTCCTTAGTAGAAATAATGCCTATTGCCGATAGCATCAATCATTCAGACGCTGGGCGCCGCAATGCGAAGCAATTCCTTAGGAGAAATCATGGCCATTGCCGATGCTATCAATCATTCAGGCCCTTGGCGCCGCAATGGGAAGCAATTCCTTAGCAGAAATCATGCCCATTGCCGATGCCATGAGTCATTCAGACGCTTGGCGCCGCAATGGGAAGCAATTCCTTAGTAGAAATCATGCCAATTGCCGATTGCATCAATCATTCAGACGCTTGGCGCTGCAATGGGAAGCCATTCCTTAGTAGAAATCATGGGCATTGCCGATGGCATCAATCATTCAGACGCTTGGGGCCGCAATGGGAAGCTATTCCTTACTAGAAATCATGGGCATTGCCGATGGCGTCAAGTATTGAGGCGCTTGGAGCCGCAATGGGAAGCAAGTCCTTAGTAGAATTCATGTCCATTGCCGATAGCATGAATCATTCAGGCGTTTGGTGCCGCAATGGAAGCAATTTCTTAGGAACAATCATGGCATTGCCTATTGCATCAATCATTCAGACGCTTGGCGCCGCAATCTGAAGCAATTCCTTAGTAGAAATGATTCCCATTGCCAATCATTCAGACGCTTGGCGCCGCAATGGGAAGCAATTCCTTAGTAGACATCGTGCCCATTGCCAATAGCATCAATCATTCAAGCGCTTGGCGCCGCAATGGGAAGCAATTCCTCAGTAGAAATCATGTCGATTGCCGATGACATCGACCACTCAGACGCTTGGCGCCGCAATGGGAAGCTATTCCTTAGTAGAAATCCTGCCCATTGCCTATTGCATCTATCATTCAGACGCTTGGCGCCGCTATGGGAAGCAATTCCTTAGTAGAAATCATGACCATTGCCGATTGCATCAATCATTCAGACGCTTCGTGCCGCAATGGGAAGGAATTCCTCAGTAGAAATCGTGCCCATTGCCGATAGCATCAGTCATTCAAGCGCTTGGCGCCGCAGTGGGAAGCAATTCCTTAGTAGAAATCGTGCCCATTGCCGATAGCATCAGTCATTCAAGCGCTTGGCGCCGCAGTGGGAAGCAATTCCTTAGTAGAAATCGTGCCCATTGCCAATAGCATCAATCATTCAGGCGCTTCGCTCCGCAATGGGGAGCAATTCTTTAGTAGAAATCATGCCCATTGCTGATTGCATCAATCATTCAGGCGTTTGGCGCCGCAGTGGGAGGCAATTCCTTAGTAGAAATCGTGCGCATTGCCGATAGCATCAATCTTCAGACGCTGGGCGCCGCAATGGGAAGCAATTCCTTAGTAGAAATCCTGCCCATTGCGGATGGTATCAATCATTCAGACGCTTGGCGCAGCAATGGGAAGCAATTGCTTAGTAGAAATCATGGCCATTGCCCATTGCATCAATCATTCAGGCGTTTGGCGCCTCAGTGGGAAGCTATTCCTTAGTCGAAATCATGCCCATTGCCGATAGCATCAATTATGCAGATGCTTGGCGTCGCAAAGCGAAGCAATTCTTTAGGAAGAATCATGCCATTTCCGATGGCATCAATCATTCAGACGCTTGGCGCCGCAATGGGAAGCAATTTCTTAGTAGAAATCACGCCCATTGCCGATAGCATCAACCATTCAGACGCTGGGCGCCGCAAAGGGAAGAAATTCCTGAGCAGAAATCAGACGCTTGGCGCCGCAATGGGAAGCAAAACCTTAGTAGAAATTATGCCCATTGCCGATAGCATCAATCATTCAGACGCTGGGCGCCACAATGCGAAGCAATTCCTCAGTAGAAATCATGGGCATTGCCGATGCTATCAATCATTCAGGCCCTTGGCACCGCAATGGGAAGCAATTCCTTAGCAGAAATCATGCCCATTGCCGATGCCATGAGTCATTCAGACGCTTGGCGCCGCAATGGGAAGCAATTCCTTAGTAAAAATCATGCCAATTGCCGATTGCATCAATCATTCAGACGCTTGGCTCCGCAATGGGAAGCAATTCCTTAGTAGAAATCATGCTTATTGCCGATGGCATGAATCATTCAGACGCTTGGCGCCGCAATGGGAGGCAATTCTTTAGTAGAAATCATGCCCATTGCTGATTGCATCAATCATTCAGGCGTTTGGCGCCTCAATGGGAGGCAATTCCTTAGTAGAAATCGTGCGCATTGCCGATAGCATCAATCTTCAGACGCTGGGCGCCGCAATGGGAAGCAATTCCTTAGTAGAAATCCTGCCCATTGCTGATGGTATCAATCATTCAGACTCTTGGCGCAGCAATGGGAAGCAATTGCTTAGTAGAAATCATGGCCATTGCCCATTGCATCAATCATTCAGGCTTTGGCGCCTCAGTGGGAAGCTATTCCTTAGTCGAAATCATGCCCATTGCCGATAGCATCAATTATGCAGATGCTTGGCGCCGCAATGGGAAGCAATTCTTTAGGAAGAATCATGCCATTTCCGATGGCATCAATCATTCTGACGCTTGGCGCCGCAATGGGAAGCAATTCCTTAGTAGAAATTATGCCCATTGGCGATAGCATCAATCATTCAGACGCTGGGCGCCACAATGCGAAGCAATTCCTTAGTAGAAATCATGGCCATTGCCGATGCTATCAATCATTCAGGCCCTTGGCACCGCAATGGGAAGCAATTCCTTAGCAGAAATCATGCCCATTGCCGATGCCATGGGTCATTCAGACGCTTGGCGCCGCAATGGGAAGCAATTCCTTAGTAGAAATCATGCCAATTGCCGATTGCATCAATGATTCAGACGCTTGGCGCTGCAATGGGAAGTCATTCCTTAGTAGAAATCATGCCCATTGCCGATGGCATCACTCATTCAGACGCTTGCCGCCGCAATGGGAGCAAGTCCTTAGTAGAATTTATGCCCACTGCCGATGGTATCAATCATTCAGACGTTTGGCGCCGCAATCGGAAGCAATGCCTTAGGAACAATCATGAGCATTGCCGAAGGCATCAATCATTCAGACGCTTGGCGCCGCAGTGGGAAGCAATTCCTTGGTAGAAATCATGCCCATTGGCGATGGCATCAATTATTCAGACTCTTGGAGCCGCAATGTGAAGCAATTCCTTAGTAGAAATCATGACCATTGCCGATTGCATCAATCATTGAGACGCTTCGTGCCGCAATGGGAAGGAATTCCTCAGTACAAATCGTGCCCATTGCCGATAGCATCAGTCATTCAAGCGCTTGGCGCCGCAGTGGGAAGCAGATCCTTAGTAGAAATCGTGCCCATTACCGATAGCATCAATCATTCAGGCGCTTCGCTCCGCAATGGGAAGCAATTCTTTTGTAGAAATCGTGCCCACTGCCTATATCATCAATCATTCAGGCGCTTTGCGTCGCATTGGGAAGCAATTCCTTAGAAGAAATCGTGCGGATTGCAGATAGCATCAATCATTCAAACGCTTGGCGCCGAAATGGGAAGCAATTCCTTCGTAGAAATCATGCCCACTGCCGATAGGGTCAATCATTCAGACGCTTGGCGCCGCAGTAGGAAGCAATTCCTCAGTAGAAATCATGCCTATTGCCTATTGCATCAACCATTTAGACGCTTGGCGCCGCAATGGCAAGCAATTCCTTAGCAGAAATCATGCCCATTGCCGATGGTATCGACCATTCAGACGCTTGGCGCCGCAATGGGAAGCTATTCCTTAGTAGAAATCATGCCCATTCCCTATTGCATCTATCATTCAGACGCTTGGCGCGGCAATGGGAAGCAATTCCTTAGTAGAAATCATGCTCATTGCCGATGGCGTCAGTCATTCAGGCGCTTGGCGCCGCAATGGGAAGCAATTCTTTAGTACAAATCATGCCCATTCAGACCCTTGCCGCCGCAATGGGACGCAATTCCTCAGGAAGAATCATGCCATTGCCGATGGCATCAATCATTCAGACGCTTGGCGTCGCAGTGGGAAGCAATTTCTTAGTAGAAATCATGCCCATTGCCGATAGCATCAACCATTCAGACGCTGGGCGCCGCAAAGGGAAGAAATTCCTGAGCAGAAATCATGCCCATCGCCGATGGCATCAATCATTCAGACGCTTCGTGCCGCAATGGGAAGGAATTCCTCAGTACAAATCGTGCCCATTGCCGATAGCATCAGTCATTCAAGCGCTTGGCGCCGCAGTGGGAAGCAAATCCTTAGTAGAAATTGTGCCCATTACCGATAGCATCAATCATTCAGGCGCTTCGCTCCGCAATGGGAAGCAATTCTTTTGTAGAAATCGTGCCCACTGCCGATATCATCAATCATTCAGGCGCTTTGCGTCGCATTGGGAAGCAATTCCTTAGAAGAAATCGTGCGGATTGCAGATAGCATCAATCATTGAAACGCTTGGCGCCGAAATGGGAAGCAATTCCTTCGTAGAAATCATGCCCACTGCCGATAGGGTCAATCATTCAGACACTTGGCGCCGCAGTAGGAAGCAATTCCTCAGTAGAAATCATGCCTATTGCCTATTGCATCAACCCTTTAGACGCTTGGCGCCGCAATGGCAAGCAATTCCTTAGCAGAAATCATGCCCATTGCCGATGGTATCGACCATTCAGACGCTTGGCGCCGCAATGGGAAGCTATTCCTTAGTAGAAATCATGCCCATTCCCTATTGCATCTATCATTCAGACGCTTGGCGCGGCAATGGGAAGTAATTCCTTAGTAGAAATCATGCTCATTGCCGATGGCGTCAGTCATTCAGGCGCTTGGCGCCGCAATGGGAAGCAATTCCTTAGTACAAATCATGCCCATTCAGACCCTTGCCGCCGCAATGGGACGCAATTCCTCAGGAAGAATCATGCCATTGCCGATGGCATCAATCATTCAGACGCTTGGCGTCGCAGTGGGAAGCAATTTCTTAGTAGAAATCATGCCCATTGCCGATAGCATCAACCATTCAGACGCTGGGCGCCGCAAAGGGAAGAAATTCCTGAGCAGAAATCATGCCCATCGCCGATGGCATCAATCATTCAGACGCTTCCTGCCGCAATGGGAAGGAATTCCTCAGTACAAATCGTGCCCATTGCCGATAGCATCAGTCATTCAAGCGCTTGGCGCCGCAGTGGGAAGCAAATCCTTAGTAGAAATCGTGCCCATTACCAATAGCATCAATCATTCAGGCGCTTCGCTCCGCAATGGGAAGCAATTCTTTTGTAGAAATCGTGCCCACTGCCGATATCATCAATCATTCAGGCGCTTTGCGTCGCATTGGGAAGCAATTCCTTAGAAGAAATTGTGCGGATTGCAGATAGCATCAATCATTCAAACGCTTGGCGCCGAAATGGGAAGCAATTCCTTCGTAGAAATCATGCCCACTGCCGATAGGGTCAATCATTCAGACGCTTGGCGCCGCAGTAGGAAGCAATTCCTCAGTAGAAATCATGCCTATTGCATCAACCCTTTAGACGCTTGGCGCCACAATGGCAAGCAATTCCTTAGCAGAAATCATGCCCATTGCCGATGGTATCGACCATTCAGACGCTTGGCGCCGCAATGGGAAGCTATTCCTTAGTAGAAATCATGCCCATTCCCTATTGCATCTATCATTCAGACGCTTGGCGCGGCAATGGGAAGCAATTCCTTAGTAGAAATCGTGCTCATTGCCGATGGTGTCAGTCATTCAGGCGCTTGGCGCCGCAATGGGAAGCAATTCCTTAGTACAAATCATGCCCATTCAGACCCTTGCCGCCGCAATGGGACGCAATTCCTCAGGAAGAATCATGCCATTGCCGATGGCATCAATCATTCAGACGCTTGGCGTCGCAGTGGGAAGCAATTTCTTAGTAGAAATCATGCCCATTGCCGATAGCATCAACCATTCAGACGCTGGGCGCCGCAAAGGGAAGAAATTCCTGAGCAGAAATCATGCCCATCGCCGATGGCATCAATCATTCAGACGCTTGGCGCCGCAATGGGAAGCAATTCCTTAGTAAAAATCGTGCTCATTGCCGATAGCATCCATTATTCAAGCGCTTGGCGCCGCAATGGGAAGCAATTCCTCGGTAGAAATCCTGCCGATTGCATCAATCATTCAGACGATTGGCGACGCAATGGGGATCAATTCCTTAGTAGAAATCCTGCGCTTTGCCGATAGCATGAATCATTCAGACGCTTGGCGCCGCAATGGGATGCAATTCGTTAGTAGAAATCACGCGCTTTGCCGATAGCAGCAATCGTTCAGACGCTTGACGCCGCAATTCCTTAGTAGAAATTATGCCCATTGCCGATAGCATCAATCATTCAGACGCTGGGCGCCACAATTCGAAGCAATTCCTTAGTAGAAATCATGGCCATTGCCGATGCTATCAATCATTCAGGCCTTGGCACCGCAATGGAAGCAATTCCTTAGCAGAAATCATGGCCATTGCCGATGCCATGAGTCATTCAGACGCTTGGCGCCGCAATGGGAAGCAATTCCTTAGTAGAAATCATGCCAATTGCCGATTGCATCAATCATTCAGACGCTTGGCGCTGCAATGGGAAGTCATTCCTTAGTAGAAATCATGCCCATTGCCGATGGCATCACTCATTCAGACGCTTGCCGCCGCAATGGGAGCAAGTCCTTAGTAGAATTTATGCCCACTGCCGATGGTATCAATCATTCAGACGTTTGGCGCCGCAATCGGAAGCAATGCCTTAGGAACAATCATGAGCATTGCCGAAGGCATCAATCATTCAGACGCTTGGCGCCGCAGTGGGAAGCAATTCCTTAGTAGAAATCATGCCCATTGGCGATGGCATCAATTATTCAGACTCTTGGAGCCGCAATGTGAAGCAATTCCTTAGTAGAAATCATGACCATTGCCGATAGCATCAATCATTGAGACGCTTCGTGCCGCAATGGGAAGGAATTCCTCAGTACAAATCGTGCCCATTGCCGATAGCATCAGTCATTCTAGCGCTTGGCGCCGCAGTGGGAAGCAGATCCTTAGTAGAAATCGTGCCCATTACCGATAGCATCAATCATTCAGGCGCTTCGCTCCGCAATGGGAAGCAATTCTTTTGTAGAAATCGTGCCCACTGCCGATATCATCAATCATTCAGGCGCTTTGCGTCGCATTGGGAAGCAATTCCTTAGAAGAAATCGTGCGGATTGCAGATAGCATCAATCATTCAAACGCTTGGCGCCGAAATGGGAAGCAATTCCTTCGTAGAAATCATGCCCACTGCCGATAGGGTCAATCATTTAGACGCTTGGCGCCGCAGTAGGAAGCAATTCCTCAGTAGAAATCATGCCTATTGACTATTGCACCAACCATTTAGACGCTTAGCGCCGCAATGGCAAGCAATTCTTTAGTAGAAATCATGCCCATTGCCGATGGTATCGACCATTCAGACGCTTGGCGCCGCAATGGGAAGCTATTCCTTAGTAGAAATCATGCCCATTCCCTATTGCATCTATCATTCAGACGCTTGGCGCGGCAATGGGAAGCAATTCCTTAGTAGAAATCATGCCCCTTGCCGATGGCGTCAGTCATTCAGGCGCTTGGCGCCGCAATGGGAAGCAATTCCTTAGTACAAATCATGCCCATTCAGACCCTTGCCGCCGCAATGGGACGCAATTCCTCAGGAAGAATCATGCCATTGCCGATGGCATCAATCATTCAGACGCTTGGCGCCGCAATGGGAAGCAATTTCTTAGTAGAAATCATGCCCATTGCCGATAGCATCAACCATTCAGACGCTGGGCGCCGCAAAGGGAAGAAATTCCTGAGCAGAAATCATGCCCATCGCCGATGGCATCAATCATTCAGGCGTTTGGCGCCGCAATGGGAAGGAATTCCTAAGTAAAAATCGTGCTCATTGCCGATAGCATCAATCATTCAAGCGCTTGGCGCCGCAAGGGGAAGCAATTCCTCGGTAGAAATCCTGCCCATTGCGGATTGCTTCCATCATTCAGACGATTGGCGCCGCAATGGGGATCAATTCCTTAGTAGAAATCCTGCGCTTTGCCGATAGCATCAATCATTCAGACGCTTGGCGCTGCAATGGGAAGCTATTCCTTAGTAGAAATCATGCCCATTCCCTATTGCATCTATCATTCAGACGCTTGGCGCGGCAATGGGAAGCAATTCCTTAGTAGAAATCATGCCCATTGCCGATGGCGTCAGTCATTCAGGCGCTTGGCGCCGCAATGGGAAGCAATTCCTTAGTACAAATCATGCCCATTCAGACCCTTGCCGCCGCAATGGGACGCAATTCCTCAGGAAGAATCATGCCATTGCCGATGGCATCAATCATTCAGACGCTTGGCGCCGCAATGGGAAGCAATTGCTTAGTAAAAATCATGGCCATTGCCCATTGCATCAATCATTCAGGCGTTTGGCGCCTCAGTGCGAAGCTATTCCTTAGTCGAAATCATGCCCATTGCCGATAGCATCAATTATGCAGATGCTTGGCGCCGCAATGGGAAGCAATTCTTTAGGAAGAATCATGCCATTTCCGATGGCATCAATCATTCCGACGCTTGGCGCCGCAATGGGAAGCTATTCCTTAGTAGAAATCATGCCCATTCCCTATTGCATCTATCATTCAGACGCTTGGCGCGGCAATGGGAAGCAATTCCTTCGTAGAAATCATGCCCACTGCCGATAGGGTCAATCATTTAGACGCTTGGCGCCGCAGTAGGAAGCAATTCCTCAGTAGAAATCATGCCTATTGACTATTGCACCAACCATTTAGACGCTTAGCGCCGCAATGGCAAGCAATTCCTTAGTAGAAATCATGCCCATTGCCGATGGTATCGACCATTCAGACGCTTGGCGCCGCAATGGGAAGCTATTCCTTAGTAGAAATCATGCCCATTCCCTATTGCATCTATCATTCAGACGCTTGGCGCGGCAATGGGAAGCAATTCCTTAGTAGAAATCATGCCCCTTGCCGATGGCGTCAGTCATTCAGGCGCTTGGCGCCGCAATGGGAAGCAATTCCTTAGTACAAATCATGCCCATTCAGACCCTTGCCGCCGCAATGGGACGCAATTCCTCAGGAAGAATCATGCCATTGCCGATGGCATCAATCATTCAGACGCTTGGCGCCGCAATGGGAAGCAATTTCTTAGTAGAAATCATGCCCATTGCCGATAGCATCAACCATTCAGACGCTGGGCGCCGCAAAGGGAAGAAATTCCTGAGCAGAAATCATGCCCATCGCCGATGGCATCAATCATTCAGGCGTTTGGCGCCGCAATGGGAAGGAATTCCTTAGTAAAAATCGTGCTCATTGCCGATAGCATCAATCATTCAAGCGCTTGGCGCCACAATGCGAAGCAATTCCTTAGTAGAAATCATGGCCATTGCCGATGCTATCAATCATTCAGGCCCTTGGCACCGCAATGGGAAGCAATTCCTTAGCAGAAATCATGCCCATTGCCGATGCCATGGGTCATTCAGACGCTTGGCGCCGCAATGGGAAGCAATTCCTTAGTAGAAATCATGCCAATTGCCGATTGCATCAATGATTCAGACGCTTGGCGCTGCAATGGGAAGTCATTCCTTAGTAGAAATCATGCCCATTGCCGATGGCATCACTCATTCAGACGCTTGCCGCCGCAATGGGAGCAAGTCCTTAGTAGAATTTATGCCCACTGCCGATGGTATCAATCATTCAGACGTTTGGCGCCGCAATCGGAAGCAATGCCTTAGGAACAATCATGAGCATTGCCGAAGGCATCAATCATTCAGACGCTTGGCGCCGCAGTGGGAAGCAATTCCTTGGTAGAAATCATGCCCATTGGCGATGGCATCAATTATTCAGACTCTTGGAGCCGCAATGTGAAGCAATTCCTTAGTAGAAATCATGACCATTGCCGATTGCATCAATCATTGAGACGCTTCGTGCCGCAATGGGAAGGAATTCCTCAGTACAAATCGTGCCCATTGCCGATAGCATCAGTCATTCAAGCGCTTGGCGCCGCAGTGGGAAGCAGATCCTTAGTAGAAATCGTGCCCATTACCGATAGCATCAATCATTCAGGCGCTTCGCTCCGCAATGGGAAGCAATTCTTTTGTAGAAATCGTGCCCACTGCCTATATCATCAATCATTCAGGCGCTTTGCGTCGCATTGGGAAGCAATTCCTTAGAAGAAATCGTGCGGATTGCAGATAGCATCAATCATTCAAACGCTTGGCGCCGAAATGGGAAGCAATTCCTTCGTAGAAATCATGCCCACTGCCGATAGGGTCAATCATTCAGACGCTTGGCGCCGCAGTAGGAAGCAATTCCTCAGTAGAAATCATGCCTATTGCCTATTGCATCAACCATTTAGACGCTTGGCGCCGCAATGGCAAGCAATTCCTTAGCAGAAATCATGCCCATTGCCGATGGTATCGACCATTCAGACGCTTGGCGCCGCAATGGGAAGCTATTCCTTAGTAGAAATCATGCCCATTCCCTATTGCATCTATCATTCAGACGCTTGGCGCGGCAATGGGAAGCAATTCCTTAGTAGAAATCATGCTCATTGCCGATGGCGTCAGTCATTCAGGCGCTTGGCGCCGCAATGGGAAGCAATTCCTTAGTACAAATCATGCCCATTCAGACCCTTGCCGCCGCAATGGGACGCAATTCCTCAGGAAGAATCATGCCATTGCCGATGGCATCAATCATTCAGACGCTTGGCGTCGCAGTGGGAAGCAATTTCTTAGTAGAAATCATGCCCATTGCCGATAGCATCAACCATTCAGACGCTGGGCGCCGCAAAGGGAAGAAATTCCTGAGCAGAAATCATGCCCATCGCCGATGGCATCAATCATTCAGACGCTTCGTGCCGCAATGGGAAGGAATTCCTCAGTACAAATCGTGCCCATTGCCGATAGCATCAGTCATTCAAGCGCTTGGCGCCGCAGTGGGAAGCAAATCCTTAGTAGAAATTGTGCCCATTACCGATAGCATCAATCATTCAGGCGCTTCGCTCCGCAATGGGAAGCAATTCTTTTGTAGAAATCGTGCCCACTGCCGATATCATCAATCATTCAGGCGCTTTGCGTCGCATTGGGAAGCAATTCCTTAGAAGAAATCGTGCGGATTGCAGATAGCATCAATCATTGAAACGCTTGGCGCCGAAATGGGAAGCAATTCCTTCGTAGAAATCATGCCCACTGCCGATAGGGTCAATCATTCAGACACTTGGCGCCGCAGTAGGAAGCAATTCCTCAGTAGAAATCATGCCTATTGCCTATTGCATCAACCCTTTAGACGCTTGGCGCCGCAATGGCAAGCAATTCCTTAGCAGAAATCATGCCCATTGCCGATGGTATCGACCATTCAGACGCTTGGCGCCGCAATGGGAAGCTATTCCTTAGTAGAAATCATGCCCATTCCCTATTGCATCTATCATTCAGACGCTTGGCGCGGCAATGGGAAGTAATTCCTTAGTAGAAATCATGCTCATTGCCGATGGCGTCAGTCATTCAGGCGCTTGGCGCCGCAATGGGAAGCAATTCCTTAGTACAAATCATGCCCATTCAGACCCTTGCCGCCGCAATGGGACGCAATTCCTCAGGAAGAATCATGCCATTGCCGATGGCATCAATCATTCAGACGCTTGGCGTCGCAGTGGGAAGCAATTTCTTAGTAGAAATCATGCCCATTGCCGATAGCATCAACCATTCAGACGCTGGGCGCCGCAAAGGGAAGAAATTCCTGAGCAGAAATCATGCCCATCGCCGATGGCATCAATCATTCAGACGCTTCCTGCCGCAATGGGAAGGAATTCCTCAGTACAAATCGTGCCCATTGCCGATAGCATCAGTCATTCAAGCGCTTGGCGCCGCAGTGGGAAGCAAATCCTTAGTAGAAATCGTGCCCATTACCGATAGCATCAATCATTCAGGCGCTTCGCTCCGCAATGGGAAGCAATTCTTTTGTAGAAATCGTGCCCACTGCCGATATCATCAATCATTCAGGCGCTTTGCGTCGCATTGGGAAGCAATTCCTTAGAAGAAATTGTGCGGATTGCAGATAGCATCAATCATTCAAACGCTTGGCGCCGAAATGGGAAGCAATTCCTTCGTAGAAATCATGCCCACTGCCGATAGGGTCAATCATTCAGACGCTTGGCGCCGCAGTAGGAAGCAATTCCTCAGTAGAAATCATGCCTATTGCATCAACCCTTTAGACGCTTGGCGCCACAATGGCAAGCAATTCCTTAGCAGAAATCATGCCCATTGCCGATGGTATCGACCATTCAGACGCTTGGCGCCGCAATGGGAAGCTATTCCTTAGTAGAAATCATGCCCATTCCCTATTGCATCTATCATTCAGACGCTTGGCGCGGCAATGGGAAGCAATTCCTTAGTAGAAATCGTGCTCATTGCCGATGGTGTCAGTCATTCAGGCGCTTGGCGCCGCAATGGGAAGCAATTCCTTAGTACAAATCATGCCCATTCAGACCCTTGCCGCCGCAATGGGACGCAATTCCTCAGGAAGAATCATGCCATTGCCGATGGCATCAATCATTCAGACGCTTGGCGTCGCAGTGGGAAGCAATTTCTTAGTAGAAATCATGCCCATTGCCGATAGCATCAACCATTCAGACGCTGGGCGCCGCAAAGGGAAGAAATTCCTGAGCAGAAATCATGCCCATCGCCGATGGCATCAATCATTCAGACGCTTGGCGCCGCAATGGGAAGCAATTCCTTAGTAAAAATCGTGCTCATTGCCGATAGCATCCATTATTCAAGCGCTTGGCGCCGCAATGGGAAGCAATTCCTCGGTAGAAATCCTGCCGATTGCATCAATCATTCAGACGATTGGCGACGCAATGGGGATCAATTCCTTAGTAGAAATCCTGCGCTTTGCCGATAGCATGAATCATTCAGACGCTTGGCGCCGCAATGGGATGCAATTCGTTAGTAGAAATCACGCGCTTTGCCGATAGCAGCAATCGTTCAGACGCTTGACGCCGCAATTCCTTAGTAGAAATTATGCCCATTGCCGATAGCATCAATCATTCAGACGCTGGGCGCCACAATTCGAAGCAATTCCTTAGTAGAAATCATGGCCATTGCCGATGCTATCAATCATTCAGGCCTTGGCACCGCAATGGAAGCAATTCCTTAGCAGAAATCATGGCCATTGCCGATGCCATGAGTCATTCAGACGCTTGGCGCCGCAATGGGAAGCAATTCCTTAGTAGAAATCATGCCAATTGCCGATTGCATCAATCATTCAGACGCTTGGCGCTGCAATGGGAAGTCATTCCTTAGTAGAAATCATGCCCATTGCCGATGGCATCACTCATTCAGACGCTTGCCGCCGCAATGGGAGCAAGTCCTTAGTAGAATTTATGCCCACTGCCGATGGTATCAATCATTCAGACGTTTGGCGCCGCAATCGGAAGCAATGCCTTAGGAACAATCATGAGCATTGCCGAAGGCATCAATCATTCAGACGCTTGGCGCCGCAGTGGGAAGCAATTCCTTAGTAGAAATCATGCCCATTGGCGATGGCATCAATTATTCAGACTCTTGGAGCCGCAATGTGAAGCAATTCCTTAGTAGAAATCATGACCATTGCCGATAGCATCAATCATTGAGACGCTTCGTGCCGCAATGGGAAGGAATTCCTCAGTACAAATCGTGCCCATTGCCGATAGCATCAGTCATTCTAGCGCTTGGCGCCGCAGTGGGAAGCAGATCCTTAGTAGAAATCGTGCCCATTACCGATAGCATCAATCATTCAGGCGCTTCGCTCCGCAATGGGAAGCAATTCTTTTGTAGAAATCGTGCCCACTGCCGATATCATCAATCATTCAGGCGCTTTGCGTCGCATTGGGAAGCAATTCCTTAGAAGAAATCGTGCGGATTGCAGATAGCATCAATCATTCAAACGCTTGGCGCCGAAATGGGAAGCAATTCCTTCGTAGAAATCATGCCCACTGCCGATAGGGTCAATCATTTAGACGCTTGGCGCCGCAGTAGGAAGCAATTCCTCAGTAGAAATCATGCCTATTGACTATTGCACCAACCATTTAGACGCTTAGCGCCGCAATGGCAAGCAATTCTTTAGTAGAAATCATGCCCATTGCCGATGGTATCGACCATTCAGACGCTTGGCGCCGCAATGGGAAGCTATTCCTTAGTAGAAATCATGCCCATTCCCTATTGCATCTATCATTCAGACGCTTGGCGCGGCAATGGGAAGCAATTCCTTAGTAGAAATCATGCCCCTTGCCGATGGCGTCAGTCATTCAGGCGCTTGGCGCCGCAATGGGAAGCAATTCCTTAGTACAAATCATGCCCATTCAGACCCTTGCCGCCGCAATGGGACGCAATTCCTCAGGAAGAATCATGCCATTGCCGATGGCATCAATCATTCAGACGCTTGGCGCCGCAATGGGAAGCAATTTCTTAGTAGAAATCATGCCCATTGCCGATAGCATCAACCATTCAGACGCTGGGCGCCGCAAAGGGAAGAAATTCCTGAGCAGAAATCATGCCCATCGCCGATGGCATCAATCATTCAGGCGTTTGGCGCCGCAATGGGAAGGAATTCCTTAGTAAAAATCGTGCTCATTGCCGATAGCATCAATCATTCAAGCGCTTGGCGCCGCAAGGGGAAGCAATTCCTCGGTAGAAATCCTGCCCATTGCGGATTGCTTCCATCATTCAGACGATTGGCGCCGCAATGGGGATCAATTCCTTAGTAGAAATCCTGCGCTTTGCCGATAGCATCAATCATTCAGACGCTTGGCGCTGCAATGGGAAGCTATTCCTTAGTAGAAATCATGCCCATTCCCTATTGCATCTATCATTCAGACGCTTGGCGCGGCAATGGGAAGCAATTCCTTAGTAGAAATCATGCCCATTGCCGATGGCGTCAGTCATTCAGGCGCTTGGCGCCGCAATGGGAAGCAATTCCTTAGTACAAATCATGCCCATTCAGACCCTTGCCGCCGCAATGGGACGCAATTCCTCAGGAAGAATCATGCCATTGCCGATGGCATCAATCATTCAGACGCTTGGCGCCGCAATGGGAAGCAATTGCTTAGTAAAAATCATGGCCATTGCCCATTGCATCAATCATTCAGGCGTTTGGCGCCTCAGTGCGAAGCTATTCCTTAGTCGAAATCATGCCCATTGCCGATAGCATCAATTATGCAGATGCTTGGCGCCGCAATGGGAAGCAATTCTTTAGGAAGAATCATGCCATTTCCGATGGCATCAATCATTCCGACGCTTGGCGCCGCAATGGGAAGCTATTCCTTAGTAGAAATCATGCCCATTCCCTATTGCATCTATCATTCAGACGCTTGGCGCGGCAATGGGAAGCAATTCCTTCGTAGAAATCATGCCCACTGCCGATAGGGTCAATCATTTAGACGCTTGGCGCCGCAGTAGGAAGCAATTCCTCAGTAGAAATCATGCCTATTGACTATTGCACCAACCATTTAGACGCTTAGCGCCGCAATGGCAAGCAATTCCTTAGTAGAAATCATGCCCATTGCCGATGGTATCGACCATTCAGACGCTTGGCGCCGCAATGGGAAGCTATTCCTTAGTAGAAATCATGCCCATTCCCTATTGCATCTATCATTCAGACGCTTGGCGCGGCAATGGGAAGCAATTCCTTAGTAGAAATCATGCCCCTTGCCGATGGCGTCAGTCATTCAGGCGCTTGGCGCCGCAATGGGAAGCAATTCCTTAGTACAAATCATGCCCATTCAGACCCTTGCCGCCGCAATGGGACGCAATTCCTCAGGAAGAATCATGCCATTGCCGATGGCATCAATCATTCAGACGCTTGGCGCCGCAATGGGAAGCAATTTCTTAGTAGAAATCATGCCCATTGCCGATAGCATCAACCATTCAGACGCTGGGCGCCGCAAAGGGAAGAAATTCCTGAGCAGAAATCATGCCCATCGCCGATGGCATCAATCATTCAGGCGTTTGGCGCCGCAATGGGAAGGAATTCCTTAGTAAAAATCGTGCTCATTGCCGATAGCATCAATCATTCAAGCGCTTGGCGCCGCAAGGGGAAGCAATTCCTCGGTAGAAATCCTGCCCATTGCGGATTGCTTCCATCATTCAGACGATTGGCGCCGCAATGGGGATCAATTCCTTAGTAGAAATCCTGCGCTTTGCCGATAGCATCAATCATTCAGACGCTTGGCGCTGCAATGGGAAGCTATTCCTTAGTAGAAATCATGCCCATTCCCTATTGCATCTATCATTCAGACGCTTGGCGCGGCAATGGGAAGCAATTCCTTAGTAGAAATCATGCCCATTGCCGATGGCGTCAGTCATTCAGGCGCTTGGCGCCGCAATGGGAAGCAATTCCTTAGTACAAATCATGCCCATTCAGACCCTTGCCGCCGCAATGGGACGCAATTCCTCAGGAAGAATCATGCCATTGCCGATGGCATCAATCATTCAGACGCTTGGCGCCGCAATGGGAAGCAATTGCTTAGTAAAAATCATGGCCATTGCCCATTGCATCAATCATTCAGGCGTTTGGCGCCTCAGTGCGAAGCTATTCCTTAGTCGAAATCATGCCCATTGCCGATAGCATCAATTATGCAGATGCTTGGCGCCGCAATGGGAAGCAATTCTTTAGGAAGAATCATGCCATTTCCGATGGCATCAATCATTCCGACGCTTGGCGCCGCAATGGGAAGCTATTCCTTAGTAGAAATCATGCCCATTCCCTATTGCATCTATCATTCAGACGCTTGGCGCGGCAATGGGAAGCAATTCCTTCGTAGAAATCATGCCCACTGCCGATAGGGTCAATCATTTAGACGCTTGGCGCCGCAGTAGGAAGCAATTCCTCAGTAGAAATCATGCCTATTGACTATTGCACCAACCATTTAGACGCTTAGCGCCGCAATGGCAAGCAATTCCTTAGTAGAAATCATGCCCATTGCCGATGGTATCGACCATTCAGACGCTTGGCGCCGCAATGGGAAGCTATTCCTTAGTAGAAATCATGCCCATTCCCTATTGCATCTATCATTCAGACGCTTGGCGCGGCAATGGGAAGCAATTCCTTAGTAGAAATCATGCCCCTTGCCGATGGCGTCAGTCATTCAGGCGCTTGGCGCCGCAATGGGAAGCAATTCCTTAGTACAAATCATGCCCATTCAGACCCTTGCCGCCGCAATGGGACGCAATTCCTCAGGAAGAATCATGCCATTGCCGATGGCATCAATCATTCAGACGCTTGGCGCCGCAATGGGAAGCAATTTCTTAGTAGAAATCATGCCCATTGCCGATAGCATCAACCATTCAGACGCTGGGCGCCGCAAAGGGAAGAAATTCCTGAGCAGAAATCATGCCCATCGCCGATGGCATCAATCATTCAGGCGTTTGGCGCCGCAATGGGAAGGAATTCCTTAGTAAAAATCGTGCTCATTGCCGATAGCATCAATCATTCAAGCGCTTGGCGCCGCAATGGGAAGCAATTCCTCGGTAGAAATCCTGCCCATTGCGGATTGCTTCCATCATTCAGACGATTGGCGCCGCAATGGGGATCAATTCCTTAGTAGAAATCCTGCGCTTTGCCGATAGCATCAATCATTCAGACGCTTGGCGCTGCAATGGGAAGCTATTCCTTAGTCGAAATCATGCCCATTCCCTATTGCATCTATCATTCAGACGCTTGGCGCGGCAATGGGAAGCAATTCCTTAGTAGAAATCATGCCCATTGCCGATGGCGTCAGTCATTCAGGCGCTTGGCGCCGCAATGGGAAGCAATTCCTTAGTACAAATCATGCCCATTCAGACCCTTGCCGCCGCAATGGGACGCAATTCCTCAGGAAGAATCATGCCATTGCCGATGGCATCAATCATTCAGACGCTTGGCGCCGCAATGGGAAGCAATTGCTTATTAAAAATCATGGCCATTGCCCATTGCATCAATCATTCAGGCGTTTGGCGCCTCAGTGCGAAGCTATTCCTTAGTCGAAATCATGCCCATTGCCGATAGCATCAATTATGCAGATGCTTGGCGCCGCAATGGGAAGCAATTCTTTAGGACGAATCATGCCATTTCCGATGGCATCAATCATTCCGACGCTTGGCGCCGCAATGGGAAGCTATTCCTTAGTAGAAATCATGCCCATTCCCTATTGCATCTATCATTCAGACGCTTGGCGCGGCAATGGGAAGCAATTCCTTAGTAGAAATCATGCCCATTGCCGATGGCGTCAGTCATTCAGGCGCTTGGCGCCGCAATGGGAAGCAATTCCTTAGTACAAATCATGTCCATTCAGACCCTTGCCGCCGCAGTGGGACGCAATTCCTCAGGAAGAATCATGCCATTGCCGATGGCATCAATCATTCAGACGCTTGGCGCCGCAATGGGAAGCAATTGCTTAGTAGAAATCATGGCCATTGCCCATTGCATCAATCATTCAGGCGTTTGGCGCCTCAGTGCGAAGCTATTCCTTAGTCGAAATCATGCCCATTGCCGATAGCATCAATTATGCAGATGCTTGGCGCCGCAATGGGAAGCAATTCTTTAGGAAGAATCATGCCATTTCCGATGGCATCAATCATTCAGACGCTTGGCGCCGCAATGGGAAGCAATTCCTTAGTAGAAATTATGCCCATTGCCGATAGCATCAATCATTCAGACGCTGGGCGCCACAATGCGAAGCAATTCCTTAGTAGAAATCATGGCCATTGCCGATGCTATCAATCATTCAGGCCCTTGGCACCGCAATGGGAAGCAATTCCTTAGCAGAAATCATGGCCATTGCCGATGCCATGAGTCATTCAGACGCTTGGCGCCGCAATGGGAAGCAATTCCTTAGTAGAAATCATGCCAATTGCCGATTGCATCAATCATTCAGACGCTTGGCGCTGCAATGGGAAGTCATTCCTTAGTAGAAATCATGCCCATTGCCAATGGCATCAATCATTCAGACGCTTGCCGCCGCAATGGGAGCAAGTCCTTAGTAGAATTTATGCCCACTGCCGATGGTATCAATCATTCAGACGTTTGGCGCCGCAATCGGAAGCAATGCCTTAGGAACAATCATAAGCATTGCCGAAGGCATCAATCATTCAGACGCTTGGCGCCGCAGTGGGAAGCAATTCCTTAGTAGAAATCATGCCCATTGGCGATGGCATCAATTATTCAGACTCTTGGAGCCGCAATGTGAAGCAATTCCTTAGTAGAAATCATGACCATTGCCGATTGCATCAATCATTGAGACGCTTCGTGCCGCAATGGGAAGGAATTCCTCAGTACAAATCGTGCCCATTGCCGATAGCATCAGTCATTCAAGCGCTTGGCGCCGCAGTGGGAAGCAATTCCTTAGTAGAAATCGTGCCCATTACCGATAGCATCAATCATTCAGGCGCTTCGCTCCGCAATGGGAAGCAATTCTTTTGTAGAAATCGTGCCCACTGCCGATATCATCAATCATTCAGGCGCTTTGCGTCGCATTGGGAAGCAATTCCTAAGAAGAAATCGTGCGGATTGCAGATAGCATCAATCATTCAAACGCTTGGCGCCGAAATGGGAAGCAATTCCTTCGTAGAAATCATGCCCACTGCCGATAGGGTCAATCATTTAGACGCTTGGCGCCGCAGTAGGAAGCAATTCCTCAGTAGAAATCATGCCTATTGCCTATTGCACCAACCATTTAGACGCTTAGCGCCGCAATGGCAAGCAATTCCTTAGTAGAAATCATGCCCATTGCCGATGGTATCGACCATTCAGACGCTTGGCGCCGCAATGGGAAGCTATTCCTTAGTAGAAATCATGCCCATTCCCTATTGCATCTATCATTCAGACGCTTGGCGCGGCAATGGGAAGCAATTCCTTAGTAGAAATCATGCCCATTGCCGATGGCGTCAGTCATTCAGGTGCTTGGCGCCGCAATGGGAAGCAATTCCTTAGTACAAATCATGCCCATTCAGACCCTTGCCGCCGCAATGGGACGCAATTCCTCAGGAAGAATCATGCCATTGCCGATGGCATCAATCATTCAGACGCTTGGCGCCGCAATGGGAAGCAATTTCTTAGTAGAAATCATGCCCATTGCCGATAGCATCAACCATTCAGACGCCGGGCGCCGCAAAGGGAAGAAATTCCTGAGCAGAAATCATGCCCATCGCCGATGGCATCAATCATTCAGACGTTTGGCGCCGCAATGGGAAGCAATTCCTTAGTAAAAATCGTGCTCATTGCCGATAGCATCAATCATTCAAGCGCTTGGCGCCGCAATGGGAAGCAATTCCTCGGTAGAAATCCTGCCCATTGCGGATTGCATCAATCATTCAGACGATTGGCGCCGCAATGGGGATCAATTCCTTAGTAGAAATCCTGCGCTTTGCCGATAGCATCAATCATTCAGACGCTTGGCGCCGCAATGGGAAGCTATTCCTTAGTAGAAATCATGCCCATTCCCTATTGCATCTATCATTCAGACGCTTGGCGCGGCAATGGGAACCAATTCCTTAGTAGAAATCATGCCCATTGCCGATGGCGTCAGTCATTCAGGCGCTTCGCGCCGCAATGGGAAGCAATTCCTTAGTACAAATCATGCCCATTCAGACCCTTGCCGCCGCAATGGGACGCAATTAATCAGGAAGAATCATGCCATTGCCGATGGCATCAATCATTCAGACGCTTGGCGCCGCAATGGGAAGCAATTTCTTAGTAGAAATCATGCCCATTGCCCATAGCATCAACCATTCGGACGCTGGGCGCCGCAAACGGAAGAAATTCCTGAGCAGAAATCATGCCCATCGCCGATGGCATCAATCATTCAGACGCTTGGCGCCGCAATGGGAAGCAATTCCTTAGTAAAAATCGTGCTCATTGCCGATAGCATCAATCATTCAAGCGCTTTGCGCCGCAATGGGAAGCAATTCCTCGGTAGAAATCCTGCCCATTGCGGATTGCATCAATCATTCAGACGCTTGGCGCCGCAATGGGATGCAATTCGTTAATAGAAATCACGCGCTTTGCCGATAGCTGCAATCGTTCAGACGCTTGACGCCGCAATGAAAAAAGAATGAGTTATTGGTTACAAGTCTGCGAACTGGTACCTGAAGCCTTGCATCTGTTTTAGGAGAAGAGCATCCCCTACTGGGTATGCACAAGTATTCCTTAGTAGAAATCATGCCCATTCCCTATTGCATCTATCATTCAGACGCTTGGCGCGGCAATGGGAAGCAATTCCTTAGTAGAAATCATGCCCATTGCCGATGGCGTCAGTCATTCAGGCGCTTGGCGCCGCAATGGGAAGCAATTCCTTAGTACAAATCATGTCCATTCAGACCCTTGCCGCCGCAGTGGGACGCAATTCCTCAGGAAGAATCATGCCATTGCCGATGGCATCAATCATTCAGACGCTTGGCGCCGCAATGGGAAGCAATTGCTTAGTAGAAATCATGGCCATTGCCCATTGCATCAATCATTCAGGCGTTTGGCGCCTCAGTGCGAAGCTATTCCTTAGTCGAAATCATGCCCATTGCCGATAGCATCAATTATGCAGATGCTTGGCGCCGCAATGGGAAGCAATTCTTTAGGAAGAATCATGCCATTTCCGATGGCATCAATCATTCAGACGCTTGGCGCCGCAATGGGAAGCAATTCCTTAGTAGAAATCATGGCCATTGCCGATGCTATCAATCATTCAGGCCCTTGGCACCGCAATGGGAAGCAATTCCTTAGCAGAAATCATGGCCATTGCCGATGCCATGAGTCATTCAGACGCTTGGCGCCGCAATGGGAAGCAATTCCTTAGTAGAAATCATGCCAATTGCCGATTGCATCAATCATTCAGACGCTTGGCGCTGCAATGGGAAGTCATTCCTTAGTAGAAATCATGCCCATTGCCAATGGCATCAATCATTCAGACGCTTGCCGCCGCAATGGGAGCAAGTCCTTAGTAGAATTTATGCCCACTGCCGATGGTATCAATCATTCAGACGTTTGGCGCCGCAATCGGAAGCAATGCCTTAGGAACAATCATAAGCATTGCCGAAGGCATCAATCATTCAGACGCTTGGCGCCGCAGTGGGAAGCAATTCCTTAGTAGAAATCATGCCCATTGGCGATGGCATCAATTATTCAGACTCTTGGAGCCGCAATGTGAAGCAATTCCTTAGTAGAAATCATGACCATTGCCGATTGCATCAATCATTGAGACGCTTCGTGCCGCAATGGGAAGGAATTCCTCAGTACAAATCGTGCCCATTGCCGATAGCATCAGTCATTCAAGCGCTTGGCGCCGCAGTGGGAAGCAATTCCTTAGTAGAAATCGTGCCCATTACCGATAGCATCAATCATTCAGGCGCTTCGCTCCGCAATGGGAAGCAATTCTTTTGTAGAAATCGTGCCCACTGCCGATATCATCAATCATTCAGGCGCTTTGCGTCGCATTGGGAAGCAATTCCTAAGAAGAAATCGTGCGGATTGCAGATAGCATCAATCATTCAAACGCTTGGCGCCGAAATGGGAAGCAATTCCTTCGTAGAAATCATGCCCACTGCCGATAGGGTCAATCATTTAGACGCTTGGCGCCGCAGTAGGAAGCAATTCCTCAGTAGAAATCATGCCTATTGCCTATTGCACCAACCATTTAGACGCTTAGCGCCGCAATGGCAAGCAATTCCTTAGTAGAAATCATGCCCATTGCCGATGGTATCGACCATTCAGACGCTTGGCGCCGCAATGGGAAGCTATTCCTTAGTAGAAATCATGCCCATTCCCTATTGCATCTATCATTCAGACGCTTGGCGCGGCAATGGGAAGCAATTCCTTAGTAGAAATCATGCCCATTGCCGATGGCGTCAGTCATTCAGGTGCTTGGCGCCGCAATGGGAAGCAATTCCTTAGTACAAATCATGCCCATTCAGACCCTTGCCGCCGCAATGGGACGCAATTCCTCAGGAAGAATCATGCCATTGCCGATGGCATCAATCATTCAGACGCTTGGCGCCGCAATGGGAAGCAATTTCTTAGTAGAAATCATGCCCATTGCCGATAGCATCAACCATTCAGACGCCGGGCGCCGCAAAGGGAAGAAATTCCTGAGCAGAAATCATGCCCATCGCCGATGGCATCAATCATTCAGACGTTTGGCGCCGCAATGGGAAGCAATTCCTTAGTAAAAATCGTGCTCATTGCCGATAGCATCAATCATTCAAGCGCTTGGCGCCGCAATGGGAAGCAATTCCTCGGTAGAAATCCTGCCCATTGCGGATTGCATCAATCATTCAGACGATTGGCGCCGCAATGGGGATCAATTCCTTAGTAGAAATCCTGCGCTTTGCCGATAGCATCAATCATTCAGACGCTTGGCGCCGCAATGGGAAGCTATTCCTTAGTAGAAATCATGCCCATTCCCTATTGCATCTATCATTCAGACGCTTGGCGCGGCAATGGGAACCAATTCCTTAGTAGAAATCATGCCCATTGCCGATGGCGTCAGTCATTCAGGCGCTTCGCGCCGCAATGGGAAGCAATTCCTTAGTACAAATCATGCCCATTCAGACCCTTGCCGCCGCAATGGGACGCAATTAATCAGGAAGAATCATGCCATTGCCGATGGCATCAATCATTCAGACGCTTGGCGCCGCAATGGGAAGCAATTTCTTAGTAGAAATCATGCCCATTGCCGATAGCATCAACCATTCGGACGCTGGGCGCCGCAAACGGAAGAAATTCCTGAGCAGAAATCATGCCCATCGCCGATGGCATCAATCATTCAGACGCTTGGCGCCGCAATGGGAAGCAATTCCTTAGTAAAAATCGTGCTCATTGCCGATAGCATCAATCATTCAAGCGCTTTGCGCCGCAATGGGAAGCAATTCCTCGGTAGAAATCCTGCCCATTGCGGATTGCATCAATCATTCAGACGCTTGGCGCCGCAATGGGATGCAATTCGTTAATAGAAATCACGCGCTTTGCCGATAGCTGCAATCGTTCAGACGCTTGACGCCGCAATGAAAAAAGAATGAGTTATTGGTTACAAGTCTGCGAACTGGTACCTGAAGCCTTGCATCTGTTTTAGGAGAAGAGCATCCCCTACTGGGTATGCACAAGTAGCACTCGACCCAATTTTGGTTTATTTTTTCTTGGTGCTTTTGCACCACTTTTCTTTCCCAAATCGCTTGGGAAAGATTAAAATAGAGAGTATACTTCTGAGTTAGGGACTTCCACTGTAAACAATTGTGGTCGGTATAATAAGAAAGGAAATTTACTATAACATTTAAATTTCTGTGGTAGCATCCCAGTACTAAAAAAACATCTGGCATGGACAACAGAGTTATATGTAATTAAATAACTTCATTCCTCCAAAGTGTTAACTAGCCATAGATGTTAATTAAATCCTTATTGAATCCTAATTTAAACAACTTTGGTCAGGTGAGCACCTCAGACCCCATGGTGTCTCTTGTTTTAGTTATATGCACTTGCATAATAAGGAGCCATCTCCAGACTGTCCATACAGTTAAAACTAGAACTCCTGTCACGACTAGTGCAGAAAATGCTTGTACGTTAATGCGCTAGCTGGTTCCAGAACAGTCAAGTAAACCAAGTTAAACGTTATAACTCCTGTACTTTGTAATGCAGAATGTAGTGACTGCGTTAATCACGATGTCGATAACTTTGAGCTCAGATGCAGTGGCAGCGCCATGGAGGGGACGTTGCGATGTAATGGTGGGTATGCTTAATTCCATATTCCCAAGTGCACTAAATCAGAGAAGTTTTTAAATTATGTTTGTGTGCCCCCCCGCCCCTCCCCCACATTAGCTGCAAACAACAAACAAGAGTCGAGGGCCCAAATTGCAACAAGGCGTGCCGCGTTCAAACTGTCTGAAACATACCGCTTAAGAGTATTCGAGGAATGCTTAGATTCGAAAGCCTGCAACGCATCCGTTTGGAATGCAGCCTACTTTCATTTTCGATTTGAGTGTCGTGTGATGCTGTGTGTTCGCACTTCACAACAGCGTTTATCCGTTAAAATGTCACAATGTACGGCGTTTTCTATAACTGAAAGACCTGACCAATAAGTTTCAAAAGGATAAAACTGTTTTAATTTAATTGTCTGAGAATGCTCCAGAGAATTCCATTTACAAAGTTTTTAAACCCCTCCCGAAGTTGAGAAAATTTTTAAAACTTTCGCGCGGCGGGAAATACCCAACTGTACCCCCTCACTTCTGTAACTCTGGCGCCGCCACTGCTCAGATGCACATCATTAGAAAAAGAAATATGTTGTTACTGGACTTTGGCGTTCGTCGATATATTTTCGAATCGGGTTCGCCTCGTAAATTAGGTGAAAAAATTGTTGAAATGTCCAGTGTTAATTTTCAGAAGTTGTCTGGACAATGAAATCAGAGTCGTTGCCAAATCAGATAATCGTCTTGTAAATGATTGATTGGCGGCATTGTTGTGAGGACGGCACTTTATCATATGTGGAAGTATGAACAGCCCATCACTTGATAGTTTTTAAAAAGCCAAACAAAAATGTTTTGACACCTACATGTTATCAATTAATATCTGGGACTACGTTCGAGTAGGAAAACATTGATAACTCAAAACTCAAAATACCGATAATACCTCTCACTCAGTCACCAAGACGCCAACAAAATTTTTCATGAGCAGTTTGGAGCAAATTTTCAGTCTCATTTAAAACGTTCCATTCCTTTATGAGGCCTTCTTCATGTCACTCGCGAACCCTAATAATAACAAAAATTATGGGATGGGAATCACCCAAACCATCAAAACAAGACCGTTTGTTATTATTTGCCTTTCGTAGGGGAGCCCAAATTTTAAGGGCCTATATAAGTAATGAAATTTTGTTTATTTTGAAAATTTTCAGCTCTGATATTCCTTCAATTCAAATTAAATATACACAAAATGTACATCAAAATGAAGGTTGGGATGTATAGAACACGAAACACATGTGTAATCAACTCTTGGAGTCGACTGTAGGCACCACTGGTTCCTGGAAGTCTGCTGCCGTATTCGCACCAGAACGGATAATTTAATAATATTTGACGAAAACAACTTGTGGCCAAATGTGCTTTACATATCCAAGAACAAAGCTAGGGGATAAAAATTCTTCAAAATACGGCGACAGAGCTGCATTGGGGAAAATTCCAAAGCCTTTGCTTTTGTTTACGTATGAGTGTACTTTCGATTTCCAGTCGACGTCATCGGACAGAAAAAGCATGTAAAACAGCGCTGTCTAAAATCACATAATGAAAAAGATCGCCTTCATACAGTATACTGTTATTAGATAGAGATTGCACAGTTGCCATATTCAATGCAAGGTATCATGATACCTGTTGAAATTTCTTAGAATTACGATTTTGTTTTTCGATGGAAATTCGTGGTAACGAGTGATAACTTGCATGTAGTGCTATATTGAGGATATTCTCTAAAAATGTTCTTCTTCAGAACTACCAGTCACAGTCTTTTGATATTTGGTATGTATACATGTACAACATCAATAGGGGATTCAGTTTCAAGTTTGTTCAAATACATGTAAAGTTCCGGGATAATATTTGGGCTCCCTGTGATAACTCAAATTTTAATTTCTTGCAAAAGAGGAATATTCTTTAAAATTTATCACTTTTCTTTAAAATCATTTCACTTGCGAACCCTAATAATAACAAAAATTCACAATGCAGTATGATGGGAATCACCCAAACCATCAATTCTGAACTGGCGATTTCAAACTGTTGATTCCAAATCGCCCAAACCATCCTGTCAACCCCCATTGTTTTGAATTGAACTACCCATTCTATTTGGCCCAAACTGACCTTCAGTGGCCAGACCGATCAATGAGGCTGGCCAACCATTTCAACGATTTTTGTGGTGGAGGGTCAGACTCAGGCTTGTTCAATTGATGTCCCAAGATTGATGTTTGTGCCCCCTAGTTTTGCATTTCTGGAAATGCAGGCATTATTTCTGTGGTAGCACCTCAATACCAGACAAAATTATCTGACATGCATGGCCTCAGACCCCCTGAAACATCTTGTTTCTTGAGCTGCAAATACTCAAGTGTCAAATGCAGCCTTTAGTTATTTCTGAATCAGCCAGATACATTCTCAACAAAATGCAAGCAGCTGGCCTCGGTCACATTTAGAGAGAAAATTCAAAATGACCGACCAGCATAACATTGCAGTAATCTGACAAAATGTAGAATTGAAGAAAATCAGTTGATCAATTCTTTTCCCTTACTGTTAGCAAATGAATGAAACTATCCATGGGAACCCCAGGAAGTGAAGTAGTGCTTGATTAATGTGGTAAACAAGCTCTGTTTTACTGGTAAAGTAGTGTGAGTGTGTATTTGTTCCACATATTATACATGTATGTTCCATCCAGAACAAATTGCTTTAATATCATACTTCTTTGTGCCAGTTAGTTATGTGTTCAAACACACCTGAATGCTTTTTTACCCTTCAGACAATAGCCTGTTATTGCTCATGCAAGGACAGTTTGAACTTGGTTCCTGTTGAATACATGGTGAATTTTTTATATGGATTCCGAAGAATTCAGTAAAATCTTTACTTATCTGAATGATAGGACATACATTGAAGGTAAGAATTTATCAATTATACATTATTAGATTCTATTTTAATGTTATTTTTTGAGACACAAGCATACAGTGTTATCAACAGACGAAATTTGGCCAAATGATTTCTGCTCATTCTAGGGCATATACATCTATTTATCTTAAAAATATATATTCCAATACAAATTATCCACACCTAACCAGTATAGAATTTTATGATCGTAAGAATATGCTAATATCTAATTTCAATTGTAAATATGAAAATGATATTCCATTATGGAACTACCCTTAGGTTCCGCTCTACAGTTTCGCACTATTGCACAGGGGGAATTCTAAACTTAGGGCATATATTGAAACTGAGGCCATGTAAAATAGAGATATATTTTTAGTATCAGATATATGATTACATTAGGTTTTTTGTTGGACAAGAGAATTTGAAGTTTTGGTCCCAAAGTTGGAGTCTGATACATAGGGGTAAATTACCATTATGAATTATGGGAAACAGTGACTTCGAAAAATTGACTATTTTTTCAAATGTAATTTTTACACGGGTTTGTTACCAGACAGGTAACTAAAAAATGAGACGACAAATGTTTATTTCTGTTTAGTCAGATAGTGTTATGTGTTTTTGTGGATTTGGGAAAAGTAATACATGTAATGTGTTAGATAACTAAGTTACAGAATATTTGTATTTGAAGAGAGTGTATGGCATGTCATATTTGGAAAAGCCTGGAAAACTGTAGAGCGGAACCTTAAAGAGCATTCTGCCGTCGGTGTCAATTCTTGAACCAGGAAGTTCCTTATTTGGGTTTGAGTTATAAATACACCATTTTTCAAAAAACTTTTCATTATTTCTGGTTTGTGTGCTATTGTTAGTGGTAGTTAACATTCATCAAGTGATATCTCAGCACAACTGGAAGGAAATAAGTGGAAATTTTGAGAAATTTATTGATGTAGCCTAATTTCGCACTTGTTTTGAATTTTCGTCAAGATTTTGAAAACAATGAGGTAGAGCACTGCCTTTCCTAAACACCGAGCCTTGTATTCATGACAAATATATGCAGTTATGGACAGCTTGGTTGTTATTGTTGACCAGAGATTTGCAGTCATGGTGTCTACTTTTTCATTTTGGTCATTGGTGTCATGTCTGTGTGTCATCCGTCCGTCAAGATGTTTACACTTTCATATCTAGAGAGCAACACCCCCCCCCCCCCCCACACACACACACAAAGCTATGGTTATTAGTGCTTATTGTTTTACATTTTGATTGTATTTAACAGTGCTATTGGCAGGACCTGGGTAGTCAATGTGGCTGGTGGTAATAACAAAAATACTCTCTGTTGCGGCTCAGAGAAATGGGAGGGATGAGGTGGTGTGGTCACTGTGGTGTGGTTGTGAAAATCGGGCAAAAACTGGCTGCAAAAGCGATTCGGCAGACATAAAGGCCATGCTGTATTTTTTTACTGGTTGAGAATAGAGACTTGTGGTTTTTGTTCATTCAACTCAGGATAGACTCAAGATTCTTTTGCTTAAGTGAAATCCAGGGGGAGATCACTCTTGTTTTCTCTTAAAGAGCATTCTGCCGTCGGTGTCAATTCTTGAACCAGGAAGTTCCTTATTTGGGTTTGAGTTATAAATACACCATTTTTCAAAAAACTTTTCATTATTTCTGGTTTGTGTGCAATTGTTAGTGGTAGTTAACATTCTTCAAGTGATATCTCAGCACAACTGGAAGGAAATAAGTGGAAATTTTGAGAAATTTATTGATGTAGCCTAATTTCGTACTTGTTTTGAATTTTCGTCAAGATTTCGAAAACAATGAGGTAGAGCACTGCCTTTCCTAAACACTGAGCCTTGTATTCATGACAAATATATGCAGTTATGGACAGCTTGGTTGTTATTGTTGACCAGAGATTTGCAGTCATGGTGTCTACTTTTTCATTTTGGTCATTGGTGTCATGTCTGTGTGTCATCCGTCCGTCAAGCTGTTTACACTTTCATATCTAGAGAGCAACACCCCCCCCCCACACACACACACAAAGCTATGGTTATTAGTGCTTATTGTTTTACATTTTGATTGTATTTAACAGTGCTATTGGCAGGACCTGGGTAGTCAATGTGGCTGGTGGTAATAACAAAAATACTCTCTGAAGTGGCTCAGAGAAATGGGAGGGATGAGGTGGTGTGGTGTGGTTGTGAAAATCGGGCAAAAAGTGGCTGCAAAAGCAACTTGGCAGACAGAAAGGCCATGCTGTATCTTTTTACTGGTTGAGAATAGAGACTTGTGGTTTTTGTTCATTCAACTCAGGATAGACTCAAGATTCTTTTGCTTAAGTGAAATCCAGGGGGAGATCACTCTTGTTTTCTCTTAAGGTTCCGCTCTACAGTTTCGCACTATTGCACAGGGATGAAATTCTAAACTTAGGGCATATGTTGAAACTAAGGCCATGTAAAATAGAGATATATTTTTTAGTATCAGATATATGATTACATTTGGTTTTTTGTTGGACAAGAGAATTTGAAGTTTTGGTCCCAAAGTTGGAGTCTGATACATAGGGGTAAATTACCAGATGAATTATGGGAAACAGTGACTTCGAAAAATTGACTATTTTTTCAAATGTAATTTTTACACGGGTTTGTTACCAGACAGGTAACTAAAAAATGAGACGGAAACATATAAATTTTTTTTTGCATTTTATAAACAGGGGATGCTCTGCCCCAGGGGTGGGTAGGTGGGGTTGGCAGGAAAATTCAGCTTTTGAGACTGCTAGGTGGCTGAAAATGACTGGTTTCGGTATTTTTTCAGGCAATTTTTCAGGTTGAAGTCTTGCCTTTGACAATAAATAATTCCACCCACATTCAGATTGTTTATTTCTACTTAGTCAGATAGTGTTATGTGTTTTTTGTGGATTTGGGAAATGTAATACATGTAATGGGTTAGATAACTAAGTTACAGAATATTTGCATTTGAAGAGAGTGTATGGCATGTCATATTTGGAAAAGCCTGGAAAACTGTAGAGCGGAACCTTAAAGAGCATTCTGCCGTCGGTGTCAATTCTTGAACCAGGAAGTTCCTTCTTTGGGTTTGAGTTATAAATACACCATTTTTCAAAAAACTTTTCATTATTTCTGGTTTGTGTGCAATTGTTAGTGGTAGTTAACATTCATCAAGTGATATCTCAGCACAACTGGAAGGAAATAAGTGGAAATTTTGAGAAATTCTAAACTTAGGGCATATGTTGAAACTAAGGCCATGTAAAATAGAGATATATTTTTAGTATCGGATATATGATTACATTAGGTTTTTTGTTGGACAAGAGAATTTGAAGTTTTGGTCCCAAAGTTGGAGCCTGATACATAGGGGTAAATTACCAGATGAATTATGGGAAACAGTGACTTCGAAAAATTGACTATTTTTTCAAATGTAATTTTTACACGGGTTTGTTACCAGACAGGTGACTAAAAAATGAGACGGAAACATGTAAATTTTTTTTTGCATTTTAGAAACAGGGGATGCTCTGCCCTAGGGGTGGGTAGGTGTGGTTGGCGGGAAAATTCTGCTTTTGAGACTGCTAGGTGGCTGAAAATGACTGGTTTCGGTATTTTTTCAGGCAATTTTTCAGGTTGAAGTCTTGCCTTTGACAATAAATAATTCCACCCACATTCAGATTGTTTATTTCTACTTAGTCAGATAGTGTTATGTGTTTTTGTGGATTTGGGAAATGTAATACATGTAATGGGTTAGATAACTAAGTTACAGAATATTTGCATTTGAAGAGAGTGTATGGCATGTCATATTTGGAAAAGCCTGGAAAATTGTGGAGCGGAACCTTACATAACAAACATTCCAGTGTAGAATTTCCTCGGCCTAACTAACATTTTTTTCAATATAGAACTTCTCTTATATAACATATATTCCAATATGGAAATTCCTTTACAAAACAAATATTCCATCAGGGAACTCCACTTACATGTACATAACACAAACATTCTTAACCGGAACTTATGTTTGCATAACACATATTCCAAATTTAAATTTTCCTTAAATCATACTATAATTTGAGCTCTGTTTGTCTGTGTGTCTATTTGTCTGCCTACACCTCCCATTAAGTCACTGCATGGCTTTCACCAAATTGGGCACAGGTATCTACTTTGACACGCACACTGGCATTAAGGGGTCGAAAAATATGCCGTCCCTAATCCCTATATATGTTGTCTGACTTGCAGATTGCCCTTGAGGGGTCGAAAATGCGACGTCCCTGTATTTCTTTACAGATATGTATTTTGACCAGCAGATTGCCCTTAAGGCGTCCATAAATGCGATGTCCTTATATTATATAATTAAAGTTCCCATGGGAAGTTCTATTATATAACAAAATTTCTTTGGCACAAATGTGTTTCAATATAAATTCCAGCATTAAATTATGTCCAAGAACTATTGATATATACCAAAAGTTCTACTACGCAATTATATTGCATATTATTTTAACCTAATTCTTGGACATTTTCTTATGGAACTATAATTTAAATTCCAACATAACATTTATTCCTAGGAAATTTATTTATATAACAAAAGTTCTAGGGAGAAATTTTATTACATAATATTTTATCCTTAATGTTGGACATTTCCTTACGACACTGGATAAAATATTATATAATGACAGTTCTCATTGGAACTTCTTTTATGTGACAAACTTTCTTTGGAACAAATATTATGCTGGAAATTATATTCCATCACAGTTGGACCCAGTCACCAATGCTTGGGGTGGAAGGCCTCAAAAATGAGCAACATGGATATGAACGATTGACTAGGTTTGATTTATCTTCATGTTGCAGTCACGATTAGCAGTTGTGCATAAATATGTGACCTTAAACAAATAAATTAGGGAATGAATGGTTCATTTGTAAGATATAATAAAAGGTTGAAAGAATCATATTTATTTTCTTAATTTTGTTATTCAGATGTACTAAATATAATTTAGCAAAATATATAATATTGACAGTTTCACAGCCGTGGAAAATAACAAGTTTCTATTTTTTTAATGTATTTTTCACAGTAAAGTGTTTCTTGGTCACAAGAAAAGATGTTTAGACAAGCTGTATGCCATCAAAGTTATGAAGAAAGCAGATATGATCAACAAAAATTTAGTCTATCAAGGTAAGAACATAGATTTATTTACATAGCGCAGCAATTTAAAGAATAAAATTTATTTCACCTCCCTCACCCACTCTCTCAATCACTATATACTGTACACTCATGAGACTTGCATTACATTGAGATTAAAAGTGCTGAGCGCATCATTTTTGGTGTTGCTAATGAGCCTGAAATTCACTCCAAATGAGTGCATGAGATTTGAATAAATACAGTAATGCAGTAACACTTAATTTGGAGTTTTAATTGTTAGAGCCACACATTTGCTTTAAAAAAAGCATTTGATATCATGATGTTCAGTTTCTTAGACTATACTTTTTATCCACTGACAGAAATGAGGGGATTTAGCAATCAGTCTTAATAGTTTTGAAACTTGATACAGTGGTGCATATTTACTTGATGGAAGCATGTCACCTTTTGGGGGAGCAAACAGTCACCGCTTTGTCCATCCATCCATCCTTGCATCTGACCATCTGCAGTGATATATCAACTGTGAGTGGATGGATTTCAATGAAATTTAGTACATGGCCATTGGTAAATTTGGCCGCTTCTGCACATGTTATATAAAAAACCAGCCCCGTATTTTTCACTAGAGTTACTGTTCTTGTATTTCAAAGACATGTGCCAAATTATTTCCCATAGTGGGGGACCACAGTATTACAAACCTGTTTGTTAATGAAATCAACTGTTGGGAAGCAGCCATCAGTTTCACGATTTTCTTGTGTTCTAAAAATATTATTTCACTTTTTAAGCAAGAATTTCCTTTCTGTGATTCAGATTTGATTATTTTTGTTATGAAAAACAACTTACACAATTTACATAACATAGTCGACATGTGTTTCTCTTATACCTAAATTATGCAAATCAGCCAGCCATTTTGTTTTTAAAACTCTCTGTCTGCAGACAAAAATCCAACAATCACCCAAATCACCAGAATTCAATTAATTCAAGGTTAGCTGTTATGAAACTGATTTGAATGGTGTTTATTGGAAGTGGACGAGGATATCACATTTTGGAATTTGACAGTCATCAGAAATGGCCAATATCACCTGGTTTTCACTACACTTTTAAGCAAACCCTCTCAAACAGGAGTTCCGATTTTGATTATTTCTGGTATAGAAACAACAAGCACATACATAACTACATAACATGTTACACAGGTTTTTCTCGTGTCATAAATTATGGAAATTAGCCAGCTATCTTAGCTTTTGAAACTCCATCTAAAATAAACCAAATGACCAAAACTCAATTAATTCATGGCCAACAGCTATGAACCTGAATACAGTAGTGTTTATTGACAAGAAGAAGAGGATGTTACAATTTGGGTTTTGACAGCCATGAAAAATGCTTGCCATCGGCCATATTGTAGTTTTGTTCTAAAAATAGCCATTTCACTTTTTAAGCAGGAACTTCCTGACACTGATTTGGATGTTGATGGTTTTGGGTATGAGAAACAACCATCACAAAGTATATAACATAGTATACAGGTTTTACTCCTGCATGAATTCTGTAAAATACCTTGCAATCTTAATTTTTAAAACTGTCCATCTGCAGACAAAAAATCACGCAAGTCCCCAGATCTCAATTAATTCTTTTAATACCTAATGAATTTGCCAAATCTGTCCATGTAATTTTCAAATTAGCAATAGCAGTTATAAAAAAAAAATTCAAATGATTTCAGCAAAATCATATCATGTGACCCCTCATTGGATCAGGCTTGATGCACTCATTCCATTGAGGATCACATGGTATGGTTTTGTTGAAATTTTTTTTTTTTAAATTTAAAAAACAATTAAAATAATAAATTTTCATATTCTGTGTTTGAGGTTAAATGGTTAATTTTTATGCAGAGGTGCAGGCTACAAGCCAAGAGATCCTCAGTTGAATCCCATCTGCGGCAACCACGTTATGTCCTTGGGCAAGACACTTCATCCCCATTGCTCATGTCGGGACACAGAGGTGTTGTTTACTATGGTGTAATGCACGGCGCTGATGCACTTGTCTTCAACCAATGCTAACCCTGCTTGTGTGGAGTAAGTATGTTGGGGGTATGACAGTTTTTCATCGTTGCTCGGTGGTTCTCTCTGGGTAAATAAATAAAGGGTTCATTCAAGACAGTTGTCATGAAATTTAATGCAATTGTGCATGTTGACAAGAGGAAGAGGATATATTGAAATTTTCAAGAATATACCTCACATAAATAAATATGCACCTTCTCGCCATTTCCTTTGTGGTCATGGCACAGGTTAGGGGATCTGTCATTCCTTGAATGGCTGTTTTTAAAACAAGATAGGATATTATTGATTAATCATGATCCTTCTTGCTGCAATTACCTGAAAGTAAGGATTAGGGGTTTTTTGTATATTTATTATGGGACAGAGATATTTTGAAAAATGTGAATAGTTTTGGTCTGTACTCTTGGGAAATACTGTCTTCTTTCCATGATGCTCTGAAGAGATGAACCAGGCATACATGTATTCTAATTGTTTTAAAATTTCTTCTTTGGCAGTGATAGCAGAAAGAGATGCCCTGGCTGTATCGAAAAGTCCATTTGTGGTATGGCTTTTCTATTCTTTGCAGTCAAAACAGAATATTTTCCTTGTAAGTTATAAACTTTTACTTTCTGTTGGATTTTAAGGAATACAGCACTGTGATTACAAAAAGTGGACAGAGAATTTTGACTGAATTATGGCTCTTGCACATTCTGGTGGAAATTCTAAGTCCGGTTCTTTGCCCATAAGACTGTAGAAACTCACCACTTGAAAAAGAAACATTGAGCTCGTTCCACTGAGCAATCACATAATAGGTTTTGCAGAAATTTTTGGAAAAATTTTAAAAAGCAATAATTAAAATAATTAAGTTTGATATCCTGTGCACTGTGTAAGGGGTTAATTTGCTTTTTTGTATTCAAGAGAAACAGCAAAGTTCGTTTGGAAAATTTCATTCTAAAGTATATAATTTCCAATACTTCATACAAGATAATCTACATTTCATATTTTGTTGCATTAGTGTTAGAATTTTAAAAATTCATGTGACTTGAATTTGTTAATTCAATTTGGTTAATGTGAGATCAGCACCTCTAAGGAATTTGAATAGGCTAGCACACTTTTAGATGGAGAAGTTCTTCAGTTATACTGACTAATGGTTGACAGACTTACAGAATACCTACTGATTGACTTGTACACTAGACAGTAAATCTGTAGGAAATATATGTTTATATCATCTTCTAGCAACTGTTTTATTACTTGACCCTCTGTTTTTATCCCCCCCCCCAATTCTGTCCCTCTACAGACAGAATTGGTTTCTGCTCTTTAGCTAGATTTCTCTTGGCCAACTAAAACCAAACTTGGCATGTGGGTTATACATGATAATAGGAAGAATCCAAGTCATTTTGGGATCCTTGTGCCAAAGGTCAAGGTCACATTGACCTTAAACTCATTTCCCAGAGTTGGCTTCTCTAATTGAAATTTTGCCTGCCCATTCGAAACTAAACTTGCCTTATGGGTTGATCATGATGAAAGGAAGAACCCTATTTATTTTGGGGTTACCGGTATTGTGTCAAAGGTAATGGTCACCATGACCTTGAATTTAAAGTTTGGTTTGGGTCAGAGTTGGTTTCTGCTCTCTAATAAAAATGTTTGCCTGATCGAAACCAAACTTATCATGTGGATCGGGCATAATGAGTGGAAGAACTCTATGTATTTTTAGGTCATTGTGCCAAAGGTCAAGGTCACAGTGACCTTGAAATTAAAATTTTATCGGGTCGGAGCTGGTTTCGGATCTCTTAATTAGTAAAATTATGCATTCCCAATCAAAACCCTAACTTGGCATGTGGGTTGAGTATAATGAGAGGAAGAACCGTTTACACTTCTGTAGGCAGCGCAAGAAACTTCTCCATTGTTTAGTTTCTTCAAAAATATAGAGAACGATGTCAGTTGGTTATTATTGTTGTTAATTTACCTATTTATAATGGCAAGTTAAGTTCCAAGCATACTTGCATTTATTGCACATGGATACATAAAGATTCAGTGTTCAAATGATGTAATTCTATATATTGGTTTTGCCACAATGTAATGCAGTGATTTAGTTCACTTACCTGTCTTGTCCAAACATGGACTGTGAGACTTTCATGATGTTCCAACTGAAAAAATAAACATTGGTCTTACAATCCATGTTTGGACCAACACCTGTCCATTCAGGGTAACGGTTGAAATCTGCCCATCCAAAAGACTGATGGGTGTGCCACTTGCTGAATGACTGATCCAATATGAATAGATGATAACTCTGGAAAGCAATTTCTTGAATAAATCAAAATTTTCATTTTTGCCTCAAAAACAAATCTTATGATCCCCTCTTTTCAATGAGGGGTCCCAAGCTATGTGTTTCAAACCAAAAGGTTGTAAAATTTGAATGACTCTGTGAATATTGGTTTCTGGAAGGTTCCCATAAAAAATTTGTGGGAATACAAACAGATTTTTGTATTATTTGGTGTACAATGGATGCCTTTTTTGAACTGATTACATTTGCTCTGAGCATTGACACAGCATTTCATACAGTGAAGGTTGTAGGTCATAGTTAAATTTATGAAGAACAAAAAAATATTTTTATTGTGACTACTTAAGTCCAGATTATAACTTTTGATTAGTTTTATATTTGACCTGGATTTCTGTCATGTCACTTGACCTTAAGTTTGGAACTTTGTCAAGGTCTATTTTAATCTCAAGGCTGCAGATGATAGTTGAGATCATTTTGAACAGAAATATATATATATATTTGTGTTCATTTATCAGTATCTGTATTTATTTTTTAACCAGTTGATTATGAATTCTAATACAATTACTATAAATCTCGAAATTTGATTGGTTAATCAATAAAATTAGCGACAGTAAAATCGGCGTAACCTGTCGCAAATTTTGTGTTGTCGAAAACTATTTCAGGAAGTCAAGATGTATTCGTGGGCGTTCTGTTTTCGTTCCATTTGGAGTCATTGACTACCATATCCAAATGTAAACAAATGCTGTGAATGCGTTGACTTGCTGTAAAAAAAAAACGTTTTCTATCTTTCTTGTAATTAACTGCATTTAATATGGATGAAGTTGGAAAGTTTAATATTAATGTGGAATATGGGTTTGGCAGAGACTGCTGAGTAATGAAATGAGTGTTGAAAAAACGGATTTCAACGGGCTATGTGTGAAATAGAAAACCAAAATTCCGACAACTGGCAATAATAATTTTAATTGTTCAAGGCCAAATATTTCTGACAGATCCGCTAGCGATGTTATAACATCGACTTCAAGTGCAAGCGGTCCTTTCATTTTCTAATTTGTTACCTGCATTCGTGACACCACATGTACAGCTGCAGAAATGCGTTCACCACTGAGGGAGGTGAACTATTCGTTCTGCAACAGTTATGTCAATAGCAGTAGCCCAATTCCACAAGACATCACTTCCTAGAAACAGTTTGAAATAAACAATTGTTCTGTAACCATAAGTAATTATTATGGTTAAACAAGAGCTTCCAATCAAAGATCTCAAATTTTTTAACTTTAATGGTAAATCCTCGAGTGCTTTCCAACTCCGACTGAAACATCACAAGATGAACTCTAAACTTTAAACAGAGAAAGCAGTCGGTGTATTTTGTTTTCAGATTGTCACAAACATTTAAACATGATAAACGTTGTCAGTACAAATATAAATATATTTTGTTATTGGTGATAAAATGACTAAAACGTTTGGAATTATTTATATTGTGGCAGCGTAAAATATATTTCGTGATTTGGTTTAGAACTCCCAAATGACGTTACGAAGGCTGTATTTTTAGTTTTAAATTGTCTTCAACAAGGCGTTGTTTTATAGTTGGGAGATCAAATACTATCTCCGTTTTCAGCTGAATAATATTAGAATGGGGATAACTATGTTGTATTTGATTGTTTGGGGCCATAAACGATGGTTTTACTGCTCCAAATATCCATTTTATCGGCTCTGCTAACACGTCGCCGGCAAAACTCAATTTGCGACAGTAAAACCATCGTTTACAGCCCCCAAACAATCAAATACTACATAGTTATCCCCTAAATTGTTTTTCAGCTTTTCACTTGACCCTGGTTAGTTAGTTGAAAATTTGCTGGTGATGCTTGTATCATTTTCAAAAAGATTGAGGCTTTTCATCTGGGTGGAAACTTAACTTCTAGGGTGTTTTCACAGTAAACATTATTTTTGTGCTGTAAAACTAACTGTAAATTAGAGTCTTATGAAGCCTTGAAATTTGATTTGAAATCATCCTGATGTTCTCAAAATCCTACCAAGTGTCTCCTCTTGAACTTTTCTTCTATCACAGGTCTCCTGTATAGGACACCTGATGATAGAAGATGAGTTAAAGGAAGTTCCACTTCTGAAACTACTCGGGATTCAGTTTTTGAAATTTTCCACTCTTTAATTGACTTGCCCAAACAGACAACGATATTTAATATTAATATAATCTCATAGCTGAAAAGCACTTGTATTTGATTTGAGATTTGATTCAATTTGAAATCCCCTGTCTGATTCGATTTGAGATTCTATCAGTCTTTAAGTCTGAGATTTGCTGAGTCCTTCTATAAATCGTAAAAATTCTTGTGCTTCTTCCACAGGCCTGTTTTGTCATAAACATAAACAATTCCTTTGATGTAGTCTAATTGTATATATTTTGTGTAAAGAGCTGTCAAGTTTTCTTGTCCAAAACATGTGAATAGACAAATTTGAAAATTCTCTGGGTTAGTATAAATATTGTCTTTGCAACCAAACAGTTGAAGATTGAAAAACAATCAAAAGTGCCATTTGTGCATGATTAACCCGCTGTGTATTATCATAATATTTTTAATCAAATCTAGTCATGGCTGCTGAAGAGCTGCTATGACTAGATTTGATGATAAATTCGTTTAACTTTAACTAACTAGTCAATAAGTCCATTCAATTTACAGGTGGGTGGGGGGGGGGGGGGGGGGTGGATTTGTTTAAATATGCCCAAATTATACTTATTTCATTGGTAAGGTATCTTGTGTTCTGGGCAGGAATAACTTGCTAGCAGTTAACATTAAATGTTTGATGTGCTTTGTTGATGATTATTGTTTTTTCTGAGTTCAGGTCATGGAGTACATGATAAGTAGTGATGTCAAAAGTTTGCTTAGTATATATGGGTATTTTGATGAGGACATTACAGTTACATACACAGCTGAAGTTACAATGGCACTAGAGTATCTCCACAAACAGGGAATAGTTCACAGGTTAGTTTTACTTCTATGGTCAATATTTTAAAATAAAGTGGTCTGGTAAAATGGATTGCTAATATACTTGCACATCTAGTTAGGCTTTTCCCTCTGGAAAAGACTATTGTTTTTCTACGGATTATTTTTTTTTTTTTTTTTTTTTTTTTAGGCTTTTCCCTCTGGAAAAGACTATTGTTTTTCTACGGATTATTATTTTTTTTGTTTTTTTGTTTTTTTGTTTTTTTTTTTTCCACACATTTTTGTCCGTACGATTCAAAAGCCATTTTCGAACCGATTTTCACACAATTTGGCACACGCATAGAGTGGCAAAAAATCTAAAAATTACCGAAGCGGAATTTTCGATTTAACCCTTATTCCGCCACAATTGGCAAAAAACTGCCAAAATTGGGGTTTTTCGGCACTTTCTCGAAACACGTCTTTAGGATTTTTTTTAAATATTCATAATTACTAGACCTGACTATGACACAACCTTTGATACACACGACATATTAGGCGATGCATATGGTAACCCTCCACAGGCTGCCAAACATCGAAATTTTGATGAAATGGGCCCCCACAGCACCCAAACGATACCCGAGAGGTAAACATAACTTCTTTTATTTGAAGTGGAATTCACCGAGGATCATTTTTGTAAGTAATAAGGGTGTTTAGAAAACCAAGTGTTAACCCGTTTTGGGCTGGTTAAACAGCAATACCTAAAAAAAGCTCAAAACTTCATGTTTTCCGTGGATTTCTCTAAACGAGTCTTGTAGATTTTCATGAAAAATTGGTCACTCTCAGGTCTTGGTGTGACATTACAAGTTGCATGGATAAAATATTCCGGTCAGCATTAGTTAACCCTCCCCGAGCTGCTAAACGTAAAAATTGTGATAAAATGGGCTGTTTTTAGACACCAACAGCACCCAAACGATATACCACAGAGAAAGGGGCCTTCATTTATCGGACGCAAAATTGATCGGAAAATATTTTTGAAAGTGGTAAGGGTATTCAAAATTTGACGTCTTAACCCATTTTGGGCTGGTTAAAGAGAGATACCCATTAAAATCTTAAAATACCCGTTTTCTGTGGATTTCTCTAACAACATCTTGTAGGTTTTCAAGAAAAATCGGCTATTTGCAGGTCTTGGTGTGACATTACAAGTCGCATGAACAAAATATTCCAGTCAGCATTAGTTAACCCTCCCCGGGCTGCTGAAGGTAAAAATTGCGATAAAATGGGCTGTTTCTGCACACCAACAGCACCCAAAGGGTACAGCCCAAAGAAAAGTGCCTTCTTTTATCACGCGTACAATTTATACGGAAACATTTTTGTAAGTAGTAAGGGTATTCAAAAGTCGACATCTTAACCCATTTTGGGCGTGCTGAAGAGAGATATCACTTGAAAGCTTTAAATTCCCATTTTCTGTGAATTTCCCTAATGGTAACTTGTAGGGTTTCAAGACAAATTGACTATTCGTAGGTCTTTATGTGACATTACAAGTTGCACGGACAAAATACTCCGGTGAGCATTTTTTAACCATCTACAAGCTGCCAAGCATCGTAATGTTGTTAACATGGGACTGTTTTCAGACACGCACAGCACCTAATGTATACATGAGAGATAAACATAATCTCCTTTGTTTGAAGTGGAATTCACAGAGGACCATTTTTGTAAGTAATAAAGGTATTCAAAAAGCCAAGCGTTAACCCCTGTTGGGGAGGTTAACAGGGATACCCATCAAAAGCTTAAAAAATCGTTTTCCCTGGATTTCTACAAACATTTTGTGGAGTTTTCAAGAGAAAGTGGCCGTTGATAGGTTTTGGTGTCATATGACCAGTTGCATGGATCAATTATTCTGGTAGGCATTTGTTAACCCTTCATGGGCTGCTAAATGTAAAAAAAATTGAGGAAATAGTCTGTTTTTGGACACCAACAACATCAAATGGAAATGCCACAGAGAAACGTAACTTCTTTTACCGGACGCAAAACTGATAGGGAAACATTGATATTGATATTAACCCATTCTACCATTAATGATGGGTTTTACCTAAACATTTTTTTATCAAACCCAAACCGAGTCATTTGAGACTACTAAACTCACCTTTCTCATAACATCAATGAAGGAACTTTAGTGAGACAGTTAAAAACAATTCATCAGACACTGTGGGGGTCAAGAAAAATCATGGAATCTAATCGGGAAAAGCCATGATTCTCCAGAATCATAAAGTCTAGTTTTTTTTTTTTTTTTTTTTTTTCCCACACACATTTTGTCCGTACGATTCAGAAGCCATTTTCGAACCGATTTTCACGAAATTTTGCACACGCATAGAGGGGCACAAAATCTAAAAATGTACCGAAGCGGAATTTTCGATTTAACCCTTGTTTCGTCAGAATTGGCAAAAAACTGCCAAAATTGGGGTTTATCGGCACTTTCTCGAAACACGTCTTGTAGATTTTTTTTATACATTCGTAATTGCTAGACCTGTCTGTGACACGCCCTTTGATACACACGACATATCAGTCGATGCATATGGTAACCCTCCACAGGCTGCCAAACATCAAAATTTTGATGAAATAGGCCGGTTTCAGGCCCCCACTGGACCCAAACAACACATGGGAGATAAACATAACTTCCTTTATTGGGAGTGGAATTCACCGAGGATCATTTTTGTCAGTAATAAGGGTGTTCAAAAAACCAAGCGTTAACCCACTTTGGGCTGGTTAAACAGCAATACCCCCATAAAGCTAAAAAATTTGTGTTTTCCGTGGATTTCTCTAAACGAGTCTTGTAGATTTTCAAGAAAAATTTGTCACTCCCAGGCCTTGGTGTGACATTAGAAGTTGCATGGACAAAATACTGCGGTGAGCATTTGTTAACCCTCCACGGGCTGCTAAAAGTCAAAATTGTGATAAAATGGGCTGTTTTTGGATGCCAACAGCACCCAATGGGTACGCCAAAAAGAAACGTGCCTTCTTTTATCGAGCGCACAATCTATACTCAAATATTTTTGTAAGTAGTAAGGGTATTCAAAAGTCGAAGTCTTAACCCATTTTGGACAGGCTAAAGAGAGAGACCCCTTAAAATCTTAAAATTCCCATTTTCTGTGGATTTCTCTAAAAACATCCTGTAGGTTTTCAAGAAAAATTGACTACACGCAGGTCTTTGTGTGATATTACAAGCTGCATGGACAAAATATTCCGGTGAGCGTTTATTAACCCTCTAGAGGCTGCCAAGCATCGTAATTTTGTTGAAATGGGCTGTTTTCAGGCACGCACATCACCCAACGTGTACCTGAGAAATAAACATAATCTCCTTTGTTGGAAGTGGAATTCACCGAAGACCATTTTTGTAAGTAATAAGGGTATTCAAAAAACCAAGCGTTATCCCATTTTGTGGTTGTTAATAGTGATACCCATCAAAGGCTTAAAAATTTATGTTTTCCCTGGATTTCTTTACAAACATCTGGTAGGGTTTTCAAGAGGAAATGGCCATTGATAGGTCATGGTGTCACATTACCAGTTGATTGGATAAATTATTCCGGTAAGCATTTGTTAACCCTCCATGGGTGCTAAATTTCAAAATTTTGAAAAAAATAGTCTGTTTTTGAACAACAACAACAACATCAAATGGGAATACAACAGAGAAACGTAACTCTTTTACCGGACGCAAATCTGACAGGGAAACATTTTTGTAAGTAGTAAATGTATTCAAAAATCAAGGTCTTAACCCATTTTTGACTGGTTACCGAGACATACCCCTTAAAAGCTTAAAATTCCAGTTTTCTGTGGATTTCTCAAAAAAAAAAAATTTCAAGAGCAATTGACCATTCGCAGGTCTTCGAGTGACATTACAAGTTGCATGAACAAAATGTTTTGGTAAGCATTTGTTAACCCCCCAGAGGCTGCCAAGCATTGACATTTGGAGAAAATGGGCTGTTCTTGGGCAACCATAACACCAAATGTGTACCTACAAGATAAACATAACCTCCTTCATTGGAAGTGGAAATCACCGTCGATCATTTTTGTAAGTAATGAAGATATTCACACAACCAAGCATTAACCCTTTAGAGCTGGTTAAAGAGAGATACCCCTCAAAAGGTTAAAAATTCATGTTATCTGAGGATTTCTTTAAAAACATCCCGTAGATTTTCAGGAAAAAATGGCCATTCTCATATCTTAGTGTGACATTACAAGTTGCATGAACAAAATATTCTTGTAAGCATTTGTTAACCCTATGCAGGTTCTCAAACATCAAAATGTTGGTAAAATAGTCTGTGCGTACCCACAGCACCCGAAGTTGGGAGGAGAGATCAAAATAAGTGGAAGTAGAATTCACTGAGAATTATTTTTGGAAGTAATAAGAGTATTCCAAAAACAACACTTAACCCGTTTTGGGCTGGAAAAACAATGATACCCACCAAAAGCTTAAAAATCCTGTTCTCCCTGGATTTCTCTGAAAACATCTTGTAGATTTTAAAGAAAAAATGGCCATTCACAGTTCTTGGTGTGACATTACAAGTTGCATGAATAAATATTCCTGTTGGCACTTGTTAACCCTCTACAAGCTGCCAGACATCAATATTTTGGATACATTTGAGATAAAATGGACCATTTTTAAAATGACACAGCACTCAGTGAGTATGTGTCAAACAAACATAACTCCTTTTGTCGGTCATTGACTTGTTGGACGACGATATTGACATTAACCCATTCCACCGTTAATGATGGTTTTTACCTAAACAATTTTTTATCAAACTGTGTCATTTGAGACTACTATCTTCACCTTTCTCATAACATCAATGAAGGAACTTCAGTGAGATGGTTAAAATCAATTCATCAGACACTGTGGGGTCATGACAAATCATGGAATCTCATCGGGAAAAGCCATGATTCTCCAGAATCATAAAGTCTAGTTTTGTGATTACTATTTAATTGCAGGATTCAGATGGCAGACCATTATTTAATTTTTATGCTCCCCGAAAATATTTCCATGGAGCATCTACTAGTTGTCCATCTGTCTGTCTGTCCATCTGTCTGTCTGCCTTGCATCCATCCGTAACGATAGCTCAGCAGTGAGTGAATGGATTTCAATGAAATTTGATATGAGAGATCCTTGTGACAATCCACTCCTGCTCTTTTTATAAAAGAGTTGCCTGCATGTGTTTCACCAGAGTTATGGGCCTTACTTTGTGATTTCTTTTTTTAGTATGCAGTAATATCTTATCAGTGCAGATATGAATTTCAATGAAATTTGGTTCGAGAGATCCTTGTTGCCTGCATATTTTTCACCCGAGTTACGGTTCTTACTTTGAATTTAAAAAATTTACGTTTGCAGCAATATCTGAACAGTGAGTCAATGGAAATCAATGAAATTTGGTACGAGGGGCCCTTGTGACAAGCCGCTCCCGCACATGTTATAAAAAAGTTCCCCGTATATTTTTCACCAGAGTTAAGGTCCTTGCATTTCAAGGACATGTGCCAAATGATTTCCTATGGCGGGGGAGCACAATTTTACGAATCTGCTTGTTAACTAAGTCGACTGTCAGGGTGCATCCATCAGTTTTACTGATTTTCTTATTAAATCAATTGCTCTTTTTCCATCTAAAGCATAGTTTAAGAAGATCATAACTGGAATCAGCTTTGCATGCTTATTACAATGAGTGGCATAAGCTGTATGTGCTGGACTGTAATTGCATTTGGTCTCTTTCTCAATCAGATCACGATTTGGGCATGTTGGGATCAACACTTGCGTCCACGGGGGCCGTAATTCACTCCCATTCCCAGTGCAAAATAGACATGTTTTTTCCAAGTTGTAAGCTGAAAATTCTCACTTTCTTATCAACCTACTCACAATTGTTTACTTCAGGCTTGCACTACAGTGGAAGTCCCTAACTCGGATAAAATACTCTCTATTTTTGTCTTTCCCAAGCAATTTGGGAAAGAAAAGTGGTGCAAAAGCACCAATAAAAAATAAGCCAAAACTGGGTCGAGTGCAACCGGTGCAGACCCAGTACGGGACGCTCTCTCCCAAGTACAACTCCACGACTTCCGTTGCCAGTGCGCATATACCGTCTCTAAAGACTCATTCTTTTTATAATCCGCTTCGTGTCGAGATGTTTTTTTGCACGCTTATCAGTGTTTCTCCAGCTCGATGTTTGATGATTCCTGATTCATTGTGCATCAGTGTATCCTTTGTATTCTCAGGAACAGTGTTTTATATATTCTCTTTTCTATTATATGTCCATCATGTATATTTATTTGCTCTCTCTCGAGTCGCGCGCGTATTTCGCGTGCCACATGGTGCGGACTTAGATTTTTTCACAATTATTGTTAATGCTTTTTTTGCAAAATTTTCTAATTGTGTTAGAGTTAGGTGTCAGCGGGGTACCACTCCTACAGTGTTTCTTCTTTCTTTTGAGAGTAGTCTTCCTGTTGGGTGGTTCCCGGTCGACTGTCTGGGGTCTTTGTTTCTGTCACCTTTTTCTCTTCTTTGGGGGTGTTCTGTTTTCTCATCTCACCTTCTCTGCTCCTCTCACCTCTATTATGCCCAGGACAATTCCTTGTGGGCAATGTCTGCTGCCAAAGCATGTGGACGATGTACATTCGTCTTGTTCCTCCTGTAATGGGTGTTCGGCCGAGCGGCCGTGTGGTGTCTGTGGAACATGGTCTTCCACCTTCTGGGTGTCAGTAAACCGTGTCGTTCGTTCTCGTGGCCGTGCCTCCCGCTCCCGCGGGAAGGGAGAACGTGATCGTTCGGGGCCTCCCGAGCCGACTTTGTCTGGTGAGAGTTATTCCTCCTCCGTGGGGGATGTGCAGTCTTTTCCTGTGGTGGATACTGTGGGAGCCGTTGAGTGTTCTGGTGTAGAGATGCCTGGTTCCGGGACTACGGTCCCCCTCCAGTCGACATCTGAGGCTGTCACTAGGGTTGTGACTCCTCCTTCAGAGCCGAGCCGGTGTGCTCTCTCCACTTTTTCACCAGCCTCAACGACTCTCGACGTATCTACTACTGCTGCTGGCCCGTCTGCTTCGTTGTCTGTTTCAGCCGGCCTCGGCTTTTCGCTGCAGGGGACTGCAGGACTGTCCGATACTGTAGACGTGGGATATCGGCCTCAGCTTTCCCTGACTTCAACTCGGCGAAGTCGGAAGGGGCTGCCGGCCGAACCCATCTCTGTGGTCTCTTCGCCGTCGAGCACCACAGTTGTGTCTTTGGATTTGGATGTTCTTAGTGGAAACACTATGAACTCCGTGGCGTTTCCGTCTACTCATTCTGGCCTCACGACCAGTTTTGGGGGACCAACGCCTTTTGTGCAGCCTGGACCTTCTGCCCCGCAGTGACTCTCATGAGTTCTCGCAATATTGATCCTCGGGGTGCTTCGTACCCTTATACACGTCTGCCTTCAGATGTTTCGGCTGCCGCCCGTCGTCCCGCGTCGGGTGTTTTGGAGGATCGTGACCCTTCGCTGGTTAAGAGGGTCAGAGGTGAAGCCACTTTGCCGGTTCGCTCCCCTGTCGAACCGGTCGGTACAGGCAGTGAGCTTAGGGAGGCCCTCTCCTTACTCACTCAGGTTCTTTCTAAGAGCCTTCCTGTTGCTTCCAGCGAGGCTATGGGTGGTTTCCAGGCGCCTCCTATGGCGCCGCCTCCCGGGATTGGAAACAGGCCGGTTTCCGATTCCTCTGGTGTCCCGACACCATGGGAGGCGTCGGCTGGTTTGCCCACAATGGGCTATGTGTCTTCCGACTCTGGGGAGGAGTCCGACATGCTTGAGGTTGAGGGCCAGCAGTCTTCGGACTTGGGGGCGGCTCTTGACTTTGTGTTTGGGTTTCTGCCTGAGCTCAAACCTGCTAACCAGCCGACAGTGTCAGCCTGGCCGCGATCATCGGTCGTGCGCCAACAGCCTATGGAGCAACCTGCTTCTGGGCACCTTCGACCGTGCCAGTCTGTACAGGTGGTTGAAGCTTTTTCAGTATTGGACGCCAAGCTGAATTCCAAGGCTTTGAAGACTTCGTTCTTCACCAGGGTTGACACCTTTTTGCCTCCTGTGCGTTATCGTTCCTACGATTCCGCCAATCCGTCAGTCTGCCAGACTTTGACGGTTCTGGATCAGGACTCCACTTCCCTCGGGCTTTCCAAGCCCAAGTCTGCCGTCATTCCAGTGACGACTCTGGAGTCCACGTTGGGCTTATCTAGAGAGATGCTTGGCATGCTTTCTCTCTCAGATCACGTCGTCTCAGCTTTGGCTGCTTATCTGCCTCCAGATAAGTTTGACGAGGTACAGGCTCCTTTGCGTGTGCTGTCCAAGGCTCTTATGCACCTTACACACACGCATGCCTGTAACACGGCGAATTTGGAATTAGTTCGAAGGGATGCTGTGCTACTCTTCGATCTGCTTCTTTGGCAGGTCCGCAACTTTTCCATGGTTCCGTGTCGACAGTCCAGGATGACGTCCTACGTCATTCCAAAGATCAGCTGCTGTTTCGTCAGCTTGATCAGCCTTCTCGGGGAGGCAAGGGCCGTTCCAAGCCTAACAAGTACCCTTCTGCTTCCTCTGTGAAGCAAAAGGCTGGTCCTTCTGCCGCCGCCTCTACTTCTTACTCACGGGGTAAGGGTAGGGGTCGGCAGAATCGAGGGAAGTCTCAGGATTCTTCATTTAGCAGAGGAGGTGGTTTCTCCTCTCGCGGGCCTCGTCGGGGCTCGAAATGAAGGTCCTCACCTCGACTCGTCCCAGGTTGGAGGAAGGATAGCAGAGTTTGCAGACCATTGGACCACCATCACATCCGATCCATGGGTGTTAGATGTTGTTCGGTCCGGGCTGCGCATATCCTTCCGACGGCACCCCACTCTGTCAAGGGTGCCTCTTCCAACCACAGTTTCTTCAGACGTTTTACGTCGGGAACTTTTGTCCACGGAGATTGCCAGTCTCCTGGCAAAGGGGGCGATCGAGGTCGTCAAGAACGTTCAGTCAGTGGGTTTCTATTCCCGCCTGTTCTTGGTACCGAAGAAGGACGGCCGACTCCGACCGGTTATCGATCTGAGTATCCTGAACCAGTCTATCATTGCTCCCAAGTTCAGCATGGAGACTTTCAGATTGGTCCGCCAATCAATTCACCAGGGAGATTTCGCAGCCAGCATCGACCTGCGAGATGCTTACTTCCACGTTCCGATGCATCGGGCGTCACGGAAGTATCTCAGGTTTGCTTTTCTGGGGCGAGTTTACCAGTTCAAGGCCATGCCTTTCGGCCTCAACCTGGCTCCTTGGGCGTTCACCAGACTGATGTCGCATGTGATAGCGTTCCATCGCACACAGTCCAGGGTGACTACTTCGGCATATCTGGACGATATCCTCCAGAGGCATTCCAATGCTGCCTTACTGGAATCGGATGTCGCCACTCTGTTGAGCTTGCTCACGTCGCTAGGATTCAGAGTCAACGAGGAGAAGTCGGACCTGGTCCCTTCTCAGTCGTTTTGTCATCTGGGGATGTCTTTCCAAACCAAATTCAATTTGGTGGCTGTTCCCCAGGCCAAGGCTGTGATTCTCTCAGCTTTTGCTCTGACTCTGTCCCAGTCCAGGTCCGCGACCGCTCGGAGTTTTCTCCGGCTGATCGGTCTCTGCGGTTCGGTGACGGAGCTCATTCCTCTAGGTCGGCTGCGTGTCAGACCTCTCCAACACTTTCTGCTCAGTCGTTGGAGGCCGAATGTAGATTCTCTGGATCAGGTGCTTCCGTTTCCGGACTCTCTGTATCCTCACCTTCTTCCCTGGACAGATGTTCAGTGGATTACGCAGGGTGTTCCGCTGGACTTACCCACGTCCGATCGCATTCTGACGGCAGATGCCAGCGATCTGGGATGGGGTGCGACGTTGGATCCTCTCGGTCTTTCCCTACAAGGGATGTGGGACCAGGATCAAGCAGCTCTACACATCAACCAGAAGGAGCTTCTTGCTCTTCTTCTGAGTTTCAGGCAGTGGATCCCTCACCTGTCGAATCGCCAGGTCCTTCTACTATCCGACAATTCAACGGTGGTTGCTTACATTCGGAACCAGGGCGGCACGCACTCGCTTCCGATGTACGAGTTAGCTCGGGATCTTCTACTGCTCGCTCAGGATGTTCGTCACATTCCCGGTCGTCTGAACGTCCTAGCCGACTCCCTGTCCCGACAGGGCAGGGTTATTTCCACCGAGTGGATGCTTCACAGGGCAGTGTTCCAGTCGCTTTGCGATCTCTGGGGACGTCCCCACATCGACCTCTTTGCGACTCGTTGGAACCATCAGGTGGACACTTTCGTGTCCCCGTGTCCAGATCCTCTGGCTTTTGCCTTGGACGCTCTGTCACTCGATTGGAACGGTCTAGTCGGCTACGCCTTCCCGCAGGTTCCGATTCTTCCTCAGGTTCTCGCCAAAATTCGAGCCTGTCCCGACAGGGCAGGGTTATTTCCACCGAGTGGATGCTTCACAGGGCAGTGTTCCAGTCGCTTTGCGATCTCTGGGGACGTCCCCACATCGACCTCTTTGCGACTCGTTGGAACCATCAGGTGGACACTTTCGTGTCCCCGTGTCCAGATCCTCTGGCTTTTGCCGTGGACGCTCTGTCACTCGATTGGAACGGTCTAGTCGGCTACGCCTTCCCGCCGGTTCCGATTCTTCCTCAGGTTCTCGCCAAAATTCGAGCCTGCAGTTGTCAAATCATTCTGATCGCTCCCCTGTCGCCTCAGCGGGTGTGGATTAATCAGCTCCGCTCGCTGATGGCGGCGGTTCCGGCACATCTCCCGCTACGTCGCGACCTTCTATGTCAAGGTCGCCTGAGGAGGTTTCACGTCGACCCGACTTCATTGTGCCTTCACGCATATCTTTTGTCAGGTCCTGTCTCCTCCGTAGAGGTTTTTCGAGATGAGCAGTGGAGTGCATTTCTTCTTCAAGGAGGCACTCCACTGGTTTAGCTTATGCAGCTAAATGGAAGGTCTTCTGTCGTTGGTGTGCTGATCACTCTGTTGATTATGCCAATCCTTCGATTTCACAGATTGCGGAGTTTCTGGTATATCTGTTTGATTCTCGGGGTCTCCAGCCTGTTACCATCAAGGGTTACAGGTCTATGCTTTCAGAAACTTTTTCTTATGTGGGGAAGCGTCGTATCGGCACTAATCCTTACCTCTCCAAGCTTGTTCGGCACTTTTCTTTGAAAAGGCCTCGGACTTTGCAGCTTACTCCACGATGGAATCTTTCGTGGGTGCTGCTTTGCTTGGGGGGGGGGGGGGGGGCGCCATTCGAACCTTTATCCCAGGTGGATATGCATTTTCTCACATATAAGATGGCTTTTCTGATGGCATTTGCTTCGGCCAGACGGGTTAGTGAGCTTCACGCCCTCTCGGTTGACCCGGCCTTTTTTAGGAGCTCTCCCAACAGTGTTACTTTTACCACTGATTGCTCCTTTTTGGCTAAGAATCAGTTACCAGATACTACTCCTCCTCCTATCTGTATCAGGGCTCTTCCCTCTGTTGAGGGTACTCGCCCTTTGCTCTGTCTGGTCCGTGCTATTCGCATTTATCTTGATCGGACACGCTTCGTACGGAAGGGCAGAAAACGTTTTTTTCTGTCTCTCATTCCGGGTCGACAGAAGATCTCTCCTCAATCCATTTCTCGATGGATTTGTCTTGCTATTCGTACGGCTTATAGTCGTTTAGCAGCTGGCGATTGTATTACCAATCGTATTTCTGCCCACGAGGTGCGGGCACTGTCTACCTCTTGGGCTTATTCTAACTCCGTCAAGTTGTCGGATGTTATGCAGGCAGCCTACTGGAGAAATGCTTCTACTTTCTCCACCTTTTATTTGCGCCAGTTGCAGGAGCAGTCGGAGGACCTTTTTGCCCTGGGTCCTCTTTCTTCTGCTCAGGCTGTTGTCTGCCATAGCCATTAGGCTTCTTGAGGGTCAGTTTCAGCCATGTGCTGTTACTGCCCTTTTTCTGTCTGTGTGTCACACAGGCTCATATGTCTCTTTTCATTGTCCTTTACCAATGATTGCGACATTATGGTTGATAAGCCTCGGGACCTCATCCTTCTACTTCACGGTTCCAGTGCACTAGGGTTATGTGGGGGTTGGTTATGCGATTCCCTCCAGCCTTTTGTCTATTCAGCCTGTAGTAAACAATTGTGAGTAGGTTGATAAGAAATCTAAATTTTATAGTAAATTTCCTTTCTTATTATACCTACCACAATTGTTTACATGGAGGCCCTCCCATCTTCTTTACGGATAAAGAATCTTTCCTCCCCGCTGATCACATAACTCTAACGTTTGCGGATTCAAAAAGAATGAGTCTTTAGAGACGGTATATGCACACTGGCAACGGAAGTCGTGGAGTTGTACTTGGGAGAGAGCGTCCCGTACTGGGTCTGCGCCGGTTGCACTCGACCCAGTTTTGGCTTATTTTTATTGGTGCTTTTGCACCACTTTTCTTTCCCAACTTGCTTGGGAAAGACAAAAATAGAGAGTATTTTATCCGAGTTAGGGACTTCCACTGTAGTGCAAGCCTGTAGTAAACAATTGTGGTAGGTATAATAAGAAAGGAAATTTACTATAAAATTTAGATTTCTCTTAACCAATAATAAACAAAAGTAATTCTTGAAAATAATAATAATAAAAAACTATTTTTAGCCCATCAATGAAGTTGTGTGAACTAATAATAATGAAAAACTATTTTTAACTCACCAATGAAGTTGTGTGAGCTTATGACATGACTCGAGGCGCATTGGCATTGGCGTAAACACTTGTGTTAAAATTATTGTAAGAGTCCACTTCGATTTTCCACCCTGTTACTATGCACCTCATACTGTTTCTATGGCTTACAATTACCCAAAGACCCTTACCCAGTGATATTTTTTTGATTTTTACTGTTTTTGCAATGTTAGACTTTTTTGTAAGTGTGGATATATGTGTTAAATGCATCAATATAAGACCTGTTTTGCAATATATGCGTGGAGGCTACCTCTGGTGTTCTGTGGCTTTTATATTTCATATATGTGTTAAATGCATCAATATGTGATGGCATTAACCATTGGCCGGACATTTTTTTGAGATTTTGGACTTTTTTAATGCAATGTAAGACTTTTTTGTAAGTGTGACTTAGAAAATTTCTGACCTGTTTTGCTATACATGTACACGAACAAACATTTTTTGCAGATTTGTAATAAGCCTAGGTTTATTGCATGCCATGCGTTGGTGAGCTAATGGGGTGGTCACCCCCCTCTTGTTCATGTACATGACTACCTGGTACTTGATTATCATATACTTATATGTATGACTCTCATTGATCTGCCATCTTTTATGAACCCAATGGATCAGCCTTCAGTCAGGAACCTGTCATTATTGACAAACATTGCCATCTAGGTCAAACCACGGGGAGGAATTCCGACAGGTATTGTAAGTGACAACAAACATTTTTAAGGCGGGACAGATGCCCCAGCTTTTGGTCTGGTGTTCTGTAATTGCAAAGCAGCACAATTAACTGGTAATGTGCTGGAAGCCCATAATTGGGCTTTATTCTTAAGTGCAGGTACCACAACTTGAAGGCTCATATTCAGTGGATGTGCTTTGTATTATCGTTGAAGTGATATTATTTAGTCTGTAAGGGTTTGCCTTGTTATGCCCCCCCAAAAAATTTTTGGGGGGAATATAGACGAGGTCTCCGTCCATCCGTACTTCCATACGTCTGTCCGTACAAACATTTTGTATTATAACTCGAGCATCAGTTTCGGATTGTAATGTTCTTTGGTATGGTGATAGGGCAGCTTGGGGGAACGGATGCTTTCATACCTAGCATTTCGTCCATTCATGTTTGGTAGAGTTATGGCCCGTTTGTTTTTGGCCTCTGTTTCTGACTAAGGTAAATTGTACCATAGCCTATAGGGTTGTTTGTGTACAAGATTTGACAACCAAAAATAATTCAGCACTCTACCTGTTAACAGGTTGCAATATAGTACAGGGTGAGGAGAAAATTAGTAACTGATTGAGAAATCATTCTTGTTTGGCTGTAAAAATTTGTTCACATGTCTTTCTCTTGTTTCAATTTTTAGCTTAACTTGACAAAGTCAAGATAAGCTATTGCCATCACGCATGCAGAAATCTGTTAGTTTGTGTGTTCCCATTTTCCTTTTCCTTCCGTAGTTCTTGTCCGATCATCACAAAATTTCACATGCAGGTAGGTTTGAGGTCATGTCTCGATGAGAAAGTCCCATTTTGGTCATGATTGGTCAACCATGATGGCAGCCCGAGCCCAAAACCAGAAAACGTTTAGCACAGTCTACAGGTCGTATTTATGAAGGGATTTCATTGTAATTTGGTAGGATGACTCTGTATAATGTCTAGATGAGAACGTCCCCTTTTGGTCGTGGTCTGTCAACCATGATGGCTGCCCAAGCCCAAAACCCAAAAACTTTTAGCACAGTCAGTGTACAGGTCACATTTAATATGGAGGGATTTCATTGTAACTTGGTAAGATGACTTCGTATGATGTCTAAATGAGACCTTCCCCATTTGGCCACGATCTGTCAACCGTGACGGCTGCCCGAGCCCAAAACCTTTAGCACAGTCTACAAGTCGTATTTATGGATGGATTTCAATGTAACTTGATAGAATGACTCGTTGTGGAATAATTTCACTGTAACTTGGTAATTTTGGTTGACATACATTAACTGTGAGGGCCACATTAACCTACCCCTCAGTTCTTGGTACAGTCTACACCTAAAATTATTTTTATTGAAAACATCGCATACAGGGAACAGAAATTAACATATTCTCAATTATCACAATTCTTGTCGTATTTCATAATCCTTTCAAAAACATTAAACATTATCCTTTTCATCAAACACAACACACGGTTACGTTAAGCTACAGTGTCATTGACACTTTCATTAGGAGAGGCACTCTCCCATAAATTGTACCAAGGCAAATCCATCTAGACAAAATAATTTCATTTTAAAGGTATTTCAAAGCACAATCAGATAATTTTGAGCATTTAAGTTATGATGAAGCCCAAATATGGGGTTTCTAGCACTCAACCCATCAAAACATTGCAAGGATAATTTTCCACCTGACATGTCTGTCTTCAATAAAGCACAAAGACCACAAACAAACTTTAATCTTGTGGGCAAAACCCAGAGATCTATGATCTTGGCAATTGCTAGTTCTTTATGTGCTTTTATCATATATAGCAAAAATGTCAGGTGGAAAACCTACCATACTTGTACACATAGTAATACATTCTCTCTGTTCTATGTTGCTGATGTCTGAAGTAAAGATGGGAAGATGAGGTAACCGGAGTTTTACCGGACAAGGCTTTCATAGAAGCTAAAGAAAACAGTGAAATCCCAAAAGTGTCAGTGGCAGAGCAGTAGCTTAGATTTATTTTGTTACTTGGATTAAACTAACTTAGTTTTATTTGCCATCAGCTTTAAAAATTGGAACTGGGAGACAAAAGGTTTCACTTATAAAATCCTATAATGTTCTTTGTATCTTATGAATTATATTGCCTGTTGACAGTGAATTTATGATATATTTCCTTCATGCAATTTAGATTCCCTGCAGGAACCCCAGAAATTGAAGCATTATTTTTTTTACTGTGGAACTCAAGTTTTGATTTACTGATAAAATATGACCCGGTAATGCATACTTGGGATATAAGCCCTCCAAATTGGACAGCACAGGTAAAAATGATTGGCTGTTGAATATCGTTGGGGTGGGTGAGAATGTAGTGAATTTGCAAACAAGAAGTGAAAGAAACTTTGGGGTAAAAATTCCGGTAAATTTGAAGATTGTCTAATGTATTTTCTGTGATGATGAGGAATTCTGAGACATGAAGGGCGCAATTATTTTGTGAGGTGAAGTTACTAAGGAGACATCAGCCTTGAAAGTGTCATAAATAATCCTTGAAATGTTCCTATTTAATGCCTGAATTTTATTCTGCAAAATCTGTGCATGCCCTGTACAGGGACTAAGGCCCCCCAAAAAATGTTTGGGTTCTCAGGCAATTGGTTTTCCAAATTCAGTGAGGGAGGTTTTTTTTTTTTTTTTACCATGCCAAGTATACCCTAACTATTCATTGGCATCTCTCATTCTGAGGTTGAAATTTTACCCCACGATGACACTGTACTCAGTTTCACAACCATCAGAATTCATACAAAAAGTTTCAAGATTTTGTAGGACATGTACCAGTACTACTGTATATCAGCAGAAGTATCAAATACTGAAATATATAATTTCTTTATAGTAGCTATTTTTTTTGTTGTTATTTTTTTGTGGTTAAGTTTCTAATAAAAAAAAATAAAAAATATTTTTTAATATATATTTGACTTCTTGTTGTGTGTTTGCCCCTCTCTGAATTGAAAAAGAACAAATAGTCCTCATTTTAAAAACTTTGACCTCTGAGCATGGATTCATGAGATTGGGAATTCGGTATTGTTCACAGGTATAGCAAATAAATAGTTTCCACCTTAATTTCTGTGGTAGCTTATTAGAAATCTCCCCTGTTCCCAACAAAACTGCCATAAAACACCTGGAAAGATTATCTTAAAAAATTCTCGCTCAGACTTCAATTTCTAATAGAGGTTTCTCAATAAAACCATACAAATATGGATATTATTGAAACCAGCTGATTATGCCAGCCTCACAATACCCACAATGGACCTTTGGAATTTTATTTTAAGACAGACAAGATACATATCTGTTTGAAAAAGAATAAACTAAGTCACAGTTAAGTGACTGCTCGGGGGATGTTTTAAGGCTGGAACCCCAAACCAGCAATCCACCAGAGAGACTGCAATACTGGCATCTTAAACTTTGCTTAAGGTGAAAAGGTTTGTTCTGCTGTTGTGACTTGTCAGCTTAACGACACTAAAATGGTGGCCAGCATGATCTTTATACAGGCTTTAAAAAAAGTTCATGATATCAAAGTCTGAGATCACTAAAAATTATTTAAAATCATCCATGGAACAAGGGGGGGGGGGGGGAGGGCACATTAAGCGTAAGCACTATCGGCAAATTCCACTGCTTGAAAAAAAAAGTTCTTCGATAGCTAATTTGATTACCTCCTTACATTAGTTACCTTTCAACAGTGCAAAAATACACTTTTTATGTGTGCCCATACTATGTATGGTACACATAATGCCGGCATCCGGGGTGGCCATCTGTCGTTCTTCCATCCTTTGTCTGTCTGTCTGTCCATCCGGTGTCTGTATCCATTTCTTTGGCATTCGATAACTAGAAAATTATTGCTTGGATTGTCAAGTTACTTTATATTTGTGTTCAGGTTACTGATGTGCCGGGCTGTATAGTTTTTGGTGTAAATCTGATAATTTGATCCTGAGATATTAACTCTTTATCCTTCAAATTGAGAATTCTTCCAATCCCTTCGGCATGAGATAACTCAAAAAATATCAATCCAATTTTCATGTTACTTTATATACATCTTCAGGTTGCAGATGTTCCGAGCTGTATAGTTTTTGGTGTAAATCTGTTATTTTGAAACTGAGATATTAACCCTTTATCCTTCAAATTGAAAATTCCTCCAATCCCTTTGGCATTCGATAACTGGAAATATATTGCTTGGATTGTCAAGTTATTTTATATTTGTGTTCAGGTTACTGATGTGCCGAGCTGTATAGTTTTTGGTGTAAATCTGATGATTTGATCCTGAGATATTAACCCTTTATCCTTCAAATTGAAAATTCCTCCAATCCCCTTGGCATTCGATAACTTGAAAAATATTGCTTGGATTGTCAAGTTACTTTACATTTGTATTCACGTTACTGATGTGCCGAGCTGTATAGTTTTTGGTGTAAATCTGATAATTTGATCCTGAGATATTAACCCTTTATCCTTCAAATTGAAAATTCTTCCAATCCCTTTGGCATTCGATAACTTGAAAAATATTGCTTGGATTGTCAAGTTACTTTAAATTTGTGTTCAGGTTACTGATGTGCCAAGCTGTATAGTTTTTGGTGTAAATCTGTTATTTTAATCCTGAGATATTAACCCTTTATCGTTCAGATTGAAAATTCCTCCAATCCCCTTGGCATGAGATAACTCAAAAAATATCAATCCGTTTGTCATGTTACTTCACATATGTGTTCAGGTTACTGATGTGCCGAGCTGTATAGTTTTTGGTGTAAATCTGATAATTTGATCCTGTGATATTAACCCTTTATCCTTCAAATTGAGAACTCCTCCAGTCCATTTCGTCGGCATGCGATAACTCAATAAATATTAATCTGATTTTCAGGTTACTTTATATATGTATTCAGGTTACTGATGTGCTGTGCTGTATAGTTTTTTTTTTTTTTTGGGGGGGGGGGGGGGCGCTGTAATTTCGGGGCCACGACCACATCTGGTGCGAGTTATACCCCCTATGTGGGGGATCTGCAGCTCCTCCCGCACCCGCAGAGGGGAACACTGTAGTTTTGGGGCCTCCCGACTTGACCACATCTGGTGAGAGTTACACCCCCTTCCATGGGGGATGTGCAGCTCTTCCCACACCCGCGGGGGTGGGGAATGCTGTCGTTTCGGGGCTTTCCGACTTGACCACGTCTGGTGAGAGTTATTCCCCATCCGTGGGGGATGTGCAGTTTTTTTTACCGTGATGGATACTGCGGGAGCTGTTGGATTTCTGGTGAAGAGATGCCTGGTTCCAGGACTATGCACCCTCTCCAGTCAACATCTGAGGCTGTCACTAGGGTTGTGACTCCTCCTTTGGAGGCCGAGCTAGGTGGCTCTCTCCCCTTTTCCGCCAGTTCCAACAGCTGTCGTCGTATCTGCTGCTACTGCTGTTCCATCTACAACGTCATCGGGTACCGTTTTAGCCAGCCTTGGCTTATCCGTGCAGGGGTCTGCAGTGATGTCTGTAGTGTAGACGTGGGGTAGTGGCCTCAGCCTTCCCTTACTTCAACTTGGCGAAGTTGGAAGTGGCTGCCGACCGAACCCCCATGCTGTGCCCTTCTCTGCCGTTGAGCACAGCAGTTTTATCCCTGCAGAGGTCTGCAAGGATGTCTGGTAGTGTAGACATGGCGAAGTTGGAAGGGGCTGCCGGCAAAACCCTCTACTGTGATCTCTCAGCCGTCGAGTACCTCAGTTTTTCTCATTGGATTTGAATTTCATGGTGGGGTCACCATGAGCTCCGTGGCATTTCCGTCCATGCACTCTGGTCCCTTGACCAGTTTTGTGTGTCCAACGCTTTTTGTGCAGCCTGGACCTTCTGTCCCGCAGAGGTCCGCGGCGACTCTCCTGAGTTTCCGCTGTATTGATCCTCGGAGTATGTGATATCCCGCTACACATCTGCCTTCAGATGTTTTCGGCTGCATCCCGTCACCCCACATCGGGTGTATTTGATGACGTGACCCTTTGCTGGTAAATGGGTCAGGAGTGAAGCCACTTTGTCGGTTCATTCCTGCGTCGTTCCGTTCCGACAGTCAGTGAGCTCAGGGAGGCCCTCTCCTTGCTCACTTAGGTTCTGTCCAAGAACCTTTTCCGTTGCTTCCAGTGAGGCTACTAGTGGTTTCCGGGCGCCTCCTATGGAGCAGCCACCCGGGATTGGAAACATATCGCTTTCTGATCCCCTGGCGTGCTCACACCATGTTAGGCATCGGCTGGTTTGCCCATGATGGGCTATGTGTCTTCCGACTCATGGGATGAGTCTGACATTCCTGACGTTGAGAGCCAACAGTCTTCTGACTTGGGGCAGCTCTTGACTTTGTGTTTGGGTTCCTTCCAGGTCTCAAACTGTCAAACCAGCTGACAGTGTCAGCCCGGGTGCGATCCTCAGTCGCACACCTACAGCCTGTGGAGCAACATGCTTCTGGGCGCCTTCGACCGTGCCTGGCAGTACAGATGTTGAAACATTTACCGCTTTGGACGCTAAGCTGAGTTCCAAGGCTATGAAGACGTCATTCTTCATCAAGGTTGGCACTTTTTGCCTCTGGTGCATTATGGTTCCTACAATTTTGCCAATCCGTCAGTCTGACAGACTGTGACGGTCTTGGATCGGGACTCCAACTCCTCCGCCATATGAGGACTCTGTAGTCCAGGTTGGGCTTATCGAGAGGGATGCTGAATACGTTCTCTCTTCGATCATGTCATATCTGCTTTGCTGCTTATCAGCTCCCAGATGAGTTTGACGACAAACAGGTTTTTGTTTGTGTGTGCTGTTCAAGGCGCTCATGCATCTTCTCACACACATGCCTGTTATGCGGCTAGCTCGGAATTAGTTTGCAGGTACGCTGTGCTGGACACAAGTCGTCCCCTTTTTGAGGGGCAGTGCGCTGCTCTTCAAGCTGCCTCTTTTGCCGGGTCCGCAACTATTCCATGGTTCCGTGGCGACGGTCCGGGATGGCTCCCTTTGTCATTCCATTGATCTGCTGCTGCTTAGTCAGCTTGATTGGCCTTCTGTTGGAGGCAGGCGCCGTCCACAGCCTAACAAGTACCCTTCTGCTTCCTCTGCGAAGCTAAGGGCTGATCCTCCTACCGCCACTTCTACTCACTCACATGGTGGGGTAGGCATTGGCAGTAGTCACCTCGATTTCGTCCCAGGTTGAGGCACTCCATTAAGTAGAGAGTGCCTCTTCCCACATGAGTTTCTTTCAGCGTTACACATTGGGAACTTTTGACCATGGAGATAGGCGATCTCCTGTCAATTGTCAAAGGGGACATTTGAGGTCATCAAGAACTTTCTTTCAGTGGAGTTTTGTTTCCCGCATGTTCTTGGTGCTGAAGAAGGACAGCCGACTCAGATATATTCTCGATCTGAGTATTCTGACGCAGTCTATCATTGCTCCTTAGTTCAGCATGAAGGCTTTCAGATCAGTTCGCCGCTCTATTCCCCAGGATGTTTTCCAGTTCAAGGCCATTCCCTTTGGCCTCGGCCTGGATCCTTGGGCCTTCACCTGTCTGATGTCGCATGTGTTAGTCTTACATTGCACAGAGTCCAAGGTGTCTTCTTCGGCTTGTCTAGTTGATATCCTCCAGAGGCAATCCAATGCTGCTTTTCTGGAGTCTGATGTAATCACACTGTTGAGCCTACACACGTCACTAGGGTTCAGAGTCAACAGAGAGAAGTCGGACCTGGTCCCTTCTCCGTCTTTTCATCTGGGATGGACTTTATCAGCTCGGAGTCTTCCCTGACTGCTTGGTCTTTGTGTTTCGGTGACGGATCACATTCCTCTAGGTCAACTGCATGTCTGACCTCTCCAACGCTTTTGCTCAGTCATTGGAGGCCGAATGTCGATACTCTGGTTCTGGTGCTTCTGTTACCGGAGTCTCTTCCTCGTCACCTTCTCCCCTGACAGATGTTCAGTGGATTATGCAGGGAGTACCGTTGGACTTCCCCACGTCCGATCGTGTACTGACGGTAAATGCCAGCGATCTCGGATGGGCTGTGATGTTGGATCCTCTTGGTCTTTTCCTTCACGGTCACGAGACCAGGATCTAGCAGCTCTTCATGTTAACCAGAAGGAGCTTCTTGCTCCTCTTCTGTGTTTCCGACAGTGGATCCCCCGCTTTTCGGATTGTCAGGTCCTTCTGTGGTCTGACAATTCTATGGTGGTTGTTTACATTCGGAACCAGTTTGGAACGCACTATGTTCCCATGTACGGTTTGGTTCGGGATCTTCTACTGCTCGCTCAGGATGTCAACGTCGGAGTGGTGGTTCGTCATATTCCCGGTTGTCTGAACGTCTTATCCGACTCCCTGTCCCGATGGGGCCGGTTCTTTTCCACTGAGTGGATGCTCCACATGGCGGTGTTCCAGTCTCTTTGCGATCTCTGGGGTCATTCCCACATCGATCTCTTTGCGGCTCTTTGGAACCATAAGGTGGACACTGTGTCCAGATGCTCTGGCTTTTGCCTTTTCTGGACCTCCTTTGGGACGGTCTTGTCGGCTATGCCTTCCTGCCGGTTCCGATTCTGCCTCAGGTTCTAGCCCAGATATGAACATTCAGTCGTCGAATCCTTTCGATCACACCCCTGTCTCCTCGGTGGGTGTGGATCAATCTGCTCCGCTCTCTGTTAGCAGGAGTTCCCGCATGTCTCCCTCTACGTCATGACTTTCTTTGCCAAAATCACCTGAGGAGGTTTCAAGTTGACCCGACTTCATTGTGCCTTCATGCATGTCTTTTATCGGGTCCTGTCTCCTCCGTAGTGGTTTTTAGAGACGAGCAGTGGAGTTGCTTTTCTTCTTCAAGGAGGCACTCACTCAACTGGTTTAGCCTCTGTGGCTCAGTAGAAGGTTGTTCTGTCGATGGTGTGCGATCACTCTGTTGCTTCTGTCCCTCTTTCGATCACACCGATTGCGGAGTTTCTGGGGGTCTCTGCAATGGGTACAAGTCCATGCTTCGGAGACCTTTTTCATATGTGGTATCACATTGTTTCAGCACTCATCCTTGCCTCTCCAAGCTTGTTCAGCTCTTTTCCTTGAAAAGGCCTAGGACTTTGCAGTTTACTCCAAGAGGGACACTTTCTTGGACACTGCTCTGCTTGGGGTGGGGGCATTCGTGCCTTTATCCCGGATGGATATGCGTTTTCTCACATGTCAGATCTCTCCTGCATCCATTTCTCGATGGATTTGTCTTGCTATTCGTGCAGCTTCCGCTCATCTAGCTACTGGCGATTGTGTTACCAATCATTTTTCTCCCACGAGGTGCATGCATTGTCTTCCTCTCAGGGCTTTTACTAACTCCATCATGTTGTCGGATGTTATACTGGCAGCCTTCTAGAGAAATGCTACCTTCTCCATTTATCTGTGACAGTTGCAGGAGCCGACAGAGGTCCTTTGTCCTACAGGCCCTCTTTCTTCGGCACAGGCTGTTTTCTATCCCAGCCATTCAGCTTCTTGCAGGGTCAGTTCCAGCTCCGTGCTGTTACTGCCCTTTCTGTCTTTGCGTCGCACATCACCATACGCCTCATCTTTCATTGTCTTTTACTAATGTTTGTGATGCTATGGTTTGATAGTGCTAGGGATCTTCTCCTCTGTCCACGGTTCTAGTGCAGTTGAATTATGTGTGGGTTGGTTATGTGATTCCCTCCATCCTATTGTCTATTCAGCCTGTAGTAAACAATTGTAAGGTAGGTTGAAAAGAAATATAAATTTTATAGTAAATTTCCTTTCTTATTATACCTACCACAATTGTTTACATGAAGGCCCTCCCATCTTCTTATTCGGGTAAGAATCCTTCCACCCCACCCGCTAACTCCTATGTTGGCGGACTCAAAAGAATGGTTTGATGACTGCTTGCGCACTGGTTAACGGAAGTCATGGAATTGTACTAAGAGAAGAGCGTCCCCTACTGGGTGTGCACTCTACCCAGTTTTGGCTTATTTTTTTGTGGTGTTTTTACACCACTTTTCTTTCCCAAATCTCTTGAAAAAGATTAAAATAGAGAGTATTTTATCGTCAGCCCGGTATGTCCAGGGACCCTAACCCAGGGGAGGGAGGGGGGGGGGGGGGTGCTCATCACTGCTCGGCTGCCACTGATCAATTGCATTGTTTGTTTATGCCAAGTCCGAGTTGTTTGAACCTTTATATAAATACCGGTACAGATCAAGTTCAGTTGTGCATCGACATATTAACGTATTCGTACCTGGCATGTTATAGCAAGTCGGGAGGGTTTTTACTGTTCGTTTTACCTACTTTTGTTATACTGCAATGAATGTCTGAGATCAGCGATGCATTGTTACTTTTGGGAAAATCTCGAACCTCCATAAACAAATTCAATGTGGGGTGGGGTAGGGGGTATTTTTCCAACGCGGCAGTGCCTGAGAACCAAAACCTTTTTTTTTTTGACCTAATTATCTTAATTTTAGAATTCATTGGAGAGTAGCAAATACCCTTGTGGAATAAGGATCAGGAGAGCGATTGCCTACACAGCTCAGCAGTCATTTCTTTTTGAACAGAAATTTTATTTCCTTCAAAGATGCAATAGGGTTTGTCGACTAGGCTAAGCCTATATAAATGCCTCTCATGTGGAACCTAACTCCTTGGTAATTTGTGTTTTTGGGTAGAAACTGTATATCTTCTTTTTGTGATTTGACAAACTGACACTATAGGGTCTGATATAATTTTCAAACAAGTGAAGATCATTAATAAGGCTGCCTGCTTTGGAGAGAGTAAACACCAAGTTTGAGATGAGAAGTGACACTAAATGATTCGGCAGATGGTGAATGCTGGTGGGTTATGTCCATAGTCAGTGACCACCCACTCACCACCAACAATCATTAAATCTCCCAATGTTAATTATATATTCCTGAAACTCCACAAAATGTTAGTTTTTAGCTTCATACAAAGAATGGGGATTGCCAAATAAAAATGTATTTAGTGATACATTATTATTATTCAAATTGTTGACAAGGGTATTTCTCTGGGCTATATATAGCTGACAATTAAAGACGTTGTGTTCAGTACTTACCTATCCACAGCCAAATTCAGATTTTGGATCATTCACAAGAAATGTGTCAAATTTTTTAGCATTTCCTTGGAGAACTTTGCCTACTCTACAGCTTGAGAGGTAGTATGATGTGACATCCTTGTCATACCATTTTAAAAGCTTGTACTGTTACACAGTTGCATGATTCATGTCCACAGCCAAATTACCAATGTCAAAAATGAATCTGAAAAACTTTTTGGCCTACAGAATATAGAACAAAAGTTGTTCATCATTTCTGAGAGAAGATGCAGTGATTCAATGAGAGAAATAATTTGGAGCAATCCCATCTATTATTTTGCAACACAGTGTTAGTTTCTGTCAATCATGTTTTCAGACAGACAAATCCAGTTTCTTTACATACAGAAGTTCATGACTGATACCACAGGTTGCACCAAACTGGACAAAGAGCATCCAAATGAAGTTCCCCTGAGGTGTATGCTTTCTCTTCTGTACAGTTGTCCTATATCATATCTGCATAATTAAATAGGGGAAGGACAAAGTGTTTGTACAGTGTTTTTAGTGATGAGTGTGATAATCTAGATTTTAAGCTCCAAAAACAATTAATCATTGGACATACCTTACTTATTATGTCATCATTATGCATGGCCCAAGAACCAACCTGTACTTTGATCTGTAATTCCCAAACACTTTTGATGGGTGATATCTTTAATACCATATTTCCTCTAAATTTTTGGACACCAAAAAATAATTAAATTTTTAGATGTCCAAAAATTTAGAAATTGAAAAAATCACCGCGTAGATACAGGTTGGGAAATATTCCGCGTGTACAGCTTACCTCAAAAATGGGGAAAATGAAATGGCGTTTCAAAATGGCACAATGTGGGACTGGGAGTATGTTTTATTATTAAGAAACAACATGCCAAATTAAAGATTAAATAAAATAAATGTGAACATACCAATTGTTTGTTGTTTTTATTTAATTCTCCCCATGAGATCACTGACAAGAAATCACTTTTGTTCAACCAGTACATGAAAACTTTAAAGATGTTTTCATAAATTATGTTGATCAATTATCAAACCACGTGCTTGTGTTGTCACAACGACATAAAAAAAACTGAATCGGCTTCAGCAATTAGAAAACGGAACAAAGTAGCCATTCAAAGCATTGCAGTGAAAACAAGCACTTTGTGTGGGTCTTTCATTTACCATTAATTGTTTGGTTGTTAAAACTGTTGACTGAGAGTGTATCGATAAAAATCAAAGGAGCGGTAATACATGTTACAAATAAATAAGGGTTGGATACTGAAGTCAGCATTCAATCATCAGCATTCGATACATCAACAACTCAATATAGATAGATTCATCATAAAATATAAATCAGCAGAAGAAGCGAGACCAAAAGTAGACTTGGCACCCTGTAAACCGTCACCAAAGAGACCGGTCGGCCAGTTAAGAGGAAAGCCACAGATTTGGATGAAACAGCTGCAACTCCACCGCCAGCAAAGAAACACATCAAAGAGAGAAATCTGAAGTCAGCAGTTGAATCCGATGCTCTCAAAGACAGCATTGACCCCCCCCCCCCCCCCTACAGTCGCAAGGGGCCATTACAAGAATTATAGTTTGAAATAAAAGAAAGAGGCTGTTGAAATCTCGAAGCTGATGGGTCTGCGACAGGCTGCCCTGAAACTCAAGATACCCCGATCAACACTCAGTGACTGGACCAAGATAAACTTTCAAGAAGAGGAAAGAAATAAATTAAAGAATTCATCAGAGAGAAGAGCTGAAGATGAATTTGAGGACCAGTATATTATCAACCTGGATGAAACACCTGTATACTTCGACTTAGTACCCAATAAAACAGTCAGCATAAAAGGAGAAACGTCAGTTAGAATCAGAACTACCGGAGCAGAAAAGTGCCATCTTACTTTGGTATTGGCAGTATCAGCAAGCGGTGACTTTTTACCACCAATGATAATTTTTAAAGGGAAGAGACCACTGAAATTAAAGACACCAAAGAACAGGATTGTAAAAGTACAACAAAAAGGCTGGATGGATGGATGAAGACCTGATGGTCGAATGGATAGAAGAGATTTACTGTAAACACACCAGGAAAGAAAGGTCTCTTTTAATAATGGACAGTTTCAGAGGCCACTTGACAGATTCATTGAAGAAACAACTTCATAAAAGTAATGCAGTACCAGCCGTTATCCTAGGAGGCTGCACATCAAAACTACAGCCACTAGATGTGAGCATTAATAAGCCAGTCAAAGGTGATCTAAGAAGAAAATAGACTGAATTTATACAGGCTGGCACAAAGAAAATAATCCAAAATGAAGAGGAGTGCATCAAACCTGCATCGAAACAAGATTTTGTTGAATGGATTTCATTTGGTATGGGGGGTAAGATTCAAGTTTGTTCAAGCCATGTCCCTAGTTCCATAAAATTTGTCTCTCATGACTTCATTCCTTTTTTGGTATTGATGAACCATTTCTAACTGAATGTGACCCCAAATACTTCTTTGAACCACTTTGGCCAGTGAGCGATTAAGGCTCCTTGGGGCCTCTTGTTTGTGAAACCTTTCAATAGGATGTGACCTTGTAGTTTGATCTGTTTTTAATATTGCCATTATTGGAAATTTTGTGTTGTTTGTTCAGTGCAATTCAGTGCGATGCAAGTGAGAATTACCCCACATGCTCTATTGGTGGTGCTTGGTTTATACTCCATTATATTGATATATATTCATTCCTATTATTTAAGGTCAGTACAAAACTTTTGTGGGTTTTCTCTTTTCATGTCGTGATGGTGTTGAAAGCGAGCCATTCAAAAAACAAATATTTGACTGGTCAGTTTGTCATACATGTCAAATGTCATATCTGTTGTGTTACCGCTAATCATAATGAGGAAAACAATTCTTACCTGCTAATAAATAAAGAACAAGTTTATAGTTAATGTTGTTTTAATAATTCTATTTCGATTTACACAATACACTACACATACAATACATTTGTTTTGAAAATACAGCAATGACAAAAATTAAGGTGAAAAATTCATCTGAAGAAATCATTGTCTTTTCATTTATGGCAAATTGCAATACACCAGTTCGGGTTGCTTTTCCAATGTTGGGTGTCCAAAAACATCGAGGCTAAAAAAAAAAAAATTGTGAAAAAAGTGGCATCCGAAAACATCGAGTGTCCAAAAATTTTAGAGGAAATACGGTAACTTGATCCAGTAAATGTAACTGATGTTTTGGTTTAGGGACAGTTTTACATGAAATGCTTAAAGCAACTGTTTTTTCGGTACCTGCCATTGTTTGATCCAATTTCCAGTCTCAGAAAAGTTCTGAGTTCATTATTTTACTTGCCATATACAGATCTTCCACAATCAAAGACAATCAGCATATAGGCGAATGTTTGATGGTATGTCATTAATAATATCGTTTATATAGATGTTAAACAAGAGGGGGACCAAGCAGTCATTTCAATATGATGGCAATTCTTGAACCATTTTCTTCTTCAGTACTTTCCATTTAGAGTTATTAACCTTTAAAGACCTGTATCTTACTGACAAGCTTTGTGTTCTCCGAAAGGTTACTTTAACATACAATCAAGAAGACATGCCGACAATAGTCAATTTACCTTGGCAGAGGTTTCTATTCGAGTCTTGGCTGCCTTATTTTAGAGGCAGCCAAGACTTGACTAGAAATCACTACTAATCCACTAGACTTGTGTGGTATGGTGTAGCGTGGTGTGTTTGTGTGTGCTATGGTGTGGTGTGGTAGAAAGTTTGGAAAAAATGCTCGGACATGCAGAAGTTATAAGAGTCTGTGTGTTTCATTTGAATTTATTGTGTGAAGGTGGATCTCAGATTCCACTTGTTTCTCACAAATGTTTTAGGTGGGTTTTCACTGCTTGCCTTATTTTCTATTCTAGTAGACCATTGAGAGTGAGAGCGATTTCCTATCACACCACAGCAGGCCTGATTTTAGACCATTCAGGTAATAATTATTGACTGGTGAAAATATCTTTAGTCAGAAAAGGTCAGGGAATTGTATATCAGCCTGGACAGAGTCTTGCAGGTATTACAAGATATTAGGATGGAGAATTATAAAAATGTACATGCCGCAGATAAAACAAGGAAGGAAACAACATGCTCAGCACCAAGAAAGATATCATAACCGAAAACCTACCAAGATTTGTGTTCTGTCTATAATATTCTAGCATCAGATAGAATATAACTATATATCAACAAGGTTTTCAAAAATATTAAATTAAATTGCTTTTTCTTTTACAGAGATTTGAAGCCAGATATTATGCTAATTGCCAATGTGGGACACATTAAGCTAACAGATTTTGGGTTATCAAAAATGAAATTAGATGCAAGTAAGATTATTATATCATGTCTTCTGTTTGAGGTTGGATTTTCTTTCTATAAGTTTTTCAAAGAAGTTGCTTAAAATTCCGATAAATACAGTGTTCGAAAAGTAGTGAGCACGCTGTCAAAAATTAGATTATTTTTCATATGTGCAGGTTGTTCACACTCTGGCTTTGCACAGTGTGCACGTAGTTTTGAATTGTGTTTGTTGTATCATCAATAAAAAAAACTCTCCATGCTTCTGGGCGAATCCCCACATAATTTTTATATCAGTTATTTGTATGCACATACCCGCCTATCAGAGGACACATTAGAAATTTTGGGGGCTTTATTAAATGCAACATAGCTGCTCATTGGTTGTCTCATCAATACTGCTATAAAGAGCAGGTAAAGTATGTCAATCATCAAAACAAAACAGCCGAAATCCTAATTATATGTAACAAATTAAAGTATTTTTACATGTAATTATGAATTTGGCGACCCGTGGTTTGATTCACAACTCTACTGATTGAAGTTTTTCGGATCGCTGACAGTTGAAAAACAAGGAAGTAGCCTTTATTAGAAAGTGAATAACAGCCTCAAATTAGTGGTAAGATACAGCTTAACTACATGATATTTTTGTGTGTTGTTATGAGAGGTAGTATGATGTGACATCCTTGTCATACCATTTTAAAAGCTTGTACTGTTACACAGTTGCATGATTCATGTCCACAGCCAAATTACCAATGTCAAAAATGAATCTGAAAAACTTTTTGGCTTACAGAATATAGAACAAAAGTTGTTCATCATTTCTGAGAGAAGATGCAGTGATTCAATGAGAGAAATAATTTGGAGCAATCCCATCTATTATTTTGCAACACAGTGTTAGTTTCTGTCAATCATGTTTTCAGACAGACAAATCCAGTTTCTTTACATACAGAAGTTCATGACTGATACCACAGGTTGCACCAAACTGGACAAAGAGCATCCAAATGAAGTTCCCCTAAGGTGTATGCTTTCTCTTCTGTACAGTTGTCCTATATCATATCTGCATAATTAAATAGGGGAAGGACAAAGTGTTTGTACAGTGTTTTTAGTGATAAGTGTGATAATCTAGATTTTAAGCTCCAAAAACAATTAATCATTGGACATACCTTACTTATTATGTCATCATTATGCATGTCCCAAGAACCAACCTGTACTTTGATCTGTAATTCCCAAACACTTTTGATGGGTGATATCTTTAATACCATATTTCCTCTAAATTTTCGGACACCAAAAAATAATTAAATTTTTAGATGTCCAAAAATTTAGAAATTGAAAAAATTACCGCGTAGATACAGGTTGGGAAATATTCCGCGTGTACAGCTTACCTCAAAAATGGGGAAAATGAAATGGCGTTTCAAAACGGCACAATGTGGGACTGGGAGTATATTTTATTATTAAGAAACAACATGCCAAATTAAAGATTAAATAAAATAAATGTGAACATACCAATTGTTTGTTGTTTTTATTTAATTCTCCCCATGAGATCACTGACAAGAAATCACTTTTGTTCAACCAGTACATGAAAACTTTAAAGATGTTTTCATAAATTATGTTGATCAATTATCAAACCACGTGCTTGTGTTGTCACAACGATATAAAAAAAACTGAATCGGCTTCAGCAATTAGAAAACGGAACAAAGTAGCCATTCAAAGCATTGCAGTGAAAACAAGCACTTTGTGTGGGTCTTTCATTTACCATTAATTGTTTGGTTGTTAAAACTGTTGACTGAGAGTGTATCGATAAAAATCAAAGGAGCGGTAATACATGTTACAAATAAATAAGGGTTGAATACTGAAGTCAGCATTCAATCATCAGCATTCGATACATCAACAACTCAATATAGATAGATTCATCATAAAATATAAATCAGCAGAAGAAGCGAGACCAAAAGTAGACTTGGCACCCTGTAAACCGTCACCAAAGAGACCGGTCGGCCAGTTAAGAGGAAAGCCACAGATTTGGATGAAACAGCTGCAACTCCACCGCCAGCAAAGAAACACATCAAAGAGAGAAATCTGAAGTCAGCAGTTGAATCCGATGCTCTCAAAGACAGCATTGACCCCCCCCCCCCCCCCCTACAGTCGCAAGGGGCCATTACAAGAATTATAGTTTGAAATAAAAGAAAGAGGCTGTTGAAATCTCGAAGCTGATGGGTCTGCGACAGGCTGCCCTGAAACTCAAGATACCCCGATCAACACTCAGTGACTGGACCAAGATAAACTTTCAAGAAGAGGAAAGAAATAAATTAAAGAATTCATCAGAGAGAAGAGCTGAAGATGAATTTGAGGACCAGTATATTATCAACCTGGATGAAACACCTGTATACTTCGACTTAGTACCCAATAAAACAGTCAGCATAAAAGGAGAAACGTCAGTTAGAATCAGAACTACCGGAGCAGAAAAGTGCCATCTTACTTTGGTATTGGCAGTATCAGCAAGCGGTGACTTTTTACCACCAATGATAATTTTTAAAGGGAAGAGACCACTGAAATTAAAGACACCAAAGAACAGGATTGTAAAAGTACAACAAAAAGGCTGGATGGATGGATGAAGACCTGATGGTCGAATGGATAGAAGAGATTTACTGTAAACACACCAGGAAAGAAAGGTCTCTTTTAATAATGGACAGTTTCAGAGGCCACTTGACAGATTCATTGAAGAAACAACTTCATAAAAGTAATGCAGTACCAGCCGTTATCCTAGGAGGCTGCACATCAAAACTACAGCCACTAGATGTGAGCATTAATAAGCCAGTCAAAGGTGATCTAAGAAGAAAATAGACTGAATTTATACAGGCTGGCACAAAGAAAATAATCCAAAATGAAGAGGAGTGCATCAAACCTGCATCGAAACAAGATTTTGTTGAATGGATTTCATTTGGTATGGGGGGTAAGATTCAAGTTTGTTCAAGCCATGTCCCTAGTTCCATAAAATTTGTCTCTCATGACTTCATTCCTTTTTTGGTATTGATGAACCATTTCTAACTGAATGTGACCCCAAATACTTCTTTGAACCACTTTGGCCAGTGAGCGATTAAGGCTCCTTGGGGCCTCTTGTTTGTGAAACCTTTCAATAGGATGTGACCTTGTAGTTTGATCTGTTTTTAATATTGCCATTATTGGAAATTTTGTGTTGTTTGTTCAGTGCAATTCAGTGCGATGCAAGTGAGAATTACCCCACATGCTCTATTGGTGGTGCTTGGTTTATACTCCATTATATTGATATATATTCATTCCTATTATTTAAGGTCAGTACAAAACTTTTGTGGGTTTTCTCTTTTCATGTCGTGATGGTGTTGAAAGCGAGCCATTCAAAAAACAAATATTTGACTGGTCAGTTTGTCATACATGTCAAATGTCATATCTGTTGTGTTACCGCTAATCATAATGAGGAAAACAATTCTTACCTGCTAATAAATAAAGAACAAGTTTATAGTTAATGTTGTTTTAATAATTCTATTTCGATTTACACAATACACTACACATACAATACATTTGTTTTGAAAATACAGCAATGACAAAAATTAAGGTGAAAAATTCATCTGAAGAAATCATTGTCTTTTCATTTATGGCAAATTGCAATACACCAGTTCGGGTTGCTTTTCCAATGTTGGGTGTCCAAAAACATCGAGGCTAAAAAAAAAAAAATTGTGAAAAAAGTGGCATCCGAAAACATCGAGTGTCCAAAAATTTTAGAGGAAATACGGTAACTTGATCCAGTAAATGTAACTGATGTTTTGGTTTAGGGACAGTTTTACATGAAATGCTTAAAGCAACTGTTTTTTCGGTACCTGCCATTGTTTGATCCAATTTCCAGTCTCAGAAAAGTTCTGAGTTCATTATTTTACTTGCCATATACAGATCTTCCACAATCAAAGACAATCAGCATATAGGCGAATGTTTGATGGTATGTCATTAATAATATCGTTTATATAGATGTTAAACAAGAGGGGGACCAAGCAGTCATTTCAATATGATGGCAATTCTTGAACCATTTTCTTCTTCAGTACTTTCCATTTAGAGTTATTAACCTTTAAAGACCTGTATCTTACTGACAAGCTTTGTGTTCTCCGAAAGGTTACTTTAACATACAATCAAGAAGACATGCCGACAATAGTCAATTTACCTTGGCAGAGGTTTCTATTCGAGTCTTGGCTGCCTTATTTTAGAGGCAGCCAAGACTTGACTAGAAATCACTACTAATCCACTAGACTTGTGTGGTATGGTGTAGCGTGGTGTGTTTGTGTGTGCTATGGTGTGGTGTGGTAGAAAGTTTGGAAAAAATGCTCGGACATGCAGAAGTTATAAGAGTCTGTGTGTTTCATTTGAATTTATTGTGTGAAGGTGGATCTCAGATTCCACTTGTTTCTCACAAATGTTTTAGGTGGGTTTTCACTGCTTGCCTTATTTTCTATTCTAGTAGACCATTGAGAGTGAGAGCGATTTCCTATCACACCACAGCAGGCCTGATTTTAGACCATTCAGGTAATAATTATTGACTGGTGAAAATATCTTTAGTCAGAAAAGGTCAGGGAATTGTATATCAGCCTGGACAGAGTCTTGCAGGTATTACAAGATATTAGGATGGAGAATTATAAAAATGTACATGCCGCAGATAAAACAAGGAAGGAAACAACATGCTCAGCACCAAGAAAGATATCATAACCGAAAACCTACCAAGATTTGTGTTCTGTCTATAATATTCTAGCATCAGATAGAATATAACTATATATCAACAAGGTTTTCAAAAATATTAAATTAAATTGCTTTTTCTTTTACAGAGATTTGAAGCCAGATATTATGCTAATTGCCAATGTGGGACACATTAAGCTAACAGATTTTGGGTTATCAAAAATGAAATTAGATGCAAGTAAGATTATTATATCATGTCTTCTGTTTGAGGTTGGATTTTCTTTCTATAAGTTTTTCAAAGAAGTTGCTTAAAATTCCGATAAATACAGTGTTCGAAAAGTAGTGAGCACGCTGTCAAAAATTAGATTATTTTTCATATGTGCAGGTTGTTCACACTCTGGCTTTGCACAGTGTGCACGTAGTTTTGAATTGTGTTTGTTGTATCATCAATAAAAAAAACTCTCCATGCTTCTGGGCGAATCCCCACATAATTTTTATATCAGTTATTTGTATGCACATACCCGCCTATCAGAGGACACATTAGAAATTTTGGGGGCTTTATTAAATGCAACATAGCTGCTCATTGGTTGTCTCATCAATACTGCTATAAAGAGCAGGTAAAGTATGTCAATCATCAAAACAAAACAGCCGAAATCCTAATTATATGTAACAAATTAAAGTATTTTTACATGTAATTATGAATTTGGCGACCCGTGGTTTGATTCACAACTCTACTGATTGAAGTTTTTCGGATCGCTGACAGTTGAAAAACAAGGAAGTAGCCTTTATTAGAAAGTGAATAACAGCCTCAAATTAGTGGTAAGATACAGCTTAACTACATGATATTTTTGTGTGTTGTTATGAGAGGTAGTATGATGTGACATCCTTGTCATACCATTTTAAAAGCTTGTACTGTTACACAGTTGCATGATTCATGTCCACAGCCAAATTACCAATGTCAAAAATGAATCTGAAAAACTTTTTGGCTTACAGAATATAGAACAAAAGTTGTTCATCATTTCTGAGAGAAGATGCAGTGATTCAATGAGAGAAATAATTTGGAGCAATCCCATCTATTATTTTGCAACACAGTGTTAGTTTCTGTCAATCATGTTTTCAGACAGACAAATCCAGTTTCTTTACATACAGAAGTTCATGACTGATACCACAGGTTGCACCAAACTGGACAAAGAGCATCCAAATGAAGTTCCCCTAAGGTGTATGCTTTCTCTTCTGTACAGTTGTCCTATATCATATCTGCATAATTAAATAGGGGAAGGACAAAGTGTTTGTACAGTGTTTTTAGTGATGAGTGTGATAATCTAGATTTTAAGCTCCAAAAACAATTAATCATTGGACATACCTTACTTATTATGTCATCATTATGCATGTCCCAAGAACCAACCTGTACTTTGATCTGTAATTCCCAAACACTTTTGATGGGTGATATCTTTAATACCATATTTCCTCTAAATTTTCGGACACCAAAAAATAATTAAATTTTTAGATGTCCAAAAATTTAGAAATTGAAAAAATTACCGCGTAGATACAGGTTGGGAAATATTCCGCGTGTACAGCTTACCTCAAAAATGGGGAAAATGAAATGGCGTTTCAAAACGGCACAATGTGGGACTGGGAGTATATTTTATTATTAAGAAACAACATGCCAAATTAAAGATTAAATAAAATAAATGTGAACATACCAATTGTTTGTTGTTTTTATTTAATTCTCCCCATGAGATCACTGACAAGAAATCACTTTTGTTCAACCAGTACATGAAAACTTTAAAGATGTTTTCATAAATTATGTTGATCAATTATCAAACCACGTGCTTGTGTTGTCACAACGATATAAAAAAAACTGAATCGGCTTCAGCAATTAGAAAACGGAACAAAGTAGCCATTCAAAGCATTGCAGTGAAAACAAGCACTTTGTGTGGGTCTTTCATTTACCATTAATTGTTTGGTTGTTAAAACTGTTGACTGAGAGTGTATCGATAAAAATCAAAGGAGCGGTAATACATGTTACAAATAAATAAGGGTTGGATACTGAAGTCAGCATTCAATCATCAGCATTCGATACATCAACAACTCAATATAGATAGATTCATCATAAAATATAAATCAGCAGAAGAAGCGAGACCAAAAGTAGACTTGGCACCCTGTAAACCGTCACCAAAGAGACCGGTCGGCCAGTTAAGAGGAAAGCCACAGATTTGGATGAAACAGCTGCAACTCCACCGCCAGCAAAGAAACACATCAAAGAGAGAAATCTGAAGTCAGCAGTTGAATCCGATGCTCTCAAAGACAGCATTGACCCCCCCCCCCCCCCTACAGTCGCAAGGGGCCATTACAAGAATTATAGTTTGAAATAAAAGAAAGAGGCTGTTGAAATCTCGAAGCTGATGGGTCTGCGACAGGCTGCCCTGAAACTCAAGATACCCCGATCAACACTCAGTGACTGGACCAAGATAAACTTTCAAGAAGAGGAAAGAAATAAATTAAAGAATTCATCAGAGAGAAGAGCTGAAGATGAATTTGAGGACCAGTATATTATCAACCTGGATGAAACACCTGTATACTTCGACTTAGTACCCAATAAAACAGTCAGCATAAAAGGAGAAACGTCAGTTAGAATCAGAACTACCGGAGCAGAAAAGTGCCATCTTACTTTGGTATTGGCAGTATCAGCAAGCGGTGACTTTTTACCACCAATGATAATTTTTAAAGGGAAGAGACCACTGAAATTAAAGACACCAAAGAACAGGATTGTAAAAGTACAACAAAAAGGCTGGATGGATGGATGAGGACCTGATGGTCGAATGGATAGAAGAGATTTACTGTAAACACACCAGGAAAGAAAGGTCTCTTTTAATAATGGACAGTTTCAGAGGCCACTTGACAGATTCATTGAAGAAACAACTTCATAAAAGTAATGCAGTACCAGCCGTTATCCTAGGAGGCTGCACATCAAAACTACAGCCACTAGATGTGAGCATTAATAAGCCAGTCAAAGGTGATCTAAGAAGAAAATAGACTGAATTTATACAGGCTGGCACAAAGAAAATAATCCAAAATGAAGAGGAGTGCATCAAACCTGCATCGAAACAAGATTTTGTTGAATGGATTTCATTTGGTATGGGGGGTAAGATTCAAGTTTGTTCAAGCCATGTCCCTAGTTCCATAAAATTTGTCTCTCATGACTTCATTCCTTTTTTGGTATTGATGAACCATTTCTAACTGAATGTGACCCCAAATACTTCTTTGAACCACTTTGGCCAGTGAGCGATTAAGGCTCCTTGGGGCCTCTTGTTTGTGAAACCTTTCAATAGGATGTGACCTTGTAGTTTGATCTGTTTTTAATATTGCCATTATTGGAAATTTTGTGTTGTTTGTTCAGTGCAATTCAGTGCGATGCAAGTGAGAATTACCCCACATGCTCTATTGGTGGTACTTGGTTTATACTCCATTATATTGATATATATTCATTCCTATTATTTAAGGTCAGTACAAAACTTTTGTGGGTTTTCTCTTTTCATGTCGTGATGGGGTTGAAAGCGAGCCATTCAAAAAACAAATATTTGACTGGTCAGTTTGTCATACATGTCAAATGTCATATCTGTTGTGTTACCGCTAATCATAATGAGGAAAACAATTCTTACCTGCTAATAAATAAAGAACAAGTTTATAGTTAATGTTGTTTTAATAATTCTATTTCGATTTACACAATACACTACACATACAATACATTTGTTTTGAAAATACAGCAATGACAAAAATTAAGGTGAAAAATTCATCTGAAGAAATCATTGTCTTTTCATTTATGGCAAATTGCAATACACCAGTTCGGGTTGCTTTTCCAATGTTGGGTGTCCAAAAACATCGAGGCTAAAAAAAAAAAATTTGTGAAAAAAGTGGCATCCGAAAACATCGAGTGTCCAAAAATTTTAGAGGAAATACGGTAACTTGATCCAGTAAATGTAACTGATGTTTTGGTTTAGGGACAGTTTTACATGAAATGCTTAAAGCAACCGTTTTTTCGGTACCTGCCATTGTTTGATCCAATTTCCAGTCTCAGAAAAGTTCTGAGTTCATTATTTTACTTGCCATATACAGATCTTCCACTATCAAAGACAATCAGCATATAGGCGAATGTTTGACGGTATGTCATTAATAATATCGTTTATATAGATGTTAAACAAGAGGGGGACCAAGCAGTCATTTCAATATGATGGCAATTCTTGAACCATTTTCTTCTTCAGTACTTTCCATTTAGAGTTGTTAACCTTTAAAGACCATTATCTAACTGACAAGCTTTGTGTTCTCCGAAAGGTTACTTTAACATACAATCAAGAAGACATGCCGACAATAGTCAATTTACCTTGGCAGAGGTTTCTATTCGAGTCTTGGCTGCCTTATTTTAGAGGCAGCCAAGACTTGACTAGAAATCACTACTAATCCACTAGACTTGTGTGGTATGGTGTAGCGTGGTGTGTTTGTGTGTGCTATGGTGTGGTGTGGTAGAAAGTTTGGAAAAAATGCTCGGACATGCAGAAGTTATAAGAGTCTGTGTGTTTCATTTGAATTTATTGTGTGAAGGTGGATCTCAGATTCCATTTGTTTCTCACAAATGTTTTAGGTGGGTTTTCACTGCTTGCCTTATTTTCTAATCTAGTAGACCATTGAGAGTGAGAGCGATTTCCTATCACACCACAGCAGGCCTGATTTTAGACCATTCAGGTAATAATTATTGACTGGTGAAAATATCTTTAGTCAGAAAAGGTCAGGGAATTGTATATCAGCCTGGACAGAGTCTTGCAGGTATTACAAGATATTAGGATGGAGAATTATAAAAATGTACATGCCGCAGATAAAACAAGGAAGGAAACAACATGCTCAGCACCAAGAAAGATATCATAACCGAAAACCTACCAAGATTTGTGTTCTGTCTATAATATTCTAGCATCAGATAGAATATAACTATATATCAACAAGGTTTTCAAAAATATTAAATTAAATTGCTTTTTCTTTTACAGAGATTTGAAGCCAGATATTATGCTAATTGCCAATGTGGGACACATTAAGCTAACAGATTTTGGGTTATCAAAAATGAAATTAGATGCAAGTAAGATTATTATATCATGTCTTCTGTTTGAGGTTGGATTTTCTTTCTATAAGTTTTTCAAAGAAGTTGCTTAAAATTCCGATAAATACAGTGTTCGAAAAGTAGTGAGCACGCTGTCAAAAATTAGATTATTTTTCATATGTGCAGGTTGTTCACACTCTGGCTTTGCACAGTGTGCACGTAGTTTTGAATTGTGTTTGTTGTATCATCAATAAAAAAAACTCTCCATGCTTCTGGGCGAATCCCCACATAATTTTTATATCAGTTATTTGTATGCACATACCCGCCTATCAGAGGACACATTAGAAATTTTGGGGGCTTTATTAAATGCAACATAGCTGCTCATTGGTTGTCTCATCAATACTGCTATAAAGAGCAGGTAAAGTATGTCAATCATCAAAACAAAACAGCCGAAATCCTAATTATATGTAACAAATTAAAGTATTTTTACATGTAATTATGAATTTGGCGACCCGTGGTTTGATTCACAACTCTACTGATTGAAGTTTTTCGGATCGCTGACAGTTGAAAAACAAGGAAGTAGCCTTTATTAGAAAGTGAATAACAGCCTCAAATTAGTGGTAAGATACAGCTTAACTACATGATATTTTTGTGTGTTGTTATGAGAGGTAGTATGATGTGACATCCTTGTCATACCATTTTAAAAGCTTGTACTGTTACACAGTTGCATGATTCATGTCCACAGCCAAATTACCAATGTCAAAAATGAATCTGAAAAACTTTTTGGCCTACAGAATATAGAACAAAAGTTGTTCATCATTTCTGAGAGAAGATGCAGTGATTCAATGAGAGAAATAATTTGGAGCAATCCCATCTATTATTTTGCAACACAGTGTTAGTTTCTGTCAATCATGTTTTCAGACAGACAAATCCAGTTTCTTTACATACAGAAGTTCATGACTGATACCACAGGTTGCACCAAACTGGACAAAGAGCATCCAAATGAAGTTCCCCTAAGGTGTATGCTTTCTCTTCTGTACAGTTGTCCTATATCATATCTGCATAATTAAATAGGGGAAGGACAAAGTGTTTGTACAGTGTTTTTAGTGATGAGTGTGATAATCTAGATTTTAAGCTCCAAAAACAATTAATCATTGGACATACCTTACTTATTATGTCATCATTATGCATGTCCCAAGAACCAACCTGTACTTTGATCTGTAATTCCCAAACACTTTTGATGGGTGATATCTTTAATACCATATTTCCTCTAAATTTTCGGACACCAAAAAATAATTAAATTTTTAGATGTCCAAAAATTTAGAAATTGAAAAAATTACCGCGTAGATACAGGTTGGGAAATATTCCGCGTGTACAGCTTACCTCAAAAATGGGGAAAATGAAATGGCGTTTCAAAACGGCACAATGTGGGACTGGGAGTATATTTTATTATTAAGAAACAACATGCCAAATTAAAGATTAAATAAAATAAATGTGAACATACCAATTGTTTGTTGTTTTTATTTAATTCTCCCCATGAGATCACTGACAAGAAATCACTTTTGTTCAACCAGTACATGAAAACTTTAAAGATGTTTTCATAAATTATGTTGATCAATTATCAAACCACGTGCTTGTGTTGTCACAACGATATAAAAAAAACTGAATCGGCTTCAGCAATTAGAAAACGGAACAAAGTAGCCATTCAAAGCATTGCAGTGAAAACAAGCACTTTGTGTGGGTCTTTCATTTACCATTAATTGTTTGGTTGTTAAAACTGTTGACTGAGAGTGTATCGATAAAAATCAAAGGAGCGGTAATACATGTTACAAATAAATAAGGGTTGGATACTGAAGTCAGCATTCAATCATCAGCATTCGATACATCAACAACTCAATATAGATAGATTCATCATAAAATATAAATCAGCAGAAGAAGCGAGACCAAAAGTAGACTTGGCACCCTGTAAACCGTCACCAAAGAGACCGGTCGGCCAGTTAAGAGGAAAGCCACAGATTTGGATGAAACAGCTGCAACTCCACCGCCAGCAAAGAAACACATCAAAGAGAGAAATCTGAAGTCAGCAGTTGAATCCGATGCTCTCAAAGACAGCATTGACCCCCCCCCCCCCCCTACAGTCGCAAGGGGCCATTACAAGAATTATAGTTTGAAATAAAAGAAAGAGGCTGTTGAAATCTCGAAGCTGATGGGTCTGCGACAGGCTGCCCTGAAACTCAAGATACCCCGATCAACACTCAGTGACTGGACCAAGATAAACTTTCAAGAAGAGGAAAGAAATAAATTAAAGAATTCATCAGAGAGAAGAGCTGAAGATGAATTTGAGGACCAGTATATTATCAACCTGGATGAAACACCTGTATACTTCGACTTAGTACCCAATAAAACAGTCAGCATAAAAGGAGAAACGTCAGTTAGAATCAGAACTACCGGAGCAGAAAAGTGCCATCTTACTTTGGTATTGGCAGTATCAGCAAGCGGTGACTTTTTACCACCAATGATAATTTTTAAAGGGAAGAGACCACTGAAATTAAAGACACCAAAGAACAGGATTGTAAAAGTACAACAAAAAGGCTGGATGGATGGATGAGGACCTGATGGTCGAATGGATAGAAGAGATTTACTGTAAACACACCAGGAAAGAAAGGTCTCTTTTAATAATGGACAGTTTCAGAGGCCACTTGACAGATTCATTGAAGAAACAACTTCATAAAAGTAATGCAGTACCAGCCGTTATCCTAGGAGGCTGCACATCAAAACTACAGCCACTAGATGTGAGCATTAATAAGCCAGTCAAAGGTGATCTAAGAAGAAAATAGACTGAATTTATACAGGCTGGCACAAAGAAAATAATCCAAAATGAAGAGGAGTGCATCAAACCTGCATCGAAACAAGATTTTGTTGAATGGATTTCATTTGGTATGGGGGGTAAGATTCAAGTTTGTTCAAGCCATGTCCCTAGTTCCATAAAATTTGTCTCTCATGACTTCATTCCTTTTTTGGTATTGATGAACCATTTCTAACTGAATGTGACCCCAAATACTTCTTTGAACCACTTTGGCCAGTGAGCGATTAAGGCTCCTTGGGGCCTCTTGTTTGTGAAACCTTTCAATAGGATGTGACCTTGTAGTTTGATCTGTTTTTAATATTGCCATTATTGGAAATTTTGTGTTGTTTGTTCAGTGCAATTCAGTGCGATGCAAGTGAGAATTACCCCACATGCTCTATTGGTGGTACTTGGTTTATACTCCATTATATTGATATATATTCATTCCTATTATTTAAGGTCAGTACAAAACTTTTGTGGGTTTTCTCTTTTCATGTCGTGATGGGGTTGAAAGCGAGCCATTCAAAAAACAAATATTTGACTGGTCAGTTTGTCATACATGTCAAATGTCATATCTGTTGTGTTACCGCTAATCATAATGAGGAAAACAATTCTTACCTGCTAATAAATAAAGAACAAGTTTATAGTTAATGTTGTTTTAATAATTCTATTTCGATTTACACAATACACTACACATACAATACATTTGTTTTGAAAATACAGCAATGACAAAAATTAAGGTGAAAAATTCATCTGAAGAAATCATTGTCTTTTCATTTATGGCAAATTGCAATACACCAGTTCGGGTTGCTTTTCCAATGTTGGGTGTCCAAAAACATCGAGGCTAAAAAAAAAAAATTTGTGAAAAAAGTGGCATCCGAAAACATCGAGTGTCCAAAAATTTTAGAGGAAATACGGTAACTTGATCCAGTAAATGTAACTGATGTTTTGGTTTAGGGACAGTTTTACATGAAATGCTTAAAGCAACCGTTTTTTCGGTACCTGCCATTGTTTGATCCAATTTCCAGTCTCAGAAAAGTTCTGAGTTCATTATTTTACTTGCCATATACAGATCTTCCACTATCAAAGACAATCAGCATATAGGCGAATGTTTGACGGTATGTCATTAATAATATCGTTTATATAGATGTTAAACAAGAGGGGGACCAAGCAGTCATTTCAATATGATGGCAATTCTTGAACCATTTTCTTCTTCAGTACTTTCCATTTAGAGTTGTTAACCTTTAAAGACCATTATCTAACTGACAAGCTTTGTGTTCTCCGAAAGGTTACTTTAACATACAATCAAGAAGACATGCCGACAATAGTCAATTTACCTTGGCAGAGGTTTCTATTCGAGTCTTGGCTGCCTTATTTTAGAGGCATCCAAGACTTGACTAGAAATCACTACTAATCCACTAGACTTGTGTGGTATGGTGTAGCGTGGTGTGTTTGTGTGTGCTATGGTGTGGTGTGGTAGAAAGTTTGGAAAAAATGCTCGGACATGCAGAAGTTATAAGAGTCTGTGTGTTTCATTTGAATTTATTGTGTGAAGGTGGATCTCAGATTCCATTTGTTTCTCACAAATGTTTTAGGTGGGTTTTCACTGCTTGCCTTATTTTCTAATCTAGTAGACCATTGAGAGTGAGAGCGATTTCCTATCACACCACAGCAGGCCTGATTTTAGACCATTCAGGTAATAATTATTGACTGGTGAAAATATCTTTAGTCAGAAAAGGTCAGGGAATTGTATATCAGCCTGGACAGAGTCTTGCAGGTATTACAAGATATTAGGATGGAGAATTATAAAAATGTACATGCCGCAGATAAAACAAGGAAGGAAACAACATGCTCAGCACCAAGAAAGATATCATAACCGAAAACCTACCAAGATTTGTGTTCTGTCTATAATATTCTAGCATCAGATAGAATATAACTATATATCAACAAGGTTTTCAAAAATATTAAATTAAATTGCTTTTTCTTTTACAGAGATTTGAAGCCAGATATTATGCTAATTGCCAATGTGGGACACATTAAGCTAACAGATTTTGGGTTATCAAAAATGAAATTAGATGCAAGTAAGATTATTATATCATGTCTTCTGTTTGAGGTTGGATTTTCTTTCTATAAGTTTTTCAAAGAAGTTGCTTAAAATTCCGATAAATACAGTGTTCGAAAAGTAGTGAGCACGCTGTCAAAAATTAGATTATTTTTCATATGTGCAGGTTGTTCACACTCTGGCTTTGCACAGTGTGCACGTAGTTTTGAATTGTGTTTGTTGTATCATCAATAAAAAAAACTCTCCATGCTTCTGGGCGAATCCCCACATAATTTTTATATCAGTTATTTGTATGCACATACCCGCCTATCAGAGGACACATTAGAAATTTTGGGGGCTTTATTAAATGCAACATAGCTGCTCATTGGTTGTCTCATCAATACTGCTATAAAGAGCAGGTAAAGTATGTCAATCATCAAAACAAAACAGCCGAAATCCTAATTATATGTAACAAATTAAAGTATTTTTACATGTAATTATGAATTTGGCGACCCGTGGTTTGATTCACAACTCTACTGATTGAAGTTTTTCGGATCGCTGACAGTTGAAAAACAAGGAAGTAGCCTTTATTAGAAAGTGAATAACAGCCTCAAATTAGTGGTAAGATACAGCTTAACTACATGATATTTTTGTGTGTTGTTATGTACAGTGAGTGTGAGACAGAACTACAATCAAACTCCTTGTCTCCTATCCCGTGGTGTTCCCATCCCCCCAGATTCCAGTCCTATCGCCCTAATGGTCAGCACAAAAAACATGACACTCAATTATGTTTTGTGTATGAAGTTGCAGGGTGATTTTTGGTTGCAGATAAATTTTGCAGTGTGCGGGTAGTTTTCTTTTATCGCTTGCACGGTGTGCATGTAGGTTCTGGAAAACTTTTCGACCACTGAAATAGTGGATGCCTGGAACCAAAAATTTATTATATATCATGGTTTGTATAGCCTTTAAATTTCTAAAGTGTAATTGAAACATCATAGGTTTACAAAATTTGATATGTTTTCTGAATGACTTAAAAATGTATCAGACTGCTGGAAAGAACTTGATATCGAGAATTTTCAATAAATTGCAAGAAAAATAATTTATTTTTAAACTCGGAAATGACTTAGGCTGATGAACAATTTTATGATTTTTTTTTTTACATTGTTAAGTTGATCAGCGATGTTGAGATTTTTTGTTGCTCATTGTTTTTATCTCACCAAGTTGGGCACCAAGTCAAACTGATGTATGATTTAACTCTTTCGTGTGTTGACCCCAACTGTACCCCCTCAAACTGCCCCCCCCCCCCCCCCCCCCACCAATGCACCAAACTGCATGTATCCTACACACAATAAAAATTACACACCACAGACTGGGAGTTAAGTGAAGATGCTAGGCCTTATTAGTGTGCAACACGTCAAGTAGTCCAAGCTGTGACTGAATTATTAGCGTTCCACACACCAACACATCCTGAGACTGTTAACCCGTTACCCAATGAATACAATATCAAAATTTATTATTTTGAATATCATTTTTAGCTCAACTTTGGCGAAGCCAAATTTGAGCTTATGCCATGGCCAGTCATCTGTCTGTCCATCTGGCCGTCTGTCTGCCAACAATTCAATACGGCTCGGGCTAGGGGCCGTATTTATGAACCGAACTTTACAAAACTTCTTGGGTACCTTTGTTATGACCGTTGTCTGCCAACAATTCAATACGGCTCAGGCTAGGGGCCGTATTTATGAACCGAACTTTACAAAACTTCTTGGGTACCTTTGTTATGATCGTGGGACGAGAATGAGTGTTTTTGGATCCGATCCGAAATTCAAGTTGCTCGCTGGCAGCCATTTTTACAAAATTAGGTGCAATCAGATTTTTGCGCAGAACTTCCATATGAAAGTGCTGATTTGACTAATTTTTTGTATGAATGTTTAGTACCATGGGTTACATCACATATAATACGGGTTTTTTCTCGTGCATAAATTATGCAAATTAGACTAACCTTAATGTATTTAGTGTTACTTTCAGCACTGTAAGTGCAAATGCCAATACTGCTCGGGCTAGAGGCCATATTTATGAACTGATCTTTACAAAACTTCTTGGGTACCTTTGGTATCACCGTGGGACGAGAACGAGTGTTTTTGGGTCCGGTCCGAAATTCAAGATGGCCGATGGCAGCCATTTTGTACGAAATTAGGTGCAATCAGATTTTTGCACAGAACTTCCATATGAAAGCGCTGATTTTAATATTTTTTTGTGTGAATGTTTAGTACCATGGGATACATCACATATAATACGGGTTTTTTTCTCGTGCAGAAATTATGCAAATTAGATGAACTTTGATTTTTTCTGTGCTACTTAAACACAGTAAGTACAAATGTCAATACGGCTCGGGCTAGAGTCTGTATTTATGAACCGATCTTCATGAAATGTTTTGGGTACCTTTGTTATCACCTTGGGACGAGAATGAGTGTTTCTGGGTGCGGTCCAAAATTCAAGATGGCTGCCAGTGGCCATTTTATACCGAAATTAGGTCTAATCAGTTTTTTTGTACACAGCTTCTATACGGCTCAGGCTAGAGGCTGTATTTATGAACCGATCTTTACGAAACTTCTTGGGTACCTTTGTTATCACCGTGGGATGAGAACGAGTGTTTTGGGGTGTGGTCTGAAATTCAAGATGGCCACCAGCAAACATTTTGTACCAAAATTAGTGCAATCAGTCTTTTGCACAGAACTCCTGTATGAAATTTCTGATTTGAATAAATTTTTGTATGAATGTGTAGTAACATGGAATACATCGCATGTAGTACGGGTTTTTTTCTCGTGCAGAAATTATGCAAATTAGATGAACTTTGATTTATTCAGTGCTACTTATACACTGTAAGTGCACATGTCAATATGGCTCGGGTTAGAGGCTGCATTTATCAACCGATCTTCACGAAACTTCTTGGGTACCTTTGTTATCACCTTGAGACAAGAACAAGTTTTTCTGGGTGCGGTCCAAAATTCAGGATGGCTGCCAGAGGTCGTTTTGTACCGAAATTAGGTCCAATCAGTTTTTTGTAACAACTTCTATACAGCTCGTATTTATGAACTGATCTTCACGAAACTTCTTGGGTACCTTTGTTTTCATCTTGGGACAGGAAAGAGTGTGTTTTGGTGTGCCTTTGTTATCACTGTGCTATGAGAACAAATATTTTGGGGTTCAGTCAGACCCTCTCTGGGACTCAAAGATTTCTTTTCTAGTTTAGCATCTGACTGTCACCCACCTTTACAATACTTTACCTATACATTTGTTACAGGCTACGGTCGGTATTTATGTACAGACCGTTACAGTACTTTATATGTACCTTTGTTATCAGGTCATCACCTAGATGTTTGTCATAGCTGTGTCACATACTATACATGTACATGTCTTAACAAGTTGAGCTACAGTGTCACTGACACTTTCATTAGCTCAACTTTGGCGAAGCCAAATTTGAGCTTATGCCATGGCCCGTCGTCCGTCTGTCCATCTGTCCATCTGTCCATCTGTCAACAATTGGATACGGCTCGGGCTAGAGGCCGTATTTATGAACCGATCTTTACGAAACTTCTTGGGTACCTTTGTTATGACTGTGGGACGAGAAGGAGTGTTTTTGGGTGCGATCCGAAATTCAAGATGGCTGCCAGCCACCATTTTGTACCAACGATGCAGAAATCTGTTTTTTGTACAAAACTTCCATATGAAAGCTCTGATTTGAATAATTTTTTGTATGAATGTTTAGTACCATGGGATACATCACATATAATACGGGTTTTTTTCTCGTGCGTAAATTATGCAAATTAGACTAACTTTGATGTTTTTTGGTGTTACTTTCAGCACTGTAAGTGCAAATGCCAATATGGCTCGGGCTAGAGGCCATATTTATGAACCGATCTTTACGAAACTCCTTGGGTACCTTTGTTATCACCGTGGGACGAGAACAAGTGTTTTGGGGTCTGGTCCGAAATTCAAGATGGCCGATGGCAGCCTTTTTGTACAGAATTTGGTGCAATCAGATTTTTGCACAGAACTCCCATATGAAAGCGCTGATTTGAATAATTTTTTGTATGAATGTTTAGTACCATGGGATACATCACATGTAATACAGGTTTTTTTCATGTGCAGAAATTATGCAAATTAGATGAACTTTGATTTTTTCAGTGCTACTTACACACAGTAAGTACACATGTCAATACGGCTCGGGGTAGAGTCTGTATTTATGAACCGATCTTCACAAAACATCTTGGGTACCTTTGTTATCACCTTGGGACGAGAACGAGTGTTTCTGGGTGCGGTCCAAAATTCAAGATGGCTGCCAGTGGCCATTTTGTACCGAAATTAGGTTTAATCAGTTTTTTGTACACAACTTCTATACGGCTCAGGCTAGAGGCCATATTTATGAACTGATCTTTACGAAACTTCTTGGGTACCTTTGTTATCATCGTGGGATGAGAACGAGTGTTTTTGGGTGTGGTCCGAAATTCAAGATGGCCACGAGCATCCATTTTGTACCAAAATTTGTGCAATCAGTCTTTTGTACAGAACTTCTGTATGAAAGTTCTGATTTGAATAAATTTTTGTATGAATGTTTAGTAACATGGAATACATCACATATAGTACAGGTTTTTTTCTCGTGCTGAAATTATGCAAATTAGATGAACTTTGATTTATTCAGTGCTACTTATACACTGTAAGTGCACATGTCAATACGGCTCGGGCTAGAAGCTGTATTTATCAACCGATCTTCACAAAACTTCTTGGGTACCTTTGTTATCACCTTGGGACGAGAACGATTGTTTCTGGGTGCAGTCCAAAATTCAAGATGGCTGCCAGTGGCCATTTTGTACCGAAATTAGGTCCAAGTAGTTTTTTGTCACAACTTCTACACAGCTCATATTTGTGAACTGATCTTCACGAAACTTCTTGGGTACCTTTGTTTTCACCTTGGGACAGGAATGAGTGTGTTTTGGGGTGCCTTTGTTATCACTGTGCTATGAGAACAAATATTTTGGGGTTCAGTCAGACCCACTCTGGGACTCCAAGATGTTTTTCTAGTTTAGCATCTGAATGTCACCCACCTTTACAATACTTTACCTATACATTTGTTACAGACAACGGTCAGTATTTATGTACAGACCGTTACAATACTTTATATGTACCTTTGTTATCAGGTCATTACCTAGATGTTTGTCATTGCTGTGTCACATAGTATACATGTACATGTCTTTGTCTTGACAAGTTGAGCTACAGTGTCATTGACACTTTCATTTTTAGTTTGCAATGTGATGTACAGTTTTACTTTACAAACCAAAAACAATAACACATTTCACTCACATATTTCGGATTATTTCCGTGACAGTTATAACGTGTGTGTTTAGCATATCTGTGTTACATAACAAGGACAAGGTATGAATTGCAATTTCTGTACATCTGTGATATCTTTAATCAAAATCTTCTAAGTGAGGAGCCTTGGAATTCCCAAACTTTTCAAAGAAAACATGATTAATTCCTTTGATCCGGTGACATTAATTGTAAAATTGTACCCTGCCTTTTTCCGAAAAGCTATTCACAAGACTATGGTAATATTTAACCGCGATTAACCGATTAACCATGGTTATATATCGCGGTTAACCGGTCACGAAAATCCCATAACCATTTCAGCCCTAGTTCTAGTTGACATCTATACACTTGTCATTCTAGTTGACATCTATACACTTGTCATTCTAGTTGACATCTATACACTCGTTCCAGTTGACATCTGTACACTTGTCATTCTAGTATTTTTGTTTTATTCAATCTGTGCAATGCCTGTTGAGGGAACAGATCTTTCTAAAGACTACATTGGGGGTGCGGTGGCTCAGTTGGTAGAGGTGCAGGCTGCAAACGGAGAGGTCCTCGGTTCGAATCCCACCTGCGTCAATCGCGTTGTGTCCTTGGGCAAGACACTTCACCGCCATTGCCCATGTGGAGGCACGATGACATTGTGTACTGAGGCGTGCTGCACGTCGATGGTGCACCTGTCTTCAATCAATGCTAACCCTGCTTGTGTGGAGTTAGTATGTTGGGGAGCTGACAGTTGCTCGCCATTGCTTGGTGGTTCTCTCCGGGTACTCAGGCTTCCTCCACCTGTAAAACTGTCACGGTCATGATTAGCCATTGTGCAGAAATATGTGACCTTAAACACCAATATATTATTTATTTATTGATGTTTAAGGTCACATATTTATGCACAATGGCTAATCATGACCGTGACAGTTTTACGGGTGGAGGAAGCTGGAGTACCCGGAGAGAACCACCGAGCAGCGACGAGCAGCTGCCAGCTCCCCAACATCGTAACTCTGCACTGCAGAACAGGCAGGGTTAGATTGGTTGAAGACATGCGTACCATCGACGTGCAGTACGCCTTAGTACACAGCGTCATCGTGCCCCCACGCGGGCAACGGGGATGAAGTGTCTTGCCCAAGGACACAACGCGGTTGCCGCAGGTGGGATTCGAACCGAGGACCTCTCGGCTTGCAGCCTGCACCTCTACCTACTGAGCCACCGTGCTCCCAAACACCAATAAATAAATAAATAATAAAGACTAAACTTACTCTTGTTTATGAGGAAGTTACTTTATCACAGAGAATACTGTATTACACTTGATGGTTTTGTATGACGTAATATGTATATTAATCCTTGTTCGTGGCTCAGTGGTAGACTGTTGGACTTCTATGCTAGAGGTCCCGAGTTCGATCCCCATCCGGGACTACCCATGTTGTGTCATTGGGCAAGACACTTTATCCCAGTTGCCTACATGGGGTCACGATGATGCTGTGTACTAAGACATACTGCACGTTGATGGTGCACGTCTTCAACTGCTGTAACCCTGCTTGAGCGGAGCTTGAACAGAGTTAGAATGTTGAGGAGCTGACATTTGCTCATCGATGCTCGATGGATCTCTCCGGGTACTCCGTCTTCCTCCACCCAAAAACTGTCACAGTCACGATTAGCCATTGTGCATAAGGATGTGACCTTAACCCCCAATAAATAAATAATCCTTGTTATTATGGTAAGAAGAATGCTTTTATATGCAGTGAACTATATTCTGTGTCTTATATGTAATAGGTTGTTATCCAACCTCTCATTTAATATGTGTATAACTCAAAATTTGCTAAGCACCACATATTTCACATCATATTGTGAAATTTTCTTGTGACACATTTGCGATATTTTTGGTGGGTATGATTGAGGAATGTATTGAGATGGTCCCCAGTGTTTACATTAGCTCTCTTGACAGGCAGACTTTTCGTGACAGTCATGGAAAGAATGTACCCCTTGATTTCCATTATGTTTTCGTGTACAGTCCACATGTACATGACGTGTAGGGTATTCATTCTTCATTTCAACACAAACCCTTGTGATTTAATGATTGAATATGGCAAATGCAAATGTAAGAAGACATTTGTCTGAAGCAGAAATGTGGTGGGCTGTAGGGATATTGGAACAAGGGTCTACCCATCATCAGGTTGGTGAAGCCCTTGGTGTTCACCATACGGTGATCACCAGAGCCTGGACAAGATTTCAGCAGTATGGCACACCAGTCAGATAACATGGTGGTGGCTAGGACAGGGCAACATCTGAAGCTGAAGACCAGTTTTTGATCATTAAGATCCGTAGGAACCGCTTTGACACAGCAACCCAGCTTTGCATTGACCTTCAGAATGCATTTGGGGTAAATGTTTCGACGCAGCCTATCTGGGCAAGGTTACACGAAGGTGGTCTCTGATTGAGAAGACCATGTTTACACATTCAGCTCTCCCAGAACCACCAGGTACGATATGAATGGGCCATGAGTCACGTTGGATGGACAAGAGAAGATTGACGACCTGTCCTTTTTATAGACGAGTCAAGGTACTGCCTAGACCACACAGATAGGCATTTTAGTGTATGGAGAAGTCCAGGAGAGCGATTCCATGCAGCCAACATTGCTGAACATGACCACTATGGTGGAGGGTCAATAATAGTCTGTGGCGGCATCAGCTGGGATGGACATACAGAGCTCTTTGTCCTTGACCAGGGATGCCCACATCAGATTGTATGCAGTGGGTGATAGATTCATTCTGATGGACTTAAATGCCCATCCTCATGTTGCCCATGCCGTCTGGTAGTACCTACAGAGGGAGGGGATTGAACGTATGGACTGGCCAGCAAGATCCCCTGACCTCAATCCAATCGAACATGTCTGGAAAGAGTTGCAGCTTGCAATTTCAGTCCGTCCAGTCCAACCAAGAAGTGTCCAGGAGCTTGGTGCCATGCTGGTCCAAGAATGGATCAACATCCCACAAAGGACCATCTGAAACCTGATTGGGAGCATGAGAAGGCGTTGTCAAGCTGTAATTAACAATAATGGGTCTCATACTCGATATTGAACCCATATTAACCCCTCAGTCAACTTTTTGGCAAATTTGAAAAATTTCCTCTTTTACCAATAATATCCATGTTCCATGGTTATCGTATTCAAAAGCTAAAAAATAATGTCAAACACAAACAAAATCTTAATTTCTGTACTGAAATCATTGAAGATATAATTAAATATATAAAATATGGGGAATTATCTTTAAAACTCTTCTTTTCCAGAATTACCAGTCAGAATCTTTTAATATATGGCATACAGAATCCTGAATTCAGTTTGTTCCACTCAAGTCCATCAGTTAATAATTGGGCTCTCTAAGGGAACCTGATTTTAACTTAGTGCAATATGAGGAATAATCTTCAAAAATCTTCTTCAGATCCACCAGTCAAAATCTTTTGATATTTGGTATACAGCATCCTCAGGGGGGTGAGATCTAAGTTTGTTCAAATCAAGTCTCTGGGTTAATATTTGGGCTCCCTATTTATTTATTGGGGTTTAAGGACACTTTCAACAGCCAGGGTCTCCTCGTGTCAGACAGTTTTACAGGTGGAGGAAGCTGGAGTACCTGTAGAATACCACCGAGCAATGGTGAGTAACTAGCAGGCTCCCCAATGTTGTAGAGAAGTGCATCATCGATGTGCAGTATGCCTTAGTACACAATGCACCCACGTGGGCAATTGGGATTATTATTAAGTGTCTTGCCCAAGGACACAACATCGTTGCCGCAGGTGGGATTCAAACTGAGGAGCTCTCAGCTTGCAGCCTGCATCTCTACCTACTGAGCCACTGTGCTCCCGGGCTCCATATTGGAGTCAAATTATAATCTGGTCCAGTATGAGGAATTCTCTTTAAAAATCTGCTTCTTGAGATACAATTAGAATCTTTAGATATTTGGTATACAGCATCCTTGGAGGGTTCACATTTAGTTTGTTCAAATAAAGTCCCTGGGTTGATGTTTGTGTTCCCTCGGGGGTGAGTGGGGGCAAATTTTATAATGCGAAATTGGTTATATTTTCAAAATTCCCTTCTCCAGAACCACAAGTCAGAATCTTTTGATATTTTGTATGCAACATCCTTCTAGTTTGTTCAAGTTAAATTCCCAGGTTGATATTGGGACTCCCTAGTTATCCCCACATTTTCAAAAATGCGGGGATATAGTCATGATCTCCGTCCTTACGTTTGTCCTTCCTTAATCCGTCCATCCGTCCGTACCTCACACCCTGAAAGGCTCCTTGGGTATTCAAGTCGAAACGTTTAAACTATGTTAAGGTGTTCAGGTAGCAACTCTAGATGTGCATGAAGGTTTCGTAATTTTGATTTGGCCCCAAGTGGTTCCTGTGGAACCACTTTTATCGTTAGAAAATCAGTATTTTTATACTGTACCAATGACCCAGACATAGCTGGTGCTAATTCTCAAAAATCTAGGGCCAAACACAAATTTTGCCCCCCAATCCCCAAAATTTGCATCTAAAACCAAAAAAATCATGTCCTAAATGGTCCTCCATACTTTCCCTCCACTACGCATGCACAGTGTCAAGGAGGTCTCGAAATTGGCACCAATTATCATTCTTTATTTGGCCCTTCATCAGTTCACATCTGACTGATATTTGTGCTTGTAAATCTCAGTTTAAATGATGCCAGACACATAAATATTAGAGAAATGGTGGATCTAAAGAGGAAATAGAAGGAGGAGAGGAAAAATGAGTGGCAGGAAATAATCAGGGCTGTAACTTAAAATTTTTTTACGAAATTATGTTATGTTGCCTAATTTCGAGGCATGGGCCTATTGTTGTCATTCTTGCTATAAAGTTACACTGCTTGTTCAGTGTTTCCTCTCTCCCTTTCCTTTAAGTCCCCACTTGCTATTCTCCCATGCTTTTGGCATATTTTTTGTAATATTATTACTAAAATTTCTTGGGAGTTTTAGCTGGGTAACAGAATGAATTCTGTTCTTTTCCCCATGTTTATGTCCTCACCCATGGGTGTTTAGGCGTAGTGTTCTGCATCTACCATCTGATGTTCTGCATTTCTTCCCTGGAAGTCTCTGTTTTGCATCAGATAGTGTGTTATTGGTAACTGATTTCGGGCCATGGTTATCAGTGCCTGGAGTCATGTTTCTGGTGTTTATACACTTCTTGTTTACATTGACAACGGTTTCTGTTGTGAGGGATTTTCTTGTCTTTGTAATAGCTTAATCATAACAAGATATATTATTATTATACGTAAGTGTTGCATTAATTTTTTTGTAATATTTTAAAAAATTTTGTCCACACTTAGGCTTTTTGGGATCCATTGGGGCTCAACGTTACTTTCAGAAACTTGGGCTATTCTGAAAAAATATTTTTTCAAAAATTTTTTTTGATTTCAATTATTTTTTCTATGTTAATGGATCATGTTATTATGTATCTTTGTTTTCAGGGGTTGGTGCGAGTACTAGGACTTTTTGTGTTCTTTTCACAATGAAAGGATATTGCTCAAATTGTAATAAGAGAAAATCTTCCTCTGACTTTCATAATCATTGTATTAATTGTAGTCAGTGTACTCGCACTAACTCCTGTTCAGTATGTGTCAATTGGGATGACAAACATTGGAAACGTGTGTCACGGTATGTTGTTTGCGGGGAAAAGGCCATGCCGGTCCTTTCTCTGCAGGGTCACTCTAGTTTATCAATCTCTATTTCAGAGGAACAAGAACAGGGTGATGTTTCCGTGATGTCTTCCAAAAGTGTGCCTCCGTCGTCACAGTTAAATGAAGAGCTAGCGGCAAAAGTGCTCATGGAAATACATCAATTGCCTAAAGGTCCCTAGTAGGATCGACAGCATTGGCGTCCGCTAGCTCGCCCGGTGTAGCGACCATTCATCGAATGGCTTGGCAGCCGGGTTCGTCCATTGTGGTCCAGGAAGGAGATTTGGGTGATGCGAGCACTATATATAATAAGACAAAGTGCACACCCAATGACGACGGATCAGAGGAGAGAACAGAGGAAGCCTATTAGTCCGGTTCCTAGCTCGTCCAGGTCCATCCGGGCTGCGAGCGAGAGAGGTCCCTCTCTCGTACAACAACATCTGGGACCAGATGTTGTGGTACAAAACGTTTCGCATTCGGAGCATATGTCCGCCGCTCGGGACGCGCCGTTATACAGACAGTCCGGAGAGACTGTCGATAAGACTTCCTCATCCTCACGGCAGCGCACACGACTGCACCTTGGCTACGTGACCTCGGATATCCAGCCAGCTTCGCCGATCAGGGATTCCACGGCGACCAGGTCACGCCATCCGGTAGCCAGGGACACGAGGCCTGTAGACTCCGGACGTTCGCATAAAAGGAGTCAACGTACACGGAGCTTCCAGCGGCAAAGCAACGTAAGACCGCTACTCCACAGGCCTCAGTGACGTATGTGCTATCCCAATTAGCACAACTTATCGCAGCATTCCAGCAAATGACAGAATCTCTGTCGGATCAGGAATTATCCGACGACGCTGGGTCGGTACGCTCCGCCGAAGCATCGGGTACGGACGACCGAGAACTTCATTCGGACGACCGAGAACTTCATAGGGTCCGACAGGATGGCGAAAGGGATTCAGAGGATTTGGAGCTTTCCCTTTCAGAACAACATAAAGTTGCTGTAGATTTTATCTGGCATTATCTTCCAGAGGTTGTTCCGTCGGACCAGAATGCTGCAATGCCGGATAAGAGACTGATAGCGTCATTGGACACTGAATTTTTTGATCGGTTCAGGGACATCGTCCCTGAGTTTCCGACACAGTCCAATAAGGCCACAAGAACATTCGAATTATTGAACGATGCTATTTATAAGCTTGCTACCAAAACGGGCAAGTCTGGTTTCTTATCCGCAAATGCCCTAAATCTGCCTTTCATCAATTCAAGGAATAAATTCGAAACGGCAGGACAGGGCATACCGAGAGTTCCTCTGCATCTAGACGACGAGGCTAAAGACTTGGAATTGTCTATACTGTCGTCTATGTCAATTCCAACCACGACGTTGGAAATGACAATAATGTCTAACAGAGTTAACTTAGACGCTTTATCATACGCAGATCACCTTACTAAGGCATTATCATTACGTCTTCAAGGGAAAGAATTCCAGGATATTCAATCCTCATTGAGACTTCTTTCAAGGGCAATAGCTTATTCCACGTATAACTCTGCCCTTTCAGTGGCAAACCTGGAGTTGGTTAGACGTGACGCAGCCCTAGCTACATCCACGCGCGTGGATGGTAAGGTGAAGAACTCTCTTAGAGTTGCTTCGGTCTCCGGAGAGCTTCTCTTCGATGGCAAGCTTTCAGCAATCTATGATAAGATAACTAAGAAAGTTTCGGATTCTCTGCTTTTCAAATCCGCTTCCAAAAAGCCAGATACAGCAGAAAAGAGTAAGACAGGCACTTCTGGGACAAGTACGCCCAAGAGAAGTTCCTATAGAGGTTCCTATGCATCCTCTAGGTCTTATTCTAGAGTCCTTCAAGGCAGCGACTCTCGTGGGGGACGTTCTTCTGGCCGAGATTACCGGTCAGACGTCCCTAGGTCGACGGGGTGAGGTGCGGGTTGCGGAGGACGTAGTTTCTCCTTCCGCAAGCCTCGCAGGTCCAGGAGGTGATGGTTTGAACCTCTATCGTGTTCCGGAAGGCGGAAGATTATCGAGTTTTATAAACGATTGGGCGTTAATTACAGACGACCCCTGGGTTCGAGGGGTAATTTCGGAAGGACTAAGAATATCCTTCAAACGAAAGCCTCCATTAACTGGACTCAGCTTCCGTCAAATCCGCAGAAAAGAGATGCTCTTCTATCAGAAGTACAGTCTCTTCTGAAGAAGAACGCGGTAGAGGTCATAGAAGACCAGGAATCACCGGGTTTCTACAGCCATCTGTTTCTGGTTCCGAAACCAGACGGCTCGTTCCGTCCAGTCATAGATCTGAGCTGGATAAACAAGCTGATCGTCGCTCCAAAGTTCTATATGGAGATAATTCGATCAGTCAGAGCGAGTATTCGGGTGAACGACTATGCTACAAGCATAGATCTCAAGGATGCGTACTTTCACATCATGGTACATCCGACATTCAGAAAGTATCTATGCTTCGCAGTCCTAGGAGTTGTTTATCAGTTCCGAGCGATGTGCTTCGGTTTGAACCTAGCGCCCTGGGCTTTCACTCGAATAATGAACTCGGTAATGATATATTTCGGAGCTCATTCGTCTGCGGAAACGTCGGCCTACCTGGACGACATTCTTCAGAGTAACGGCAACGAGTTAACGCTTCAGAACGATGTGCAGAATCTGCTTCTATTACTCCGACGTCTCGGTTTTATAATAAACGAGGAGAAGTCGGATCTGGTGCCGTCCAAGTCATTCACTCATCTGGGAATGAGCTTCGAGACGCACAACAATCTGGTTCGTCTGCCGTTAACCAGAGCGAAATTAATCAGTTGTTACGCTCGCTATTGTCTTCACTCAGACAAAGTCACAGCAAGAGAGTTCATGAGACAGATAGGTCTGTGAGGAGCCGCTGCGGATCTCATTCCGATGGGGCGGTTATGCACTCGTCCTCTCCAAATTTTCTTGACTCAAAATTGGAGTGTAAAGATTCATTCGCTCGATATAGACGTTCTCTTGTCAAATCAAGTGAAACAAGAGATTCAGACTTGGGCAAACATTCAGTGGTTGACTCAGGGAGTCCCACTGCAGTTGCTGGATCCGAGTTTTACGATTATGACGGATGCCAGTCAAACAGGTTGGGGTGCAACATTGATCCCAACAGATTCGAAGATGCAAAGTGTCTTTGGGATCCACAGTTTCTAGGCAAGCACATAAACATCAAGGAAATGATGTCAATTTGGCTTGCACTACGTCATTGGATGAACATTATTCAGAAAGCACATGTCCAAATCCTGTCCGACAATACAACAGTAGTAGCGTATATCCGGAACCAGGGAGGCACTCATTCCGTTCCGTTATTCAATTTAACGGAAAGAATCCTTCTGTTTGTTCTAGAACACCAAGTTCTGCTTTCGGTCCGTCATATTCCGGGTCGTCTGAATGTATTAGCAGACTCCCTTTCACGGTAGGGTCGCTTATTGCCGTCAGAATGGACTCTCAACAAACAGGTATTCAATCAGATTTGCTACCAATGGAGCGACCAATGATAGACTTATTTGCGACACAACTCAACAATCAGTTGCAGACGTATGTGTCACCTTGTCCGGATCCCCGAGCATATGCAGTAGACGCTCTATCGATCTCGTGGGACGGAATGATAGGATATGCGTATCCTCCAGCGCCGTTGATTCAGCCAATATTGCTAAAGATAAAACAATCACAATGCAAAATTCTGTTGGTAGCATCTCTGTCTCCACAGAGACCATGGATAAATCTACTCAGGTGTCTGCTGTTGGACTTACCGCGAAAACTTCCTCCACGAGAGGACTTCTTTCGCAGGGGAAATCGCGTCAACTTCATTACAACCCGCAAGGTCTCAACCTTCACGTATTTCCGTTGTGTGGTCCTTCTTGCACGGCAAGCATTTTACAGGACGAGCAGTGGACGCGATTTCTAACTGTACGAGGACCTCCTCTTCGCTAAACTATGTGGCTAAGTGGAAGGTCTTTCATCGTTGGTGTAGGGATCATTCTGTTGATATTTTTTATCCCTCCATACCAGACATTGCAAACTTTCTAGTATACTTGTTTGACGAGATCAAACTGCAGCCTGTTACTATTAAAGGTTATAGATCTATGTTATCTGATACCTATGCACACCATGATAGTTTACAAATTGGATCTAATGTCTCTTTATCTAAATTAGTTAGAAACTTCTCGATAAATAGACCTAGAACCCTTAGATTAATTCCTAAATGGAATTTAGCTTGGGTTCTTCTTAAACTAAAAGAAAAGCCATTTGAGCCTCTTGAGACAGTAGATTTCAAATTCTTGTCTTATAAGACAGCATTTCTCTTAGCTTTCTCTTCTGCTAGAAGAGTCAGTGAGCTTCATGCACTATCGGTGGACGATTCTCACTATCAAAGTGTCGGGAACACTATTACCTTTACTACTAATGTTGGATTTTTGGCTAAGAATCAGGCTCCTAATAAATATCCGGAAACTATTGTTATTAAGGCCCTTCTGTCTTCAGACGCGCATAGGCCTTTACTCTGTCCGGTTAGAGCTTTACGTATTTATAAACAAAGATCTCAGTTTATCAGAAAGGGACGAAAAAGCTTCTTTCTGTCTCTGATGCCTAATAGAAAGGACATTACGGTCCATTCTATTGCTAGATGGATTCAATTAACTATCCGTACTGCTTATGATAATCTATCTTCAACTCAGCAGTCTGTGCTTAAGATTTTGGCTCATGAAGTAGGAGCTCTTTCTACATCTTGGGCTTACGCAAATAGTGTTGCTATTACAGATTTAATGAAGGCTGCTTATTGGTCTCAGCCATCCACATTCACAAATTTTTATCTCAGAAATATTGAGTCCATTTCTGGAGACCTGCATTGTTTAGGTCCGTTATCTGTTGCTCAGAATGTCGTCCACTAAACAGGTGCAACTATAGTTATGCAGGCTTTCTGTTCCGGCAGTGACTCCGTCCTGCTGCCCTCTTCGCTCTGGGCTATTTGACCCAGGTCAAGGGGAAGGGAGGGGGGGGGGTAAGGGTGTTCCCTTAGGTCACCTGCTTTATAGTGAAAAGCAAGGGGATACCTCCTCCGGAGTCAGTAATTCTGAGTTGTTACCGGGATGGTTTTAAAGTGTAAAGTTAATGTTTAAAATTCATTCATGTCATATTTTTAAAGTGTAGCTCTGTGTGAAGCATTTGTATATGTCACGTGTCAAATGGGCGTTAATATACAATCCTCGGACACTTTTAAAAGAGTATAAAAAGTCTCAATTCTCTGGACTAACTTTATTTATTGGCTTACTTTAAAAATAATTAGTATAAAGGGTTATACTGGATGTTAATAGAGAACATGAATGTTATTATGCTCAATTATGGAGGGTGTTGTGTCTTTCTAATTTATCATAAAATAAGAAAGATACATGTAAAGCCTAATACTCCTTTTCTCCTCGAGGGGATGACTCTATTTTATATAGTTGAGCTTATTGGATTTTCCTCTATGTCCTAGGCCCTCCAGCCTTTTTACTATTCAGCTATGTCTGGGTCATTGGTACAGTATAAAAATGTTAAAAAATTTATAGTAATTTATATATTTTTTATACTTACCAGTGACCCAGACGGGGATGGCCCTCTCAGGAGTTGGGGACTCATACCTCCCCGCTGAGTACATAGCGCTGACCAGGCACTGCTTGTAAGAATGATAATTGGCGCCAATTTCGAGACCTCCTTGACACTGCACATGCGCAGTGGAGGGAAAGTATGGAGGACCATTTAGGACATGATTTTTTCGGTTTTAGATGCAAATTTTGGGGATTGGGGGGCAAAATTTGTGTTTGGCCCTAGATTTTTAAGAGTTAGCACCAGCTATGTCTGGGTCATTGGTATGTATAAAAAATATATAAATTACTATAAATTTTTTAACTTTTATGTGTAAATAAAAGAATCGTTGTTACTTTAAATCATTCTTTCCATTACGCAGCGTGAAGTGATTAGGAATCACACCTAATGGAAATCGAACCTATTTCAGGTCAATTTGGCAGGGAAGGAATCACGGCGTCGGTCTAACTCTCAGGAGTTGGGAATACTTGGATTCCGACCCTCCACGTTAGTCTAATTTTCTCGCAACTTCATCAGTGGGACTGAATAACCCCACGTCATCCCAGGCCTTACGGGGCCTCAGGTGTCCTGACATTGATTTGGCGAGGCTACCAGGATATTTCTAAAAGGTAAAAAAATGGCTATATGCAAATTTTGTTTTATTTTAACGGCGGTTCTGTTTATGTTTTGATGCGTTCGGTCAGCTGATGCCGTTCAAGGGTTTAATATCACAATACAGTAGTCCCCAAAAGGATACTTAATAGCCACTATAACTGCGGTAGGTTTCAGAATATTTGGGGTGTTTAATTACTTTAAATTACAGAGGTAAATTAGGATCAATTGCCATATTTTTTTTTTTTTCTATTTTTTTTCTTTCTTTCTTTTCCTTCTTCATTCTTTCTGACGGGTGTTGAAGATAGAAAGAAAAAATCAAAATGGATGTTGTTACACCCCTCGCCCAACTGGTATCATTAGGCAAGGAAATGGGCCTTGAGGGGGCCGAACGTCAGAAGTTAGTTAAAGATGAGCAGAAATGTGAGGCCAAGGAGATTGCCTTACGTAATGACGCGAGGGAGAGAGAGGCCCAAGCAGTAAGGGAGGCAAAAGAGCGAGAGATTCAATTAGAACGAGAGCATGAGAAAGACGCAAGAGAGGCGAGGGAGAGAGAAGCCCAATTAGATAGGGAGGCAAAAGAGCGAGAGATTCAATTAGAATGAGAGCGTGAGAAAGACGCAAGAGAGGCGAGGGAGAGAGAAGCCCAATTAGAACGAGAGCGTGAGAAAGACGCAAGGGAGGCAAAAGAGAGAGAGATTCAATTAGCAAATGAGGCGAGAGAGAGGGAAGCCCAATTAGCAAGGGAGGCAGAACGAGAGCTCGAACAACAGAGGCATGAGAGAGAATTAGAGCTCATCAGATCAAGGGCCGATGTGGAAAATGAAAGTCGGCGCTCAGGGGACGGGAGTGCAGGGGTAGCAATTCATGCCCCACACCCCCACCTCGCTCATTTTAATGAAAACACAGATGACTTGGACTCGTACTCGAGAGGTTCGAGCGTTTTGCCTCCAGTCAGATGTGGCCAGAAGACACATGGGCTATGTGCTTGAGCCCTTTGTTATCAGGTAAAGCCCTCGAGGCTTATACCAGTATGCCTCCTGCACTTCTTAACGACTACAGTGAGCTGAAGAATGCCATCCTTCGGAGATACCAGCTCACTGAAGAAGGATTCCGGACCAAGTTCCGAGAAGTTAAGCAGGAGAAGAGTGAAACAGTACCTCAGTATTTTGCCCGAGCTAGGCGGTACTTTGACCGCTGGACTGATCTCGCAGAAGTGAATGAGTCATATGGAGCCCTGCGAGATCTATTTCTTCGGGAGCAGTTTTTAACTACATGCTCCAAGGAGTTGGGCCTGTTCATCAAGGAAAGGGGCCCGCCCATCTATGATGAGATGGCAACTGTGGCAGAACGCTACATCGAGGCCCACGGTGGGAGTGTAAACACACCCAAATCGGCTAGGGGTGGGGCAAACGGGTTGGCAATGGCACCCGTAAGGCAACACCACCCCAATCCGCCTGCATCGCAGACTAGCCGGAAGGGGAGCGCTCCCAAGGACACCACTTGTTTTATCTGCAACAAGCGGGGTCATATTGCCAGGGACTGCTGGCAGAAGCAGGTTAGGACCACTGGGAACATTAGACCACCTCAGCAGGGGGCCGGGAACGCAGCACCAAGGGGTTGGAAGCAAGGTGACCACGTAGATCCAGGGCCCAGTAGACAGACGGCAGCGTTCTGTCAAACTATCGGTCCAGAACACAGTCCCCTCCGGGAATGTATACAAGAGGGAGAATTAAGGCAGGAAGGCGGGAAGGTTGTCCCGATAATAAGTGGCATGTGTGAGAGGCTCACAACTTCGCTGGAGAAGGTTAATATGCCAGTGTACCCAGGGTATGTGGGACAAAGGGAGATCCGTCTGCTCCGGGATTCTGGGTGCTCCTCTGCAGCGGTTAGAAGGCAACTCGTTGACGACAAGCAATTGTTGGGTCGTGACCATTTGTGTATTTTGATAGATGGGACCATTAGAAGGTTCCCCATTGCGAGAATAATGGTGGATACCCCATTTTATTGTGGCGAAGTGGAAGCCATGTGCATTGAATCACCTGTGTATGACCTGGTCATAGGTAATATCCCAGGGGTGAGGTCAAGCCCTGATGAGTTATGGTCCAGGGGTAGGGGGCCAAGTGAGGGCCCCACGAGGGTAAAGGAAGTTCAAGTCGGTGGGCAAGGACCCCCGGCGGTTGCACTCGGTAACGTACCGAGTAAGGAAGGGAAGGTTCCCAGGGGGAACCAGTCCGATGGTCCAGGGGGTGGCCTCTACACGACGAAATGTCGGAAAGTTTCAGGAGGGACGACTCCTGTCCAATTAGGGAGAAGGGGCCGCAGGTGGTCCAGGCTAAACGCCAAACAGCGAGGGAACCCAATGGGGTCATTGGGGAAAGACCCTCAAGCAAAGTTATGTGGGGGAGTTGAGCGCCCCAAGAAGTCGGTGTCACTCGCGTGGAGGGGGGGAGGCCAGACCCACGCAAATGGCTGGGCAAACTTCCCCAGAATTGAGAGGACACGGGTCAACACAAGTCGAGGGTGTTAAAGTGGATGGGACCGCTAACATGGGTGCCCAGGGGGCTGAGGAAAGGGTCCACAAATCAAAGGAGAAGCATCCTAGGTGGCGGATACCACACAGTGAGTGCAGGGGGCGCACAGCGCCCAAGGTGCGCAAGAAGTCGTCGCAATGGACCGGGGGGTCGACGGCACAAGGGCCAAGGACGGCCAGTGTCGTTCCAACGAAGGTAATCGCCGGGACGAGTGAGCCCGGGGGATATAGTGCCAAGGGAAGCTCTTGGGAATGCGACAATGACAGGGTATGGGGACCCTGGTGGAATACCCGTAGAAATAACGGGGCGAGAAGTAGGGGTGTGTCAAGGGTTACCCAAGAGGATACTGGGAACCGGGCCCCTATCAATGGTCGGTGGTTATAAAGAAGCAATAGTTGGGTGGCTGTGGGCCTGGTGTCTGGGACGGGGGCTCCAGTCGCAAATATTTTTGTGGATGAGGTGATGAGTTTTGTAAACCCGGTGTTACGGCCCGGAAAGAATTTTCTTATTTTAGTATTATTATTGCTCTGACTGCTGACTAGAGTTGTTTGTGAGTGCGAATGTGAGTTACACTGCCCAGTTCATCGCGTGTGCGTGGACGGGGAGCCTGTGTGTCGAGTTTTGTAAGTGTGGGATACACTAACCCCGTCTGTCGCAAAGGCGCGGTCGGGAAATCTGTGTGTTGAATGTGTGAGTGTGTGAGGCACAATTTTAATCCCCTGATTGAGCTTTGCGAGGGTGAGGTTCAACATAATGCAGGGGGCGTTTGCCCTTTCACAAGACATACGGGAATGGGAGGTGAAGTTACACTCCGTTGGAATGAACCTATCTGACGCAAAGGCGCGGACGGTGTTACTCGTCGGAGTGAGTGCCAAGTGAACTGTTTGCAAAATGGGCGAATGTGTATGAAAATGTGTATGTTTAGGTGTAAATATATAGTATTAGAGAGAGAGAGAGTGCTGCAAATCTAAGGATAAGGCTACTCTCCATATATAAACCCGCAAGACGGGAGCATGTGGTGGCGTGTGTGTCGTGGGAATCGACATGGCCGACGCATGAGCCCGGTCATGAGCCCCCACGACCACTAGGGTACAGTTTTGTAGTCTTGAACATGATGGTAGATTGTAAAAAAGTGTGAGAGGCGAGCGTGCGTGGCTTTGCCCCTTGTGTTTTAAGAGATACACAGAGTGTTTCTCTCGGGAAGGGAGTTGTCAGGGCAAAGCCAGCCTAAATATAGGGGCAAGGGGCCTCATATATAAAGATATTGTAAGTTCAAAAGATATTCTGCATCAAGGTGAAAAACCCTACGTGAATTTCACTTCTCTGTGAAGCTGGACATGGAAAAAACACACGTGGTTATATCCAGCTTCAGCGCAGGGACCCAGGGGAGAAATGGTATGTTAGATAAGGTCTAATCTCATTTAAGTTATACAGTAGTTGCGAGTCTTACGAGACGTAATCGGTTGGTGGCAGGATATCGTCACGGCCAATTGAGAAACAAGATTCTAAATGATAGAAATGTCTGTTATGTTGTCACCTGATCATTAGTTTTGCAATGAGATGGCAGGAACGAATCGGTTTTCTCGACAAGTGAAATCACCGTTAAGTCACGCACGAGATGATTCGTATTGATTCTGCCTTGATATACGTCATCTCCCACCGTTTTGACAGATGGACAGATGAGTGTCTATCCACCTGACACTTTAGGGTAAAAAGTATATATACCTTGAAGAGCAAAGCATTAGATACACACTTGGGGTCACACACACGTTGGTGAAGTCCAGGGCAGGCGGACTCTGTTTCCTGGCATAGGGGTACCTTCGATCACAGGACCCTGAAACGGCTGGAATCGCCAGACAGGGCATTCCACGATTGATTTAGCTTAAGGTTGATAGGCGGCTAGAGTGCCAAATTCGTTGAGAAGGAAAACCCAGGTGGAACGTTAAAGTTTAGATTGTCGAGTAGCAGATATCAGCCTGCAATAGTCAGAAGTGTAGGTTAATTGTATTGTGCGTATTAACCCTTTGAAGCGTCAGACTGATTGCTGTCAAAGCATCGTAATACCGACTGGAGATCGGTGTGAGTGACAATTTCGCCCTAGCACAAAAAGGGTCATTTGTGAATCGTGAATTCAACCAGGAACGGTGAATATTTCAATAGAACTTTCACGGAGGACTTTCAAAAGGCACATAAGGTATGAGTAGACAATATCTGACCCAAATCAGAAGTACGGTGGCTTTATAGATGACGAACATTGCTGGTCGGAACCCTCCGTCAGCCAGAGGTACAGTTATGCGCAGACGTTGACATTTGAGCCTAAGCGGGTGAAGCTCTTATGGCGAGCTCACAGTAATAACATTTCAGATTTGTGAAGCTCTTATGGCGAGCTCACGGTAGTAACATTTCCAGTGTGTAGACTATAGTGCCAGTACAGGGCTATAGAATGACTATATGATTGTTGAGAATTATTTAACCCTAGCAACCACATTTCTGTGACAAAAATCGAATTGTTGATTGTTGAAATATTGAAACGGCTTTATTTTTATGTGTAAATAAAAGAATCATTGTTACTTTAAATCATTCTTTCCAATACGCAGCCTGAAGTGATTAGGAATCACACCTAATGGAAATCGAACCTATTTCAGGTCAATTTGGCAGAAAAGGAATCATGGCGTCGGTCTAACTCAGCTCCCTGCGCCGAGTTCGTGACACTTGGATTCCGACCCTCCACGTTGGTCTAATTTTCCCGCAACTTCATCAGCGGGACTGAATAACCCCACGTCAGCCCAGGCCTTACGGGGCCTCAGGTGTCCTGACACTAGTGAAGTCTTGGCTGTCTATATAGGCAGCCAAGACTTCACAAGACAACACTGCTAAGTGTAGTTTTTTTGCTCACCAACTTTAGTTGTGTGAGCTTATGGCATGGCTCGATCGCTCGGCGTCAGCGTCAGTGTCAGCGTACATGTCCAATAATGTTAAAGCTTCTGTTTAGGTCACTTACCCTATTTCCATATCATGGCTTTTATAATGCTGCTATATGATGATTATTATCATTTTACCATGATTTAACCCCTCATAACTTACATTTTAGACATTTTTCTTGACATTTTTAGTTGCGTTTAGTTTTCAGTTTAGCTCAGAATTTCATGTTTAACTAAATGTTTAGGTCAGCTGCTGTGCTCCTTCTCTTCCCATGGCACTTATATTCATCATACATGTTCCTCGGTATCATTGTTCCATGATTAACCCTTCATATCCTGCATTTTAAACATTTTTCTTGACATTTTTAGTTGCGTTTAGTTTTCTGTTTAGCTTGGAATTTCATGTTTAACTTAGTGTTTAGGTCAGCTGCTGTGCTCCTTCTCTTCCCATGGCACTTATATTCATTATACATGTTCCTCAGTATCATTGTTCCATGATTAACCCCTCATACCCTTCATTTTAAACATTTTTCACGACATTTTTATTTGCGTTTAGTTTTTTGTTTAGCTCAAAATTTCATGTTAAACTTACTGTTTATGTCAGTTTCTGTGTTTTACTTTTAAGAGGTTGTATTTAGGTAAGCTTTGTCACATGTTATGAGCCTGTTTGATACAGTTCTTGTGTTTGCCAAAGTTACTATCAAAGAGGAATGTTGGTGAGCTATAGGGCGTTGGCGTCCTTCTTGTTTTACCTTATTATGGGGGGGGGGGGGGGGGGGGCAAAGACAGAGCATTCTCTTGGCTTGTTAAAGCCACCTTTAGAATCTACGACAAGAATCAAATGAACATTTTGCGTGAATCTAAGTTGATTCTCATGGTTTCCCTTGCAAGAATGATTTTTCGAATCGATTCGGATTCGCGCATGAATTTTAATCCCTGATTAGGTAAAGGGTTATATTGATTCTTTTCAGAAAAAGACATAAATTAGTTTCCATAGACCTGTGGAAATCAGAAATTGAGGCAACCTGAAAAAGGTTCCTTATTTTTTTCAGACAACCCCTTTTCTCAGTTTCTGAGCAAGTAGATTGATACGGTAATACTGATATGTGTACTGATATTAGTGAAAGACTGATATGAGCAATACAGACCTGGAAATAAAGGCTTTATATCACAATGCATTAGCAGGTTATGATATATAGGAAAAGATTGTGTGATACTTCTTCAACTTCTCTGTTTTCACTATGGCAATCACGCTGTTTTAAGTCTTAACAGGAATTCCACCAGAATAAATATTCAGAGTGAGATCGTCTGTTACTTGTTGCTATTTATTGTGGCAAAAATTTTTTCAAAATGCAAACATCATGCCAATCTGTTCAAGTGTGGATGCAATGCTCAACCTTTGGTTGGAGATAGTCTTTCTGTGAAAACATGTGAAACTGGCAATTTAATCAAGTTATGTTGCATTGCTTTGTCGTAACCTTTATTTCATTTGCAAACTTTACAATTTTTACACTATACACCAATGGCCCAGACTGGTGAAAACTCAAAGTTATCAAGTGTTAAACACAAATTTTGAACCCCCCCCAATCCCCCAAATTTGCTTGCAAAACCGAAAATTAAAGTCCTATCTGGTCCTCCATACGTTTACTCTGCGCATGCACAGCCGGCAAGATGTGACGGAATTGGCGCAAACATCATTCTTTGTTTGGCCCTAAAGTCACCAACTATGAACTGACATCTGTGCTTTAAAATCTCCTTTTTTGAGGATGCCAGACACAAATCAATGAAAGAATTTGTGGATCCAAGGCTGTTATTAGATAATGGAAGTGTTCAACGGTGGTTTTTGACGTTCAAGGCTGTAACTTTATAATTATTATAAAATTATTTTATGTTTCTCAATTTTGGGACATATGCCTGACGTCATCATTGTTGATAATGTTATTTCACTGTTTGTTTACTGGTATTCCTTCCCTATCCTTTCATGAACCCTTCCTGTTAAACTCCTGAGCTTTTTGGCTAATTTTTATAGAAATTTTTTGTTAAATTTCTTGGGAGTTTAACATGTTTTACAGAATATTTATTCTGTTTCTCCCCATGATTAGTCTATCTGATGTATCGTTTTTTCTTCGTATGAAGATCTAGCTTTGCATCTGGTAGCTTTTAAATTGGTTCCTGACTTTGGGCCCTTTTGGTGTGTCTTATCTCTTGTTTTCGGTTTTTTCATTGACGTTGTTTACATTGACAATGTCCTCAGATATAGGAAGTATATTTTTATACTGTACCAATGACCCAGACATAGCTGGTGCTAACTCTTAAAATATAGGGCCAAACACAAATTTTGCCCCCCCAATCCCCAAAATTTGCATCTAAAACCAAAGAAAACATATCCTGAATGGCCCTCCACACTTCACCTCTACTGCGCATGCGCAGTGTCAAGGACGTTCCGAAATTGGCGCCATTAATCATTCTAAGTTTGGCCCTTCATCAGTTAACATCTGACTGATCTTTGTGCTTGTAAATCTCAGTTTAAATGATGCCAGACACATAAATATTACTGAAATGGTGATTCTAAGGAGGATAGAGAAGGAGGAGAGGAAAAATGTGTGACAGAATATTATCAGGGCTGTAACTTAAAATTTTTTAATGAAATTATGTTAGGTTACCTATTTTCGAGGCAGCAGCCATTTTGTTGTCATTCTGGTTATTTAGTTACACTGATTTTTCAGTGTTTTCCTCTCTCCCTTTCCTTTAAGTCCCCTCTTGCTAAGGAGTTTTAGCTGAATAACAGAATGAATTCTGTTCTTTTCCCCATGTTTACGTCTTCACCTACGGGTGGTTAGGCATTGTGTTCTGCATCTACCATCTGATGTTCTGCAGTTTCTTCCCTGGAAGTCTCTGTTTTGCATCAGATAGTGTATTTTTGGTAACTGATTCCGGGCCTGGGTGCCTGGAGTCTTATTTTACTGTTTTTACACTCATTGTTTACATTTACAACAGCCCTCTGTGTGAGGGGGGGATTTCTTGAAAATAATATCTTGATGTTAATTTAATCATAACTAGATACATTATTATTGTTCGTAAGTGTTGAATAAATTGTTTAAAATATTTTTAAAATTTTTGTCCACACTTAGGCTTGGGATCCATTGGGGCTCAATGTTACTTTTCAGAAACTTGGGCTATTCTGAAACAATATTTTTTCAAAATATTTTGATTTCAATTATTTTTTCTATATTAATGGATCATATTATTATTATGTATTTTGATTGCCAGGGGTTGGTGCGAGTACCAGGACTTTGTTTTCTTTTCACATTGAAAGGATTTTGATCAATTGTAATAAGAGGAAGTCTTCCTCTGACTTTTATAATCATTCTATATGTGGTCAGTGTACTCGCATTAACTCCTGTTCTGTCTCGTATGATTTCGATGACAACATGGGAAGCGTATGTCACAGTATGTTAGTGGGGAATTGGACACTCCGGTCCTTTCCCCGCAGGGTCACTCTACTTTATCAATTTCTATTTCAGACGATCAAGATTAGGGTGATGTATCTGTGATGTCTTCCAACAGTGTGCCTCCGTCGTCCCAATTAATGAAGGGCTAGCGGAAAAGTGCTCATGTAAATACGCCAATTGCCTAAGAGGACCCTAGTAGGTTCGACGGCCTTTGACGTCCGCTAACTCGCCCGGTGTAGCGTCCATTCATCAAATGGTTCGGCAGCCGGGTTCGTCCGTTGCGGTCTAGAAGGAGTTTTGGGGTGATGCGAGCACTATAAATCAACCAAATGCACACCCAGTGACGGCGGATTAGAGGGAGAACGGAGGAAGCCTTTTAGTCCGGTTCATAGCTCGTTCTGGTCCATCCGGACAACGAGCGAGAGAGGCCCCTCTCTCGTACAACAACATCTGGCCCCAGATGTTGTGGTACAAAATGTTTCGCATTCGGAGCATACGTCCGTCGCTCGGGACGCTCCGACATATAGGCAGTCCGGAGTAGACTGTCAATAAGGCTTCCTCATTCTCATGGTAGCGCACACGACCGCTCTTGGCTACGTGACCTTGGATATCCAGTCAGCTTCGCCAGTCAGAGAATCATCGGCGACCAGGTCACACCATCCGGTAGCCAGGGACACGAGGCCTGCAGACTCCGGACGTTCGCATAGGAAAGTGTGCGGGAGTCAACGTACATGGAGCTTCCGGCGGCAATGCATCGTAAGACCGCTACTGCACAGGCCTCGGGAACGGACGTGCTTTCCTAAATAGCACAGCTTACCGCAGCATCCCAGCATCAACTGAATCTGTCGCATATTTTTTATCCGACGATGCTGGGTCGGGACGCTCCGCGGAAGCGGGTACGAACGTCCGAAAATTTCATCCGGTCCGACGGGGGTACCGAAAGGGATTTGGAGGATTTTGAGCTTTCCCTTTCGGAACAACATATGCTGTTGTGTATGTCATCTGACTTGATCTTCTACAGCTTCTTTCGTCAGACCAGAATGCTGCGATGCCGGATAAGAAACTGATAGCGTCGGTGGACTTAGAAATTTTTGGTTCGGTTCAGGGACATCGTCCCTCAGTTCCGACATAGTCCAATAATGTCACACAAGCTTTCGAATTATTGAACGACGCTATATATATTATTATTATATGCTTGCTATTACCAAGCATTTCGGGTTTCTTGTTCGCAAAGTTACGGAGATGTCTTTCAAAAGTGTGCCTCTGTCGTCATAGTTAATGAAGAGCTAGCGGGAATAAGTGCTCATGGAATATGTCTATCGCCTAAGAGGTCCCTTGTAGGATCGACGGAGTGACATTCGCTAGCTCACCCGGTGTAGAGTACATTCATTGAATGCTTCGGCTGCTGGGTTCGTCCGTTGCGGTCTAGGAAGGAGATTTGGGTGATGCGAGCACTATAATTACTTTAGTACTCACCCAGTGACGGCGGATTGAGGACAGATCGGAGGAAGCCTGTTAGTCTGGTTCCTGGCTTGTCCAGGTCCGTCCGGGCTGTGAGCGAGAGAGGTCCCTCTCTCGTCCAACAACATAGGGGACCGCATGTTGTGGTTCAGATATTTTACATTCGGAGCATATGTCTGTCGGTCGGGACGCTCCGTTATATTGACAGTCCGAGAGACTGTCGATAATGCTTCCTCATCCTCACAGCAGGGCACACGACCGTACATTGGCTACGTGACCTCGAGTATCCGATCAGTTTCGTCATTCAGTGATTCCACGGCGAATAGGTCACGCCATCTGGTAGCCAAGGGACACGAGGCCTATACACTCCGTTCGCTCGCATATTAGTAGTATGCACGGGGTAACGATCATGGAGCTTCCAGCGGCAATGCATTGTAGGACCGCTTCTCCACAGGCCTCAGTGACGGACGTGCTATCCGAGTTAGTTAGCACAGTTTTTTCGCAGCATCCCAGCAATCGACAGTTTCTTAGTCGAATCAGGAATTATCTGACGGCGCTGGGTCGGTGCGGTCCGCGGTTGCATCAGGTACGGACGACCGAACGCTTTATAGGGTCCGACAGGATGGCGAAAGGGATTCGAAAGATTTCGAGTTTTCCCTTTCGTAGCATCGGAAGCTGCCATTCATATCTTCTGGCATTATCTTCCAGTGATTGTTATTTCGGACTACTTTGCTGTGATGTTGGATAAGAGACTTATAGCGTCATTGGACACGGAATTTTGGATCGGTTTAGGGACATTGTCCCTGACTTACCGACACAGTCCAATAATATCATTAGAACATGTGTATTATTTATCGACGCTATATATGCATATAAGCCTGCTACCAAGCATGATAGTTTAGTTTCTTGTCCGCAATGCTCATTTCTGCCTTTTTATCATTTATACGAATAATTTATTTTGGCAGAGCAGGGCATACCGAGAGTTCATATGCATCTAGACGGCGTGGTTAAAGACTGGAAATATTCTTTTTCGCCATCTATGTCTTTTCCAACCACAATGTTGGAAACGACAATGATGTCTAGTAGACTTAACTTAGACGCTTTATCATACGTAATCCACCTTACTGAGGCGTTATCATTACGTCTTCAAGAAAAGAATTACGGGATATTATCCTCAATGTGATTTCTTTTGAGGGCAGTAGTTTGTTCACGTATAACTCCGCCCTTCAGTGGCTGATTAGAGTTGGTTAGACGTGACGCAGCCCTAGCTACATCCACGCGCGTGGATAGTAAGGTGAAGAACTCTCTCAGAGTCGCTTCGTTCTCGGAGAAACTTCTCTTCGACGGCAACTTTTCAGCAATCCATGAATTGCTCGATTTACACGTTCTCTTGTCTATCTAGTGTTGCAAGAGATTCAGACTGGGGCAAACATTCGGTGGTTGACTCAGAGAGTGCCACTGCATTTGCCGGATCCGAGTGTTATAATTATGACGGTTGCCAGTCAAACAGGTTGGGATATAATATTGATCCCAATGGATTCGAAGTGCCAGGGTCTTTGGGTTCCGCAGTCTCTAAGCAAGCACTTATCTTCCGCGGAATAATGTTTTTTAGGCTTGCTTTATGTCATTGGATGAACATTATTCAGAAACGCATGTCCAAATCCTGTCCGTTAATTCGACAGTAGTGGCGTATCTCCGGAACCAGGGAGGCACTCATTCGTTTCTGTTATTCAATTTAATGGAAAGAATCCTTCTGTTTGTTATAGTACACCAAGTTCTGTTTCGGTCCGTCATATTCCGGGTCGTCTGATCGTTTTACCGGACTCCCGTTCACTTATGGGTCGCTTGTTGCCGTCAGAATGGACTCTCAACAAACAAGTATTCAATCAGATTTGCTATCAATGGGAGTGCCCAATGATAATTTATTTACGACACAGCTTGCTAATCAATTGCAGACGTATGTGTTTGCTTGTCCGGATCTCTGAGCTAATGTTGTTAACGCTCTATTGATCTAATAGGACGGAATGATAGGATATGCGTATCCTCCGGCGCTGTTGTTTCAGCAGGTATTGCTAAGATAAACAACCACAATACATTTCTGTTGATAGCATCTCTGTCTTCACAGAGACCGTGGGTAAATTTACTCTGATGTCTACTGTGGGACTTAACACGAAATCTTCCTCAATGAGAGGATCTTTTTTCGCTGGGTAAAATCGTGTCATCTTTATCACAACCCGCAAGGTCGCAACCTTCACGTATTCCGTTGTGTGGTCCTTATTGCATTGTAGCATTGTACTGGACGAGCTTTGGACGCGATTTCTTACTATAGGAGATCCTCTTCTTCGCTATTCTATGCGGCTAAAGTGGAGGCTCTTCCGTCGTTGGTGTTGGGATCACTATGTTCATATTGTTGATCCCTCCATACTACTCATTGCAACTTTTTAGTATACTTGTTTGACAAGATCTACTGCAGCCTGTTATTATTAAGGTTATAGGTTTATGTTACCTCATACCTATGCACTCTATGATAGTTTACAATTGAGTCTTATGTCTCTTTATCTAAGTCAGTTAGTAACTTTTCGATAAATAGACTTAGAATCATTAGATTAAATTCCTATATGGAATTTAACTTATTTAGCTAAGTAATCATTTGAGCCTCTGTAAACAGTAGTTTTCAAATTCTGACCTTTTAGACAGTAATTCTGTTGGCTTCTCTTTTACTGAAGAGTCAGTGAGTTTCATGCACTATCGGTGGATGATTTTCACTTTCGTAGTTTCGGAATCACTACTTCCTTTACTATTTAGGTTGGATTTTTGCATAAGAGTTAGGCTCCTAATATCCGGATCCTATTGTTATTAAGGTCCTTCCGTCTTCGTACGGGCATAGGCCTTTCCTCTGTCCGGTTAGAGTTTATGTATTTATAAACAGATATCTGTTTATTACTACGGGCGTAAACTTCTAATGTCTTTGATGCCTATTAGAAGGACGTTACGCTCCATTCTATTGCTAATGGATTCAATTAACTATCGATACTGCTTATGGTATATCTTTGACTCAGCAGTTGTGTTTGAGATTTCGGCTCATGAAGTAAGAGTTCTTCTACATCTTGGGCTTACATTAATAGTGTCGCTATTATAGATTTTTGAAGGCTGCTCATTGCGCTCAGCCATCCACATTCATGAATTTTTTATCTCAGAAATATTGAGTCCATTTCTGGAGGCCTCTATTGTTAGGTCTATTATCTACTGCTCAGAATGTCATTCACTTAACAGTTGCTACTATAGCTAGGTAGGCTGTCTGTTTCGGCAGTGACTCCGTTCTGCTGCCCTCTTCGCTCTGGGCTATTTGACCCAGGGCAAGAAAAAGGGGGGGGGGGAGGGTGTTCCCTTGGGTTACCTGTTTTACTATGAAAACAAGGTGATACCTCCTCCGGAGTTAATAATTCTGAGCTGTTATTGGGATGGTTGTTTAGTGAGAAGTTTATGTTTTAAAAATTCATTCAAGTCTTAGTTTTTAAAGTATAGCTTTTGAATATAGCACGTGTCAACGGACATGATTATGCAATCCTCAGACACTTTTAAGGAGTATAAAGAGTCTCTATTCTCTAGACTTACTTTATTTATTGGCTTACTTTAAAAATTATTAGTATAAGGATTATACTAGATATTAATAGAGTACATGGATGTATGATGCTCAATTTTGGAAGGTGTTGTATCTTTCTAATTTATCATAAATAAGAAAGATATATGTAAGGCCTAATACTTCTTTTTCCCTAGAGGGGATGACTCTATTTTATATTATTGAGCGTATTCCATCTTGCTCTATGTCCTTGGCCCTCCAGCCTTTTTACTATTCAGCTATGTCTGGGTCATTGGTACAGTATAAAAATGTTAAAAAATTTATAGTAATTTATATATTTTTTATACTTACCAATGACCCAGACGGGGGATGGCCCTTCCAGGAGTTGGGAACTCTTACCTCCCCGCTGAGTACATAGCGCTTACCAGGCACTGGTTATTAGAATGATTAATGGCGCCAATTTCGGAACGTCCTTGACACTGCGCATGCGCAGTAGAGGTGAAGTGTGGAGGGCCATTCAGGACATGTTTTCTTTGGTTTTAGATGCAAATTTTGGGGATTGGGGGGCAAAATTTGTGTTTGGCCCTATATTTTAAGAGTTAGCACCAGCTATGTCTGGGTCATTGGTAAGTATAAAAAATATATAAATTACTATAAATTTTTTAACTTTTTATTCCATTATTGTAGATTTACTGTAGGATACATGGATGATCTTTCCGGTAGTGTAGCTCAATATTTTGGATTTTGTCACACTTAAGCTCTATTGGGATGTGCTTGCGCTCTTAATGTTCCCTTTGGGAACTTAGGCTTTTTTTCAAATTGTTTTTTCAAAAAATATTTTGAATCGAATTTCGATTGCTGTTATTCATGTATCTTAATTATATATTTAGTTGTGGAGTTTGGAGGAGTGTTATCGACTTTAGTCGATGCACTTCTGCGGACTCTTGTCATTCTTGTGTCCACTGGAATGACATATGTTGGATATGGGTGTCGTGGTTGTTGTTGGTGGTGAGGTTCTGAGACCGGGCCTCTCACCATGTTATAATCCATTTTGTAAGTTTCTATTTCAGAGGAACATGAACATGGTGATGATATTGTGACTCCCATTCAGATGTGCTTCCGTCATCGCGCTCTGTTGAGCAAATAGAGCTAGCCGCAGTGCTCATGATTGCAAGGGTTAAGACCTCTTGTTAGGGGTCTTAATCTCTTGCAAGCAGCTAGCTTGACTGGTGAAGCGGTTACTCCGTCCATGGGAGCCGTGACACCGGTTAAGTCAGTTGCAGTCGAAGGAAGTGTATTTGGGTAGAGCGAGCACTTTAATATAAATAGGTTCACCAGCGACGACGGAAATAGGGAGGAAGTCGGCAAGTTTCTTGTTAGGCTCGGCGAGGACTAATAGACTGCGAGCGGGAGAAGCTCCTCTCTAACCTAATAACATTTTGGGCCAAATGCTGTTAAGAGAAACTTGCATGTGCCAGAGCATATCTCAGCCCACCGCTCGGGCTGCTCTGTTTAGGCTGCAGCCGGGGTTGGCTTCAGTCACAGCTTCCTCCGCTACATTTCACAAGCTGTAATGAAGTTTCTTGGAAGGTGTGGCGATGTCGATGCTAAAGTGAGTGGGAGAGGTCCCTCTCTAACCCAACAACATTTGGGGCCAAATGTTGTTATGAGAAATGTGCTCGATATGGAGTATACGTCCACCCACCGCTCGGTCTAGTCTGCAGCCGGGGTCGGCATCAGTCATGGCTTCCTCCGCTATGACTTTATAGGCTCCGTGTTGAGCTGTCGGATGGTGCTGGGTTAGTCCGGTCAGTTGTGCATGCAGAAGAAGCCAGAGGTTTCTCTATGGGACGCTCGGTTAGATCTGGGGTCAGATCTCCATTTGGAGAACCCTCTCCATCTCGTTAGAAGTCGGGGACGACTGTGTTCATTGTGAGAAACCATATTAAGTAGGAACACATGTTGAACGTTCCTTCCACACTGCAGCCGGGGTCAGCGGCAGTTAGGGCTTCTTCTGCTTACATGGAAGTGCACGAAAGAGGATTAAGCTGAGAAGTTTCTAAGCAGGATACTCTGTGAGATCTGGGGTCAGATCGCTAGTGCAGAGCATTTTTCTTCCTGTTAACAGTCGGGGACGACTGTTTTGTGTTGTAATAAACTTCTATGACGAGGAGCATCCGTCCTATGTGACGAATTGGGATGCTTCTTCTGCACTTCAGCTGGGGTCGGCTGTGATTACGTTACGGCTTCCTCTTCTTCCATGGATATGCAGGTTAAGGGATAGATGCCTAAAATTTCCAATGGAGCGCTCGGCGAGGTCTGGAGCAGACTGCGAGCTGGAGATCCTTTCCTTTTTGTCAGCTTCAGGGGTGACTGTTTTTGGTTCGCGAAACTTTAGTGAGTTGAGACGCCTGTTTACACTTGTGGTTCGGGACGCTTCTTTCACCCTGTAGCCGGATTTGGTGGCAGCTATGGCATCTTTCCCTGCTTCATTTATGAAGCGCGTTGAACACAGACTAGCTATCTGACTTTGCAAGTTCGTGTTGATAGCTAGTCCTTTGAGACTAGTACTAACGTTTAACAGACTCTGGTGGTGAGCTATCAGATGGTGCTGCGTTGGTCCAATTATCCACTTTGTCGGTTGGAGTTGACCATATTTGTGGATGGAACATTTGGATGGTGAGAGGGATATGGAGTGTGAGTCTCAATCTCTCACAAAAGGGCACTTAAGCTCTTAAAAATATTGTTCCATCTGATAAAACTGCTTTTAGATGAGCAGGCCGGGGATGAAAATATGTCCCTACCTGCATCATTTAATATTTGCTCGGAAATAATGGAATGTGCTTTTTCATTGAAAAGAGCAAATCTGGGTGCATTGTCCTAAGCAGATCATTTTATTAGAGCAATGGTGCAACTTCTCAGTGGAAAGAAGTATGAGGATGTGCTTCCTTGCTAAGAGTTTTTTGCAGGGCAGTCATGTATGCCACGTACAACTCTGCACGGACAGTGATTTTGGAGTTGGTAAGACATGATGCTGTCCTTGCATCGTCATCACTTATAGATGACAAGGTGAAAAGCTCTGAGTCACTCTGGCTACCAGAAATATACTATTTGACGACAAGCTTGCATTGACATATGAGCAGGCTACAAGAAGTTTCAGTGCTCTGCTGTTGAAGTTGCTTTTTCCTCAACGCACTTCAGCAGACCGGAGTAGGCAAGGCCGTTCTGCTTCTAAGAAAGCATCAGGAGAATGTCTTGCGATGGTACAATAACCCTCTTATATTTACTCTGGATGTCATCAATATAGCGACTCAGGAAAGGGGCATAGGTCTGATCAAGGCTATGGATCAGAGACCCCTAGGCCGGCGATTAACGGGAAGTTATCATCTTCATGCAAAACTAGATGTTAATCACGGATGTTTCTTTCAAGAGAGTCGCTTCTAATGAAGGTAAAGGCTCTGTTCTTGAAGGGAACAATTGAGGTCGACAAGACAAGCTTCTTCTTGGGGAGGATGTAGTTTCTCCTCCCATAGGCTTCGTAAGTTGTACAGGTGATGGACATGACCTCTATTGCTTGTCAGTTGACGGAGTTTTACCAACTTCACGAGAATTTGGACGTTAATCTCGGAATCTTCCTTTCGAGACAGTCACTCCAAGTGGAGGTAAAGGCTCTCTTATTGAAGGAAAGAAGTGAGGCTGTCTAGAATACATTTCGGTTGCTTGGCACTTGGTGGTAGGTTATCAGCCTCGCAAAGTGGATAAATTGCGGAAGATCAGTGGAGGAGAATGTAGTCTCGACAGGCCTACAGCTATCAGCCCAAGCAGGCTCCACTTACTAGTATACTTGTTAGACAAATCTTCCAAGAGAGGCTTTCCTTCTGGAGGTTAAAGCTTTCCTATTAAAGAATAGCATTATACATTGCTGAAATTATTCTCCAGGCTTTTATTATCACCTGCTTCTAGTCCTGTATATGGATGGGTAAGGCTTAGATAGGCTGAGATATGCCTTGGAGTAAGACAATTATGTCATTGTGGATGCCATAGTAGCCTTCTATTCGATTGCAGCAGTCTTTTGGGTTAGGCTCTGTACACTGTCTTTGCGAATAAAACCAACAGTTACTGTGCTTTTCGGTTTATTTTTTCCTAAGCGTCATAGACTTGAGTCTTATTGTTACACCATAGTAGCCTAGCAATAATCTTGAGTGAGATTTTGTCAGCCTTATACAGTGGCATAACTGAATTTATTTTCTCTTGGGACTGAGGTCTCTGGGAATTCAGGGCCGTTTATATAGCGGCTCTTCATTCCCTACCTTGCACGGCAATAATTATAAGTCTCCATTAGGTGAGTCTTCATGGTCACAACTTACACCGCTATATCTGTCTTCATGTAGATGAAGGCTTATAAGTTATGGCTACCATTGTAAGTCTCCTTAGTGAGCTTCTTGAGCCTCAGTTATCAGCTTTTATTGCTCTTCAAGTACAGGAAGACGTTTAGCTTCTTTAGCTAGGCTGAGTTAGTTGTCCTTTCGGACATGATACCGTTTGTTAGAGGAGGTTATTCTCTCAAAACTGGTATGGATTGGTGTGAGTTATTTGTAAATACATTTTATTTGTTCTCATGTCCCTCTCCGCCCTTAGTGGCATTACGGAGTTGATCAGATGTGAGAGAGCGTTGCGGTTCCTATACTATTTGATGACTAACAAGAATGATTCAAGTAATGTGGGTGAGGGGGGGTTCGATATAATTTTGAATCCCCTCCTCCCCACCGCCAATGTGTTAAGAGGCGATTACCTGGCAAGACGTAGTTTTCTTCCCATAAGCCTTGTATGCATTTAAGTATATACATGCATTTCATGACTTATCGATTGGCGGCTTGGTTGTGTTCTATGGCGACCTCTCCGGCACATCTGCTTCTTAGTTGGTTTGTTTCCTGTGATTGTTGTCTATGTGTCATATATGAGCATATGATTCATCATCAATAAATTGCTAGCCTTTGGGTACCTGTAAGGCTGTCTAGTCAGTTACCTGGTATTCAGAGGATTACATGTGGGATTTCAATGCTCGCGTGCATATGTTCTGGACTTTAGAAACAATGAATTATTTTGGGGACAGTCTGTGACGAGTCTGTTAATCATAGCTTGTTCCTTCTCTAAATCCAAGTTTCTATATTCGATACCCAATCAAATATAACTGTCTATACATTCTCTTATGTTCACAACACTCTTACAGCCATTCTAAACAAGCATGCCCCTTCAAAATCTAGGATAATTGTGCCCAGACAGCAAGCACCTTGGTTTACCGATGACATCCGTGAAGCCAAACAGAAGCAAAGCAGGGTGGAACGACTTTACAATAAAACTAAACTCGAAATACACCACCAAATGCTGCGACAACAAAGGAACATTACAAATGAATCAATAAAGAATGCTAAACGCAACTACTACAACAGCTTGATTACAGACACATCGGACAGTAAAACATTATTTACCATCACAAACCAGTTACTTGGTGACACGAAGCGTGTAATCCTTCCTGAACACTCAACCGTTGCTGATCTGGTTTCCAGATTCAGTGACTATTTTATTTCCAAAATTAGGCTTATCCAGGAAGGGATTGGTGATGCTGAACCACCACGCCCGACAAATCTTATCATAAAAACCCATTTTTCAGAATTTTCCCCAATATCAGAGGCTGAGGTGTCAAAGTGCATTCTCTCATCACCAAACAAATCAAACAACCTTCATCCAATTCCCACGTCGCTCTTGAAATCTGTTTCTACATCGCTCGTTCCTATCATCACTAACATTGTTCAGGCTTCACTTTCTGAAGGACATGTTCCTGATTATATGAAACTAGCCTTAGTGTCACCACTCATTAAAAAACCATCACTTGACCCCAATAACTTGAAGAACTACAGACCTGTCTCAAATCTGGCATTTGTGTCTAAAGTCATTGAAAAGATCGTTGTCAGTCAACTAAATAGGCATCTATCTGTTAACTATCTAGTAGAACCCTTTTAATCAGCATACAAATTCAATCACAGCACAGAAACTGCCTTATTACAAGTACACAATGACATCATCTGTGCCTTGTCTGGTGGAAAAGTTGTTCTTCTTGTACTTTTGGATCTTTCAGCTGCATTCGATACAGTAGATCACGATTTTCGAATTGATATTCTGAATCAAAATGGGGTAAATGGGACTGTTCTTAAATGGTTTCAGAGTTATCTAGAACATCGTTCCCAACAAATTCACATTGAAAACACTAGATCCGAAACTGAAGCATTGAATTGTGGTGTACCACAGGGTTCAGTTTTTGGCCCCATACTATTTATCTTGTATACAGCATCACTTGGACGAATGCTGAGAGATCTTGGTGTGCCATACCATCTTTACGCTGATGACACACAGCTCTACTTAGCATTCAACCCATCTGATGCTTCTGAAACAGTTGGTACCGTGTCTGAAATGGAAAGATGCATCAACTCAGTCAAACAATGGATGTCCAATCACCGGCTCAAAATGAACGATTCAAAAATCGAAGTATTGGTCATTTCAAGGAAAGAACAACTTTTTCCTCTCCTATTCAGTCAATCGATGATGGTGATTCCACCACTTTAGTCACCAGCAATGCTAGGAACATTGGGGTGTTTTTTTATGCTAATCTCATCCTTGAGTCCCACATTAAAAAAATTAGTAAAACTTGCTATTGGCGACTCAGGAAGCTGAGTAAACTCCGTTCCTTCCTTAGCCGTAGAGCTCTGGAGCAACTGGTTCACTCCTTCATAACATCTCATTTGGATTACTGTAATTCTCTTTTCTTTGGTTTACCACTCATATTGCTGCAGCAGCTACAGAGAATTCAGAATATTGCTGCTCGAATTATCAGCGGTGCTAAACGCTTCGATTATATCACTCCTATCTTGAAGAATCTATATTGGCTTCCAGTCCAAAGTCGAGCGCATTTTAAAATCCTCCTACTAGTATAAATGCATTCATGGTCTTGCACCCACGTACCTGAGTGACCTTCTCTCTCTCCACACACCCACACGCTGTCTTCGTTCTTCTAACAATATCTCACTGACTGTACCTTTCACGAGATCAGTGCTGGCGAGCGAGCGGGCTTTCTCAGTTGCTGGTCCACGACTCTGGAATGCATTGCCCCAGAATCTTTGGTCACAAACAAGTTTACCCACCTTTAAAAAACAGCTTAAAACTCATCTATTCAAATTACTTATTTCATAATTTCCGCAAACACAATCTGTTAAGCGTTTTAGAGCACTCTAGGTGGTTTCACGCTATATAAAATTAATTATTATTATTATTATTATTTTTACACGTGTTTGGGAGCATAGATATCGGATAAAACACGTATGGGAGTGTTATTAGAATTTATTGTACACCTGAATTGAGTTGTCTGTGGGTTACCTCGGAAGTATGCTTATTCTCCAGAGATTGTTCATTGTGATTCTATTGGATATTTGTATATTGTACATTTTATATCACCGGTTTTCGACCTATCTATGTATGCCGATTCCGGTATACGTTGTGAGCGGGTGCTATTAATTACTGGGATTGCCACTATAGCCTTAGCTTCTGAAGTGGCATTAAGCATCAATTTATTAATATAATTAATATCTGGGTGTTTGTTTTACGAATATATATTGTTATTTGGTACCCGCTTTTTCTGATTCCAAAGCACTCCCTTCTTTGTTTTTAAAGATTCTTTCAAAAAAAAGGGAGGGGGTGGATTTTTCAAATCTCCTCTGGCTGGATAAGTGTGTAACTTGAGGGAAGCTGTTTTGTTTGAAGTTTATATCCTGGATACAGCTTGTGTAGTATAGTATATGGTGTATGTTTGTGGGGGTTAACCTCTCGTCCTCAAATACGCCATCCTAATTTTCATGACTCAGTCCAGACTAGCCTTAAAAATTGGGAACTTGTTACATCTAATTAGCATAGTCATTAATGCTAAGTATACAGCATTTCTTGAATTTAGCTCCTCAATTATGATATGTCTTCTCTATTACTGTATAGAGAGACATACATGTAATTCCTTTTAAAATTATTTTCCTTTCACCTTGGATTGCAGGCTTGGGAACTATGTTGGTCTGCTAATTCTAAAGTCCTAGGCCCTCTGCCTTTTTACAATTCAGCCAGTCTGGGCCATTGGTGTATAGTTTAAAAATATGATAAATTTAAAGTAATTTGTATATTTTTATACTTAACAATGGCCCAGACAGAGATGGTCTTCCAATGAGTGGGCACTCATACGTCCCCGCTGAATTATTATGTAGTAATCTCTTCTACAAAGAATGATGTTGGCGCTACTTACGGTCACTTCCTGACTGCTGCGCATGTGCAGAGAGAAAATGTATGGAGGACCAGATAGGACTTTTACTTTGAATTTATCATATTCATGTGAACTCCACGTAACCTAAACGATCATTCGTGGGTTCTTTCCAGCCTGCAATCCAGAATAATGCAGCTTATTTCAGAAAAGTTCTTTCACTTTGCGAACTGCTGTGATGTTATGCACTATTGAAAATCTCCCATGTTAAAGAACATTTAAGTTTATTATCATAGAGTAGATCATGGTTCTGGAAATGATTACAATTGAATACCATGACCGATTTGAGTATACATTCTTGTTATTTGACAAAGCTCCCGTATTGTAGGTGAGTGAAAAGTCTGTTGTCCAACTTCACTCTGCGCAGGTCTGCTTTCATATCTGTATTCAAGCTCATGGTTTGATGTAAAGGGTTTTGAAAATTTTTGTTTATAGGCACCATGTAGAGCAACATATTTTTACACTGATTACATCAGAATCCATGTAGTAGAAGCCAAGATCGTCGAGTAGCCTATCGCTACCTGATCAAATGTGACATAGAAACCTTCTTTGTCATAAAGAAGGCCACCAGATTCTTCACAGAACTTGGAAACACTGATAATTAAATTTCACAACTCCAAGTTAATTTCCAACTCATGCACACCTCAGCCAACTGAAAACAGAAACACTATACTTTTATTATGCCCCGAGGGGCATTATGTTCTCACCATGTTTGTCTGCCGTCAGGTGTCCGACATCCGATGTTCATCCGTTATCTTTTGGTTTCCGTCAAATAACTAAAGAACCACTTATTTTGATCAAATCATAATTTTAGAGGTAACTTGTTGATGACTAGACAATGCTTCTTCCTTTCGATTTTGGGCCACCTAGCCAATTCAATATGGCCACCAAAACGGCATATTGAATTTGGTATGTGTTCAATAAGTAGTAAATGCTGACTCAAATCATTTTTATTTTTAGCTCAACTTTGACGTAAGTCAAATTTGAGATTATGCCATGGCCAGTCGTCCATTTGTCCATCTGTCCGTCTGTCTGGCAACAATTCAATACGGCTTGGGCTAGAGGCCGTATTTATGAACCGATCTTTACGAAACTTCTTGAGTACCTTTGTTATCACCGTGGGACGAGAATGAATGTTTTTGGGTGCGGTTCGAAATTCAAGATGGCCACCAGCAGCCATTTTGTACTTTAATTAGTGCAATCAGTTTTTTGTACAGAACTTCTGTATGAAAGTTTGGATTTGAATAAAATTTGTATGAATGTTTAGTAACATGGAATACATCACATATAATACGGGTTTTTTTCTCGTGCAGAAATTATACAAATTAGATAAACTTTGATTTATTCGGTGCTACTTATACACAGTAAGTGCACATGTCAATGCGGCTCGGGCAAGGGGCTGTATTTATGAACTGATCTTCACGAAACTTCTTGGGTACCTTTGTTATCACCTTGGGATTAGAACGAGTGTTTCTGGGTGCGATCCAAAATTCAAGACGGCTGCCACCGTAGCCATTGTTGTACCGAAATTAGGTCCAATCAGTTTTTTGTACACAGCTTCTATACGTTTCAGGCTAGAGGCTGTATTTATGAACTGATCTTTACGAAACTTCTTGGGTACCTTTGTTATCACCGTGGGACGAGAACGAGTGTTTTTGGGTGCAGTCCGAAATTCAAGATGGCCACCAGCAGCCATTTTGTACCAAAATTAGTGCAATCTGTTTTTTGTACATAACTTCTGTATAAAAGTTCTGATTTTGAATAAATGTTTAGTAACATGGAATACATTACATATAAGGCCACACAAAGACCTTCTGTTTCTCAGGCCATTATTTGTAAAATTACATGCGGGCGAGCGTTTTTTTATTTTATTTTTTATTTCAGTAATTACTTCTTTGCCATCAAAAGTTCATGTTCTTGGTTCAAGTTTTAGGCCTCATAATCTACAGAATAGCATGGGTGGTGGTGTATTTCATCCCTTGAGTGCAAGAAGGATTTGCAATGCTAAAGTTTAAATTGATTATAAAAAGAGAGCATGCGGCAGCCAAAAGGACCATGCGGGAGGGCCTGAGAAACAGATTTTTTATTTTTTTAGGCCTAATACAAGTTTTTTTCTCGTGCAGAAATTATGCAAATTAGATGAACTTTGATTTATTCAGTGCTACTTATACACTGTAAGTGCACATGTCAATACGGCTCGGGCTGGAGGCCGTATTTATGAACTGATCTTCACGAAACTTCTTGGGTACCTTTGTTATCTCCTTGGGACGAGAACAAGTGTTTCTGGGTGTGGTCCAAAATTCAAGATGGCTGCCAGTGCCATTTTGTTCCGAAATTAGGTCCAATCAGTTTTTTGTACACAACTTCTATATGGCTCAGGCTAGAGGCCATATTTATGAACCGATCTTCACGAAACTTCTTGGGTACCTTTGTTATCACCTTGGAACATGAAAAAGTGTTTTTGGGTGCATTTGTTATCACTGTGCTATGAGAACAAATATTTTGGCATTCAGTCAGACCCACTCTGGGACTCAAAGATTTCTTTTCTAGTTTAGCATCTGACTGTCGCCCACCTTTACAATACTTTACCTATACATTTGTTACAGGCTACGGTCAGTATTTATGTACAGACCATTACAATACTTTATATCTACCTTTGTTATCAGGTCATTACCTAGATGTTTGTCATTGCTGTGTCACATACTATACATGTACATATCTTAACAAGTTGAGCTACAGGGGTCATTGACACTTTCTTTTAATTATGCATTGTTGGTGTCTAGAGGAAGCTTTCTTTCGATTTTGGACAAGTCAGCTGAACAAAAATGGCTGCATTATGGCTTCCATTGTGGCCATCTTGAATTTAGTTTCCGTCCAGTAACTAATGAATATTGGCTCGAATCAATTTGAGTTTTTGATTATGCATTATTGGTGTCTAGAGGAAGCTTCCTTTCGACTTTGGTCCAGCTAGCTAATTCAATATGGCCTCCATGGTGGCCATCTTGAATTTGCTTTCCCTCCAATAACTAATGAATACTGACTCAAATCAATTTCAGTTTTTGGTTATGCATTATTGTTGTCTAGAGGAAGCTTCTTTTCAATTTTGGTCCAGCTGGCAAATTCAGTATGGCCGCCATATTGAATTTGGGTTCTAATGAATGCAGACTCAAATCATTTTTATTTTTTAATTATGCATTGTTGGTGTCTAGAGGAAGCTTCCTTTTTATTTTGGACCACTCAGCTGAACCAAGATGGCCACCAGTGCCAATTCATTATGGCTTCCATGGTGGCCATCTTGAATTGGGTTTCTGTCCAATAACTAATGAATATTGACTCAAATCAGTTTCAGTTTTTGGTTATGCATTATTGGTTTCTTTTCAACCTACTCACAATTGTTTACAATTGGCTGTAACATAAGTGCAAGCCCTACTTCGGAACAAACTCAAGCTTTTAGAGAACTTTTCCAAACAAGTTGGAAAAGTAATAGAGTGCAAAAGCACGAAAAAGATCGAAAAAAGGGTCGAGCGAGACCAGCGCTCGAAATTACAGGTACTCTCTCTGCACACCTCTTGCGTTTACCGAGCACATGCGCAACAACCGTGACGTCAATTCCTTTTATTTCCGCCATTTTTCATGGTCGGAAATTTTTGTGACTCGTGGTACTTTGCTGTTATTCTTCGTGAACAACTTATTATATGTGCTCTGCTTTTCATTGTGTGCAAGTGGATTGTATCCTTTTATCAAGCTATCCAAATTGTTTTTGATTAATGTTATTTTTGATCATTATTGCTTGTTTCTTCACACTTAATCTTGTTTTTCCCCCATGTGTGAACACGACTTTTGTGCTGTTTTCCGTCGGCGGGAAGCTTGATTCCTTTTTCATTCATATAATGCCAAAGACTATTCCTTGTACCTCTTGCTTGCAAGTGAAGCATGTGGACGACTCTCATTCCACATGTGTCACTTGCAACAATTGCACTCAGGCCCAATCATGTTGTATTTGTGGGGTTTGGTCCTCTAAATTCTGGGCTTCTGTTAACAAGGTGGTTCTGTCCAGAGCTAGAACCCCTCGTTCTTGGGGTAAGGGTAGCTGTGCCGTAGCAGACATTTCTGCTGGTGCACGTGGTGACTCTGTCACACAGGATTCTGATCTATCTTCTGTGGCGAGTTCCTCTGCAACTGTTGACGGTGCTAGTTCAGTGATACCTGATGTGGAGACCGTGGTCTCTTTGTCTTCTGAAGTCACTCTTGAGGCATCTGTTTTCGTAGAGAGCTTCTCCGAGGTCAGCTCAGTGACCCTCTCCGATCTGCCTCCTACGCCGTCGACGGTTGCTGAGGAAGTTGTTACTACAGATCCTATTCTGTCTGATGGTGGCTCTTCCATTTCCTCTGGGGATGGTCTACAGTCTCGGGGGACCGAGTCTGTATTTGCTGGTTTGTCTGTGTGCTCTCAGCCTCCCCTAGCCTCGCAGTGGGGCTGTGCGGGTTTGCTGTCTGCTCCGTCTCATCTGGCTAGGTTTGCTCCTAGTCGGTTGAGCCGGTCGGTCGCTTCGGCAGCGATTCCTCATCCCTCGAGTGAATCGTTTATTGTTCCTCCTTCCCCTGCTAGTGTGCCGCCTAGCAGGATGGTGTTGGGACATTGGCATCCAGGGCCTGCTGTTCGGCAGTGGTCAGTGACAGCCCCTGTTAGCTGTCACTCTCGGAACCTTCCTCCGGTGATTCCTCACTGTGTTCCGAGTCTGGGTGTCGATCGATGCTTGCTGTCAGTCTCAGAGGATGGGAAGTTGGGGCCATCTGCCACGCAGAGGCCAATGACAGGTTCCTGTCATTCTTGGGACAATCCTCCGGTGTCTTCTCACCGTGTCCTAGGTCCAGCTACTGATCGATGTGCGCCGTCGGTCTCTTTCGAGGATTTGCAGGCAGGACCTTCTGTTTCACAGAGGTCAGTGATGGCCCCTGGGAGTCACAATCGGGACTATCCTCTGGTGTCTTCTCACCGTATCCCTATTCTGTCTGCCGATCGACATTCGACGTCGGTCTCTTCTGAGGATTTGGGTTCTTCTACCAGAAGGGTCCATTGCGAGGACACTCCGTCGGGCGATGCAGCTGCGATGGATTCTCAGGGTGACCTGCGTCAGGCCGTTTTGGCGCTCACCCGGTTTCTTTCTGGCAACCCTCAAGTTGGCCTCCCTGTGCCTCCTGAGGCACAACCTCCTTTGGTTGGTCGCCGAGATGTCTCGCCTGGCCCCTTGGATACTGCTCAGTCTTCCCAGGAGGTTTCTGCTGGTCAGCCCGAGTTGGGCTATGTCTCCTCTGCTACGGAGGATGACGATTATCTGGAAGGTGATGGGCCCCCCTCGTCAGTCTTGGGGCAGGCTTTGGATTTCATCTTCGGCTTATTGCCGGAAGTTCAACCTTCAGACCAGCCATCTGTGACTGTCCGGCCGCAGTCCACTGTGGAGCGCCGTAACCCTGTTGAGCCTTCTAGGTCTGGGGCTTTGCATCCTCTGCAATCGGCTCAGGTTGTTGAGTCCTTCCAGGGCTTAGACGCCAAAATGCATTTTAAGGCCCTCAAGGGTTCCTTCTTTTCTAGAGCTGATGCCTTTCTGCCTCCATCACGGTTTCATGTTTACGATTCCGTCTCTCCACCAGTCTTCAAAGGGATGTCTACTGTGGATGAGGATTCTTCTTCCCTCGGGTTAACTAAGCCTAAGTCGGCAGTTCTCCCGATGTCGGTAGTTGAATCTATGGTGGGCCTGTCCTGAGAGATGCTGGGTATGTTATCTCTCGCGGACCATGTCGTCGCTGCTCTGGCTGAATATTTTCCACCAGGGGAGTTTGATGACGCTCAGGTGCCTTTTTGCGTTTTGTCACAGGCTCTTATGAACTTGACACACGCTCACGCCTGTAACACGGCTAATTTGGAGCTGGCACGCCGGGATGCGGTATTGGATTCTTCTCCATCCCTTCCTTATGAGCAACGTGCTGTTCTGAGTTCTGCCTCTTTGGTGGGACCTCAGTTGTTCCATGGTTCCGTGGAAGCTATTCGTGGCAAAGTTCTTCGTCATTCGAAGGACCAGCTTTTGCTGCGACAGCTTGACCAACCTGCTGCTGCGGGTGGTGGTCATTCCAGGCCCGCCAAGCATGCTGCTGCATCTGCCTCGTCAGCGACGTCGGCTACGCCTTTGGCTCCGTCTTCTCTTTCTGCACATAAGAAGCGCCGACGTGGCCAGGCTCGCTGGCAGCCTCAGGCAGGAAAGTCTCAGGACTCTGTCACTTCCCGAGGTGGTTTCTCCTCTTGGGGGGGCCTCATCGAGGCCGCAAGTGAAGGTTTTCACCTCGTTTCACCTCCAGTTGGGGGAAGGCTGTCGCTGTTTTACGACCGATGGACAGAGATAATGTCAGACCCTTGGGTCCTTGACGTCATTCAATCCGGTCAGCGACTGTCCTTCCATCGGCACCCCAGTTTATCTCGGGTGCCCCTCCCAACTCCGGTCCCTTCCGATTCTCTGCGTCGGGACCTTCTGGTGCAGGAGATCGACAATCTCCTCTCCAAAGGGGTGATCGAGGTGGTCAGGAACACCCTTTCACCAGGGTTTTACTCGAGACTTTTCTTGGTGCCGAAGAAAAACGGCCAATTTCGTCCTGTCATCGATCTGAGTATCCTGAACGAGTACATTATAGCTCCTCATTTCAGTATGGAGACTTTCCAGTCGGTTCGACGTTCAGTTCATCAGGGCGACTTTGCTGCCAGTATTGACCTGAAGGATGCCTACTTCCATGTACCCATTCATCTAGCGTCACGGAAATACCTTCGGTTCTCGTTTCGGGATCGAGTTTATCAATTCAGAGCTCTCCCGTTCGGTTTGAACCTGGATCCTTGGACCTTCACCCGACTGATGTCACATGTGCTTGCTTTCCACCGTACTCAGTCGGCTGTGACTTCGTCAGCCTACCTGAACGACATCCTCCAACGGCACCACAATGCTGCTGTTCTGGAGTTAGATGTCCGGCAGTTTCTTTGCCTGCTAGCATTGCTGGGTTTCAGAGTCAATCGCGAGAAGTCGGATCTCCTTCCTTCTCAGCGATTCCGTCATTTGGGGATGGATTTCGACACTCTTCACAGTGTAGTGTCGGTCCCCCATGCTCGGGCGACGATTCTTTCCGCCTTGACTCAGAACCTGCTTCAATCTTCCTTGGTCTCGGCCAGGACTTTCCTTCGGATGCTGGGCCTTTGCGGTTCGGTGACAGATCTCATTCCACTCGGTCGCTTGTTTGTCCGACCTCTCCAACACTTCCTGTTGGATCATTGGTGTCCGAATGTAGATCTGCTGGACCTGGAACTCACTATTCCTCGGTCTCTGCTTTGTCACCTCCACTCTTGGGCCGATATTCCCTGGCTGACACAGGGTGTTCCGTTGGATCTTCCTTAGGCCGATCACATCCTTACTGCGGATGCCAGCGATCAGGGCTGGGGTGAGACGTTGGATCCTCGCGGCGAGTGGGACAGCGAGCAGGTGGGCCTTCATATCAACCAGAAGGAGCTCCTTGCTCTTCTGTTGAGTTTTAGGCTTTGGATCCCTCATCTGTCGGACCATTTTGTTCTACTTCTTTCGGACAATTCGACAGTAGTGGCCTACATACGGAATCAAGGAGGCACACATTCGTTTCCCATGTATCGGCTGTCTCGGGATCTTCTTCTGTTGGCGCGGGATGTGAACGCTCGGGTGTCCATTCGACACATTCCCGGGCGTCTCATTGTCCTAGCAGACTCCCTGTCCCGACGCAACAGTGTCCTTCCAACCGAGTGGATGCTACATCGGTCAGTTTCAGGCGATTTGCGAGCAGTGGGGCCGTCCTCAGGTTGACCTTTTCGCTACTCGCTGGAATCATCAGGTAGTGACCTTTGTCTCCTCTTGTCCAGATCCTCTGGCATTTGCAGTTGACGCTCTGTCTCTGGACTGGACAGGTTGGATCGGCTATGCCTTTCCTCCTGCACCGATTAGTATTAGCGAAGATTCGTGCTTGCAGTTGCAGGATTATTCTAATCACACCTCTGTCTCCACAGAGGGTGTGGATCAATCTGCTGCGGCCTCTGTTGGCAGATCGACCGATTCGTCTGCCTCTACGTCGCGATCTTCTTTCCCAGGGTCATCCCAGGAAGTATCACAACAACCTGGCGAGCCTGTCCCTTCACGCCTGTCTTTTATCAGGTCCAGTCTCCGACGTAGAGGTTTTTCGAGATGAACAGTGGAGTGCATTTCTGCATCGCGGCGACATTCCACTGGCATGACTTATGCTGCGAAGTGGAAGGATTTCTGCCGCTGGTGTGCAGATCACAATGTGGATTACTGTGATCCATCAATCGCTCAAATTGCGGATTTTCTGGTATATCTTTTTGACTCCAAGGGCCTCCAGCCTATTGCGATTAAGGGCTATCGGTCTATGCTGTCTGATACTTTCTCTTATGTGGGAAAGCTTTGCATCGGTCGTAATGTTTTTCTCTCCAAACTCATTCGGCACTTTTCTTTGAAGTTTTGCGTCTTACACCCAAGTGGAACTTGGCATGGGTGTTGCATTGTTTGGAGGGGGCGCCATTCGGGCCTTTATCTGAGACCGATATGCGTTTTCTCACCTATAAGACGGCTTTTTTTCTAGCGTTTGCTTCTGCTCGATGAGTCAGTGAGCTTCATGCGCTATCTGTTGGTTCTGCCTTCTTCAGAAATGAGGCTAACAGTGTCACCTTCACTACTGATTGCTCTTTTCTGGCTAAGAATCAACTTCCTGATTCAGTACCTCCTCCCATCTGCATTTGGGCTCTTCTTTGTCCTGTTCGTGCGATCAAGACTTACATTACTCGCACTCAGTTCATTCGGAGGGGTCGGAATAGATTCTTACTGTCTCTCATTCCTAAGAGGCAGTCTATCTCTTCCCATTCTATTTCCAGGTGGATCTGTCTTGCAATCAAGCTGGCTTATTCCCGCTTGTCTGCGTCGGATCTTGTTTCGAACCGGTTTAATGCTCATGAGGCTCATGCCATTTCTACATCCTGGGCATTCTCCAATTCTGTTTCGCTCTGGGATGTTATGAATGCGGCTTACTAGAGGGATGCCTCTACCTTCTCCTCCTTTTATCTCCGCCACCTTCAGCAGCAATCTGAGGACCTTTATTCTTTAGGCCCTCTCGTTGCTGCTCAGGCTGTTGTGCACCCTCATTAAAATTGTTTTTATCGAGGTTGTGCTTCGCTCAGCCTTGTTCTTTTCAGGTGCCTTCTCTCTATTTTCATTACAGGTTTCGCTATTGTTCTCTGCTATCCTTGCTTTTCTTTCTGCTACTCTTGTAGGTATTGGTTATGTGATTCTCCTCCTCCTATTGTTTATTCAGCCAATTGTAAACAATTGTGAGTAGGTTGAAAAGAAATTAAAATTTTTTAGTAAATTTTGTTTCTTAACATACCTACCACAATTGTTTACCGGAGGCCCACCCTCCTTGGGTATATCTTTGATATCGATGTCTCCCCCGCTAAATCACAAACTTCTCGTTGGCGGAAATACGGAATTGACCTCACGTTTGTTGCGCATGCACTCAGTAAACGCAAGAGGTGTGCAGAGAGAGTACCTGTAATTTCGAGCGCTGGTCTCGCTTGACCCTTTTTTCAATCTTTTTCGTGCTTTTGCACTCTATTACTTTTCCAACTTGTTTGGAAAAATTCTCTAAAAGCTTGAGTTAGTTCCGAAGTAGGGCTTGCACTTATGTTACAGCCAATTGTAAACAATTGTGGTAGGTATGTTAAGAAACAAAATTTACTAAAAAATTTTAATGTCTAGAGGAAGCTTCCTTACGATTTTGGTCTAGCTAGCCAATTCAATATGGCCGCTATAATTGCCATCTTGAATTTGGTTTCCCTCCAATAACCAGTGAATACTGATTTGAATCAATATCAGTTTTTGGTTATGTATTATTGGTGTCTAGAGGAAGCTTCTTTTCAATTTTGGTCCAGCTAACCAATTCAGTATGGCCGCCATGGCAGATATATTGAATTTGGTTTCCGTCCAATAACGAAGGAATGCTGACTTGAATAAAAATGTTTTTTTTTGGATGCATTATTGGTTTCTACAGTTAGCTTCCTTTTGTTCTGGTTATCTCCCCAAGAGACTTATCCACCCTTTTATGACACTGTTGGGGGCATATGCCATGCTTGGCATTGCTCTTGTTTTTTATCATCTGATCTTCATTAATTGCAAGCACTTGTATATATTTAAGATGGACTTGTTAATTAAGTATTTAACATTGTATTTTATAATATCTTAAGAAAAGCCTTCTCTTATTTATCTGATTCAACTATACGTGAAATTTAAACAGGAAAACTAAAATCTAGTGCTTGTAAAGACTCTACCATTCCTAAGCATGAGGTGCTGAACAATCTGTTTATCCTTTATCTTTTTATCTAGGACTAGTAGATGCATCTGAAAACAAATATTTTTAAACTGTACCAAATACCCAGACTTAGCTGGTGCTCTTAAAATTCTAAGGCCAAACACAAATTTTGCCCCCCTCAATCCCCAAAATTTGCATTAGAATAAAACAAATCAATGTCCTATGTGGTCCTCCATACTTTTATCCACTGCGCATGCACAGTGTCAAGGAAGTACCAGAATTGGCGCAAAATCCTCATTCTTTGTTTGGCCTTGAAATCAGTAACATCTCACTGATATCTGTGCTTATAATCTCAGTTAAAATGATACCAGACACAAAATCATGAAAGAAATGGTGGATCTAAGGATGAAATAAAAGGATGAGAGGAAGAAACAGTGGAAGGATGTGTTCCGGGCTGTAACTTATAATTTTTATACAAAATTATTTCATGTTCCCTAATTTTGGGGCATGGGCCTGATGTTTTCATTCTTGCTATGAAATTTCCATTGTTTGTTCAGTGTTTCCTCTCTCCCTTTCCTTGATACCCCCCTTGCTATTCTCCCATGCTTTTGGCATAATTTCTGTAATTTTTTTACTAAAATTTCTTGGGAGTTTTGGCTTGGTAACAGAATGTTTATTCTGTTTTTCCCCATGGTTACGTCCTCAACCTAGGGTGGTTAGGCATTTTGGTCATGCATCTACTATCCGATGTACTGCAGTTTCTTCTCTGGAAGCCTCTGTTTTACATCGGATAGTGTTTAAATTGGTGACTGATTTCGGGCCATGTTTCCAGTGCCTGGAGTCTTGTTTCCGGTTTTTATACACTTTTGTTTATGTCGACAACGGTTACTTCTGATAGTGATTCCTTGTCTTCTAACTTCCTTGAGAGTCCTTTTGAGGGACATGGCATATTCTATGTATAACTCTGCCCTTTCAGTAGCAAATCTGGAGTTAGTCAGATGTGATGCTGCCCTGGCTGCATCCACAAGAGTGGATAGTAAGGTGAAAAACTCTCTTCGAGTCGCTCCGGTCTCCGGAGAGCTTCTCTTCGACGGTAAGCTTTCTATAATCTACGATCGGATTACTAAGAAAGCTTCGGATTCTCTGCTTTTTAAATCCGCTTCGAAAAAGTCGGACTCCGCAGAGAGGAGTAAGGCAGGCACTTCTGGGGCGAGTAAGTCCAAGGGAAGTTCCTATAGAGGATCTAAGAAAGCCTCTAGGTCTTACTCCAGAGACCGTCAGGGTAGCGACTCAGGTAGGGGTCATAATGATGGCCGAGACAACCGGTCAGACGCCCCTAGGTCGACTGGGCGAGGTGCAGGTTGTGGAGGACGTGGTTTCTCCTCTCGCAAGCCTCGCAGGTCCAGGTGATGGTCTAAACCTCTATTACGTTCCAGTGGGCGGTAGGCTATCGAGATTCTTAACCAACTGGTTGTCAATTACGGACGTCCCATGGGTACACGGGGTTATTTCCGAATTAGGTCTAAAACTGTCCTTCAGGGGAAAACCTCCATTAACTCGAAGTCCACGCTGGACTCAGCTTCCGTCAAACCTTCAGAAGAGAGATTCACTTCTATCAGAAGTCCAATCTCTTCTGGAGAAGAATGCGATAGAGGTCGTAGAAAACCAGGAATCTCCAGGTTTCTGCAGTCACCTGTTCCTGGTTCCAAAACCAGATGGCTCGTTTCGTCCAGTTATAGATCTGAGCTGGATAAACAAGCTGATCGTGGCTCCAAAATTTTATATGGAGACCATCTGATCGGTGAGAGCAAGCATTCGAGTGAACGATTATGCTGCGAGCATAGATCTCAAGGATGCATACTTTCACGTCATGGCACATCCGGCGTTCAGAAAGTATCTTCGCTTCGCTGTCCTAGGAGTCGTTTATCAGTTCCGAGCAATGTGCTTCAGTCTGAATTTAGCACCCTGGGCTTTCACTCGAATAATGAACTCAGTAATGACTCATTTCCGAGCTCATTCGTCTGCTGTAACGTCGGCCTACCTGGACGACATTCTTCAGAGGTACGGCAATGAGTTAACGCTTCAGAACGATGTTCAGAGTCTGCTTCAACTGCTCCGATGTCTCGGTTTCATAGTAAATGAAAAGAAGTCGGATTTAGTGCCGTCCAAGTCATTCACCCACCTGGGAATGAGCTTCGAGACGCACAACAATCTCGTTCATCTGCCGTTAACCAGAGCGAAATTAGTCAGTTGTTACGCTCGCTTTTGTCTTCACTCAGATGTAATAACAGCGAGAGAATTCATGCGACTGATAGGTTTGTGCAGAGCCGTCGCAGATCTTATTCCGATGGGGCGACTACGCACTCGGCCACTCCACAGATTTTTTACTCAGAATTGGAGTGTGAAGATTCATTCGCTCGAAATGAACATCGTCTTGTCGAATCAAGTGAAACAAGAGATTCAGACTTGGACAGATATTCAGTGGTTAACTCAGGGAGTACCACTGCAACTGTCGGATCCGATTTTTACGATAATGACGGATGCGAGTCAAACAGGTTGGGGCGCAACTTTGAGCCCAACAGATTCGAGGTGCCGGGGTCTTTGGGATCTGCAGTTCCTAAACAAGCACATAAACATCAAAGAGATGATGTCAATTTGGGTTGCGCTACATCATTGGATGAACATTATTCAGAATTTGCATGTTCAAATTCTGTCCGACAATTCGACAGTAGTAGCGTATATTCGGAACCAGGGAGGCACTCATTCCATTCCATTCCATTGTTCAACTTAACGGAAAGAATCCTTCTGTTTGTTCTAGAGCATCTAGTTCTTCTGTCGGTCCGTCATATTCCGGGTCGTCTGAACGTTCTAGCAGACTCCCTTTCTCGGAAAGGTCGCATGTTGCCGTCAGAATGGACTCTCAACAAACGAGTATTCAATCAAATTTGCTACCAATGGGATCGTCCTATGATAGACTTATTTGCGACGAATCTCAACAATCAGTTGCAGACGTATGTGTCGCCATGCCCAGATCCTCGAGCGTTTGCAGTAGACGCCCTCTCGATCTCTTGGGACGGAATGATAGGATACGCTTATCCTCCAGCTCCGTTGATTCAACAGATTTTGCTAAAGATCAAGCAATCTCACTGCAAAATTCTGTTGGTAGCATCTCTGTCACCCCAGAGACCATGGATAAATCTACTCAGGTGTCTGTTCTGGGACATTCCACGGAAACTTCCGTGAACATTCTTTCGCAGGGGGAATCGCGCACACTGCATCACAACCCGCAAGGTCTCAACCTTCACGTATTTCCGTTGTGCGGTCCTTCTTGCACGGCAAGCATTTTACAGGACATGCAGTGGACGCAATTTCTAACTGTAGGAGGACCTCCTCTTCGCTAAATTATGCTGCTAAGTGGAAGGTTTTCTCTCGATGGTGTAGGGAATATTCTGTTGATATTTATGATCCCTCCATTCCAGACATTGCTAATTTTCTGATCTACTTGTTTGACGAGATCAAACTGCAGCCAGTAACTATTAAGGGTTATAGGTCTATGCTATTGGATACCTATGCTCATCATGATAGCTTACAAATTGGATCTGATGTCTCTTTATCTAAGTTAGTGAAAAACTTTTTGATAAATAGACCTAGAACCCTTAGGTTAATTCCTAAGTGGAATTTAGCTTGAGTTCTTCTGAAGCTAAAAGAAGCGTCATTTGAACCTCTTGATACAGTGAACTTCAAATACTTATCTTATAAGACAGCTTTTCTCTTAGCCTTATCTTCTGATAGAAGAGTTAGTGAGCTTCATGCACTATCTGTTGATGATTCTCACTATCGTAGTGTTGGTAATACTATTACTTTGACTACTAATGTTGGATTTTTGGCTAAGAATCAGGCTCCTAATAAGTACCCTGAACCTATTGTTATTAAGGCTCTTCCGTCTTCAGACAGTCATAGGCCTTAGCTCTGTCCAGTTAGAGCTATGCGTATTTACAAACGTAGATCTGAGTTTATCAGAAAGGGACGTAAGCGTTTCTTTCTGTCTCTGCTGCCAAATAGAAAGGACATTACGGTTCCTTCTATTGCAAGGTGGATTCAATTAACTATCCGTACTGCTTATGAAAAATTATCTTCAACTCAGCAGTCTGTGTTTAAGATCTCGGCATATTGGTCTCAGCCTTCCACGTTCACGAATTTTTATCTTAGAAATATTGAGCCCATTTCTGGTGACCTTCATTGTTTAGGTCCGTTACCTGTTGCTCAGAATATCGTCCACTAAACAGTTGCAACTATAGTTATGCAATCTTTCTGTTCCGGCAGTGACTCTGTCCTGCTGCCCTCTTCGTTCTGGGGTATTTTCCCTTATATCACCTGCTTTGTAGTGAAAAGCAAGGGAATACCCCCTCTGGAGTCAGTAATTCCGAGTCGGTGCCGGGATGGTTTTAAAGTATAAAGCTAATGTCTATCTCATTTATGTAATATTTTTAAAGTGTAGCTCGGTGTGAAGCATTTGTATATGTCATGTGTCATACGAGCGCTAATATACAATTCTCAAACACTTTTAAATGAGTATAAAGAGTCTCATTCTCTGGACTATCTTTATTTATTGGCTTTCCTTTAAAAAAAATAGTATGATGGGTTATACTGGATGTTAATAGAGATCATTGATGTTATTGTGCTCAATTATGGAATGGCATTGTGTCTTTCTTTTTTGGTATAAACAAGAAAGATACATGTAAAGCCTGTTCTCTTTTTCTCCTTGAGGGGATAATTCTGTTTACATGTAATTGAGTCTATTGGATTTTCTTTTATGTCCTAGACCCTCCAGCCTTTTTTCTATTCAGCTAAGTCTGGGTCATCGGTACAGTATAAAAATGTTAAAAAATTTATAGTAATTTATATATTTTTTATACTTACCAATGACCCAGACGGGGATGGCCCTCCCATGAGTTAGGAACTCATACCTCCCCGCTGATTACATAACACTTACCAGGCAATGGTTGTAAGAATGAGGATTTGGCGCCAATTTCGGTACTTCCTTAACACTGTGCATGCGCAGTGGATAAAAGTATGGAGGACCACATAGGACATTGATTTTTTGGATTTTGATGCAAATTTTGGGAATTGGGGGGGGACAAAATTTGTGTTTGGACCTAGAATTTTAAGAGTTAGCACCAGCTAAGCCTGGGTCATTGGTAAGTATAAAAATATATAAACTAGATTGAGTTATTTGTGTGCAAAGCACACAATGGTGCATCCCCGCATTTCCTTAACAACACCTTAGCATAGTCTTAACGTTTCGAATTAATACCCAAGGAGCCTTTCGATGAAAACTGATTTTCTAACGATAAAAGTGGTTCCACTGGAACCACCTGGGGCCAAATCAAATTTTCGAAACCTTCATGCACTTCTAGAGATGTTACCTGAACACATTAGCATAGTTTAAACATTTTGAATTAAATACCCTAGGAGCCTTTCGATGAAAACAGATTTTCTAATGATAAAAGTGGTTCCACTGGAACCACCTGGGGCCAAATCAAAATTCCGAAACCTTCATGCACATCTAGAGATGTTACCTGAACACATTAGCATAGTTTCAACGTTTCGAATTGAATACCCCAGGAGCCTTTCAGGGTGTGACGTACGGACAGACGGACATCCTAACAAATTGGTAGTTATGTGGCTATTTTTATGGGACTACAATAAAATGCATGTCCATTATATTAAAACAAGTGATTTTGAGGAATATTTTTGGGGTGGTAGCAAACCCTGACCCTACCCTTGACAGACCCTAACCTTACTCCCCCACCCCCAATTCTAAACCCCACCCTAGACTAATGAAAATTCAATATATTCCTAGTCTATTTTAACTAAAATGCATGTCCATCGTATTAAAACTAACTTTTTGGGTGAAAAATTTTTGAGGTGGTAGCAAACCCTAACCCTACCCTTTACTGACCCTAACCCCACCCCACCCCAACTCTAAATCCCACCCTAGAATAATGACATTTAACTATGTGACTAGTCACATAAATTGCGGTAGTCACCTAACCCCCATTTCTATCAACAAATAGCCACCTAAACCCCCATATGTCTGCCCGGATGTATGGACGGACGTACGGGCGAAGATCACGACTATATCCCCGCATTTTTGAAAATGCGGGGATAATTACTATAAATTTTTTAACTTTTCAGTTTGAGCCAACTGTTTGGGTTATTAAAAAAGACAAAATGTTTGTGTGCTTGCTTCGTGAATGTTGCGCAATCTGCAAGCCCTTGGAATTTGTGGTATTTACTGGAGAACCCCAAAGTTATGCGTATTTGCATATATTATTTGCCATCAACAGATACAAATTTTGGGTAATTATTTATATTAGATTTTGCCAAGAATATTGATGCCAATGTTTGAATTCTCACATTGTTGTTTTCTTTCCTTTGGTTTAATTTTTAATGTACTCCGACAAATATATTCTCCTTGATCTGACAGTGGAAAAGACTGCAGGTCTGTTCACGCTTTATTCTGACAGACACATCATGGTATTTATAATGCAGCACTGAATGAAAACCCCTTAATCATTGGCCGAATTCATCAACTGATATTAATATGCATATTTCATCCAATCAATGTTAACGCTATTAAATTCCTTTGGTCCTTTAGAGACAACACCCTTTGCATACATCCGACTGGTGTACAAGTTAACACATGTCTGACATTTCAAGGCATCAAAAAGTTGTTTTTTGTCAACAAAAAATTCTACTGGCACATGATAAAGAGACAGTATTATAAACCCAATCGGCCTTTTAATATCGTCTTGTCATATTAAATAAAGTCTGTCCAATTTTGAATATATAAATGCAGATAACTGCAGAATTGAACCCAGCCAGTTTAATACAGATCTGTAAACTTGTCCGTCATTTGTCTGCTGCCATCTATCCACCCACTGTTCTATATAAAAAATGTAGTTTCAAAGTGAACATACAGAACGGTGATGTGGTGTGAACTGTCATCGGTTTGGTATCTGAATACTGAGATTATAAAAATAAAAAAAATAATAAAATAAAAAGAAATCCCTACCTACCGACCCTAATTTTTATACGCCGGGTCGTATTATGGTATACCGCTGTCCGTCTGTCCGTCAGGTCACATGTCGTACGATAACTCAAGAACGCTTTGAGAGATTTTCGTGATTTTTGGGTAGGTGGTGTATATCGATAGAGGGAAGCACCCTTTCGTTTAATGTCGCCGTTCAGTTAGTCATTCCAGAGTTATGGGACTTTATTACTTAGAAAATTGTTGATTTTTTACACGTCGTACGATAACTCGAGAACGCTTTGAGAGATTTTCGTGATTTTGGGGTAGGTGGTGTATATTGATGGAGGGAAGCTCCCTTTCATTTAGTGTCACCGTCCAGAGTTATGAGACTTTATTACTTAGAAAATTGTTGATTTTTTACATGTCGTATGATAACTCAAGAACGCTTCGAGAGATTTTCACGATTTTTTGGTAGGTGGTTTATGTTGATGGAAGGAAGCTCCCTTTCGGTTCGTGTTGCCGTTTGATTAGTCATTCCAGAGTTATGGGACTTTATTTTTTTTCACATGTCGAACAATAACTTGAAAATGCTTAGAGCAATTTTCATGAGTTTTTGGTTGCAAGTATATGTTGATAGAAGGAATCTCCCTTTCGATTTGTGTCGCTGTCTGATTTGTCATTCCAGAGTTATGGGACTTTATTCATCAAAATATAGACAATTTTCCACATGTTGGACTTTGAGCAATTTGCATGATTTTTTGGTGGCAAGTATATGTAACCTGACAAGTACACATGTATACTCATATTGTGTGGTTCCCTCTTGTAATTAATAACGGGCGTATCATGCGCTCATGGCGCAGCTGTTTATTTCACCATGTTACCCTAAACACAGGTATTTTTTTTTTTTGGCCTAACGCTAAAGGCTTCATATTATGTTGATGTCCTTTATATTATCTTGGAAGTACAATTACTTCATCTCCATCAATTTGCATCGTTACAATTTATGGGAGAGTGCCTACAGGCACTCTCCCATTAATTGTAACAGAACAAAAACGTGTGAACAAATCTTGAGGCTGAGAAAAAATATAGCACTCTACCAGTTAAATTACTCATACTTTATCATTCAAGATGCAACTTTTGGCTAATCGGTCATCCATGTGCATAGATTTAAATTTGTGTAACCTCCACACGAACGAAACGAGCATTCTCGTCAAATTTTGTGCTCTGCATCTTCAACAATGCCCTTGGCCTCAATATGCCACATAGGTAAAGAACAGAGAAATTTGTGCCCTTATATATTCAATGTTTGATATTAGTTTGATTTGAAATTGTGGGGGTACATAATCGATTCAGTATTGGATTTGACTGAATATCTTTCCAACTGTACCGAATGGCTCAGACTTAGCAGACTTAGACTTAGCTGTTGGTAACTCCAAAATATCGAGGGCCAAACACAAATTTTGCCCTCAGTCCCCAAAATTTGCATGCAAAACCATAAATTAGAAGTCCTATCTGGCCCTCCATACATTTACTCTCCACACATGCTCAGATTCCAGGAAGTGACCGGAATTGGCACCAACATCATTCTTTGTTTGGCCCTCAGTCAGATAACAACAAACTGAATTCTTTGCTTTTAAATCTCAGTTTATAATGATGCCAGACACAAATCAATGGTTAATTTGGTGGATCCAAGGACACTACTTGATGAAGTAAGGAAGAAACGGTGGTTTGAAACATTCAGGGCTGTAACTTTATAATATTTATAAAAATTAGTTCATGTTTCCCAATTTTGGGACATGGGCCTGACGTCATCATCGTTTTTTCTTCTGATGAAGATCTTGCTTTACATTGGATAGTTAAAAAAATCTGTTACTGACTTCGGGCTGTGTTGCCTGTGGTCTCGTTTCTGGTTTTTATTCTAACGTTGTTTACATTGACAATGATCTTTTTATATATGTAGTTTCCTATTTAGTATATGGTAGGACTGTTGTAAGATACATTAAATACTCCGGTATAGTTAATTTTTTGGGATAGAAAAATAATTATTGTCCACGCTTGGGCTCTATCGGGATTCATTTGGGCACATCATTCCCTTTGGGAACTTGGGCTCTTCGCAAAATTTTTTGAAAATGTTTTTTTTGTGTAAATTATATTTTGATTTATATTTTGAATGTTATTTATTATGTATCTTTTTATAATATTTACTGTGGAGTTGGTGGGAGTATGATCAACTTAGTTTGCTTCATTATGACAACATATTGCTCAATAAGCAAGGCGAGGAAGTCTTTCCTCTGATTTACATGTTGGTTGCTTTGCTTGTAGTCGATGCACTCCCACCAATTCTTGCTCAACATGTGTTGCATGGGATGACAAACTTTGGAGACGGGTGTCATGTTATTAGCGGGAGGCCACGGCTGGTCCTCTTGCGGTTAGAGGCCACAGCCGGTCCTCTCGCTAAAAAGTTGCTCTAGTTTTTTAGTTTCTATTTACAGAGGAACAAGAACATTGTGATGTTTACATGATGCTGTCAGAGAGTGTGCTTCTGTCGTCACATTTAGATAGTCAATCAGAGCTAGCGGCTAAAGTGCTCATGAATATTAGACAGGGCAGTAAACCACAGCATGGTTTCAGCTCCCTGTCTGCAGCTAGCTCGACCGCTGAAGCGGTTACACCATCCGTGGGTACCGTGATGCTGAGTGTGTCCGTTGTGGTCGAAGAGAGTAGAAAGGGTAGAGTGAGCACTATAAAATAATAACAGGCTCACCCTGCGACGATGGAGAGGAAGAAGCTGGCAAGTTCAGCGGGAAACTCGGCAAGGTCTTAAGGACTGTGTGCAAGAGAGCCCCCTCTCTTTCATAACAACATCTGGGGTCAGATGTTGTGGTTCAGAACTTGCATCAGTCGGAGCATATGTCCACGCCTCCCGTCCGGGACGCTCCGTTCAGTTCACAGCCGGGGTCGGCTATATTTATGGCATCTTCTTCAGCGTCTACTAAACACACACGACCTCACCTTGGCCACGTGACTTCTGATATCCAGCCTGCATCGCCAAGAAGGTCAACCCTTCGTCAAAGAAGTCACACCATACTGTAGCCAAGGAGACGAGGCCTCATTGATCGGGACATCTGCAGAAAAGAGCCATCTCGCACACATTGTCCCAGGAGCAGCCGGCTGCCAAGCAACAGAAGACCGCTGCTCCTCAGGCCTCCATAACGGACTTGCTGTCGCAGATTGCTCAGCTCATTGCAGCATCCCAGCAAGTGCAGAAGCAGCCGACGGCATTCTCAGAACCTGAGCTGTCGGATGGTGCTGTGTTGGTCCAGTCATCTGCGCGTTCAGATGCCGATGACCTTGAGTATAATCTGATTCAGTCGGATGGTGAAAGGGATTTGGAGGAGAATTACCCTTCCCTTTCGGAACAACACAGGGTGGTGATGGATCTAACGCGTCAATACTTCCATGAGTTCGTTCCTGAGAATCAAAATGCTGTGACCGGTCAAAAGTAGCACTATTCAGTAGCTAAGAGACGAGGCCTCATATATCGGGACGTCCAGAGAATAGAAGGCCGCTGCTCCTGAGGCCTCAGTAACGGATTTGCAGTCGCAGATTGCGCAGCTTATCGCAGCATCTCAGCATCCCAAGTGCAGAATCAGCCGATGGCAGTCTCAAAACCTGAGCTGTCGGATGGTGCTGGGTCGGTCCAGTCATCTGCGTGTTCAGATGCTGCTGACAGTGATTTTCAACTGATTCAGACGAATGATGAGAGGGATATGGAGGGGGATTACCCTTCCCTTTCGGAACAACACATGGTTGTGATGGATTTAATCCATCAACACTACCCTGAATTTGTTCCAGCGAATCAGAATGCTGCGACTACTTGCAAGAAACCGCTAGTGTTGTTGGACACTGACTTCATCTGGAAAAAGAGGAGGTCATGTCTTTTCTGGTTAAGTCTAGACAGGTGTCGCAGGCCTTAGGCCTTTTAGATGAAACCATATTCAACTTTCCAGTGGGAAGAAGTAAGGCAGTTTCTTGTCATCATCTTCCGTAATTTTACCGATTATAACGGAAAACGGGAAATATGTATAGAGAGTTCCTCTGCATTTGAATGAGCAGGCTAAAGTCCTAGTTATAGCCTTACCTTCGTCATTCATTTTTCGCTCGGACACAATTGAGACGGCAATTTCTTCATTCAAAGCGAATTTAGACTCGCTGTCTTACGCAGATCACCTTTAAGAACTGTGACTCAATGTCTCTACAGAAGGGAATTTGAGGATGTTTTTACCTCATTTAGAGTCCTTTCCAGGGCTATTATATTTATCACGTATAACTCTGTCTTAACAGTTGCTAATTTGGAGTTAATAAGACGTGACGGAGCCCTTGCATCATCATCTTTAATAGATGACAAGGTGAAAAACTCTCTACAGGTTTCTCCGTAGAGAGAAAACATGATAAATTTGAATTTAGATTTTTGTATTTAGGCCTAGTTGGTTTTGTTTATTATGTTGGGTAAAGGGTTCATGCTGTAATTCTAATACAATTACTATAAATCTCGAAATTTGATTGGTTAATAAATAAAATTTGCGACAGTAAAATCGGCGTAACCTGTCGCAAATTTTATGTTGTCGAAAACTATTTCAGGAAGTCAAGATGTATTCGTGGGTGTTCTATTTTCGTTCCATTTGGAGTCATTGACTACCGTATCCAATGTAAACAAAGGCTGTGAACGCGTTGACTTGCTGTAAAAAAAACGTTCTCTATCTTTCTTGTAATTAACTGTATTTAATATGGATGAAGTTGGAAATATTAATGTTGAATAGGGGTTTGGCAGAGACTGCTGAGTAATGAAATGAGTGTTGAAAAAACTGATTTCGACGGGCTTAACGGCACCGTGTGGAACCAGTAAGCGATATTAAAATATAATTTATCAATAGCAATTTTTCGTACGATGAAGAATTATGGATGCTTTGTGCGAAATAGAAAACCAAATTCCGACAACTGGAAATAATAATTTTAATTGTTCAAGGTCAAATATTTCTGACAGATCCGCTAGCGATGTTATAACATTGACTTCAAGTGCAAGCGGTCCTTTCATTTTCTAATTTGTTACCTGCGTTCGTGGCACCACATGTACAGACTACAGCTACAGAAATACTTTCTCGTAGAGAGCTGAACTATTCGTTCTGCAAACAATTATGTCAATAGCAGTAGCCCAATTCCACAAGACATCACTTCCTAGAAACAGTTTGAAATGAACAATTGTTCTGTACCCATAAGTAATCATTATGGTTAAACATGGTCTTCCAATCAAAGATCTCAAATTTTTTAACTTTAATGGTAAATCCTCGAGTGCTTTCCGACTCCGACTGAAACACCACAAGGTGAATCCTAAACTTTAAACACAGAAAGCAGCCGGCGTATTTTGTTTTCAGATTGTCACAAACATTTAAACATGATAAATGTTGTCAGTACAAATATAAATATATTTTGTTATTGGAGATAAAATGATTAAAACTTTTGGAATTATTTGTATTGTGGCAGCGTAAAATATATTTCGTGATTTAATTCGGAACTCCCAAATGACGTCACCAACACTTATTTTTAGTTTTAAATTGTTGTCTTCAACAAGGCATTGTTTTATAGTTGGGAGATCAAATACTACCTCCGTTTTCAGCCGAATTATATTAGAATGGGGATAACTATGTTGTATTTGATTGTTTGGGGCCGTAAACGATGGTTTTACTGTCGCAAATATCCATTTTACCGGCTTCGCTAACGCGTCGCCGGCAAAACTCAATTTGCGACAGTAAAACCATCGTTTACGGCCCCAAACAATCAAATACAACATAGTTATCCCCTAAATCATCAACAGTATGGCAATTATTTAGATATCTATTTGGACAAGTGATTAATCATTTAGCCAAGGTTAATCCATGTGATTAATTGATCAACAAAACCCCTCAACTGTTTCAGCTCTAATCTTTCCAAGAACATCATTTTTCACTTGGTTCATGAAATCTGGTGATGCAAACTAATTGTTGGTGCTGAAGAATAAACTGACCCAATAGTTCCTCATGAGAATTTTCAGTCATTTTAGCCAGGCCTCTTACACTATAATCAGTTATTCTTTTTTCTATCTTATTAGATTGTGCTTTGAGTGATATTTCAAACCCTCCATTACCAAAGGGATTTCGAAAAGAGTATTTCCATACACCAGGACAGATCCTATCACTGAGATCTTCATTAGCTTTTGTGAGTCCATTTAGTTTTATACACTTAGTTTGCACAGTTGAGACTTATGTTCCATTGTTTTTGGAATCATCTCAAACCAATAATGTAATGAAATCTTGTTATGTTGAAAGGCAGAACAATATTCGTGTTTGATTTTGTTGTTGGCTGTAAGAATTTTGTATTCTTTATGCGATTTAATCCTGTACAATACAAATACCTAAATTTCTTCAGGCATGCATTCTTTCAGGAAACCATTTTTTCGGAATTTTGTTGAAAAAGAAAGGCTAAGTTACACTGATGTTTACAGAAATGTCTGCGAAGATCACTTCAGCTTAGCTATTAATAAGAAATTCTTGTTTATCAGCCATCTCCCTCATCATCGAAAGTCTGCCTCATCATCCTTTTTTTTTATCTGAAAATCTCTTCAAAGGTACTATTTTGCACTTGTAAAACTAAAAATATAACCAACTATATCTTGTTTGACAGATCTCACTGAGCTCTGTGAAAGAAGAATTTGGCAGTTAGTTAAATTTTAACATTTGTAAGTGCATATGGGAAATTGTCCCTGCTGAAAACTTAGAATTGATAACTCCAACTGTATTCAGGATGTTTTGTGGATTAAAAAAAACCCTCTTTCCCTCATCATAAAGTTGAGGAAAAATTGCCTGTGAATCAAGAAATATTTTTTTTTTTTGTAAAACCAAAGATGTGCTTAATCTGATGTAATATATTTTATTTGCTGGCATGTAACACATTATTGTAAAGTTCTCAGGAGAGCCCTTTTCAATTCTGTATTATATTGCAATATATTTTGTCAAAGAAATCTAATGAGTTTTATCATTATTATAATGGGGTCTGCACGTGTATTTTGTACTGGGTAATTGAAAAATACATGAATTTTGTTAATGTAACTCTATAGTCTCTTCCTTTGTAAATCGTTATTTTTCTTAATATTGGTTGAATAGAAAATCTTTAGTACATAATTGAAAAGAAAGATAAATTGTACACTTTGGCACAAGAATGAAATACAGTTTTACATGAAATGGATAAGGCAGAACATACACATGGATAATAGTTGTGCATTGGCCACTAACATTTCTGGTTATTAACTTGTTTCTTTTGTTTATTATGTCAAATTCTCAACATTGCCAAAATCCAAAGTCAAATTAAGAATTACTGCAACATTCAAACTAAATATTACCTGGAAACTCAAAGTGCGAGGTGCTAATTTTCTTGTGAAGTCATTTAAATCTGCATATGTGTAATCGTGGCTCAAAAATCACATAACTTTAATGAAACAACTTATAGCTAAAGGTATTAAATAGTCCATCAGTATCGAAAATGTAATACTGTTATTACCTAATGGTTGAAAATAAAAAGCTCACTTGCAAGTACAAGTATTTGTTTTCCTAGTAGCAGTCAGCCCTTTACTGAACAATTTTTACAATGCTGAATGCTCATCCAGGACCCACTCCCATTTTTAACTCACCGAACCGAAACTAAAGGGGAGCTTTAGTGATCACTTTCCATACATTATCCATCCAATCTGGCATAAACTTTACATTTATTGACTTTGAACCAAATTTAACCCAATTTGATATTCATGTTTCCTATTATATGTCATTTCAAGTTTGTTCAAATAAAGTTGTCAAGCCCAATGGTGCACATGCAGGGATATCACTTTGTTAGCATCCAGAAAATGTAAATAAAAATATAAAAAAAATTCTCCAGAACCATCAATGAGAATCATTTGATAATTGGTGAACAGCATGTGTATGAGGAATATTCTTGATAAATCTTCTCCAGAATGAGCAATCAGAATCATTTGATTTTTAGCTCAACTTTGGCAAAGCCAAATTTGAGCTTATGCCATGGCCAGTCATCCGTCTGTCCGTCAACAATTCAATACGGCTCGGGCTAGAGGCCGTATTTATGAACCGATCTTTACAAAACTTCTTGGGTACCTTTGTTATGACCGTGGGACGAGAACGAGTGTTTTGGGGTCCGGTCCAAAATTCAAGATGGCTGCCAGCCGCCAATTTGTACCGACGATGCAGAAATCTGTTTTTTGCACAGAACTTCCATATGAAAGCACTGATTTGAATATTTTTTTGTATGAATGTTTAGTACCATGGGATACATCACATATAATACGGGTTTTTTTCTCGTACGTAAATTATGCAAATTAGACTAACTTTGATGTATTTAGTGTTACTTTCAGTACTGTCAGTGCAAATGCCAATACGGCTCGGGCTAGAGGCCGCATTTATGAACCGATCTTTACAAAAGTTCTTGGGACGAGAACGAGTGTTTTTGGGTGCGGTCCGAAATTCAAGATGGCCGCTGGCAGCCATTTTGTTCAAAATTAGGGGCAATCAGATTTTTGCGCAGAACTTCCACATGAAAGCTCTGATTTGAATAATTTTTTTGTGTGAATGTTTAGTACCATGGGATACATCACATATAATACAGGTTTTTTTCTCGAGCAGAAATTATGCAAATTAGATGAACTTTGAATTTTTCAGTGCTACTTACACACAGTAAGTACACATGTCAATACAGCTCGGGCTAGAGGCTGTATTTATCAACCGGTCTTCACAAAACTTCTTGGGTACCTCTGTTATCATCTTGGGACGAGAACGAGTGTTTCTGAGTGCGGTCCGAAATTCAAGATGGCTGCCAGTGGCCATTTTGTACCGAAATTAGGTCTAGTCAGTTTTTTGTACACAACTTCTATACGTCTCAGGCTAGAGGCCGTATTTTTGAACCAATCTGTACATGTGTTCAATGTTCACCTTTTTCCCCTTGTATCCTCTCATTAGATTTTTAAGAACTATTTGCCATTTGCGAATTGGTTATTAATTAAAATTCTTCTTAAAAATCTTATTAATTGTACCCCCTTTGTCGCGTACCGGTTATTTTTGACATAGTCGGGTGTGTCTGTTTGCCATTACCCTTCTCTATGGGGAATCTTCTGGGGAAGTTTTTCTATTGTTAAGGGTATTCTTGGGATACCGGTTGTCTGATCTGGGCCTTTGTTGTGCCTGTTTTGGACTTGGTTACCGGATCCTATTCAGTTTAAAATTTTTGCCTCGGGCGTGTGTGTATTATGAAGTCCTCATGTTTGAAATGTAAGAGGAAGAAGTCCTCTCTTGATTCTCATTCATCATGTTTGGCTTGTACTCGTTGCTCAAAAGATGTTACCTGTGCAACTTGCTGTTCTTGGGATTCCAAGTGATGGAATTCCCTCTCAACTTATGTATGTGTTGGGAAGCACCGATTTCAGTGCTTTCGCTTAAGGTAACTAATCAAAATTTAGTTTCCATTTCAGAGGAACAAGAACATGGTATTGGTCATGGTATAATATCAAGTTTTGTGCTGCCGTCGTCTTCAGATACAGAGCATGTTGACTTACGAGGTATCGCAGAATACTCGGTACCTCTGGCAAGCAGACGGTCAACTAGCTCGACCGGTGTAACGGAGCCTTTAATTAGTGCATCAGTACCGGAAAAATCTGTAGCGGTCCAGGATACGGAGGATGGAAGATAGTCCTCTGTTCACACAATGGCATGTAAGGGGAAGAGGCCAGTCAAATTGAAAGGTGCATCAGTAGCGAAGCATTCTTCTTTTTTGGGGTCAAAACAGAAAGATTCGACTTTTATTGCCAGTTCCGCTGGTAGTCCGGTAGAAAATGTTTCGGAGCCAGTTGTTTCTGGTGTACCTTTCTCTGCCAGTGCTGCTGGCAGTAATCTTGATATTAGAGCCTCTTCTTCGTCCGTTTCCAGGACTCGGCACAGTAGGCCGCATGCTAGCCGGCAAGATCCAGAGGTAGAGAGTCAGAGTAGGGACCTGCGAGCCGAGGATAAAACTTCGAGCCGAATCTCGAGCCGAATCATCCCTCTGGTATCGAGTCGAGTCGAATCTCGAACCTTGAAACCGGCGCGACGGCGACATTCGTGCTTCCATAGTCTGCAATACCGGTACTCTGCATGCTGGATGAGTTCAGAATCAATTGGTCTGGAATCGAGTATTCTCGCACTGCGAGAATACTCGATTCCAGACCAATTGATTCTGAACTCATAGACTCGCAGTTTTATTCTACCCGCTTGGTGGTCGTGGCTCGTGCTCAGCCTCATCAGCACCAAATACCATTATTATAAAAGCAAACAAGGCATGTCGGAAAATATGATAAAAAATCTCAAACTCAAAGTCTCGCAAAACACAGTATCGCGCACTAATAGTGAAGATAGACAACTCTATAATCTATTCTAATGAATAGTTTTGAACCTCTAATTTAAACTTTTGATCAAAACATTTTTAGAATATCTTTCTAAAAACACAAAAAAAAAAACTCAGAAAAAAAACCTGAAAAATAAACAAACAACAGATAGTCATGTGGCAATGGAATTGTCATTATCAGTTCATGAAAGAATCAGGTCTCCATTTTTGCGGGCCCATATCAATGTTTCCGCGTTGGCATTACTTAAGTTGTGGCGGAGATCTGTAATTATGTTTCCACCAACAGAGTTCACTCTTTCTGAACTGCAATTTGTGGCCTGAATACCGAAAACATCTCTGGCTACGATGGCCATGGCGATTTATTACACTATCGTTAGCATATGACAGCGTGTTCTTGATGCGAGCGAGTGCACATATAATTCGCCGTTTGAACAGAGGTCGGTTCGAAAAATACGAATCGGACGGTGAGGTATCGAGTCGAATCGAATCTCGGCGATGGTTTCGAGTCGAGCCGAATCTCGAACGGTTCGCAGGTCCCTAAGTCAGAGCCAGGATCTAGCTCTCTCTAAGGCTAGTATTTCGAGGCAAACGTCTTTTTCTAAAAGACGGACAAGGACTGTGTGTCAGATCACCTTCCAGAGCCAAAAAGGCATAGAACGGGGGTGAACATAGCCTCGAATATGGAATTGCTGGAGCAAATTGCCCAGCTAATTGCAGACTCCCAGCAGCATAATATGTGGCCGTCATCGATCCCCGCTTAGGATGATTCGGACGGTGCTGGATCGGCAGAAAGAAGGGTTTCCTCAAATAATCAGTATGCTGATAATAGACCAGACCAGGAACCTCTAGCTGGTAGTGTTAAGGAGTTTGATGAAGACGAGACTGACACTACATCTTTGGCTGAGCAACATATAGAAACTATGAGGTTCCTGCAGGATTTTTCACCTGAATTAATTCCTTCTGGTCAGAGTTCTGCGCCTTCTAGAGCCAAGTGCCTGTCTTCTTTAGACAGGGAGGTCATTAAGTCGAAGAAAAGTATCCTTCTGTATCTGTCTCAATCAGTCCAAGCATTAGATGCGTTTGATTGTTGTGACGAAGCAATTGCTGACCTGGCTCAGGCTAGAAAAAGTTCTTTCCTTTCGGAAAGGAAGCTTGACCTACCGTTTAGAGGCAATACCTTCTTAAATACGGTAGGCGAGAATAAGATTCTAAGAGCTCCTCTGCGATTGGATGACGGAGGTAGGGACTTAGGTATGTCTCTTCCGTCATTGTGTAGCATCAGTTCTTTTGTTATAGACACTTGCATTGAATTTAGCAGAAGTATTTTGGACGCTATGTCATATGCAGATCATATTTGCAGGGCATTGGCCGGCAATTTGGAATCTGAGAGCTTACAGGAGTTGTTATCTCCTTTGAGAGTGCTCTCTTGCACCATCATGTATACAGCATCTCACTCTGCTCTTTCTGTAGCGAATTTAGAGTTGGTCATGTGTGATGCTGCCCTTAAATCTACGTCATTTATTGACGACAGTGTTAAGAGCTCTCTAAGGGCTGCTCCCGTTTCAGGCTCTTCATTATTCAATGATAAGCTAAAAGCTGTATTTGAAGATGCTTCTAAGAAAGCTAAAAGTCAGGTTTTTGTTGCACTCAGCTTCGCAGCCTCAGCCTTCCACAAGTGGTACACTTCGTGGTGGCTCGAAACAGGGGAGCGATTTCAAAAAGTCGGAAAATAACGAAACGCGTAACCCCACACCGACGTCACAGAGGGGTGTGAGAGCTTCACGAGGTTTCTCCTCGTATAAGCCTTGTAAGTTCTACAAATGAAGATTTCAACCTCTACTGTTCTCCGGTTGGCGGAAGGCTTTCAAAATTCGCAAGCAACTGGGACAAAATAACTCAGGATCTTTGAGTTCGAGATGTTGTAAAAAATGGTCTACGTCTTTCATTCCGGAGAAAACCTCCATTAAGGCAGATTCCGTGTTTTGTGAACCTTCCACAAAATATAACAAAGAAAGAGGCTTTGATTACAGCAGTAGACTCTCTCCTACAAAAGGAGGCAGTAGAGGTCGTAGAGAATCCCAATTCAAAGGGATTCTAGTCATCTTTTTCTTGTGCCGAAGCCAGACGGCTCATACAGGCTGGTCATCGTTCTCAGTTGGATAAACAAGCTAATAATTGCTCCAAAATTTTATATGGAGACAATTCGATTGGTGAGAGGCAGCATCCGATTAAACGATTACGCCGCAAGTATAGACTTGAAGGATGCATATTTTCACATCTTGTTTCATCCGGCTTTTCGGAAATACCTCCATTTCGCGGTTCAAGGAAAAGTATACCAGTTCAGAGCGATGTGTTTTGGCTTGAACCTTGCTCCGTGGGCATTCACTCGGGTGATGAATGGGATGATGATCCACTTCAGAGCACACTCAGCTTCGATGACGTCAGCATACCTGGACGACATTCTTCAAAGGTACGGAAACTTTCATGCTCTTCAAAGCGATGTTCAGAGTCTGCTATCGCTGCTACGACGCCTAGGTTTTATAATCAATGTCGACAAGTCGGATTTAATGCCGACGAGGTCGTTTGTTCATCTGGGAGTGAGTTTCGTTACTCTCAACAATCGGATCTGTTTGCCGGTAGCAAGAGCAAAATTAGTTTCTCTTTACGCAAAATACTGCATAAACGCCCAAGTCATTACTGCAAGAGAGTTTATTGTCGTTTGCGCACTCATCCACTTCAAATTTATCTAATTCAAAATTGGAGCGTAAAACGTCAGTTGTTGGACAGTCCGATTGTTTTAACACAGTCAGTAAAACATCATCTTCAAATTTGGGCAGATATCCAGTGGTTATCCCAGGGAATACTGCTTCAGATTCAGGAGCTGTTATTCATAATCATGACGGATGCTAGTCAGAAGGGTTGGGGTGCTTCTCTGATTCTGGGCGATCAAGTGTGTCTCGGTTTATGGGAGAGTCAGTTTCTTGTGTCCCTTATAAACTTTAAAGAAATGAGGGCAATTTGGTTAGCTCTAAATCATTGGCGCAGTCGAGTAATAAAAACTCACATGTTCAAATTCTGTCAGAATTCAACAGTAGTAGCCTATATTCGGAATCAGGGAGGTACTCATTCTGTCCAGCTGTTGAATCTCACCGAAAAGATTCTTCTTTTCTCTCAAGAGAATCAGATTCTGATATCGATTTGTCATATTCAGGTCATCTCAATGTAATAGCAGACTCTCTATCGAGAAAGGATCGCCTGCTACCTTCAGAATGAATGTTGAAAAAATCTGTCTTCAATCAGATTTGCTTCCAGTGGGAACGTCCAGTGATCGATCTTTTTGCCACGAGTCTGAACAATCAGTTACAGACTTTTGTGTCTCCATGCCCAGACCCTCAGGCTTATGCAGTAGACGCTCTGTCATTTTCATGGAACGGGATAATAGGGTATGCTTATCCTCCAGCTCCCCTCATTCAACAGATCTTGCTAAAGATAAATCAGTCTTCTTGCAAGATTCTACTGGTTGCAAGTCTGTCGGCTCACAGACCGTGGATAAATCTTCTCCGGGAACTTCTTTGGGACATTCCACGGAAGTTACCACCTCTCCGGGATCTTCTGACACAGGGGAAACTCTGTCGGCTTTATCACAATCCGGAAGGCCTCAACCTTCACGTTTTTCCATTGTGCAGTCCTTCCTGCAAGGAAAACAGTTTTCCAGATGAGCAGTGGATGCAATTTCTAATGTAGGAGGACCTCCTCTTCATTATATTATGAAGCAAAGTGGAAGTATTTTGTTCGTTGGTGTGAATCACGATTGATTTTTTTAACCCAACTATTCCTCAATTAGCTAACTTTTTTATTTATCTTTTTGATGAAGTTAAGCTACAGCCAGTCACTATTAAGAGCTATTGGTCTATGCTTTCTGACACCTATGTACACCAAGGGAAATTAAACATTGGGTCAGATGTATCTTAAAATAAACTAATGAGGAATTTCTCTGTGAACAGACCTCGTACCTTGAGACTAGTCCCTAAGTGGAATTTAGCTTGGGTTCTTCTGAAATTTCAGGAAGCACCTTTTGAGCCGTTAAATACTGTTGAGTTTAAATTTCTTACTTATAAAACGTTTTTTCTTTTAGTGTTTGCTTCAGCTAGAAGAGTTAGTGAGCTTCATGCTTTGTCTGTTGAAGACTCTCATTATCGTAGTGTTGGTAATTCTATTACTCTCACTACGAAAGTGGGATTCTTAGCTAAGAATTAGGTTCCGGACAAACAGCCTAGCCATATTCTTATTAAAGCATTACCTTCTTCAGATGGACAGAGACCTTTGTTGTGTCCAGTAAGAGCGCTTAAGATTTATAAGGAGCGTTCTAGTTTTATTAGAAGAGGTAGGAAGAGGTTATTTCTTTCTCTTCTTCCTAACAGAAATGATATTTCTGTTCATTCCATATCTAGATGGATTCAGTTAGCTATTCAGACAGCTTATAATGCTTTGTCTTTGAATCAGAGAATAGCTTATAAGATTTCAGCTCACGAAGTTAGAGCTTTAGCTTCTTCTTGGGCTTTTGCTAGTAGTACTTCTTTGAAGGATTTGATGCAAGCAGCTTACTGGACACAACAGGCGACTTTTACCAAATTTTATCTTTGAGATTTAGAATCAATTTTGGATGATCTCAGATCTTTAGGACCGTTATCGGTAGCGCGGAATGTCGTCCAGTCTAATTAGGATTTTCATTCAACCTTCTGTTTGGTCTGCTCTAGTACTGTCACCAGTCTGCTACCCTCTTCGTTTTGAAGTGTAGTTACTTTCAAAACAAGGGGAAGGGGGGGGGGGATGGTATTTCCCAATAGTCATCTGGCTTTATAGTGAAAAGCATGGACATACCTCCTTCAGTGATAGTATCCTGGGGTCGGTGCTGTGATAGTTTTAATGCGTAGCTTGATATGAAACAACATTCAATGTATTTTATGCTTTTAATGTGTAGCTCGATGTGAAGCATTATTGTATATGTCATGTGTCAAGACAAGCTTTACTATACAATACTCAGACACTTTTAATGATTTATAAAGAGTCTCATTTCTCTGGACTTCTTTATATTTTGGCTTCCTTTATCAAATTAGCATAATGGGTTATAATAGGCCTTAAAGAGAGTTACACCTATATTTTCATTGTTTTTCTGAAATAGGAGCAATGAATATCAAGTACTAGGCCTGCCTGCCTGTATACTATTCTCAGCTAGTCTGGGCCATTGGTATAATGGAAAAATATGAAAAATTTATACCAATTTTGATATTTTTAGCTCACCTACTTCTATTAGAAGTGGTGAGCTATTGTCATGACCTCGGGTGTCAGCGTCGGCTTCCGGCGTGTCCCTTATTGTAAGATTTAATGTTAAGGTTAATTTCTCAAAGATCAGTGGGCTCAGGCCTTTGATATTGCATATGTAGGTTGTAGGGGTCTATCAGAACAGTATTTAACCCTGATACTACGACTTTTTTCCAAATTTCACCTAAAATTTTCTGCCAAAACTTGTAAGAATTTGTGTTTTGGTGTTGTAAGAATTTGCGTTAAAGTCAGCTTTTGTGCAGATTGTGCTGCTTTAACTTCTCATTACTGTTGATTTTCATATTTCAATAACAACTGTAGGTATTAACCCTACTGTATGCAGAAATTTAATGGAAATTTTCTTTTTTTTCAGTCAAAATATTCATGTTTTTCTCGGACTTGGTAAATTTTAAGTTGTAAAACTTTGTAAACTTTGTGTTTAGATGAGTTGTGTTTCTATGTGTCTTTCCAGGCGATTAATATTCTACACTTGGGTTACTGAACTCCATTGCAGTAATATTTAACCCTCATTACATGCATATTTGAGGAATTTGAGGCTGATTTTCTGCCAAAACTTGTTGTAAGAATTAGCGTTTAGGTGTTGTAAGAATTTGCGTTAAAGTCAGCTTTTGTGCAGATTGTGGTGCCTTCACCTCTCATTACTGTTTATTTTCTCATTTCAATAACTACTTTAGGTATTAACCCTACTGTATGCAGAAATTTAACTGATTTCTTTTCTTTTTTTCAGTCACAATGTTCACGTTTTTCTCTGACTTGCTCAATTTTAAGTTCTTAAAGTTTGTGTTAAGGTGAGTTCTGTTTCTATGTGTCTTTCTAGGCAATTGATATTGTACACATGGGTTACTGAACTACATTGCGGTAACGTTGCGCCCTCATTACATGCATATTTGAGGAATTTGAGGGGGATTTTTGGGACTTATATTCACTTTTTAAAAAAAAAAATTTTTTCAACTTTTTTTTTTATTCAATACTTTCTCATACTTGTTACTAGTAACATTAAGGCTTATTTTAGTTGTTGATGTGATGTATTTTTGTTGGGACTTATATTCACTTTCTTGAACAAATGTTTTTCCGCAACTCCTCTTTAACCAATGAATGTACTTCAATTACAATTTCAGTGATTCTTCATTACATAATGCCATTTTGCACCTCCTATTTTATTTTTTGATCTGATATATTTTTATTAGCTCACCTACTTCTATTACAAGTGGTGAGCTTATATGATGACCTCGGGCGTCAGCGTTGGCGTCCGGCGTGTCCAATACATGTATTGTAAGATTTATTGTTAAGGTTATTTTTTCTAAGATCACTGGCCTCAGGCCTTTCATATTGCATATGTATTTTGTTGGCGACTATCAGCACATTATTTAACCCTGATACTACGACTTTCTTTCAAATTTCACCTACAATTTTCAGCCAAAACTTGTAAGAATTTGCATTTAGGTGTTGTTAGAATTTGCGTTAAAGTCAGCTTTTATGCAGATTGTACTGCTTTAACTTCTCATTACTGTTGATTTTCATATTTCAATAGCAACTGTACGTATTAACCCGACTGTATGCAGAAATTTAACTGCAATTTCTTCTTCTTTCAGTAAAAATTTCCATGCTTTTCTCGAACTTAGTCAATTTTAAGTTCTTAAAGTTTCTGTTTCGGTGACTTGTGTTTCTATGTGTCTTTCCAGCCGATTGATATTCTACACTTGGGTTACTGAACTCCATTGCAGTAATATTTAACCCTCGTTACATGCATATTTGAGGAATTTGAGCCTGATTTTCTGCCAAAACTTGTAAGAATTTGTGTTTAGGTTTAAGATTTTGCATTAAAGTCATCTTTTGTGCACATTGTGGTGCCTTCACTTATCATTACTCTTTATTTTTGTCTTTTCAAAAACTACTTTAGGTAGTTTTTGAAAAGACAAAACTACCCTACTGTAAGCAGAAATATAACTGATTTTTTTTTTTTTTTATGTCCAGTGATTCCATGTTGAATTGATATATAATAAATGCAGAAATATAGACTTTCCAAAGCCATCACATAAACCACATTAATCATTTGATGCCTAATTAATGATTTATATTAACTAAATATTAGGCTTGTTACATTTGAACGACATTATCAAGTGCAAATGTAGGTGAGCGTTGGGATGTAACATCCCTCTTGTTAATACTTAAGTCCCAGGGTTCACATTGGGCACCCTATGGGAGCTCCAAATTTTTAACTTTATGCAGTGTAAGGAAAATTATTTGAAAAATCATCTTCTTCAAATCCATGGTTCAGAGGCTTTTCATATTTGATATAGAGCATCCATATAATGGTCAAATTCAAGGTTCAAATTAAGTCCTTGGGTTCATATTTGCATTCCTTGTGGAACCTTAATTTTGGTTTAATGAAATATGAGGAAAATTCCTTATAATCTTGGTCAGATCTATCAGTCAGAATCTTCTGATAGTTGGTATACATCTTCTTTTTAGGGCCAGTTTCAAGTTTATTCCCTGATTGCATATTTGAGCTCCTATGGGAGCCCAAAAGTTTATATTTTTACACTGTAAACCAATGGCCCAGACTAGCTGTTGCTGAACACAAAGTTATTAAGGGCTAAACACAAATTTTGAAGTTGTTTTTAGCATTAAAATACAGGTCTAGCTCGATATTGGTGTTTCTCAGTCCATCTGCTGCAGAGATATGGCCCTTTGAAAACACAATATTTTTGTACTGTACCAATGACCCAGACATAGCTGGTGCTAACTCTTAAAAATATAGGGCCAAACACAAATTTTGCCCCCCAATCCCCAAAATTTGCATCTAAAACCAAAGAAAACATGTCCTGAATGGCCCTCCACGCTTCACCTTTACTGCACATGCGCAGTGTCAAGGACGTCCCGAAATTGGCGCCATTAATTATTCTTTGTTTGGCCCTTCATCAGTTAACATCTGACTGATCTTTGTGCTTGTAAATCTCAGTTTAAATGATGCCAGACACATAAATATTAGTGAAATGGTGATTCTAAGGAGGATATAGAAGGAGGAGAGGAAAAATGAGTGACAGAAAATAATCAGGGCTGTAACTTAAAATTTTTTAATGAAATTATGTTAAGTTACCTATTTTCGAGGCAACAGCCTGTTGTGGTAATTTTTGTTATCAAGTTACACTGCTTGTTCAGTGTTTTCCTCTCTCCCTTTCCTTTAAGTCCCCTCTTGCTATTCTCCCATGCTTTTGGCATATTTTCTGTAATTTTATTACTAAAATTTCTTGGGAGTTTTAGCTGAATAACAGAATGAATTCTGTTCTTTTCCCCATGTTTACGTCTTCACCTATGGGTGGTTAGGCGTAGTGTTCTGCATCTACCATCTGATGTTCTGCAGTTTCTTCCCTGGAAGTCTCTGTTTTGCATCAGATAGTGTATTATTGGTAACTGATTTCGGGCCAGGGTGCCTGGAGTCTTGATCTGGTGTTTTTACACTTATTGTTTACATTTCCAACAGCCCTCTCTGTGAGGGGGGATTTCTTGAAAATAATATCTTGATGATATTTTAATCATAACTAGATACATTATTATTGTTTGTAAGTGTTGCATAAATTGTTTAAAATATTTTTAGAATTTTTGTCCACACTTAGGCTTGGGATCCATTGGGGCTCAACGTTACTTTTCAGAAACTTGGGCTGTTCTGAAAAAATATTTTTTCAAAATTTCTTGATTTCAATTATTTTTTCTATGTTAATGGATCATGTTATTATGTATTTTGATTGTCAGGGGTTGGTGCGAGTACTAGGACTTTGTTTTCTTTTCACAATGAAAGGATATTGTTCAATTGTAATAAGAGGAAATCTTCCTCTGACTTTCATAATCATTGTATTATGTAGTCAGTGTACTCGTACTAACTCCTGTTCTGTATGCGTTAATTTCGATGACAACATGGGAAGTGTGTGTCACGGTATGTTAGTGGGGAATTGGCCATTCCGGTCCTTTCCCCGCAGGGTCACTCTATTTTATCAATCTCTATTTCAGACGATCATGATCAGGGTGATGTATCCGTGATGTCTTCCAAAAGTGTGCCTCCGTCGTCACAATCAATGAAGAGCTAGCGGAAAAGTGCTCATGTAAATACGTCAATTGCCTAAGAGGACCCTAGTAGGTTCGACGGCCTTTGACGTCCGCTAGCTCGCCCGGTGTAGCGTCCATTCATCGATTGGTTCGGCAGCCGGGTTCGTCCGTTGCGGTCTAGAAAGGAGTTTTGGGTGATGCGAGCACTATAAAACAACCAAGTGCACACCCAGTGATGGCGGATTAGAGGGAAGAACGGAGGAAGCCTTTTAGTTCGGTTCATAGCTCGTCCAGGCCCATCCGGGCTGTGAGTGAGAGAGGCTCCTCTCTCGTACAACAACATCTGGCCCCAGATGTTGTGGTACAAAATGTTTCGCATTCGGAGCATACGTCCGCCGCTCGGGACGCTCCGTTATATAGATAGTCCGGAGAGACTGTCAATAAGGCTTCCTCATTCTCATGGCAGCGCACACGACCGCACCTTGGCTACGTGACCTCCGATATCCAGTCAACTTCGCCAATCAGAGAATCCTCGGCGACTAGGTCACGCCATCCGATAGCCAGGGACACGAGGCCTGGAGACTCCGGACGTTCGCATGGGAAGTATGCGGGAGTCAACGAACACGGAGCTTCCAGCGGCAAAGCATCATAAGACCGCTTCTGCACAGGCCTCGGTGACGGACGTGCTATCCCAAATAGCACAGCTTATCGCAGCATCCCAGCAACGACAGAATCTCTGTCGCATCATGTAATATCTGACGACGCTGGGTCGGGACGCTCCGCGGAAGCATCAGGTGCGGATGTCCGAAAATTTCATACGGTCCGACGGGATGACGAAAGGGATTCGGAGGATTTCGAGCTTTCCCTTTCGGAACAACATAAGCTGCTGTATATGTCATCCGACTTCATCTTCTAGAGGTTCTTCGTCGGACCAGAAGGCTGCGATTCCGGATAAGAAACTGATAGCGTCGGTGGACATAGAAATTTTTGGTTCGGTTCAGGGACATCATCCCACAGTTCCGGCACAGGCCAATAATGTCTCAGATACTTTCGATTTATTGAACGACGCTATATATTTTTTTTTTATATGCTTGCTATTTACAAGCATCTTTGGTTTCTTGTTCGCAAATTACTGAGATGTCTTTCAAAAGTGTGCCTCTGTCGTCATAGTTAATGAAGAGCTAGCGGCAATTAGTGCTCATGGATTACGTCAATCGCCTAAGAGGTCCCTAGTAGGATCGACGGAGTTGACATTCGCTAGCTCACCCGGTGTAGCATCCATTCATCGAATGGTTCGGCAGTCGGGTTCGTCCGTTGCGGTCTAGGAAGGAGATTTGGGTGATGCGAGCACTATAATAGACTTTAGTACACACCCAGTGACGACGGATTAGAGGAGAGATCGGAGGAAGCCTGTTAGTCCGGTTCCTAGCTCATCCGGTCCGTCCGGGCGGCGAGCGAGAGAGGTCCCTCTCTCGTGCAACAACATATGGGACCGGATGTTGTGGTACAGGCATTTCACATTCGGAGCATATGTCCGCCGCTCGGGACGCTCCGTTATATAGACAGTCCGAGTGACTGACAATTATGCTTCTTCATCCTCACATCAGCGCACACGACTGCACATTGGCTACGTGACCTCGAGTATCCGGCCAGCTTCGTCATTCAGTGATTCCATGGCGAACAGGTCACGCCATCCGGTAGCCAAGGGACACGAGGCCTGCACACTCCGGTCGCTCGCATAATAGAAGTATGCACGGGGTAACGAACACGGAGCTTCCAGCGGCAATGCATCGTAAGACCGCTTCTCCACAGGCCTTAGTGACGGACGTGCTATCCGAAATAGCACAGCTTATCGTAGCATCCCAGCAAACGACAGATTCTCGTTCGGATCAGGAATCATCTGACGGCGCTGGGTCAGTGCGCTCCGCTGTTGCATCAGGTACGGACGACCGAACACTTCATAGGGTCCGACAGGATGGCGAAAGGGATTCGGACGATTTCGAGCTTTCCCTTTTGGAACAACAGAAGCTGCCATACATTTCTTCCGGCATTATCTTCCAGAGGTTGTTCCGTCGGACTACATTGTTGCGATGTGGGATAAGAGACTAATAGCGTCATTGGACACAGAGTTTTGGATCGGTTCAGGGACATTGTCCCTGAGTTGCCGACACAGTCCAATAATGTTAGAACATTTGAATTATTGAACGACGCTATATATAAGCTTGCTACCAACATGCTAGTCTAGTTTTTTGTCCGCAATGTTCTATTCTGCCTTTTGTGAATTCTAGGAAAATTATTTTCTTATTGGCAGAACTGGGCATACCGAGAGTTCCTTTGCATCTAAGACGGCGAGGCTGAAGACTGGGAATTATCTTTTTCGCCGTCTATGTCAATTCCAACCACGATGTTGGAAACGACAATGATGTATAATAGACGTAACTTAGACGCTTTATCATACGTATACCACCTTACTGAGGCGTTATTATTACGTCTTCAAGAGAAAGAATTCCAGGGTATGATCCTCAATGAGATTTCTTTCAGGGGCAGTAGTTTTTCCATGTATAACTCCGCCCTTCAGTGGCAACCTGGAGTTGGTTGGACATGACGCAGCCCTAGCTACATCCACGCGCGTGGATAGTAAGGTGACGAACTCTCTCAGAGTTGCTTCGGTCTCGGAGAAGCTTCTCTTCGACGGCAACCTTTCAGCAATCTTGAATTGCTCGATATACATGTTCTCTTGTCAATTAAGTGTAACAAGAGATTCAGACGTGGGCAAACATTCGGTGGTTGACTCAGAGAGTTCCACTGTAGTTGCCGGATCCGAGTTTTTTCGATTATGATGGACGCCAGTCAAACAGGTTGGGACACGATATTGATCCCAACGGATTCGAAGTGCCAGGGTCTTTGGGTTCCGCAGTTTTTAGGCAAGCACTTAACTTCCAATGAAGAATATTATTTTGGCTTGCACTACGTCATTGGATGAATTTTATTCAGGAACGCATGTTCAAATCCTGTCCGATAATACGACAGTAGTTGCGTATATCCGGAACCAGGGAGGCACTCATTCGGTTCCGTTATAGATTTTAACGGAAAGAATCCTTCTGTTTGTTATAGAACACCAAATTCTGTTTCGTTTCGTCATATTCTCGGTCGTCGGATCGTATTAGCAGACTCCCTTTCACGTAAGGGTCGTTTGTTGCCGTCGGAATGGACTCTCAACAAACAGGTATTCAATCAGATTTGCTATCAATGGGAGCGCCCAGTGATAATTTATTTGCGACACAACTCTCCAATCAATTATAGACGTATGTGTCACCGTGTCCGGATCCCCGAGCATATATAGTTAACGCTCTATCGATCTAGTAGGACGCGATGTTAGGATATGCGTATCCTCCAGCGCTGTTGATTCAGCAAGTATTGCTAGGATTATTCTTTCACAATACAATTCTGTTGGTAGCATCTCTGTCTCCACAGAGACGGTGGATAAATTTACTTAGATGTCGCCTGTGGGACTTTCCGCGGAAACTTCCTCCATGAGAGGATCTTTTTTCGCTGGGGAAATCATGTCAACTCTATCACAACCCGCAAGGTCTCAACCTTCACGTATTCCGTTGTGCGGTCCTTCTTGCATGGCAAGCTTTGTATAGGACGAGCAGTGGATGCGATTCCTAACTGTAGAAGGACCTCCTCTTCGCTATACTATGCGGCTAAAGTGGAGGGTCTTCTGTTGTTGGTGTAGGGATCTTTATGTTGATATTTTTTATCCCGACCATACCAGACATTGCAAACTTTCTAGTATACTTGTTTAACGAGATCATCTGCAACCAGTTACTTTTAAAGGTTATAGGTCTATGTTATCTGATACCTATGCACACCATGATAGTTTACAATTGAGCCTTATGTCTCTTTATCTAAGTTAGTTTGAAACTTTTCGATAAGAGACCTAGAATCGTTAGATTAATTCCTGTTCGGAATTCAGCTTGGGTTCTTATTAACTATTGCAACGGTTTGAACCCCTTGAGGCAGTAGTTTCAAATTCTGGCCTTTGAAGGCAGCAATTCTCTTAGTCTTCTCTTCTGCTGAAGAGTCAGTGAGCTTCATGCACTACCGGTGGACGATTCTCACTTTCGTAGTATCGGAACTCTATTCCCTTTACTACTAATGTTGTATTTTTGATTAAGAATCAGGCTCCTAATAATATCTGGATCCTATTGTTTTTAAGGTCCTTCTGTCTTCGAGCGGGCATAGGCCTTTACTCTGTCCGGATAGACCTTTATCTATTTATTAACAGATCTCAGTTTATCAGTAGGACGTAAAGCTTCTTCTGGCTCTGATGCCTAATAGAAAGGTCATTACGGTCCATTCTATTACTTAATGCATTCAGTTAACTATCGGTACTGCTTTGGATAATCTATCCTTAACTCAGCAGTCTGTGCTTATGATTTCGGCTCATGAAGTAAGAGCTCTTCTACATCTTGGGCTTACGTAAATAGTATTGCTATTATAGATTAAAGTAGGCTGCATATTGGTCTCAGCCATCCACATTCACGAATTTTTATCTCAGAAATATTGAATCCATTTCTGGAGACCTGCATTATTTAGGTCCATTATCAGCTGCTCAGAATGTTGATCACTTAACAATTGCAACTATAGCTATGTAGGCTTTATGTTCCGGCAGTGACTCCGTCCTGCTGCCCTCTTCGCTCTGGGCTATTTGACCCAGGGCAAGAAAAAGGGGGGGGGGGGGGGGGGGAGGGTGTTCCTTTGGGTCATCTGTTTTATTATGAAAACAAGGGGATACCTCCACCGGAGTCAGTAATTCTGAGCTGTTACTGGGATGGTTTCTTAAGTGAAAACTTATGTTTTAAAATTCATTCATGTCATAGTTTTAAAGTATAGCATTTGAATATGTCACGTGTCAAACGGGTGTTATTATACTATCCTTGGACACTTTTAAAAGAGTATAAAGAGTCTCAATTCTCTGGACTAACTTTATTTATTGGCTTACTTTAAAAATAATTAGTATAAGAATTATACTGGATTTTAATAGAGAATACGGATGTTATGATGCTCAATTATAGAAGGTATTGTGTCTTTCTAATTTATCATAAATAAGAAAGATACATGTGAAGCCTATTTCTCCTTTTCTCCTCCAGGAGATGACTCTATTTTATATAGTTGAGCTTATTGGATTTTCCTCTATGTCCTGGGCCCTCCAGCCTTTTTACTATTCAGCTATGTCTGGGTCATTGGTACAGTATAAAAATCTTAAAAAATTTATAGTAATTTATATATTTTTTATACTTACCAATGACCCAGACGGGGATGGCCCTCCCAGGAGTTGGGAACTCATACCTCCCCGCTGAGGACATAGCGCTTACCAGGCACTGTTGGTAAGAATGATTAATGGTGCCAATTTCGGGACGTCCTTGACACTGCGCATGCACAGTAGAGGTGAAGTATGGAGGAGGGCCATTCAGGACATGTTTTCTTTGGTTTTAGATGCAAATTTTGGGGATTGGGGGGCAAAATTTGTGTTTGGCCCTATATTTTTAAGAGTTAGCACCAGCTATGTCTGGGTCATTGGTAAGTATAAAAAATATATAAATTACTATAAATTTTTTAAGTTTTCTAAAAAAATTGGTTTCTGTTCATTTAAAGTCGAACGCCTTGACGGATTGACACCAAACTTTCAGAAGTTGTTTTTAGCAATACAAGACAGATCAAGTTCGATATTGGTGTTTCTCAGTCCATCTACTGCAGAGTTATGGCCCTTTGAAAACACAATTTTTCTAAAAAAATTGGTTTCCGTTCATTTAAAGTCGAACGCCTAGACGGATCGACATCAAATGTTCAGAAGTTGTTTTTAGCAATAAAATACAGGTCAAGTTCGATATTGGTGTTTCTCAGTCCATCCGCTGCAGAGTTATGGCCCTTTGAAAACACAATTTTTCTAAAAAAATTGGTTTCCGTTCATTTAAAGTCGAACGCCTTGACGGATCGACATCAAACTTTCAGATGTTGTTTGTAGCAATAAAATACAGGTCAAGTTCGATATTGGTGTTTCTCAGTCCATCTGCTGCAGAGTTATGGCCCTTTGAAACCACAATTTTTGAAAAAAAAATTGGTTTCCGTTCATTTAAAGCCGAACGCCTTGACGGATTGACACCAAATTTTTCAGATGTTGATTTTATACACCCGTTTGAAAAACGGGATGTATTATGTGAATGGTCTCTCCACCCGTCTGTCTGTCTGTCCGTCCATGGACACATTTCGTTTCCGGACGATAACTTTAGTTGTAATGGATTAAGCTCAGTGAAATTTAGTATGACAAAATACAGGATGGGTTCAATTTCTGTTTCTAGCGGCCCATTTGCAGTAGAGTTATGGCCCTTTATTTATGGGAATTTAGCCCAACTTTTCGTTTCCAGACGATAACTTTAGTTTGCCTTGACCGATTTATTTCAAATTTTCAGTTTTTTTATTTTTGACCACAAAATACAGCTCAAGTTCACTTTTGACCACAATCGCATATACCTTTCCAGAGTTATTACCCTTGAATGATTGCAAATTTGTGGATTTTGTGGTTTCCGGATGATAACTTTAGTTTGCCTTGACCGATGTTTTTCAAATTCTCAGATTTTGTTTTTGACCACAAAGCACAGCTCAAGTTCACCTTTGGCCATAATCGCATGTACTGTTCCATAGTTATTCCCCGTGAATGATTGCAAATTTGTGCATTATGTGGTTTCTGGATGATAACTTTAGTTTGCCTTGACTAATTTGTTTCAAATTCTCAGATTTTGTTTATGACCACAAAGCACAGCTCAAGTTCACTTTCGGCCAAAATCGCATATACCTTTCCAGAGTTATTCCTCTTGAATGATTGCAAATTTGTGCATTATGTGGTTTCCGGATGATAACTTTAGTTTGCCTTGACTAGTTGTAATGGATTAAGCTCAGTGAAATTTAGTATGACAAAATACAGGATGGGTTCAATTTCTGTTTCTAGCGGCCCATTTGCAGTAGAGTTATGGCCCTTTATTTATGGGAATTTAGCCCAACTTTTCGTTTCCAGACGATAACTTTAGTTTGCCTTGACCGATTTATTTCAAATTTTCAGTTTTTTTTATTTTTGACCACAAAATACAGCTCAAGTTCACTTTTGACCACAATCGCATATACCTTTCCAGAGTTATTCCCCTTGAATGATTGCAAATTTGTGGATTTTGTGGTTTCCGGATGATAACTTTAGTTTGCCTTGACCGATGTTTTTCAAATTCTCAGATTTTGTTTTTGACCACAAAACACAGCTCAAGTTCACCTTTGGCCATAATCGCATGTGCTGTTCCATAGTTATTCCCCGTGAATGATTGCAAATTTGTGCATTATGTGGTTTCCGGATGATAACTTTAGTTTGCCTTGACTAATTTGTTTCAAATTCTCAGATTTTGTTTATGACCACAAAGCACAGCTCAAGTTCACTTTCGGCCAAAATCGCATGTACCTTTCCAGAGTTATTCCTCTTGAATTTGTGCATTTTGTGTTTTCCGGATTATAACTTTAGTATGGCCTAACTGTTGGACATAGAATGCATCAAATATTTGGTTTCCGGATGATAACTTTTATTATTTGTTTTCCGATTGGTTCCAAACTTGGTATGTTGTTTTATCACAACAAAATACAGGTCAAGTTCGAATATGGGGTTGGTCCAAACAATTTTCACCCTCACCCCCATCCTTACCCCAACCTTTCAAAAATACAAAATATGGCGTATATTGTCCCGCTACGCGGTGCTTTTGTTTGAGGATGCCAGACACAAATCAATGCAAGAATTGGTGGATACAAGGCTGTTATTGGATGAAAGAAGTGTTCAACAGTGGTTTTGGGCATTCAGGGCTGTAACTTTATAATATTTATAAAATTATTTTATGTTTCCCAATTTCGGGACATGCCTGACAGCATCATTTTTGGTAATGATTATTCCACTGTTTGTTAGCTCACCTGACTGAAAGTCAGTGTGACCTATTGCCATCACTATGAAGCTTTCTTCTGAGAAGTTGAAACAATTGGACAAAAAATAATTGCTGTCGAATCTGTCATATGGTCTGTTTTTGGTGTTATGAAAATATGATGAATCAGCATTTTTTAACACTGAAGTCAATGGGGAAAAGATTGCATGTTTACCTTTTTAAAAATATCTTCTCCTCACAAACCAATGGCCCAAATTGAAAAATATATGGGCCACATCATCTTGGGGGTATTCTGTTCTAGTTTTGTTCAGATGGGGTCTCTGCCCTTTTTGGGCTTGGGTTTATGCCCAAATATTGTGAAATTCATGAAAAATCATCTTCTCATGAACCACAAGTGGAAATGCTTTGATATTTGGTATGAAACTTCCTCTGGTGTTCAAGATTAAAAGTTGTTCAAAGAAAGTTGATAGGTCCATATTTGGGCTCTCCAGGGGATGGGCTCACTTTTGTGCTCCCTTAAAAAATTCTATTTCAAGAACCAATGGAGCGATTTGAACCAAATTTTATATGTGGCATTAGTTGACCCTAAGTACTTTTTCACGGTTCCCCGTGGGAAAACCTGGTCCTAAAAATAGAAAAAAAATGAAATGTCCAATATTTCCCAAACTGCATGGACTAGATATTTTGTATTTGGTATGAAGCTTTTTTCTGAGCAGTTGAAACAATTGGACAGAAAAATTGCTGGCGAATCTGTCATATGGTTCATTCAGATTACATTTTCTCCATACCCGTAACCCTTACAGTTTAGGACAACTTGGTCCAGGTGAGCATTTTAGGCTTTCTTGAGCCTCCAGTTAAGTATTCCTTCCCTATCCTTCCATGAGCCCTTCTGGTTAAACTATTGAGCTTTTTGACTATTTTTTATTGAAATTTTTTATGAAATTTCTTGGGAGTTTAACATATATTACAGAAAATTATTCTTTTTTTTTCCTCACCCTAGGGGTGTTAGGTCGTTTAGTCTTGCACCTCTATCCGATGTATCATTTTTTCTTCGTATGAAGATCTAGCTTTGCATCTGATAGCATTTCAGTTGGTTCTGACTTTGGGCCTTTTTTGTGCCAGATGTCTTGTTTATTTACATTGACGTTGTTTACATTGTCAACGTCCTTATATAGAGGTAGTTTTTAGCTCACCTGAGCAAAGCTCAAGGGGATCTTTACTGATCACTTTCCATCCGTTGTTAATTTACATTATCGACTTCTTCTCACAAACTACTCAACCAAATTGAACCAAATCTGGTGTGCATGTTCCCTATCATATGTCAATTCAAGTTTGTTCAAATCAAGTTGACCCGCCCCTCAGTAGGGCCACGCCCCAAAAAGTGTGCTTAAATTTTAAAAAATCTTCTTCTCGTGAACCAGCAGAAGCAGAAACTTGATATTTGGTGTGTAGCTTCCTTTTGAGGTGTAGACTTAGATTTGTTCAAGAGAAGTTTGAGGAGCTATATTTGCCTTATGGGAGGAGCAAGTATTTTTGCCCTGCCCAAAATTTCTATTTTCCAAAACCCGGGAGGCAGATTTGAACCAAATTTGATATGAGGGTTTTTTGGGTCATAAGTACTTAATTTATGCCAAAAATTTTTCCCGTTGCCCCATGGGAACCGCAGGAGCTAAAAATAGAAAAAAATTAAAATGCTCATATCTCCAAAACAACACGGCACTGATAATTCTTATTTGGTGTGAAGCTTCCTTAGGATCAACAGAATGGAATGGTAAAAAAAGTGTTATCGGTTTTATCATGGGATACTTTTTGGGGACTTTGAAAAAGTGCTGAGTCAGCATTTTTTAACACTGTGGGTAATGGCAAAAACATTTAACACTACTTTTCTCCCAAACTACTCCTCCAAAAGCTTTCAAATTTCACATATAGCATCTTTGGAAGATTGTTTCACATGTTTATTGAAATCAATTCCCTGGGTCCATATTTGGGCTCTCTATGGGAGCCCAAATGTTTAAATTAGTGCAGTATGAGGAATATTCTTTAAAAATCTTCTTCAGATCTACAATAAGAATCTTTTGATATTTGGTATGCAGCATGCTTAGGGGGTGCGATTCAAGTTTGTTCAAGCCAAGTCCTTGGGTTCAGATTTGGGCTCACTGTGGGAGCCCGGATTATAACTTAGTTCAAGTCAAGGAATTTTTAACACTACTTTTCTCCCAAACCACTGCTCCAAAAGCTTTCAAATTTCACATATAGCATCTTTGGAAGATTGTTTCACATGTTTATTGAAATCAATTCCCTGTGTCCATATTTGGGCTCTCTATGGGAGCACAAATGTTTAAATTAGTGCAGTATGAGGAATATTCTTTAAAAATCTTCTTCAGATCTACCAATAAGAATCTTTTGATATTTGGTATGCAGCATGCTTAGGGGGTGCGATTCAAATTTGTTCAAGCCAAGTCCCTGGGTTCAGATTTGGGCTCACTGTGGGAGCCCGGATTATAACTTAGTTCAAGTCAAGGAATTTTCTTTAAAAATCGTCATCTTCAGATCCAGCAGTAGGAATGTTTTGATATTTGGTATGTAGCATCCTTAGTGGGGTGAGATTTAAGTTTGTTTAAGCCATGTCCCTATGTCCATATGTGGGCTCACGGTGGGGGCTCGAATTGTAACTTAGTTCAAAATGAGGAATTTTCTTAAAAAATCTTCTTCTTCATATCCAGCAGTCGGAATGTTTTGATATTTGGTGTGCAGCACCCTTAGGGGGGTGTGATTCAAGTTTGTTAAATCCAAGTCTCTAGGTTCATATTTGGGCTCCCTGTGGGAGCCCAAATTATAACTTAGTTCAATATGAGGAATTTTTCATTAGAAATCTTCTTCTTCAGATTCAGCAGTCGGAATGTTTTTATATTTGGCATGCAGCATCCTTAGTGGGGTGAGATTCAAATTTGTTCAAGCCATGTCCCTAGGTTCATATTTGGGCTCACTGTGGGAGCTCGAATTGTAACTTAGGTCAAAACGAGAAATTTTCTTTAAAAATCTTCTTCTTCAGATCCAGCAGTCGGAATATTTTAATATTTGGTATGCAGCATCCTTAGGGGTGTGAGATTCAAGTTTGTTGAAGCCAAGTCCTTGGGTTCATATTTGGGCTCCCTGTGGGAACCCGAATTATAACTTAGTTCAATATGAGGAATTTTTCTTTAAAAATCATCTTCTTCAGTTTCAGCAGTCAGAATGTTTTGATATTTGGCTTGCAGCATTCTTGGGGGGGGGGGGGGGGGTGGGGTTTGGAGTTTGTTCAAGCCAAGTCCCTGTGTTGATATTTGGGCTCCCTTTGGGAGCCTGAGTTATAACTTAGTTCAATGGGGGCGCGGTGGCTCAGTTGGTAGAGGTGCAGGCTGCAAGCCGAGAGGTCCTCGGTTCGAATCCCACCTGCGGCAACCGCATTGTGTCCTTGGGCAAGACACTTCACCCCCATTGCCCACGTGGGGGCACGGTGACGCTGTGTACTAAGGCGTACTGCACGTCGATGGTGCACCTGTCTTCAACCAATGCTAACCCTGCTTGTGTGGAGTTGGTATGTTGGGGAGCTGACAGTTGCTCGCCGTTGCTCGGTGGTTCTCTCCGGGTACTCCGGCTTCCTCCACCCGTAAAACTGTCACGGTCATGGTTAGCCATTGTGCAGAAATATGTGACCTTAAACACCAATGAATAAATAAATAAATAAATAACTTAGTTCATTATGAGGAATATTCTTCAAAAATCTTCTTCTTCACATCCACCAGTCAGAATCTTTCAATATTTGGAAAACGGCATCTCACTGGAGGTGAGATTCAAGTTTGTTCCAGCCAAGTCCCTGTGTTCATATTTGGGCTTCCTATGGGAGCCCGAATTATAACTTAGTTCAATATGTGGAATATTCTTTAAAAAATGTTTTTTTTTAGATCCAATGGTCTGAATCTTTGGATATTTGGTATAAGCTTTTCTAAGGAGGGGCAGATGCAACTTGTTGAAATCAATTCCCTGGGTTTTATATTCAGGCTACCATGTCAGGTGAGCGCCCTCAGGCCCCCTGGGGCCTCTTGTTTATATTCTATTACCGTAGTATACTGTAGGATACATGGATTATTATTCCAGTAGTGTAGCTCAAAAAATAGGGATTTTGTCCACACTTAGGCTCTATCGGGATGCCCTTGGGCTCTTAATGTTCCCTTTGGAAAGTGGGCATTTTTTCAAAATTTTTTGCTTACAAAAAAATTTTGAATTTAATTATGATTGCTATTATTCATGTATCTCAGTTATATTTTGTTGTGGAGTTTGGAGGAGTGATATTGATTTTAGTGATACACTCCTGCAGGCTTTTGTCATTCTTGTGTTCACTGGGAAGACTGATGTTGGAGTCAGGTGTCTTGGTACGTTGTTGGGGGTGAAGTTTTGAGGATCAGGGCTCTCACCGCGATTTAATTCATTCTGTCAGTTTCTATTTCAGAGGAACATGAACATGGTGATAATATTCTGACACCCTTCCACGTGTGCTACCATCGTTGCACTCTGTGGAGCACATAGAGCTAGCTGCAGTGCTCATTATTGCAAGAGTTAGGGCCTTTTGTTAAGGGTTTTAATCTCTTGCAAGTAGCTAGCTCGACCGGTGAAGCGGTACTCCGTCCGTGGGTGCCGTGATGCCGGGTAAGTCTGTGGCGGTCATAAGAAGTGGATGTGGGTAGAGCGAGCACTATAATATGAATAGCTCACCCAGCGACGACGGAAATGGGGAGGAAGTCAGCAAGTTCTTGTACTCTGCGAGGTCTGATAAACCACGAGCGGGAGAGGCCCCCCCTCTCTAATCTAGCAACGTCTGGTGTCAGATCATATGTCCGCCCTCCACTCGGGACATTCTGTTTAGTCTGCAGCAGAGGTCGGCTTCAGTCACGGCTTCCTCCGCTACGTTTCACAAGGCCGAAATGAAGTTTTCTGGTTGGAAACTTTTTCTGGTTGGAAACTTGCATGAGACGGAGCATATGTCCGCCTGCTGCTCGGCACGCTCCGTCTAGTCTGCAGTCGGGGTTGGCTTCAGTCACGGCTTCCTCCACTACATTATTTAAGCACACATGACCGCATCTCAGCTACCTGAGTTTGGATATCCAGCCTGTTGCACGAAGAAGGAACCACTCTTCGCCAGTGAAGTCGGATGAGGGAGACGAGGCCTTGATCATCGGGACATTCGGAGAAAGGATCCATTTCCAATGCACCATTCCAGGAGCAGCATGCAGCTAAGGAATGGAAGACTGCTGCTGCTCAGGCCTCGATGATGGACTTGCTGTCGCAGATTGCGCAGCTGATCGCAGTATCCCAGCAAGTTCAGATGCATCCTCCCTCAGACTCAGTATCTAAGCTGTAGGACGTTGCTAGGTTGGTCCAGTCGGTCCAGTCGTCTAGTCACACAGATGCATTGGACCGAGATTCAAAACTGATTCTCTTGGATGATGAAAGGGATAAGGAAGAGGATTACCCTTCCCTTTCAGAACAGAACCTTTTGGACATGTGTGTATTATATATCTCCGGTTTTCGACCTATTTCCGTATGCCAACTCCGGTGTACGTTATATAGCAGGGGGTATTAATTACCGGGATCGTCGCTGTAGCCTTTGCTTCTGAAGTGGCATTAAGCACCATTTATTAATAATACCTGAGTGCCTGTTCGACGAATATTAATATTGTTTTTTGGTTCTGCTTTTACTGATTCCAGAGCGCACCTGTCTTTCTTTTTGAAGATTCCTTCAAAAGAAAAGGGGGGGGGGGGGGGGGGGGATGGTGATTTTTTACCTCTACTCTGCCTTGATAAGTTTGTAACTATGAGTGAAGCTGTTTTGTCTGTAATTATTTCCTGCATTGGGGGGCTTAGTCCGGGCTAGCCTTAAAAATTGGGAACTTGTTACATCCAATTAGCATAGTCTTCATGCTAAGTTTATGGAATTACTTGAACTGGGCTCCTTTTTTATGATATGTCTAATCTATTACTGTATAGAGAGACATACATGAAATTCCCCTAATAATTTTAATTTCCTTTCACCTTGGATTACAGGATTAGAACTATGTTGATCTACTAATTCTGAAGTCCTGGGCCCTCCGCCTTTTTAGGATTCAGCTAGTCTGGGCCATTGGTTTACAGTGTAAAAATATAAATTTAACGTAATTTGTATATTTTTTATACTTACCAATGGCCTAGATGGAGATGTTTGTGTTTGGCCCTTAATAACTTTGAGCTAAGCACCAGCTAGTCTGGGCCATTGGTAAGTATAAAAATATACAAATTACTTTAAACTTATAATTTTTTAAAAGTTTGTCGTGAACCACCAGTCAGAATATTTTGATGTTTGGCTTGCACTATCCTGGAGGAGGATGAGGAAAATTCTTTAAAAATTTCTACAGATCCACCATTCAGAATCTTTTATTATTTGATACACAGCATCCGTATGAGAGTCAGATTCATATTAGTTAAAATTAAGTCCCTCGGTTTATATTTGGGGCCCTTCCTGGAACCCTTATTTGAACTTGCTGCAGTATGAGGAAAATTCTTTAAATAATCTTCTTCAGAGCCACTAGTTTGAATCTTCTCAAATGTGATACACAGCATCCTTATGGGATACAGATTTAAGTTTGTTCAAATCAGGTCTATGAGTTCATATTTGGTCCACCTACCTATGGAGCCCAAAGTATAACTCATTGCAACATGAGGAATATTCTTAAAAAATCTTCTTCAGATCCACTAGTCAGAATCTTCTGATATTTGGTATACAGCATCCATAGTTGGGTCAGATACCAGTTTGTTAAAATTAAGCCCCTTGGTATACATTTGGGCTGAATATGGGAACTTGAATTTTAACTTTGTGCAATATGAGACATACTCTTTAAAGAATCTTCTTCTACAAGACTACCAATCAGAATCATTTAATATCTGGTGTACATCATCATTATAGGGGTCAGATTCATGTGTGTTTAAATAAAATCCCCCCCACCCTCTCCCCCTCAGTTAATATTTGGGCTCCCTATGGGGGCCCGAATTTTAACTTGGTGCAATATGAAGAATAATCTTTTGATATTTGGTATCCTACATCCTGAAGGAGGTCAGATGTAAATTTGTTCAAACCAAGTCTCTGTGTTAATATTTGGGCTTCCTATTGGAACATGAATTTTGATATGAGGAATGATCATTAAAATTCTTTGTCTCCAGAACCAGTGGTCAAAATCTTTTATATATGGAATACAGAAGCCCTACAGGGTTCGGATTCAGTTTTGTTCAAATCAAGCCTATTGATTAATAATTGGGCTCTCTATGGGATCCTGAATTTAACTTTGTGCAAAATGGGGTATAATATTTAAAAATCTTCTTCTGATTCACCAGTCAAAACCTTACAGGCGTCAGATTAAAGTGTGTTCAAATCAAATCCCTTGATTAGTATTTGGTCCCAAGATTAATATTTGTGCTTTTTAAATTAGCCCAATATGAGTAATAATCTTTGAAAATCTGCGTCTTTAGATCCAGTGGTCAGAATCCTAATTGGAGTTGGTGGGGGTGGGGGGCTTAGTTCAGTTTCATTCAAGTTGAATCCATACGTTAATATTTGGGTTCCCTGTTTTCCATCACTGGAAATCTGGGCATTACTTGAGTGGTAGCATTTTTTCAGTACCAGAAGAATATCTTATTGGACAATTGAGTTTTGAACAGTAACATGACTTCATTCCTCTGCAGTGTTTACTTGCCATAGATACTAATTAAATCCTTCTTTAAACAACTTTGCCAGATGAGTGCCTCAGGCCTCAAGGGGCCTCTCATGTAGAAATTATTTTTAGAATTGGGGCAAAAACATTAAAATAACAAATTTTGATATCATGTGTTTTTAGCTCACTGAAGGGAGCTTAACTTATCACTTGCCGTCCGTCGTGAACTTTACATTATCGACTTCTCCTCACAAACTACTTGACCAAATTGAACCAAATTTTGTGTGCATGTTCCTTATCATATGACAATTCAAGTTTGTACAAATAAACCTGCTGCGCCCACAGCTGGCACCAGAAGGGGCATAAGTCTGATAACACCCATACATTTTTTAAAAAATTCAAAAAATTCTTCTTCAGATCCACCAGTCAGAATCTTTTCATTATGTAGGAGCCCAAATTTTAACTTACAGAAATATGAGGAAATTACTTTAAAAATCTTCTTTTTCAGATCCACCAGGCAGAATGCTTTCATATTTGGTATCCAACATCTCTAGGGGAGTTGGATTCTAGTTTGTTCAAATCGGGTCCCTGAGTTTAGTATTTGGGCTCTCTATTGGAGCCTAAAGTTTTACTTGGTGCAATTTGAGGAAATTTCTTTAAAAATCTTCTTCTTCAGACCCACCAGTCAGAATCCTTTCATGTTTGGTATAAAACATCTATAGGGGGGTCAGATTCAAGTTTGTTCAAATCGAGTTGCTGGGTTAATATTTGAGCTCCTATGGGAGTCCAAATTTTAACTTTGTGCAATGCATGGAATATTTTAAAAAAATCTTCTTCTTCAGATTCACCAGTCAGAATCCTCTCATATTTGGTATACATCATCTCCAGGGGGGTCAGATTCAAGTTTGTTCAAATCGAGTTTCTCGGTTAATATTTGGGTTCCCTATGGGAGCCTGAATTTTAACTTAGTGCAATATGAGAAAAAGTTTTTTTTAAAATCTTCTTTTTTAAATCCACCAGTCAGAATCCTTTCATATTTGGTGTACAACATCTCTAGGTGGGTCAGATTCAAGTTTATTCAAATTGGGACCCTGAGTTAATATTTTGGCTCCCCATTTGAGCCCAATGTTTAACTTAGTGCAATTTGAGGTGATTTCTTTAAAAACCTTCTTTATATCCACCAGTCAGAATTCTTTCCTATTTGGTATATGACATCTCAAGGGGGATCAGATTCAAGTTTGTTCAATTTGAGTCCTTTTCCTTAATATTTGGGCTCTATGGGCAGGGGTGGGGTGGGGTGGGATGTTAGATTCAGGTTTGTTCAAATCCATTCCTTTGTGTTTTCCATAAAATTATATTTGCCTCTCATGACTTCATTCCTTTGTAGTGTTGATGAACCATGTCTAACTGAATGTGACCCCAAATACATCTTTGAACCACTTTGGCCAGTGAGCAATTAAGACTCCTTGGGGCCTCTTGTTTAGCTCACCTGAGCGAAGCTCAAGAGGAGCTTAACTGATCACTTTCCATAAAACGTCCGTCCATCGTCCGTCATTAACTTTATACTAACGACTTCTCATGAACTGCTGGACCAAATTCAACAAAATTTGCTGTGCATGTTCCCTATCATATGTCAATTCAAGTTTGTTCAAATCAAGTTGACCCACCCCTCGGTAGGGCCACGCCTAAAAAGTGTGCTTAAATCTTAAAAAAATTTCTTCTCATGAACCAGTAGTAGCAGAGACTTGATATTTGGTGTGCAGCTTCCTTTTGAGGTGTAGACTCAGATTTGTTTAAGAGAAGTTTGAGGAGCTATATTTGCCTTCGTTATGGGAGGGGCAAGAATTTTCACCAAGCCCAAAATTTCTATTTTCTAAACCGAGAGGCACATTTGAACCAAATTTGATTTGAGGGCTTATTAAGTCATAAGTACTTAATTTATGCCCAAATTTCTTTATGCCCAAATTTTTTTTTAGCAGGAGCTAAAAATAGAAAAAAATTAAAACGTCCATCTCTCCAAAACTATACGGCACTGAGAATTCTTATTTGCTGTGAAGCTTTCTTAGGACCAACAGAATGGAATGGTCAAAAAAATTGCTATTGGTTTTATCATGGGGTACTTTTTGAGCACTTTGAAAAAGTGCGGAGTCAGTATTTTTTAACACTGTGGGTAATGGGAAAAGCATTTAACACTACTTTTCTCTCAAACCACTGCTCCAAAAGCTTTCAGATGTCACATATAACATCTTTGGAAGATTGTTTCACATTTTTATTAAAATCAATTCCCTGGGTCCATATTTGGGCTCTCTATGGGAGCCCAAATGTTTAAATTAGTTCAGTATGAGGAATATTCTTTACAAATCCTCTTCTTCAGCTCTACCAATAGGAATCTTTTGATATTTGGTATGCAGCATGCTTAGGGAGGTGAGATTCAAGTTGGCTCAAGCCAAATCCCTGGGTTCATATTTAGGCTGAGAATTTGGGGTCCTGGTCCAGACTTAGAAATTTTGGACCAACATCCGGAAATAAGTTCTTTGGTTTTTTATGCGTTTTGGTCAATTTTAAGACAAAAAAAAATTTATTTTTTTTTACACTGAAAACTTGGGGTCCGGGTGGGACTTTAAAAAAATTATTTTTTTGTTTTTTTTCTGCGTTTTGGTCAATTTAAAAAAGAAGAAAAAAACATTTTAGTCTGAAAATATGCTGTTTGAGACTCTTCGAAAATTTCCGAACAAAAATAAAAAAAATCTGTTTTTTATGCGTTTATTTCAATTTTGAGATGTAAAAGTGCAGGAACTGAAAATAGAAGGAAAATCCTGTGTATTGTGTGGGCACAATTGCTTCATCCAATTGGTATATGCTTTTCTTATGAGGGACGTATGCAGCTTATTCAAGTCAAGTCCCTGGTTTGATATTTAGACTACCATGTCAGGTGAGCACCCTAAGGCCCCCTGAGGCCTCTTGTTTTTTTTTGTAATGGATTAAAATCTTTTCATGGTAAATAAGCGAAATAATACAATCCGTGCACAGAATTGTGAACAATACATCATGAATTATAAGCTGTAGCTTTCCAAGACTTCAAACTAATCAAACTTTACTTTTTGTAAATTGGTAGGTAAACAACATAATTTGACAAACTTCAAAGGTCAGTAGTAATGCTACAGCTTATAATTCATGGTGTATTATTCACATTTCAGTGAATTGTTCATTGATGTTTTCCCCTAAAACATTTTTCTGATGCCGGGAATCAACAATAGTGCACTTTACATCCAATGATAGTAAGCAGTATAAACCACACATCCCATTTTCAAAATCAAAAGGATGTCCTGTCCTTTGAAAACCATATACCAGAAGGGTTCTGAAAACTCTTTGAACTTACTCATTCAAGTGAAGGAACCCTGATATATAAGAAATGATATATGGTATGAACATCGACATCAGAGATGACTTCAATTAATTTAAATGAAGGTCTAAGGAAGTGCTAGGAAAAATCTGGGATTTCTTTTCTCTCAAAGATGTGCAAATCCTTTATAACTTTTTGTTTGCTTTTGTGAACTCTCACTCCTTTGGAAAACTTCTGAAAATGTCAGATCAGTGTTTCATACACCTCCAGCATTAATTCCCACTCTGTATATGCAGTGGCACCTATCTATTTCAATGGAACCCACTCAACAAGAACACACTTAGTTTCCCCACTGGATGGGGGCTGCACAGTATACCAGTAATTTGATATTTACCGGGTTTCAAAATGTTACCCAGCCAAAACTGATATCATTTTGAAAGTACTGGTACACCGGTATTGTATAAAATTACTGATGCTGAAACCGATGTATTAATAATAATTGAAGAAATATTGACCATCACTCCCATCAATCCTTTCAATATTTTATTATTTATCATCAGTAATATTTTAATTTTCAAAATTTTCTGACTCGGTGAGTATGTTGAAAATTTGAAATAATACTTTGGTATACTCATTGAACAAGAAATATTTCCAAATTATGCACATTTAATCACTTACCACAAAATATATTGCAATTATATTTGCAGACAGTAAATTTCAGCATTCAGCTATTTATACTACATGTATTTAAGAAAAGTAGGGGATATTTGATAAAAGTTAGATATATGAAGAAATATATTTATATTTTTATCAAAAAGACAGTTGAGGCATTACACTGTGACATCTGGGGAATGATTTCAGCGATAGTTGGGTGTCTGACAAGCACCCATTCCTTGCACTGAGCTGTAGAAGACATGGACGGTCAATCAGAGAATTTACCACATTCAATCCAAGACCTCAATACCTTGTACATCCTCCTCAGTTCGCGAGACAAATGCAGATCCGACGTGGTATACTCCTCACCAAATGTCCAATATCAGCTTGACTGATGTTATTCCATTCTTCCTGCAGTGCAATGGAGAGTTCCTGGACTTTGGTAGGGGGGGGGCTTCTGGCGTTGTCATAGGCACCTGCAAAGCATATCCCAGACGTGCTCGATTGGTGAAAGGTCTGGATTTAGTGTTGGCCAAGGCAGTGTAGTGATGTTCTGCCCCTGGTGGAACTCTGTAGCAACACAGGTGCTGTGTGCTCTTGCATGTCATCTTGGAAAATTAATCAATGACTGTGATGTCACACAAATGGCACCACATGAGCTGCTAACATGTTGTCATGGTAGTACTGTCCTATGACACGCCCTTGGATGACATGTAATGTTGTTTTGCTTGTCATGGTTATGGCTCCCCACACCATAACCGATCCGCCCCCAAAACGATCGTGCTGTCTAACAGTTACGTCATGGTATCATTTGTTCCGCTGCCACCACACCTTTTCTCTGTCGTGGAAGTCGAGAGTGAACCTTGTTTCATCAGAAAACATGATGTTGCTCCATCGACGATTGTTCCAGCGCTGTCGTGCTCCACACCGATTCCACCTTGCTGCGATATGACGTTCAGTCAAACATGGAATTATTCGAGGTCGTCGGGCGTACAAATTCCAGCTGTGTAGGTCATTTCGGATAGTCTGAGCACTGACTCACACATCTGCCCCTCGGTGCAGCTGCTGTCCCGATTTCTGAGGCACTTTGATGGTGGTTACGTAATGATGTGGTTCAGATGAAATTATCCTGGTTAGCAGCTGTTGCCCTTGGATGACCTGACATTGCATGTCAGATGTTAGCTTTATCACAACCTGCTTATCACCGATGATTGAGTAATGTTGAGAATTTGAGCCACTGCAGTCTGTCTGTTGCCAGCTTCCAACATGCCAATGGCACGTAAACATTCGTCACGAGTCAGTCTTCATATTTGTCAAAAGTTATGTTTCGCCCAGAAACTATTGATGAATGAGTTTATACCAAGAAAAAAATGATGAGATCTGAAAAAGTCCATCCAGTATAAATGAAAATTTCAAAACATACCCCACAGACATTAACGCGGCGCTCATGCAAAAAACCTGCACAAAATGTTTCTTTTCAACCTACTCACAATTGGTTACAATTGGCTGTAACGTAAGTGCAAGCCCTACTTCGGAACTAACTCAAGCTTTTAAGAAACTTTTCCAAACAAGCTGGAAAAGTAATAGAGTGCAAAAGCGCGAAAAAGATCGAAAAAGGGTCGAGTGAGACCAGCGCTCAAAATTACAGGTACTCACTCTGCACACCTCTTGCGTTTACCGAGCACATGCGCAACAACCGTGATATCAATTCCTTTTATTTCCGCCATTGCACTGGTCGAAAATTTTTTAACTTGTGCTATTTCTTAGCTGTTATCTTCGTGAACAACTTATTTGTATGTGCTATCTTTATCTGATTGTGTGCAAGTGGATTGTATCCTTTTCAAGCTTTCAAAATTATTACTATTTGATGATATTTTTGATAAATTTTGCTTGCTTTTTCACACATAATCTTGTTTTTCCCCCACGTGTGAAAACAACCATTGTTCTGTTTTCCGTTGGCGGGAAGCTTGATTTCATATTTCATTTTCATATTATGCCTAAGACTATTCCTTGTTCCTCATACTTCCAGGTGAAACATGTGGACGACTCTCATTCCACATGTGTCACTTGCAACAATTGTGCTCAGGCCCAATCATGTGGTATTTGTGGGGTTTGGTCCTCAAAATTCTGGGCTTCTGTTGACAAGGTGGTTCTGTCTAGAGCTAGAACCCCTCGTTCTCGGGGTAAGGGTAGCTGTGCCTTATCAGATATTTCTGTGAGTGCACGTAGGGGCTCTGTCACACAGGATGCTGTTCTGTCTTTTTCTGTAGTGAGTTCCCCTGCTACTGTTGACGGTGCTAGTGCGGCGATATCTGACGTGGAGACCGTGATCTCTTTGTCTTCTGATGTCACTCTTGAGGCATCTGTTTTCGTAGAGGACTTCTCAGAGGTCAGCTCGGTGACCCTCTCTGATTTGCCTCCTATGCCGTTGACAGTTGCTGAGGAAATGATTACTACAGATCCTATTCTGTATGATGGTGGCTCTTCCATCTCCTCTGGGGATGGTATACAGTCTTGGGGACCGAGACTGTATCTGCTAGTGTGTCTGTGAGCTCTCGGCCTCCCCTGGCTTCGCGGCGAAGCTGTGCGGGTTTGCTGTCTGCTCCGCCTCATCTGGCTAGGTTTGCTCCTAGTCAGTTGAGCCGTTTGGTCGCTTTGGCAGCGATTCTTCGCCCCTGGAGCGAATCGTTTATTGTTCCTCCTTCCCCTGCTAGTGTGCCGACTAGCAGGATGGGGTTGGGACATTGGCATCCAGGGCCTGCTGTTCGGCAAAGGTCAGTGACAGCCCCGGTTAGCTGTCACTCTCGGAACCTTCCTCCGGTGATTCCTCACTGTGTTCCGAGTCTGGATGTCGATCGATGCTTGCCGTTGGTCTCAGAGGATGGGCAGTTGGGGCCTTCAGCGGTGCAGAGGCCAATGGCAGGATCATTCTTGGAACAATCCTCCGGTGTTTTCTCACCGTGTCCCAGGTCCAGCTACCAATCGATGTACGTCGTCGGTCTCTTTAGAGGATTTGCAGGCAGGACCTTCTGTTCCGCAGAGGTCAGTGATTGGCCCTGGGCGTCACAATGGGGACTATCCTCCGGTGTCTTCTCACCGTCTCCCTATTCTGTCTGCCAATCGACAAGTCTGTCGCTGTTTTATGACTGTTGGACAGAGAAAACGTCGGACACTTGGATCCTCGACGTCATACAATCCGGTCTGTGACTGTCCTTCCATCGGCACCCCAGTTTATCTTGGGTGCCCCTTCTGACTCGGGTCCCTTCCGATTCTCTATGTTGGGACCTTCTGGTGCAGGAGATCGACAATCTCCTCTCCAAAGGGCTGATCGAGGTGGTCAGGAACACCCTTTCACCAGGGTTTTACTCAAGACTTTTCTTGGTGCTGATGAAAAATGGCCAATTTCGTCCTGTCATCGATCTGAGTATCCTGAACGAGTACCTTATAGCACCTCATTTCAGTATGGAGACTTTCCGGTCAGTTCGACGTTCAGTTCATCAGGGCGACTTTGCTGCCAGTATCGACCTGAAGGATGCCTACTTCCATGAACCCATTCATCTGGTGTCACGGAAATACCTTCGGTTCTCGTTTCGGGATCGAGTCTATCAATTCAAATCTCTCCTGTTTGGTTTGAACCTGGCTCCTTGGGCCTTCACCCGACTGATGTCACATGTGCTTGCTTTCCACCGTACTCAGTCGGCTGTGACTTCGTCAGCCTACCTGGACGACATCCTCCAACGGCACCACGATGCGGCTGTTCTGGAGTCGGATGTCCGGCAGTGTCTTTGCCTACTAGCGCCGCTGGGTTTCAGAGTCAATCGCAAGAAATCGGATCTCCCGCCTTCTCAGCAATTTTGTCATTTGGGGATGGATTTCGACATTCTTCACAATGTGGTGTCTGTCTCCAATGCTCGGGTGATGATTCTTTCCGCCTTGACTTGTAACCTGCTTCTATCTTCCTCGGTCTCGGCCAGGACTTTCCTTCGGATGCTGGGCCTTTGCAGTTCGGTGACAGATCTCATTCTGCTCGGTCGCTTGTTTGTCTGACCTCTCCAGCACTTCCTGTTGGATCATTGGCGTCCGAATATAGATCCACTGGACCTGGAACTTCCTATTCCTCGGTCCCTGCCTTGTCACCTCTACCCTTGTTCCCTGGCTGACACAGGGCGTTCCGTTGGATCTTCCTTTGGCTGATCGCATCCGCACTCACGGCGAGTGGGACAGCGAGCAGGTGGGTCATCATATCAACCAGAAGGAGCTTCTTGCTCTTCTGTTGAGTTTTCGGCTTTGGATCCCTCACCTGTCGGACCATATTGTCCTACTTCTTTCGGACAATTTGACAGTAGTGGCCTACATACGGAATCAAGGAGGCACATATTTGATTCCCATGTAACAGCTATCTCGGGATCTTCTTCTGTTGGCTAGGGATGTAAACGCTTGGGTGTCCATTCGACACATTCCCGGGCATCTCAACGTCCTAGCAGACTCCCTGTCCCGACGGGACAGTGTCCTTCCAACCGAATGGATGCTCCATCAGTCGGTGTTTCAGGCCATTTGCGAGCAGTGGGGATGTCCTCTGGTTGACCTTTTTACCACTCGCTGGAATCATCAGGTAGAGACCTTTGCCTCTCCTTGTCCAGATACTCTGGCATTTGCAGTAGACGCTCTGTCTCTGGACTGGACAGGTTGGATCGGCTATGCCTTCCCTCCTGCACCGATTCTTCCTCAAGTATTAGCGAAGATTCATGCTTGCAGTTGCAGGATCATTCTGATCGCACAGAGAATGTGGATCAATCTGCGGCAGCCTCTGTTGGCAGATCGGCCAATTCGTCTACCTCTGCGTCGCGATCTTCTTTTCCAGGAAGTATCACAACAACCTGGCGAGCCCGTCCCTTCACGCCTGTCTTTTATCAGGTCCTGTCTCCGACGTAGAGGTTTTTCAAGATGAACAGTGGAGTGCATTTCTGCATCGCGGCAACATTCTACTGGCATGACTTATGCTGCTAAGTGGAAGGTTTTCTGCTGCCTTGTGTACAGATCACAATGTGGATTACCATGATCCGTCAATCGCTCAAATTGCAGATTTTTCTGGTATACCTTTCTTACTCCAAGGGCCTCCAGCCTATTACGATTAAGGGCTATTGGTCTTTGCTGTCTGATACTTTCTCTTATGTGGGAAAGCGGTGCATCGGTCGTAATCTTTTTCTCTCCAAACTCATTCAGCACTTTTCTTTGAAGAGGCCTCAAGTTTTGCGTCTTACACCCAAGTGGAACTTGACATGGGTGTTGCACTGTTTGGAAGGGGGCACCTTTGGAGCTTTTAACGGAGACCGATATGCGTTTTCTCTCCAAGATGTTATGAATGCGGCTTACTGGAGGAATGCTTCTACCTTCTCCTCCTTTTATCTCCGCCACCTACAGCAGCAATCGGAGGACCTTTATTCTTTAGGCCCTCTCGTTGCGGCTCAGGCTGTTGTGCACCCTTGTTAAAATTGTTTTTATCGGGTTTGTGCTTCGCTCAGCCTTGTTCTTTTCAGGTGCCTTCTCTCTATCTTCATTACAGGTTTCACTATTGTTCTCTGCCCGCCTTGCTTTTCTTTCTGCTGCTCTTGTTGGTATTGATTATGTGATTCACCTCCTCCTATTGTTTATTCAGCCAATTGTAAACAATTGTTAGTGGGTTGAAAAGAAATTAAAATTTTTTAGTAAATTTTGTTTCTTAACATACCTACCACAATTGTTTACCGGAGGCCCACCCTCCTTGGGGATATCTTTGATATCGATGCCTCCCCTAAATCACAAATTTCTTGTTGGCGGAAATACGGAATTGACGTCACGGTTGTTGAGCATGCGCTTGGTAAACGCAAGAGGTGTGCAGAGAGAGTACCTGTAATTTCGAGCGGTGGTCTCGCTCAACCCTTTTCGATCTTTTTCGTGCTTTTGCACTCTATTACTTTTCAAGCTTGTTTGGAAAAGTTTCTTAAAAGCTTGAGTTAGTTCCGAAGTAGGGCTTGCACTTATGTTACAGCCAGTTGTAAACAATTGTGGTAGGTATGTTAAGAAAGAAAATTTACTAAAAAATTTTAATCTTCGTGGGCTTGTGACATTCATGATCCACACTAAACTTGGTAACTTATTGATGTGTCCAATCATGTGTATCCAATACCATTTTCTGAAAATGTCGGTTTGGATATCCCCTACTTTTTTTTAATAGTATATTAAAAAATTGTTATAAACATGTGTTTGCTGTTTTGTTTTGTCATGGACCTTTGATCAGCTACTAGTACATGCCATATGATATTTTGCTCAACTTTGGCGAAGCCAAATTTGAGGTATTGTCATGGCCCATCGTCTGTCTGTCTGTCCGTCCATCGTGCCATACACACGGTTCGGGCTAGAGGCCGTATTTATGAACCGATCTTTACAAAACTTCTTGGGTACCTTTGTTATCACGGTGAGACGAGAACGAATGTTTTGGGGTCCAGTCCGAAATTCAAGACGGCCGCTGGCAGCCATTTCGTACAAAATTAGGTGCAATCAGATTTTTTGCGCAGAACTTCCATATGAAAGCTCTGATTTGAATAATTTTTCGTATGAATGTTTAGTACCATGGGATACATCACATATAATACAGGGTTTTTTCTCGTGCGTAAATTATGCAAATTAGACTAACTTTGATTTATTTAGTTTTACTTTCAGCACTGTAAGTGCAAATGCCAATACGGCTCGCGCTAGAGGCCGTATTTATGAACGGATCTTTACAAAACTTCTTGGGTACCTTTGTTATCACCTTGGGACGAGAACAAGTGTTTTTGGGTGCAGTTCGAAATTCAAGATGGCTGCCAGCAGCCATTTTGTACCAAAATTAGTGCAATCAGTTTTTTGTACAGAACTTCTGCAGAAATTATGCAAATTAGATGAACTTTGATTTATTCAGTGCTACTTATACACAGTAAGTGCATGTGTCAATATGGCTCGGGCTAGAGGCTGTATTTATGAACCAATCTTCACAAAACATCTTGGGTACCTTTGTTATCACCTTGGGATGAGAACGAGTGTTTCTGGGTGCGGTCCAAAATTCAAGATGGCTGCCAGTGGGCATTTTGTACCGAAATTAGGTCCAATCAGTTTTTTGTACACAACTTCTGTACTGCTCAGGCTGGAGGCCGTATTTATGAACCGATCTTTACGAAACTTCTTGGGTACCTTTGTTATCACCGTGGGACGAGAACGAGTGTTTTTGGGTGCAGTCCAAAATTCAAGATGGCCACCAGCAGCCTTTTGTACCAAAATTAGGCAGTCAGTTTTTTGTACAGAACTTCTGTATGAAAGTTCTGATTTGAATAAATTTTTGTAGGAATGTTTAGTAACATGGAATACATCACAGATAATACATGTTTTTTTCTTGTGCAGAAATTATGCAAATTAGATGAACTTTGATTTGTGCATGCGCAGCAAAAATGACCATGTGTGCAGGCCCGAGAAACAGAGGTTCTTTTTTTATGTCCTTATTCAAGTAATCATTTTTTTGCAAGACTTGTCTGTTTTATTTGATAAGTTTTCTATTTTATTGTTACAGAATCTAACTTCCAGTGTAAAGAAATCTTCAAGGTGATCACAATTGCCGTTGTGCATGTGATAAGTGCAGGTAACTCTGTTTTGTATTTCCAGAGTTATGCCCTCTTTTAGTACTTAAAACTTTAGTTTAGTTTAAACAATATTTATTTCGTAAACTCAAAATGTAAAATACTTTACAGAATATATGGATTCGGCAGTAAGCATGCAAGCTTATATTTAGCCGTTTCCACTTGATGAGCACATTACAATCAAACGAACATACATCAAGAGGAAGAGAGAAACACAAATGATGAAATGATTTTGGAAATGGAGCTGTGTTTTGTCATGGAAGCAATGGTAATTGACCCCAACCGAAGGATGGTAACCCGTTGGTAACACCACTAATATCCGGTGAAAATACACATTATGCGTGCACATTGTCAAAAATTGTGAACTGTTATTGTAACTTGGAGGAGCCATATACAAGACTCTACGATTCATCAGCCTCAACGTGCACAGGGGGACAAGCCTACTATTGGGGTGAGGGTTACGATCTAGGTGGATGTACAAAATCTTTTTGTAATGAGAATGAACTGTTCAACTAGGTTGAAAACGAGGGTTGTAGCTAATGTTTCAAACTTTACAGTATTGTGTCACCTACTCCTTCAACATTTTACATGCTATGTTGTTCAAACTTTGCACACATGTTGATCACCAGTTGCCGCTGTTTATGTGACAAGTGCAGGTAACTTTGTTTTGTATTTCCAGAGTTATGCCCCCTTTTAGTACTTAAAACATTACAGTATTGTGTCGCCTACTCCTTCAACATTTTACATGCTATATTGTTCAAACTTTGCACACATGTTGATCACCAATTGCCGTTGTGCATCTGACAAGAGCTGGTAACTCTGTTTTATATTTCCGGAGTTATGCTCCCTTTTAGTACTTAAAACATTACAGTATTGTGTCGCCTACTTCTTCAACATTTTACATGCTATATTGTTCAAACTTAGCACACAAGGTGATCACCAATTGCCGTTGTGCATGTGACAAGAGCAGGTAACTCCATTTTGTATTTCCAGAGTTATGCCCCTTTTAGTACTTGAAACATTACACTATTGTGTCGCCTTCTCCTTCAACATTTTACATGCTATATTGTACAAACTTTGCGCACATGTTGATCACTAACTGCCATTGTGCATGTTACAAGAGCAGGTAACTCTGTTGTGTATTTACAGAGTTATGCTCCCTTTTAGTACTTAAAACATTACAGCATTGTGTCGCCTGCGCCTTCAACATTTTACATGCTATATTGTTCAAACTTTGCGCACATGGTGATCATCAATTGCTGTTGTGCATGTGACAAGAGCAGGTAACTCCATTTTGTATTTCCAGAGTTATGCCCCTGTTAGTACTTAAAATATTACAGTATTGTGTCACCTTCTCCTTCAACATTTTACATGCTATATTGTTCACACTTTGCACACATGTTGATCGCCAATTACCATTGTGCATGTGACAAGAGCAGGTTCCTTTGTTTTGTATTTCCCGAGTTATATGCCCCCTTTTAGTCCTTAAAAAATTACAGTATTGTGTCGCCTACTCCTTCAACATTTTACATGCTATATTGTTCAAACTTTGCACACATGTTGATCACCAATTGCCGTTGTGCATGTGACAAGAGCAGGTTTCTCTGTCTTGTATGTCCAGAGTTATGCCCCCTTTTAGTACTTGAAACATTACACAATTGTCTCGCCTACTCCAACATTTTACTTGCTTTATTGTTCAAACTTTGCACCCATGTTGATCATCAATTGTCATTGAGCATGTGACAGGAGCAGATAACACAATTTTATTTTTACATGACGAGAATCCTCACCATTTATAGCTATTATGATCCTCAAAATGTCCTTTTCCTTTGTGCCACCTATCGTCGGTCATTATCAATGAAGTTAACCTGTCAATGAATGGACGCTACCATTGTAAACGGTGAGGAAAATCTTCTACAGCAGCCTTGCAGGCTTTTAGAAGTTATCTTATGAATAAAATGGATACTATCATTTTTAGTCAAGTTGTGACGCAATGTTGTAGGTCACAGTGACCTTGAACATACTAAATCATAAACAATTGGTTTCCGGATGATAACTTGACTACGGTTGAACCCACATTCATGAAACTTAATATTTATGTTGGCCTTCATGAGAGGAAGAACCCTATGTATTTTGGACTCGCTAGGTCAAAGGTCAAGGTCACAGTGACTCTGAACATAGTAAATCAGAATACTTGGTTTCCGGATGATAACTTGATAATGGTTTGACCCTTGTTCATGAAACTTTATAGGTAGGTTGGCATCAGGGAGAGGAAGACCACTATTTATTTTGGACTTGCTAGGACAAAGATCAAGGTAACAGTGACCTTGAACATAGTAAATCTGTAAACAATTGGTTTCCGTACGATAACTTGATAATGGCTTGACCCACATTCATGGAACTTCATGTGTAGGTTCGCATCAGTGAGAGGAAGAACCCTCTTTATTTTGGACTCACTACGTCAAAGGTCAAGGTCACCGTGACCTTGAACATAGTAAATCATGAACAGTTGTTTCCGGATGATAACTTGACTATGGTTCAACCCACATTTATGAAACTTCTTATGTAGGGTGGCCTTTTTGAGAGGAAGACCACTATTTATTTTGGACTCGCTAGGTGATAGGTCACAGTGACTTTCAACATAATAAATCATAAACAATTGGTTTCTGGATGATAACTTGATAATGGTTTGTCCCACATTCATGAAACTTCATAGGTAGGTTGGTCTAAGTGAATGGAAGACCACTGTTTATTTTGGACTTGCTAGGTCAAAGGTCAAGGTCACAGTGACCTTGAATATAATAAATCGTAAACAATTGGTTTCTGGATGATAAACTTCCACCAACATTCATGAAACTTCATAGGTAGGTTGGCATTGGTGCAAGAAAGAGCCCTATTTATTTTGGAATCACTAGGTCAAGGGTCAAGGTTACAGTGACCCTTCACATAGTAAATTGTAAACAACTGGTTTCCAGACGATAAGTTGATAATGATTAAACCCACTTTTGTGCTGTCACAACTTGACATTAGATCGGTGATCCTATCAGCATTTTTTTTTATTTTTATTTTGTAAAGACCTCAGATCCCTTAACATGAAAATGTGAAAACAGGTGAATTACCCTTTACCCCAGACAGGGCAGGGGAATGGGCAATGATTGGGGGGGGGGGGGGGGGGGGGAGGACAGACATAGTCGAGTCAACAAAAATTTCAAACTTTACCCCAGAGAAACTTGTGCATGTTCCAATTTTGAGGTGTATGTTGCCCTGCTAAGCGGTACTCTTTTTTTTCTTGAATTTCCTCATTAAAAGGGTTAATTAAACTGTTTTACTGATAGCTTTGATCTGATTAGCCTGGAATATCCCAGACCATCATTCATTGAATACTTATCATCAAACTGCTGTAATTCTTTCTGATGATGAAATATAGCCAGTGCAGATTTTAGCACTTGTAAAAGAAGAAACGAATGTGAACTGCATCACAAACTGTTTGTAATTTAGGTCAGACTTACAGATTTCCTAGGACGGTCATTTAATCCTTTAACACGTAATGGTCTAATTCTAACTGGTCACTCTTTACTGAAAAAACAGATACCACAACATGCAGTTATTGGGTAAACTTGCAAGTTACATTCTAAGTACCTAGGAAGTTGTTTCTAGGCAAGTCTTGGGTGCCTATGCAAGCAGCCAAGAATTTCCTTGAAACAGCTGAAAAGCCTTAGAATGAAGACTCTTAAAGTGTGGCAAAAGTGTATAAAATTCTCCCGACTCTCAACATGTACTGAACTACTTCCACCTTTGACTAACTTTATGACCTCTTAATAGGTTTTCCCAACATGCATTCATGAGGAAGTTGTGGCAGCATTATTCAATATTCCTTGGCAGTTGTTTTTAGTCAAGGTTTGGATGCTGGACAGACAGCCAGATTTGACCAGAAATTACTGCCGAGCCCCCATTATGGCCAGTTACACACTTTGTAGTCAAAGAGCATCCAAAAACATTCTTTGTACCTGGAATGATTAGGGAATAATTTTCATGTATGACAATAGACATGTAAGTTTAAAACAAATAATGTTCATGTTACCAAACCTTGAGTCCTGAAATTTGGTGAAATGGGTGTGAAAATGAATGGAGAACTACCTTCTTTGGTCCGAAACAGTTATGCACTTCCTTCTTGGATGTAATGGTGTTGTGCAAGTGTAAGTAGAACTGCGTTGACAATGAAAAGGATGACCATTGACTCAGGTAGCATGGCCTTAGTTTTTGCAAGATCAATGCACACTCTTTTGTGTCCCTTATCTTCTCCATAATGGTGAGAAAGAATACAGCTCTACTCTCTTGACATATGATTGTAGTTGACTCTGAAAGCAAGTACAGGAGACTATTATTATCTCTGATGGGTGAGTGTGTGAGATGTGTGAAATCTTAACCGAGGGCAAGATATTTGGGCCAGACACGAGACTTGCCAAGTGTCTGGACCAAATATCGTGTACCAAGGGTGAGATTGCCCCATCTCTCACCCACCCCCATCAGGGATAATTTTTCTCCCTCCACCAAAACACCATGAGGTCATCAAAAACAATTTAGGGGCACGTGTTGCCATATCAAACAATTTTGTTGTCCATTTCTGAAAAAAACTGATTTGCTTATCGGAAAGAGCACACAAAAGTTCTGTATATACCACAGGTATATAACATGAAATTGATTTGTTATGCCAGCAAGACAAGGGTTAAAGGGTTAACGATTTGTAGCGAAATGAAGATCGACAAATTCTGATGACAACATATTATCATGCAACTCACTCCACTCATAACAACGTTCACCCAACAAAAATTTATATAAAAGAGTCAAGTGTCCTTTGGTTTTGCAGTCTGTGTTTTTATTTTGTCTGCTAACATTTTAAAACGTGACACCATGTTGTTTGTTTACAGAAGAACAAGCGATGATAGAATAGTCCTGCGCTCATTAAATATGCTAATTAAATATCTATCTCGCATGGCCTTCTCACATGTGACACGCATATCTTGCATAGGAAGTGGGGGGGGGGGGGGGGGGGGGGTAGAAATATGAATTGGCAAAGATTTGTCCAGTTCAGCTGATTGCCAATCTTGACTATACAGACTCATCATCTTCACATTCACGATCTCAGCGGGATGAGAGAGCTTAAACTGAGAAAACTTTATTGACTCTGCACAGCTAAGTATGAGCAGAGAACCTTGGATCAGGACCTAAAAAGTTAAACAAAGAACTGATGACCTATCTGGGATCATTACCACCAACATGCAACATGCCTAATATACAGTACATGGAGAGTAGATGACCACTTAAACACCTACTGACTGGTGTTTCAAGCTAGACAGTAACTCAAACTCTACATGAAAAACACAAGCAAAGGTTCAGCCAGTTGATCTCTGGATGCCCAAAGAATTGTGATCAGCCAAGTATATTTAAGTCTTTGTCTAACACAACTAGAGGATGACATGCACATAAAAACATTAAAAAATAACTAGATTTTCATATTTTACCTAACACATTTTGACCCTATGTGGTTATGGCCATTATGTTAGGTAAATAGAAGAGATCATTCTTGTAGTCTGCTGTTACACACTGTTGATCCACACAGGAACCCCGGGAAGAGAGAAGCAGTGTTTGTTTACTAGCTGTGGTGAACAAGCTCTCCTTTACTGGTAAAATAGGGCCCTGTCACCAATGCCTGGGGTGGAAGTCCTCTAAAATGAGTAATATGGATATAAACGATTGGCTGCATTTGACTTTATATCCATGTTGCTGTCATGATTAGCCATTGTGCAGAAATATGTGACCTTAAACATCAATAAATAAAACACACTATTCATCAAGGCATTACTTAATAGCATCTGCTCATGTGAGCCATAGATACTGCAGGATGTTGTTCTCATTTTAGAATAAATTCCAGTACCGGAGCAGTTAAATTAGTTTACCCTTCAAGGACTGTTTCCAACTTTGATCATTTTTAATGTCAAATAACAGGTGCCCAAACATGCAGTCTGTGGGAAAACTTGAAAATCTCAGTTCAAGTACCTTGGCAGTTGTTTCTAGTCAAGTCTTGGCTGCCTAGAAATAACTGCACTGCAAAAAGAGAAGACTTTCAAGGGTTAGCAAAAATGTCTAAAAATCTCCAGGTTCTTGAGGGTTCAAATCCAAATTGTGAAAGTGAATTTATATAAAGGGGTCAATTAGAGTGCAATGTATGGAAATAGTCTGAAAATTTTTCAAAGCATTTAAACTATCAGTGCTCTATAATCATAGAAAATCAGCTATTCATTGCAGACCTTTTAATGGTATTTCAAGTTTCTGTATCCCCACTCTTGGAGAGATTGAGGGGTGAACTGGATTAAATATGCCTGTGTGTCCACCTATCTATCTGTCCTTCCATCTGAGATCATATACTTGCAATAACTTCACAAGTAGTTGATGGAGTGTCATGAAATTTAGTTTGTATCTTCCCTATCATGTGCCTGATATTCATAATGCTCAATTGCGGTGCAGACACTTTCTTTATTTGTTTAAAAATGTACATGTTGTACTCACTTTCTTTTGTAATAAGCTCAGCTGTTGACAAATTGTAAATAAATGCACTAATTATCTTCTCCACCATATGCCATTACTCACATTGTAAAATTACGATCCTGAGGTTTTCATCCATAGCAATTGTCTCTCCTCGCCATATGCCAATACACGCAATGTAAAATTAAAATGCTGAGCATTTCATCCAGGTGTTATGACTCTTTGTCCATTAAAAAATGTACCAGTTGGACCTAATTTTTACAGAATGTAGGGGCATGAATTGTTTCACTAACAGTTTTTCTGTTGTGTTTTTATTATATTTCTCAACTGTGACCAGAATTGTAAAAGTGAAATTCACAGTTTTCAAACTGTGTTTGTTTGGAATTTTTAACCAAGCTTGCATATATTTTTTATTTCAGATATTCCATGGCCAGAGGGTGAAGAATCTCTTTCTGAGGATGCCCAAAGTGCAGTAGAACAGTGGATGCTGCAAAAAGACCCCAAGCTAAAGGTAGTGGTATTTCTACAAATGTGTACATTTATCATGTTGCATTCTTTATTTGTGATATCATGCTTAATCCGCTATCTACCACAATAGTACAGGGGTGCTATGTTACTTTTGGGTAGGATGGAGAAGAAGAATTGATGAGAGAAATTTGATCAGATCATGATATCATTCCTTGAGCAACCTTCTTGATAAGCTTACCAACATAATAAACTTTGACATCTGGAATTACATGTATCAGTGGAATGCAACTAGAAACAGGTGATCATCAAAATGCATTACTTTGTTGCACTTTTGCATGTTGCTTTGCTCAACACAGCCAAGGTTCTACTGCTACTTCCATCTTACAAGTTGATTGGTACACTGGCAAGAACATTGAAATGACTATATGTCACTATTGGTGCAATGAACTGAATGAGTTTCATTATCAAATGAGCAGAATGACCTAAAACAGACTAAGATTGATATTTTGACACATTTGAAAGTTTCTAGGCGTATTCCTCAGTTGACTTGATATTCTTAAAGACCCTTAACTGGTAGAGTATTGGAAGCCCATATTTGGGCTTTACTCTGAAGTGCAGGCACCATAACTTAAAGGCTACCTATTCATTGGATCTGCTTCATATTATCTTTTAAGTGAAATTATTTTTCCTTGTTAGAATTTATGGGTGAGTGCACCAAATAAAATGTACAAAGCCCCCTAGTAGTTAGGGAGCCAGGAGGGTTTTACTTACACTATCGCGCAAGGAATGTTTGATGCCTCGAATTTGTTGGCGGGAATAGACAATGATGGAAAACCCACTTCTTAAGTTGTGCAATTCTGGTGTTTTGGGGCCACGGGACCCCAAAAAAACCCAAAAATGACTTTTAATTACACTATCGCGCAAGTCGACGATTTTTATATGGAATAGTCTATTACATTCACGGACCATAAAATCACAACTTCAGAACGAAATTTTCCTGGCGTTTTCAAATCAGAAGGGGTCTTTTGGGGGGGTACACCAAAATGTACATTTTTCTCTTTTAATTACACTATCGCGCAAGTCCAGCATTTTTATATAGAATACTCGACCATATCCACTGATCATAAAAACATGCCTTCAGATCAAAAATGTTCTGGTGTTTTCAAATCAGAAGGTGTCTTTTGGGAGGTATCCCAAAATGTTAAAAAGCACGTTTATTTATACAATTGCGCACGCCAACCAGTTTTATGCGGGAAAATTTACAACTTTTACTGATAATAAACAACTTATACATAAGAACAGATATTTCCTGTTGTTTCAAAATAAAAAGCGGTTCTTTAAACGGGTCCAAAATGTCAAATTGTAATTTTGAATTACACTCCCGTACACCCTACAATTTTGATGAAAGGGGATGGCTGTTATTATTTACATCCGTCATAACTTCTGGCATAATTTAGAACTCATGTTTACGGTTTATTTATAGTGTCATGTTTCACTACCTCAACCTCCGATGTGTTTAAAGGGGTTGGGGTTACGGTAGTGAAGCATAGCATTATAAATAATCCGAAAAGATGAGTTATCGTTCTTAATTATGCCAGAAGTTATAACGTGTGGAAATAATTTCATATTCCCTTTAATGCGGGTAGTCCACATTCACAACCCATAGGCCTACAATTCGTTTACTTCTGCACTGAAATCAAACACTGGCAGGTGCCTTCAGCTAGGTGCGCTGTCAAAACCTCAGACTAGAATTTCCAGAAAAAAATATGGTTTCCAAGACAAAAAGAGGCTCGAATTTTCTCAGGTGTAATAAATCGCCAGGTTGTGAATGTGAATCACCCACTTTAAAAATAATCCATAAGTTTACTGGTCTCAAAATAGTAAAGCGGAACAAATAGTCGCAGTTTCAAACTATAGGAGATGTTTATCTTTGACATCAACAATATGGATAATTATTCGGCAATTTCGTCATCGGAATCATCAAAACAGCCAGGTTCATGTTCATCATCAGTATCTTCACATTCTGGCATTTCTGGAATGACAGATTCCTGCATCTGTGGGCCATTAAACCATATGATTCTATAGGAGCCATCGACAAGTTCCTATCCATTTTCAGGATCCATCGGTAGATTTTTACATGCAGCAGAATGCCACATAGAAGCCACATATTTCGCCCTGTCAATTTTCTGATGGACAACACACTTGCAAGGCGGAATACTACTACTGCTGTCCAAACCCTTCAGTTTAGATAATGGTCTACTTTCATCCTTTGGCCCGAAAGCTTTCTCAAACACTTTGAATCTGTACTCGTTAATTGGAATTAATTTGCGAGCACCATATAATGCACATGTATAATCCTCCAGTGCCTGATACGTTTCCTCTGAAACAGATCCCGAGCCCAAATCTGCAAATGCACCAGGATATCGATCGTTGCGATCAAGGAGAGCAAACCGGCGTTTCTTAGACCTTTCGTGCGAAAGCTGCCGTGTAATTGCAGCTGGTGTATGCGTGAAATGCCGGCAGTGCAGAACAGATCTTTTCTCCAATTTCATCAGCTATAGTACCAACATCCATCCAAATAATAGATGCAACTTTCTGTATATGATGTAATAAAATCACCAGTATGTCCGTATCACCAGCTCGGACTGCAGTGTTACCAGCTGGTTTTTTGCGATCAGCATTGACCATGTGTAGACATACCGTGTATCTGCTTCAGGATGATCACAATACAGGCTTTCTATCGCCTGCTTCTCGATTCTGCCATCGACCACAACAAACCTCACACACTCTTCATCAAAACCGAGGTAAACTTCCCTGTCGGCCAGAACATGTGTGTGGTGCGTCAAAGACCAATCTTTTGCAAAGAATCTTGGGAGTTGCTTTTTAAAAGATGAAGATTTTACTGCTTTTGATGCATCCTTAGGTGTTAACTGATCAGCTCCGGTTATCAAGTACTGGATACTTGGCTCCATCCCTCTGCGTTCCCTTTCGCAATCTTTGATAGAAGGTTCTACATAGGTGTCAAAAACAACACCGATGCGTTTAGATTTCAGATTCAAGAGGGGGTGCAATACAACACGGGAAAGCCCACCATATGTTGCTGGTAACGTTGGTGGCAGGCAGTGAAGAAGGAAATTACCGTCCACAACATGGGCGTCTATTATATCCGAACTACCGTGGGCTATTACCTTTTCCTCGAGTAGTGAGAACAGTGGACTTTTGTCGGTATGAGCCATTGTACCGTCAGTCTTGCAGATAGATAGCAGCACAGATGTTACTGGAAATTGCATTAGGAATTCTAAGTCGATAGGATAGCTATTCTCCCCAACATATCTCTTGTGCATTGGAGCTCTTTAACAACAGGGTTTTGTGCCTTCCGATTTGTTGCGCCCTAGTTCGAGAAAGTCTTCAGTTTGTTTTTCGAGATCGGCCTCTCGAAACAAACAGGATCATCAGTGCATTCGTTGACGAAATCGTCGTGCTTCTGTTTACGGATTTGTTTCAATGCTAGCAGAGAATCACTTATTTCCATACTGGCACATTGTCCAGTATGAATGTTCAATAGAGAATCCTTTTCTAAAGCAAATGGATTGGTATTAGCTTGGATACAGTTAAGTATCTTGTTGAGGTCATTCTTGTCACGTTTGAGTCGGCTATCGGTTAATTCAGCCCTGACGTCGTTAGTAGTTTGCACACCAGATAGCTCAAATGCAGCGCTGATGAGTGCTGCCCTACTGCCCTTTGTCACGCTCCAGCGCAAGCGTGCATTGTAGTTGTTGGTAGAAGCAGTGTAACCTGTCATCCGCGAAGCTGGGTCAGCATTCACTGTTTGCTCCAAGGTGAGATCTACAGAGTTTCTACTGAAGTCGTTGTTGGTACGACGGATGCTGAAAAGTCCAGACGCAAGCATCTCCTTCAGGCCAGGGTGAGTGGTAGGGAGATTGATCAAGTCGATCTGGTGCTTAGATATCCTTCTGGCGTAGTTGAGTCGGTTGGTTGCGAAGAAAAGATCTATAACAGGAGACAGAACTTCACAATATAAGTCAATGTCTGATTCAGCTATCTATAATACGAAATATACCAATGCACTCAACATACTCCATGAAGAACTGTGCAGTTTGTCCAAGCTTTCCATCAAATGTTAGCTGTGAGAAAGATTCGTATTCACAAAACAACTTCTCAAACATAGGGGTCTGCACGAGTGTATTGACACTATCTTTACTTGTCAGCACTGCTTCGCAAATGGCATCTCTAATTCGATCTCATTGTTTATATCCTTCTAAGAACTTCTTGAAATGTAGTATCTTGAACGCAAGAGCGAGCATCGGATGTAATCGTTTACAGCGATTAAAGTTGGTCCAACGAATAAAACCTCCAAGTGAACCACTTGCAAGCACCCCTGACTCCATGAACATTTCAGGAAGTCCCGATTCATCTATAACTTTCCCGATAGCCCGAAAAAAAACACATCTCCAGATGAAAACTCCCAAACAAAATAAAAATGTTGTCAAACCTCGGTTTCTCGGTCACCTGAATACGAACTGCATTCCTTGCAACATCGAGATCGTATGTTACAACACCGTACTTCTGGTCGCATTCAGCTGCACATTTCTGTTATCTTCATGGGCTCAATTATCACATCGCTAGATGTTATAGGACATCGCATATTCGGCATATAAGAAACAATTTGCTTTGGTAAGTTGTCGACATAAAACCGAGAATTGAAACCTGCCCACATTGAAATATTTTCCACTTCCAAAGCTTTGGCTGCAAGAAACAATAGGTCGAGACTCCGGGCTCTTTTCAACGACGAGCACGATGCGACATGAAAGTCAGTGTTCCGGTAAGAGAATAGAGTAGTATCAGCTAATATGGGTCCTGTGCTGGCCTGGGATTGGTAAAAGATACCTTGTGTATCATGCAGAGTATCTGCACCAGAAAGAGTGCGTTCAATTCATTGTAATTGTCAAATGCTAATCCACAAGGTACTCCAGGCACAAAACCAGATGGAGAGCATTGTTGTTTTTCCATGATTGCATAAGCTAACTCTGTCTCAAGCTCTTCGGTGGCATTGTAATTTAGACATGAACCCAATTTGTTGAACATGGCGATGACCTTTTTACTGCCGGTCAAGGATTTTAATGCCATTGCAGTAAGGATGTGCTTTTTTGGCTTTAGATTACCACCCTTCACAATGAATAGAGTGCTTTGGCTCATGGAATCGATGCGTTTAGCCATAGAGTCACTTATTTGTTTGGAACTTGGTCCACATAACAAAGCACTAAAAAATGTGCATGCTAACTCCGGCGGATTCCCTTCGCCGATTTTCAGTGAATCGATTGTCAGAGGGTCCGTGAGGGGTTCTTTTCTAACATCCCTAAGAGCTTTCCTGATCAGGAGTGCAGTTTGAGTCAGCTGTCCTTCTGGCGAAGACTTGAAGTCAAAAATAGCCTGTAATGAAGCATAGTCCATATCAGTACAATGGACTATTACTCCAGACTTTTTGCAATCTGGCGAACGGAAACTCAGGTCATCTGGGAAATGCTTCTGTAAGACCATCCCGAAATATTGCACCTTTGTAATGGGTGGTTCAATTTCATAGTCAGAGCAGAAAATGCAATACCGAGCATATATCGAATTAAGATGCTCGGGACGCTTTTGGTCAATGATATGGTCCTGCACATACGATATGATGCTTTCTAAAGGGAGAGAATTATCACCGCATTCTTCCAGAGTTGTCGCCAGCAGTTTTTGCTTTTTTATTCGGTCTGCTTTTTTGCTAAACTGTGCACGACAACGTTGATGAACCTTTGCCTCTTTCGCGACTAAATCGATGCCGGCTATCTTGACCAGAACGTGAGTTAAACTTAGAATCCGCACTGTCTCGATGATAGTTTTTTTCACCCTGTTTAGTCACTATTTCACTAGGGTACTCTTTCGTGCCATCGGCACGAGTCTTGACATTCTTGTCACAAAACAGACATCGTTCGGGAAATATATCGGCTGTTGAGTGTGTGGGCGTACTTGGACAAGGGGGACATGTACGTGTAGAACTTCGCAGTGTTGTTTCGATAGTTCCTGGTGCAACTGTTGGTTTATCCTGATACATTTTCGGGAGCGCTGTGAAATTTTTGTAACATGTGGTATGGTAACCATCATTCTCAGCTGGGTTATCAGGTAGCGACTCAGTTATTTTGTCGATACTTCGAGGTAGAGTAATTTTTGCTAGTAATTCGCATTTGAGCTGCTTTTTGAACTGTTGCCCACGAAATGTCTGACCATCGCTGCTACTTTGGTGATCCAACATTGTTACCACGTTGATGTACCAGGCATCTTGTTGGTCATCATCTCCATGTAACTCTAAAATAAAAGAAATATTTTGATATCAATATCGGCTGTTACGCCGAACATACATAACTATTAGGTATTTCGTGAAAATTGAATGGGTTCTCAGTTAAGGTCGTGGAATGAACAAACTCAAGGTTTGAAGACAAATTCAACTTCACACTAGGGCCCTGTGAACCGTTCGAGATTCGGTTCGATTCGAAACCAACCATGATGGTTCGATTCGGTTAGATACCTTTCTCCAGGATTCGGAAAATCGAACCTTCGGAGTGGGTCCACCCGAGTAAGCGAATATGATTTACCAAGTGATCGTTACTATCGTAATATAACAGCAGAATCCACACAGATGCGCACTTTATAAAACCGTCGGCAATATTTTATGTTAAATTACATTGCTGACCTGTTTCCGTATTCAGTTTTCAGCTGTTCATGTTATCGGGTAGTCCAAACTTGGACCCACAGTCCGAAATATATTTTTTGGTTTGTGGATGTACCAAACCAAAAAATCATATTACGGACTATGGAACTAGGTTTGGGGAGTAGTACCACGCATGTATGTGGAGTACTCGCGCTTGTGTCATTACATTACAATTTTGATGTTATGATAATCTGCCCACAGTTTTCCGACTGCTATAAAAATAGCTACGGTTATCGATGGTATCTTATTGCTGGATAAATAATATAACACTGGTAGATGAGGTACACTCGCTTTCAATCGGATACATGCACTGGGAGGTGGGAAAGGGCTTTTTTTTTTAGAAAATAGTGCGATTTCAAGCATGAACACCGGTGGTTTGTCGTAGTTTTGTGAACGGAACTTTCTGCCAAACATCTACCAAACAAAAATGTTTTATCCAAATATAAGCTGTAGTTATCTCACAACACATTCGGTTTCTGGATTCGAAATTCGGTTCGATTCGAAACTGTGACGCTGATTCGGTTCGAGATTCGGTTCGACCCTAAAATTAGGATTCTCTGGGCCCTACTTCACACCAACAAGTGTTATGGAAAATTTCTTCAAACCAAAGGTGTGTAATTCCAGGAAGCTAACCCTCATTGACCTACTGCATATTGAAATTCCTTCCAGTGGAATAGAGCTATATGAGAGTATGGTACCATGCTAGCGTTGACATTAAACAGTTACTATTTCATTGGTCTTTTGGGAACAGTCAAAACTGTTGTCTCTCGGTATCAGGAATGACTATCAAACTGTTGCCCGAGACAACAAATGGTAATGCAACGAAAAAACAATGAAACGTGTGCGTGTTTGTGAGAAGAATTACAAGATAAATGTATCATCACGACTATGTGCAGATCTGGATGCTGGTATCAACCCCGACAGTGTTTTTGACACGCATCGCGACTCGCCGTGCGGGCTCGTCGCGATGCTATTAGAAACACTGCCTTGCCCTGACACAAGTGTCCATATAATGTCACATAGTGGCATTATTGTTAGTAATCTCCCAGCTCAATGACTTGGTTTGTAATTTCGCTGAGAGCCATTCGTGATAGTGAAACAAAACACCAATTCTGTATAAAGCTAACATCAACTGGCATGTTCTCAACATCGTGCTGATATGGGTGTGAACTTTTTCTATAATGCGGTGGAATGTATTATCAACGCACACATACTACGATAAGAAAGAGCGAGCGGTAAGAAAGAGCAGCTATGCGTGAAGGCATATTATAATGTATCATGCAAATGAAATTAATATTCGTCCATTGATATCTGGTAGACCTGCTGACCAGTGCACTCTACCGGCATAAAAATGGACAACAGCTAGTTAGGGAGGGGCTTATAATTGTGAAAATATGCCCAGGTAATAATGTTAGACTGATGCCGGTGTTGGCGTTGATTAGGGCAAGGCTCATTTTCCAACACAATCACTCTCATTAATAATCGTTAATAATTAACACTAGCGATAGTGAGCCAATAGCTAAAATGTATACTGGGATTGGGGATGAAAGAACAAACGAATCACACATTATTATTTTTTATCAACTAAAATAAACATAATTTGGAACGAATCGGCTTTCCGTAGTTTTTGCAGCAAACCGACGTGCGTTCTCTTTTAGACATTCTCTGATCGCCTTGCAATAAATATGATATTATTCGATATGAATAATGTGTTTGTGTGGTGGTTAAATAATTACCAAACATGACGTTTTGTGCGTAAAATAAATTATGCAGAAGCTGTTCGTTTAACGGAAGTTGTATTATACAGTATGTCATGTATGGTAAGCCAGATGCGTTACAATTAAGCGAATAGGAACCGCCTTTTCCGTGGCATGTCATAAAAAAGATTCTATACTTACCGCCCATCTGAATCGGCACACATCTTTGCTGTTTGGTATCCCAATCCAGGTTTTTCTAACAATCTCAATCCATTCACCAAACGATTGATCCGTGTAATATCTCCAAAAATATAGGCCACAAAGGCAGTGCACCCTAACTATTATGTTTTGCTGTAAAGCGGGAAGGGTAGGCCTATAGCCCCTCCCCCCCCCCCCAATAAAAATAAGACCACTTCTCATTTGAAAATCTCATGCAATATCCGTTCTTATGTGTCTTAACATCAGTAAACTTTTTTCATTGTCCCACATAAAACTGACGGAAGTGGGCGTTGGCACGTGCAATTAAAAAACAAATTTTCGACATTTTAGGGTATTTCCCAAAAGACCCCCTTCTGATTTGAAAACACCAGGAATTTTTTGTTCTGAAGGCGTAATTTTATGATCAGTGGATATGGTAGAGTATTCAAAAAAAAAATGGTGGACTTGTGCGCTAGTGTAATTAAAACTGAAAATTTTACATTTTGGGGTACCCTCTAAAGACCCCTTCTGATTTGAAAATGCCAGGAAAATTTCATTCTGAAGTTGTGTTTTTATGGTCAGTGAATGTAATAGATTATTCCATATAAAAATCATGAACTTGCGCGATAGTGTAATTAAAAGTCATTTTGGTTTTTTTGGGGGGGTCCCGTGGCCCCAAAACGCCAGGATTGCGCAACTTAAGAAATGGGTTTTCCGTCATGGTCTATTCCCGCCAACAAATTCCAGACATCAAACCTTCCTTGCGCGATAGTGTAATTAAAAACTTCCTGGCTCCCCAACTATAGGCAGAATTCATGAATAGTAAAATTTCATTTACCACTTTTAGCCTTAGTAAGCTTGAGGAGAGCTAATCATTATCCTAGGCCATGTGAGCTGAGCGATTTTTAGACTTCCTGCATTTTTAGCTTAACTTGACAAAATCAAGATAAGCTATTGTCATCATGCGTGCGGAAGTCTCTTAGTCTGTTCACATTTTCCTTTAGCATAGCCTGAACCCTGTAGTTCTTGTCCGATCATCACAAAATTTCATATGCAGGTTTGAGGTCATGTCTAGATGAGAACGCCCCCTTTCGGTTGCGATCAGTTAACCCTGATGGCTGCCCAAGCCCAAAACCTGAAATCCTTTAGAACAGTCTACAGGTCGTATTTATGAAGGGATTTCATTGTAACCTGGTAGGATGACTCTGTATAATGTCTAGATGAGAACATTCCCGTTTGGTCATGAGCTGTCAACTGTGATGGCTGCCCAAGCCTGAAATCCACAGACCCTTAGTACAGTCTACAGGTCATATTTTTGGAGGGATTTTATTGTAACTTGGAAGGATGACTCCATATAATGTCTAGATGAGAACTTCTCCTTTTGGTTGTGATCGGTCATCTGTGACGGCTACAGGGGCCCACAGCCAGAAAACCTTTAGCACAGTCTACAGGTCCTATTTATGAAGGTATTTCATTGTAACTTGGTAGGATGACTACAGATAATGCCTGGATGAGAACGTCCCCTTTTGGTCGCAATCGTTCAACCGTGATGGCTACACAGACCTGAAGCCCAAAAACCTTAAGCACAGACTTGATAGGAAGACTCATTTTGGAATAATTTCACTGTAACTTGATAACTTTGGTTGACATACATTAACTGTGAGGGTCACATTAACCCACCCCTCAATTCTTTAGTACAGTCTACATCTCTAATTATTTTTATTGAAAACATAGCATACAGGGAACAGAAATTAACATATTCTCAATTATCACAATTCTTGTGTTTCATAATCCTTCCACAAACAATGAACATTATCCTTTTCATCAAACACAACACACTTTCAAGTTAAGCTACAGTGTCATTAACACTTTCATTAAAAATGCCAGGCCTGACATGGGGATAACTTTTTCAAAGCAATTTGAAAGTTGTGTTTTTTTTCTGTGTGGGGACTTAACCCTTTACCCAATGCAGATGATATTAAATTTATTTTTTTAAATATTATTTTTTCAAAGTTTTAAAAAAATTCAACAAAACTGATTCTTATCAACCAACCTTACGATTGTTTGTTTTGCACTACAGTGGAAGACCCTCACTCGGAAAATATACTCTCTATTTTGATCTTTCCCAAGTGATTTGGGAAAAAAAAGTGGTGCAAAAGCACCAAGAAAAAATAAGCCAAAACTGGGTCGAGCGCCATCGGCGCACATCCAGTAGAGATGCTATTCTCTTAGTACAACTCCACGACTTCCGTTGCCAGTGCGCGGACACGAAGCTAATGACTCATTCTTTTTTCGTCCACTATGTGGAAGGACGTCCATTTTTGCATTCAGAAACAGCGAAAATTCAACTCGTTGATAATGGTTACCTGTGTCAGGAATTATGGATCTGAGGATCGTATAACAGGACTGTATTTTATATATTCTCGTTATCATTTTCAACCACATTTTCATTGTATTTTATATATTTTCCGTGTCGCTTGCGACTTTAGCTTACCGTACGGGCGGACATAAAAATTTTCAGTTGATAAATTTTATTATTATTATTGGAGTTAGGTGTCAATGGGGGACTGTATGGACAGGATTTCTCCTCTCTGTTGAGGGCAGAATTTCTGTTTTTTGGGTCCCTGTCGGCCGTCTGGGTTCAGTTGTGTTCCTGCCGGTCCTTTTTCTGCCACCTTGCTCTGTAATTGGGGGTGCTCTTCTACTTTCTACATCTGTTGAGTTCCCCTTTTTCTTCTACTGCTCTCACCTTTGTTATGTCAAGTACTGTTCCTTTAGGGCAATGCCTTTTGCCCTCGCTTAGGGTACATTCTCCTGCCATTTCTCCTGCACCTACGGAGGAGGGGGTGGGGAGGGGGGGGGGTAACGCTGTGGTTAGGGGCCTCCCCACACGACCATGTCTGGTGAGAGTTATACCCCCTCCATGGGGGATGTGCAGTTTTTAACCATGGTGGATACTGCGGGAGCTGTTGAATTGCCTGGTGAAGAGATGCCTGGTACTGGGTCTATGGTCCCTCTCCAGTTGACATCTGAGGCTGTCACTAGGGTTGTGACTCCTTCTTTGGAGGCCAAGGTCGATTGCTCTCTCCCCTTTTCCACCAGTTTCAACAGCTCCCATCGTATCTGCTGCTACCGCTGTTCTGTCTTCGTCATCGGTCACTGTTTCAGCTGGCGTCGGCCTATCCCTGCAGAGGTCTGCAGCAATGTCTGGTAGTGTGGATGTGGGGTTTTGGCCTCAGCCTTTCCTGACTTCAACTCAGCGAAGTCGGAAGTGGCTGCCACCCGAACCCCCTGCTGTGGCCTCTCTGCCGTTGAGCACAGCAGTTTTATCCCTGCAGGGGTCTGCAGAGATGTCTGGTAGTGTAGACATGGGGTATCGGCCTCAGCCTTCCCTGACTTCAACTCAGCAAAGTTGGAAGGTGCTGCCATCTGAACCCTCTGTTGTGGCCTCTCTGCTGCTGAGCACAGCAGTTTTATCCCTGCAGGGGCCTGCAGAGATGTCTGGTAGTGTAGACGTGGGGTATCGGCCTCAGCCTTCCCTGACTTCAACTCGGTGAAGTCGGAAGGGGCTGCCGGCCAAATCCGCTGCTGTGATCTCTCAGCCGTCGAGCACCGCAGTTTTCTCATTGAATTCAGATGTTCATGGTGGAGCCACCATGAGCTCCATGGCGTCTCCGTCCACGCACTCTGGCCCCATGGCCAGTTTTGTGGGACCAACGCCTTTTGTGCAGCCTGGAACTTCTGTCCCTCAGAGGTCCACGGCAACTCTCCTGAGTTTCTGCTCTGTAGATCCTTGGGGTATGTCATACCCCTATACACATCTGCCTTCACTTGTTTCGGCTGCAGCCCGTCGCCCCATGTCACGTGTATTTGAGGATCATGACCCTTTGCTGGTTAAAAGGGTCAGGAGTGAAGCCACTTTGCCGGTTCGTTCCCACGTCAAACCAGCCGACATGGGTAGTGAGCTTAGGGAAGCCCTCTCCTCGCTCAATCAGGTTCTGCCCAAGAGCCTTCCCGTTGCTTCCAACGAGGCTACGAGTGGTTTCCGAGTGCCACTGTGGCGCTGCCTCCCAGGATTGGAAGCAGGCCGCTTTCTGATCCCCCTGGTGTTCCTACACCATGGAAGTCATCGGCTGGTTTGCCAATGATGGGCTATGTGTCTTCCGACTCAGGGGATGAGTCTGACATACCTGACGTCGAGAGCCAACAGCCTTCTGACTTGGGGGCAGCTCTTGACTTTGTGTTTGGGTTCCTTCCAGATCTCAAACCATCAAACCAGCCGACAATGTCAGCCCAGCCGTGATCATCGGTCGTGCGCCTACAGCCTGTGGAGCAACCTGTTTCTGTCTCTTTCGATCGTGCCAGTCGGTACAGGTGGTTGAAGCATTTACAGCTTTGGACTCTAAGCTGAGTTCCAAAGCTATGAAGACGTTCTTCACCAGGGTTGACACATGTTATCATTCCTACGATTCCGCCAATCCGTCAGTCTGCCAGACTTTGATGGTCTTGGATCAGGACTCCAACTCCCTCAGGCTTTCCAAGCCCAAGTAGGCCGTTATTCCTATGGCGACTCTGGAGTCCATGTTGGGCTTATCGAGAGAGGTGCTGGACATGCTTTCTCTCTCAGATCATGTTGTCTCTGCTTTATCTGCTTATCTGTCCCCAGATAAATTTGATGACGTACAGGCACCTTTGCGTGTGCTGTCCAAGGCACTCATGTAAATTACTCACACGCAGGCCTGTAACACGGCTAACTTGGAATTAGGTCACAGGGACGCTGTGCTGGACACAAGCCGTTCTCTTCCTGAGGGGCAGTGCGCTGCTCTTCGATCTGTTTCTTCGGCAGGTCTGCAACTATTCCATGGTTCCGTGGTGACGGTCCGGGATTGCCGCCCTACATCATTTCCATAGATCAGCTGCTGCTTCGTCAGTTTGATCAGCCTTCTGTTGGATGCAGGACCCGCCGAAAGCCTAACAAGTGCCCTTCGACTTCCTCTGCGAAGCCAAGGGCTGATCCTCCTGCCGCCGCTTCTATTTACTCATGGGGTAGGGGTAGGCATCTGCAGTCGTCACCTCGATTCATCCCAGGTTGAGGCATCCAACTCAGTCGCGAGTGCCTCTTCCAACACAAGTCCCTTTCGACGTTACACTTTGGGAACTTTTGATCACGAAGATAGGCAATCTCCTGTCAAAGGGGGCGATCGAGGTCATTAAGAACATTCATTCAGTGGGATTTTATTCCCGCCTGTTCCTGGTGCCAAAGAAGGACAGCCAACTCCAACCGGTTATCGATCTGAGTATCCTGAACCAGTCTATCAATGCTCGTAAGTTCAGCATTGAAACCTTTCAGGTCGGTTTGCCGCTCCATTCACCAAGGAGTTTTTGCTTCCAGCAACGACCTGCAAGAAGCTTACTTTCACGTTCCGATTCATCGGACATCGCGAAAGTATCTCATGTTCGCTTTTCTGGGGCGAGTTTACCAGTTCAAGGCCATGCCCTTTCTGCCTCAACCCGGCTCCTTGGGCCTTCACCCGACTGATGTTGCATGTGTTAGCCTTACATCGCACACAGTCCAGGGTACTACTTTGGCATGTCTAGATGATATCCTCCAGAGGCATTCCTATGCTGCCTTTCTGGAGTCAGATGTCGACGCACTGTTGAGCCTGCTCATGTCGCTAGGGTTCAGAGTCAACGAGGAGAAGTTGGACCTGGTCCCTTCTCAGTTCTTTTGTCATCTAGGGATGCCCTTCCGTACTCCGCTGAATACGGTGACGGTTTCCTGGGTAAGGGCTGTGATTCTCCCAGCTTTCGCCCGACTACTGTCCACTGTCCCAGTCAACATCCGCAACAGCTCAGAGTCTTGCCCGGCTGCTCGGTCTCTGTGGTTTGGTGACGGATCTCATTCCTCTTGATCGGCTGCATGTCAGACCTCTCCAACACTTTCTGCTCAGTCATTGTAGGCCGAATGTCGATCCTCTGAATCTGGTGCTTCAGTTCCAGAGTCTCTTCCTCGTCACCTTATCCCCTGGATGGATGTTCAGTGGATTATGCAGGGAGTTCCATTGGATGGGGTGTGACGTTGGATCTATGTCTTTCCCTTCAAGGGTCATGTTGTGCCGTTCGAACCTTTATCCCAGGTGGATATGCATTTTCTCACATACAATATGGCTTTTCTGATGGCTTTGCCTCAGCCAGAAGGGTTATTGAGCTTCACGCCCTCTCGGTTGACCAGGCCTTTTTCAGGAGCGCTCCCAACAGTGTTATGTTTACCACTGATTGCTCCTTTCTGGCCAAGAATCAGATACCAGAAACTACTCCGCCTCCTATCTGTATCAGGGCTCTTCCTTGTGTTGAGGGTAACTGCCCTTTGCTCTGTCCGGTTCGTGCAATTCGCATTTATCTCAAGCGGACGCTGTTCATTAGGAAAGGTAGGAAACAATTTTTTCTGTCTCTTATTCCTGATCAACAGAAGATCTCTCCTCAATCCATTTCTCGATGGATTTGTCTTGCTATTTGCTCGGCTTACGCTTGTCGAGCGACTGGCGATTGTCTTACCAATCGTATTTCTGCCCATGAGGTGTGTGGAATTGTCTTCCTCTTGGGCTTATTCTAACTCAGTCAAGTTGTCGGATGTTATGCAAGCAGCCTACTGGAGAAATTCTTCTACTTTCTCCACCATCTATCTGCGTCAGTTGCAGGAACAGTCTGAGAACCTTTTTGCTTTGGGCCCTCTTTCTTCTGCTCAGGCTGTTGTTTGCCCTAGCCATTCGGCTAGTCACAAGGTCAGTTCCAACTCTGTGCTGTTACTGTCCTTTTCTGTCTGTGCGTCGCACAGAACCATATGCATCATCTCTCATTGTCTTTTACTAATGTTTGTGAGGCTATGGTTTGATAGGCCTGGGGACCTCTTCCTCTGCCCACGGTTTCAGTGCAATTGGGTTATGTGGGGGTTGATTCCCTCCATCCTATTGTCTATTCAGCCTGTAGTAAACAATTTTGGCCAGTGAGCGATTAAGGCCCCTTGGGGCCTCTTGTTTGTTTTCATGTTTTGTATATGGAAGTTGCTCACAGGAAATCACCTGCATATTTGCATCACATAATTTCTTGTGTGGCTTAAGATAAATTACTAATATGTAAAGGTAATTATGACATTAATTTGTGCTACTGATTGGTAGCATGCATTAATTTCTTAATTTCCTTTATATATCAGTAATTTTCCCTGATAGGCAGTGTGGTATGTGATATTTTAAAAAAGTCACAAAAGTTTTTAGCTCAACTTGACGAAGTCAAGCTGAGCTATTGCGGTCACTTCTTTTTCCATCGAGGTACTATGTATGTACATACGCCCATCGTATGTATGTCCATACATAGTCTGTACCTACGTCCGTACTTACACAATTTCCTTTGGCACACCGCACAGGTCGTATTTATGATCAGACTGCTTTGAAACTTGGTATTCTTATTTGGGGTACCTCAAGATGGGGGGTATTAATTTTTCACATTTCCGTCAAAAAACATTGTCGTTGGCAACAAATTTTGGACTAAGTTTAGTTAGGCATCAATACTTTCCTTTGGCACAACTACAGGGCATGTTTATGATCGGACCGCTTTGAAACCTGGTATGCTTGTCTGTGGTAATCTCTAGATGGAAGCTATCGATTTTCTTTCATTTCCGTCAAAAAATATTGCTGTTGTCAATGACCTTTGATGAACTTAGTGCAGTTGTGCATCGATATTTCCCTTTGACACACCCTACACAGTACATTTATAATCTGATCGCTTTGAAACCTGGTATGCTTGTTTGGGGTGACCTCTAGATGGGACCTATCGATTTTCTCTCATTTCCTTCAAAAAACATTGCCATTGGCAACAACTTTTGAACTTAGTTTAGTCAGACATCAGTATGTTCCTTTGGCACTCCCTACAGGGCACATTTATGATCAGATCGCTTTGAAACTTACCATGCATGTTTGGGATGACCTCTAGATGAGAGCTATTGATTTTCTTCCATTTCCGTCAAAAAACATTGACGTTGGCAATGACCTTTGATGAACTTAGTGTAGTTATGCATCAATATTTCCATTTGGCACTCCCTGCAGGGTGCATTTATGATCGGATTGCTTTAAAACCTGGTATGCTTGTTTGGGATGACCTCTAGATGGGAACTATCGATTTTCTTTTATTTCTTTTATTTGTGTCAAAAAACATTGCCGTTGGCATTAACTTGGCATCCTTGCTTTTAACTTTAGTCAGGCATCAATATATTCCTTTGGCATGCCCTGTGGGGCACATTTTTGATTGGATCGCTTTGAAACCTTGTTCACTTGTTTGGGGTGATCTCTAGATGGGAGCTATCGATTTTCTTCCATTTCCATAGAACAAATTTCCATTGGCAATGACCTTTGAACCTAGTGCGATTATGCACCAATATTTCTCTTTGGCACACCCTGCACAGCAAAATGTTGCCATTAGGAATGACCTTTCAACTTAGTTTAGTCAGGCATCATTATTAGTCGAGTTGTGACGAAGTCAAACTCGACTTATAGTTTGATGAATGGCAGGTGGGCAGGCAGGCATAAACAATTGGTTTCCGGATGATAACTTGATAATGGTTCAATCCATGTTCATGAAACTTCATAGGTAGGTTGGTACTGGTGAGAGGAAGAACCCTATTAATTTTGGACTTGCTAGGTCAAAGGTCAAGGTCACAGTGACCTTGAACATAGTAAATTGTAAACAATTGGTTTCCGGATGATAACTTGACTACGGTTCAACCCACTTTCATGAAACTTCATATATAGGTTGGCCTTTGTGAGGGGAAGAACCCTATTTATTTTGGACTCACTAGGTCAAAGGTCAAGGTCACAGTGTCCCTGAACATAGTAAATCAAAACAATTGGTTTCCAGATGATAACTTGATAATGGTTCAACCCATGTTCATGAAACTTCATAGTTAGGTTGGCACCAGTGAGAGGAAGAACTCTATTTATTGTGGACTCGCTAGGTGAAAGGACAAGGTCACAGTGACCTTCAACATAGGAAATCGTAAACAATTGGTTTCCAGATGATAACTTGATAATGTTTCGACCCATGTTCATGAAACTTCATAGGTAGGTTGGCATCAGTGAGAGGAAGAACCCTATTTATTATTGACTTGCTAGCTGAAAGGTCAAGGTCACAGTGACCTTCAACATAGTAAATTGTAAACAATTGGTGTCCGGACGATAACTTGATAATGGTTTGACCCACATTCATGAATCTTCAAAGATAGGTTGGCTTAGGTGAGTGGAAGACCCCTATTTATTTTAGACTCACTAGATCATTAGTGCAAGAAAGAGCCCTATATATTTCGGAATCACTAGGTCAAAGGTCAAGATCACAGTGACCCTTCACATAGTAAATTGTAAACAATTGGTTTCCGGATGATAAGTTGATAATGATTAAACCCACTTTTGTGCTGTCACAATTCTACATTGGATCGGTGATCCTATCAGCATTTTTAGCTCACCTGACTTTCAGTCTGGAGAGCTATAGTGATCACTCACTGTCAGTCGTCCGTGAACATGGTGTTTACGTCTTCTTCCTTCAAACCGCTGAACAGATTTAATTGGTATTTGAGATAATAGTTTGTTATGACATTGCAATTTGATTTTGTTCAAATCAAGTTACCTTGCCCCTTGGTAGGGCCACGCCCAAAAAGTGTGCTTAAATCTTAAAAATTTTTCTTCTCATGAACCAGAAACTTGATATTTGGTGTGCAGCTTCCTTTTGAGGTGTACACTCAGATTTGTTTAAAAGAAATTTGTGGGGCTATATTTGCTGTCGTTATGGGAGCGGCAAGAATTTTTGCCCCTCCCAAAATTTCTACTTTCCAAAACGAGAGGCAGATTTGGACCAAACTTGATATGAGTGCTTATTGGGTCATAAGTACTTAATTTATGCCCAAATTTTTTTTCCCATCGCCCCATGGGAACCGCAGGAGCTAAAAATAGAAAAAAATTAAAACGCCCATGTCTCCTAAACTACACAGCACTGAGAATTCTTATTTGGTGCTAAGCTTCCTTAGGACCAACAGGAGCAACAGAATGGAATGGTAAAAAAAAATTGCTATTGGTTTTATCATGGGGTACTTTTCTGGGACTTTGAAAAAGTGCTGAGTCAGCATTTTTTAACACTGTGGGTAATGGAAAAAACATTTAACACTACTTTTCTCCCAAACCACTGCTCCAAAAGCTTTCAGATTTCACCTGTAACATCTTTGGAAGATTGTTTCACAGGTTTATTGAAATCAGTTCCCTGGGTCCATATTTGGGCTCTCTACGGGAGCCCAAATGTTTAAATTAGTGCAGTTAGAACTAGATGCGGTGGCCGTAGATTGACTAGCCATAACTATTGCAACAGCATCTTGAGCTTAAACTCTAGTATCAGTAACACTACCGTCTGAATGTCGGACACAGACGAGCCGAATGCGACGAGACTACGCACGGCTCCTGCCACCTCCACGGTTCCAGTCACCTTCACTAGTTATAACACTTACGCTATTCACAAAACTATTACAAACTTATATATCAAACAATTAAAACTTGAACACCAAGTCTCATTCCTCGAAAAATGTGCATCCTCCAACCTATCACTTACTGGACTTTGACCCACATTACACCTCGAGAACACCCATTGCCATTCACTTCAATGGCCAAAATCATTCTTTTTCCGACATTCGTTGCCGTATTATACAGGTACTACACTCCGACCGAGAATCTCCAAAAAATACGGACTAGCACCGAATTTGTGAAGTACATTGGATCTTCACACTAAAAACACTACAACTATTTGGCCTGAACAGAAAGGACTTTTAATTAAGTGGTATATATTTATTGATTTCTTTTCTCTACTTTCTGTTCGACTCGCTACCTGCCTGATTATTATCTTAAAAGGAAAAGTTGTACGACATGCAAACGACACAATAAGAGTGACGTAACTACAGTCCTAGCCAAGGGAGGTCAGGTTACGTTTTTCATCATTGGTGATATGGCCACTTATTTATGTGAGTTTTGTGGCCTTATACACAAATTTAGACAAGGCCTGGAACAACACCTCAACATTATACACTTCCAAAAAGGAACTGACACAGAGCCGCTCCGTGAGACACAGCCCATACTGGAAACTGATAACGCAGCTATTCACGGCTGAATCCCATCTCCAACGTTGTTCGAGAATACACCATCAATCCGGACCTTGGCAGCCCACACCCTCGGATACTTAGCCATGTGGGAAATGCGCCACCTGATACCACCAATATCACCGACTTGTACCACACAGCAAAAGTCCTTCAAAATGCAGCAGCTCAACTATTACTACCAGACTATTACTGACCAGATTGCTCCTCGTTTTACGAACTTAACTCCTTACAGCTGAGGGAAGAGGAAAAATCAAATAATAACACAGAAACAATACATTCAGTATATCAGTTTATTTTATTTCACTTCCACCCCATATCCTCAGTTTCTTGTCACAAATGCTGATGTCCGTATCCTATGATACAGAATCGCTCTTTTTCAGTATGTACCTATCTCTTCACTCACAGCTACTCCTGCTCCGACTACTTGAGCCTCAACATCACATTTCTCTGTTACCACCTGCAAAATTCACCATCATAGGTAATTTTTAGATCTACTACGGAGTGTTAATCCCACTATTGTTTCCTCCCTTTACCCCACATTCGAGTTTTGCCACTCAACAATGGAAACAATAGGATGACGTCATTCGATATATCGATTTTGTATGTACCTCTCACCAAATTCATTACAGGCCCACACAAACACCCCATACCTTTGCCAAACACGTCATCACTCTGCATCCGCCACACTGAGCCGAGATAGTATATAAGGCTGAGCCACAAGTAGTTACCTTTGCCTCTGATGAAGTTCTCCAGTCAGAATGAAACCGGTTCTCTGACGAAGTTCTCCAATCAGAACGAAACCGGTCAGACTTATTTACGGGATTCCTACGCACAGGTCCCCTTGAACTCTATTGAGTTGTTTCATTGTCTAACTTTTGAACTTAGTTTAGTTATGCATCAATATATTCCTTTGGCATGCCCTATAGGACACATTTATGATTGGATCACTTTGAATCTTGGTATGCTTCTTTGGGGTGACTTTTAGATTTTCTTCCGCATCTGTGAAAGAACATCGCTGTTAATATTTGTGCATCAACATATTCCTTTGGCACACCACTCAGGGCACGTTTATGCTCAGATCGTTTTGGACATGGTATTTTTTGGGGAGGTGACCTCTGTATGGGAGGTATTGATTTTCTTCTATTTACATCAAAAACGTTGCTGTTAGTATCAAACTTTGAACTTAGTGCATTTGTGCATCAATATATTCCTTTGGCAAAGTGCACAGGTCACATTTATGATTGGTTTGCTTTAAAACTTGGTATACTTATTTGGGATGACCTCTAGATAGGAGCTATCTAGTTTCCTCCATTTTTGTCAAAATGTAACGACCTTCAAACTCAGTGCATTTGTGCATCGGCATTTTCCTTTGGCATGCCCCACAAAGTACTTTCATAAATCACCTATAAACTTACTGCATTTGTGTATCAACATTCTTCCTTTAGCCAGCCCAAAAGTTTACATTTAAAAATGCATGGATTGCTCTGATGTCGGTCACACCCAATGCTGTTATGTTGAAGTTTCACTAAATAACATTGGAACCAATGATGTTCAGTTTTGCCATTTCACTTACAACCTACCAAGTTCAAGTTTGTCAAGTTGAGCTGCAGTGTCATTGACCATTTCATTTAATTATTATATTTGATATTTTTTTTCCATTATTACCCAGCCCTAGTTCCATTACAGCATTTCATCACCATAGTAAACACTCAATTCTATAATCATCATAAAAAAGAACATGGTTTTGAAAAGATTTTCAAATAAATACCACAAGCAATTTGAGCAGGTAAACTAATATATGCTATTTGTCAAGGTTTTAGAATTAGGCACAAATGAAAATTCATCTCCTCTGTTACTTTGAGACGAATGATAGGCATATTAAACAAACATTGCCTCTTATTTCATATGAAAACCTCAGGAAGTGGAACAATGCTTGTTTACTGCAGTAACCAAGTTCTGCTTTACTGCTAAAATAGCCAGTAACCATAGGAGCCAGTAACCAATGCCTGGGGTGGAAGTCCTCTAAAGTCGGCAACATGTGAAAACAATTGACTGAACTTAGTAGTTTTAAACTTAAGTTGCAGTCATGAGATAGTCACAGATGGTGAAAATGGCCCTAAAAAACTGATAAATAAATAAATTGCCTTCTCTCTCCAGGCGTGTATTTCTGTATGGACATAGTGATTTTACTCATATTTTTTCAAGCCTCTAGTTTTATGTCCCTTCTGAGATAGGACGAGAAAGGTTAACTGGACAACTGTTTTTCATATATTCAGTGGTAGTAAAAAATGAGAAACCACAGATTTATGTAACATTCACATGACATGAATAGATTTTTATACCCCCACTTTCGAAGAAAATGGGGGTATACTGGATTACATGCATCCGTCTGTGTGTCTGTGCATCCGTGCGTCCGTGTGTGAGTCCGTCCGAGAATATTCATAACTTTCATAACTTAAGTAAATTATTATTTTCTATACTATTTGTTGGTCATAGGTATGCCAACACTAGTTATTTTTTTTATGACTTGGTTTTTATTACTTGTTCACTTAGAAATTGTGTCCGTCCGAGCCAAATTTTGTTTGTTCAGCCTGTATCTCGGGTATCAAATGTTCTATTGCAATGAAATTTGCTGTGAACACTGCTTATGGTATAGTCTTTAAAAAGAGGATTCAGCGATATTTTTATAACTGTACCAATAACCCAGACTTAGCTGGTGCTAACTCTTAAATATCTAGGACCAAACACAAATTTTGCCCCCCAATCCCCAAAATTTGCATCAAAAACCAAAAATTACATGTCCTGTATGGTCCTCCATACTTTTACTCAACTGTGCTTGTGCAGTGTCAAGGAGGTCTCGAAATTGGCGCAATTATCATTCTTTGTTTGGCCCTAAAATCAGTAACATGTCACTGATATTTGTGCTTGTAAATCTCAGTTTAAATGATGCCAGACACATAATTTTGAAAGAAATGGTGGATCTAAGGATGAAATAAAGGATGAGAGGAAGAAACAGTGGCAGAATGTGTTCAGGGCTGTAACTTATAATTTTTTTACGAAATTATTTCATGTTCCCTAATTTCGTGGCATGAGCCTTATGTTGTCATTCTGGCTATGAACTTACCATTGTTTGTTCAGTGTTTCCTCTCTCCCTTTCCTTAATAACCCCCTTGCTATTCTCCCATGCTTTTGGCATAATTTTGGAATTTTTTCTTACTAAAATATCTTGGGAGTTTTGGCTTGGTAACAGAATGATTATTCTGTTTTTTCCCTATATTTACGTCCTCACCCTTGGGTGTTTAGGCGTTGTTTTCTGCATCTACCATCTGATGTACTGCAGTTTCTTCTCTGGAAGCCTCTGTTTTACATCCGATAGTGTTTAAATTGGTTACTGATTTTAGGCCATGGTTTCAGTGCCTGGAGTCATGTTTCCAGTTTCTGTTCACTTTTGCTTATGTTGACAACGGTTACTTCTTATGGTGATTACTTGTCTTCTATTAGTTCTGCTCATAGCCAGATACATTAATATTGTCCGGAAGTGTTGCATTAATTTTTAAAAATGTTTTAAAATATTTTGTCCACACTTAGGCTTTTTTGGGATCCATTTAGGCTCATTGTTCCCATTGGGAACTTGGGCTCTTCTGAAAATTTTTCAAAAAATTTTTTTTTTTTTAAATTATTTTTTTGAAATGTTATAATGGTTTATATTATATTATGTATCTTTGTTTCAAGGGTTTGTGTGAGTACTATGACTGTTTATATTTTTTCATGATGAAAAAATATTGTTCAATTGTAATGCGAGGAAATCTTCCTCTGATTCTCATTGTTCATTGTGTTTCTTGTAGTCAATGTACTCGCACTAATTCTTGCTCAGTGTGTGCTAATTGGAATGACAACATTGGAGACGTGTGTCACGGTATATTGTTAGCGGTGAGGGGTCCATTCCGGTCCTCTCTCCGCAAGGTCACTTTAGTTTATCAGTCTCTTTTTCAGAAGAACAAGAACAGGGTGATGTTTCCGTGATGTCTTCAACAAGTGTGTCTCCGTCGTTGCAGTATTAGGGCTAGCGGCTAAGTGCTCATGGAAATACGACACTTGCTGGAGAGGTCCCTAGTAGGATCGACGACGTTGATCGTCTGCTAGTCCGCCCAGTGTAGCGACCACTCATCGGGTTTGTCCGTTGCGGTCCAGGGAAGCAGTTTGGGTGATGCGAGCACTATAAACATTGAACGTGCACACCCAGCAACGATGGATCCGAGGATAGTACAGAGGAAGCCTGTCAGTCTGGTAGCTAGCTCGTCCAGGTCTATCCGGACCGCGAGCGAGAGAGGCCTCCTCTCTCTTACAACAACATCTGCGCTGCGATGTTGTATGTTCATTTGTTAGTCGGAGCGCACGTCCACTCATCCTGCTCGGGACGCGGCTGTTCTATTGGCTTCCTCATCCTCACATCAGAAGACACGACAGCACCTTGGATATGTGACCACAGATTTCCAGGGGACGTTCACATATTATATAAATGCAGGAATGAATGTTCCTGGAGCTCCTGCTTCGCCGACCAGGGAATCCACGTCGACCAGGTCACTCCATCCGCTAGCCAAGGACACGAGACCTTTCCAGTTGGGACATTCACATATTATATAAATGCAGGAATGAATGCCCCTGGAGCTTCCAGCGGCTAATTACGTAAGACCGCGGCTCCACAGGCTTCATTGAGGAACAAGAACAGGGTAATGTTTTCGTGATGTCTTCGAAAAGTGTGCTTCCGTCGTCACAGTCAAATGAAGAGCTAGCGGCAAAAGTGCTCATGCAGATACGTCAATTGCCTAAGAGGTCCCAAGTAGGATCGAAGTCTTTGGCGTTCGCTAGCTCGCCCGGTGTAGCGACCATTCATCGAATGGCTCGGCAGCCGGGTTCGTCTGTTGCGGTCCAGGAAGGAGATTTGGGTGATGCAAGCACTATAAAAATACAACGTGCACACCCAGTGACGACGGATATGAGGATGGTACGGAGGAAGCCTATTAGTCCGGTTCCTAGCTCGTCCAGGTCCATCCGGGCTGCTAGTGAGAGAGGTCCCTCTCTCGTACAACAACATCTGGGCCCAGATGTTGTGGTACAAAACGTTCCTCAGTCGGAGCATACGTCCACCGCTCGGAACGCTCCGTTATTTTGACAGTCCGGAGAGACTGCTCTATTGGCTTCCTCATCCTCATGTCAGCACACACGACCGCACCTTGGCTACATGACCAGTGATATCCAGCCAACCTCGCCGACCAGGGATTCCATGACAACCAGGTCACGCCATCCGGTAGCCAAGGATATGAGGCCTTTATACTCTGGACGTTCGCATAAAAGAAGTATGCAGGAGTCAACGTCCAAGGAGCTTCCAGCGGCTAAATCCTGTAAGACCGCAGCTCCACAAGCCTCCGTTATGGGCGTGTTATCGCAGATAGCACAAATTATCGCAGCATCCCAGCAACCAACAGAAACTCTGTCGGATCAGGAATTATCCGAGGAAGCTGGGTCAGAACGTTCCGCTGCAGAGTCAGGCACGGACGCCCAAGAATTGCAAGTGGTCCGACAGGATGGCGAAAGGGATACGGAGGAGTTGGAATTTTCCCTTTCAGAACAACATAAAATTGCCGTAGAGTTCATCCGCCATTATCTTCCTGACGTTGTTCCTCCGGACCAAAAATGCTGTGTTGCCGGATAAGAGACTGATAGCGCCACTGGACACAGAATTCTTTAATCGGTTTAGGGACATCGTACCTGAGTTTCTGACACAGTCCAGAAATATCTCACGGACATTTGAACTATTGAATGACGCTATATATAAACTTGCTACCAAAATGGGCAGGTCCGGTTTCTTATCGGCAAATGCTCTGCATCTGCCTTTCATCAATTTAAGGAATAATTCAAAACGGCAGGACAGGGCATTCTGAGAGTTCCTCTGCGTCTAGACGACCAGGCCGAATACCTAGAATTGTCTATACCGTCGTCTATGTCAATTCCAACCACGACGTTGGAAACGACAATATCGTCTAACAGGGCTAGCTTAGACGCATTATCGTACACAGATCACCTTACCAGAGCATTATCATTATGTCTCGAAGGAAAAGAATTCCAGGATGTACAAACCTCCTTAAGAGTTCTTTCGAGGGCCATAGCATTCTCCACGTATAACTCCGCCCTTTCAGTGGCAAATCTGGAGTTGGTTAGACGTGAGACGGCCCTGGCAACATCCACGCGCATGGCTAGTAAGGTGAAAAACTCTCTCAGAGTCGCTCTGTTCTCCGGAGAGCTTCTCTTCAATGGCAAGCTTTCTGCAATCTACGATCAGATAACTAAGAAAGCTTCAGACTCTCTGCTATTCAAATCCGCTTCCAAAAAGTCGGATTCAGCGGAGAAGAGTAGGACAGGCACTTCTGGGGCAAATACGACCAAGGGAAGTTCCTATAGAGGTTCCTATGCATCCTCTAGCTCTTACTCTAGAGACCGTGAGGGTGGCGACTCAGGAAGGGGCCGTAATACTGGCCGAGACAACCGGTCAGACACCCCTAGGTTGACAGGGCGAGGTGCGGGTCGTGGAGGATGTGGTTTCTCCTTCCGCAAGCCTCGCAGGTCCTGGAGGTGATGGTATAAACCTCTATCGTGTTCCAGTGGGTGGAAGACTGTCGAGTTTCTCAACCAATTGGGAGTCTATTACGGACGATCTTTGGGTTCGAGGGGTGATTTCGGAAGGACTAAAACTGGCCTTCAAAGGAAAACCTCCGTTAACTCGAAGTCTGCTTCCGTCAAATCCGCAGAAAAGAGGCTCGCTTCTATCAGAAGTCCAGTCTCTTCTGGGGAAGAACGCGATAGAGGTCGTAGAAAACCAGGAATCTCCAGGTTTCTACAGCCATCTTTTTCTGGTTCCGAAACCAGACGGCTCGTTCTGTCCAGTCATAGATCTGAGCTGGATAAACAAGCTGATCGTGGCTCCAAAATTCTATATGGAGACCATCCGATCGGTCAGAGCGAGCATTCGGGTGAATGACTATGCTACGAGCATAGATCTCAAGGATGCGTACTTTCACGTCATGGTACATCCGGCGTTCAGAAAGTATCTTCGCTTCGTCGTCCTAGGAGTCATGTATCAGATCCGACCAATATGCTTCGGTCTGAATCTAGCGCCCTGGGCTTTCACTCGAATAATGAACTCGGTAATGACTCATTTCCAAGCTCATTCATCTGCGGTAATGTCGGCCTACCTGGACGACATTCTTCAGAGGTACGGCAAAGAGTTAATGCTTCAAAATGATGTGCAGAATCTGCTTCTATTGCTCCGACGTCTCGGTTTCATAGTAAACGAGGAGAAGTCGGATCTGGTGCCGTCCAAGTCATTCACCCACCTGGGGATGAGCTTCGAGACGCACAACAATCTCGTTCATCTGCCGTTAACCAGAGCGAATTAATCAGTTGTTACGCTCGCTATTGTCTTCACTCAGACAAAGTTACAGCGAGAGAATTCATGAGACTGATAGGTTTGTGCGGAGCTGCCGCTGCTCTTATTCCAATGGGGTGGCTACGCACTTGTCCTCTCCAAATCTTTCTGACTGAGAACTGGAGGGTGAAGATTCATTCGCTCGATACGGACATCCTCTTGTCAAATCAAGTGAAACAAGAGATTCAGACTTGGGCAGATATTCAGTGGTTAACTCGGGGAGTTCCACTGCAATTGCCGGATCCGAGTTTTACGATTATGACGGATGCCAGTCAAACAGGTTGGGGTGCAATATTGAGCCCAACGGATTCGAAGTGCCAGGGCCTTTGGGATCCACAGTTCCTAATCAAGCACATAAACATCAAAGAAATGATGTCAATTTGGCTTGCGGTACATCATTGGATGAACGTTATTCAGAATGCACACGTGCAAATTCTGTCCGACAATACGATGGTAGTAGCGTATATTCGGAACCAGGAAGGCACTCATTCCATTCCGTTGTTCAATTTAACGGAAAGAATCCTTCTGTTTGTGCTAGAACATCAAGTTCTCCTATCGGTCCGTCATATTCTGGGTCATCTGAACATATTAGCAGACTCCCTTTCACGGAGGGGTCGCTTGTTGCTGTCAGAATTGACTCTCAACCATCAAACGAGTATTCAATCAGATTTGCTACCAATGGGAACGGCCAATGATAGACTTATTTGCGATGCATCTCAACAATCAGTTGCAGACATATGTGTCGCCATGTCTGGATCCTTGAGCGTTTGCAGTAGATGCCCTCTCGTTCTCTTGGGACGGAATGATAGGATATGTGTATCCTGCAGCGCCGTTGATTCAGCAGATATTGCTCAAGATAAAACAATCTCAGTGCAAAATTCTGTTGGTAGCATCTCTGTCCCCACAGAGACTGTGGATAAATCTACTCAGGTGTCTGTTGTGGGACATGCTGCGGAAGCTTCCACCACATTTCGGTCCATTCTATTGCTAGGTGGATTCAATTATCTATCCGTACTGCTTATGATAATTATCTTCAACTCAGCAGTCTGTGCTTAAGATTTCAGCTCATGAAGTAAGAGCTCTATCTACATCTTGGGCTTACGCTAATAGTGTTGCTATTACAGATCTAATGAAGGCTGCATATTGGTCTCAGCCTTCCACTTTCACAAATTTTTATCTTAGAAATATTGAGTTCATTTCTGGAGATCTGCATTGTTTAGTTCCATTGTCTTGCTCAGAATGTCGTCCACTAAACAGTTGCAACTATAGTTATGAAGGCTTTCTGTTCTGGCAGTGACTCTGTCCTGCTGCCCTCTTTGCTCTGGGGTATTTGATCCAGGGGAAGTGGGGGGAAGGTGTTCCCTTAGGTCACCTGCTTTATAGTGAAAAGACAGGGAATACCTCCTCTGAAGTCAGTAATTCTGAGTCCGTGCCGGGATGGTTTTAAAGTGTAAAGCTAATGTTAACTCATCCATGTAATATTTTTAAAGTATAGCTCGGTGTGAAGCATTTGTATATGTTACGGGTCATACAGGCATTAATATACAATCCTCGGACACTTTTAATGAGTATAAAGAGTCTCATTTCTCTGGACTTCCTTTATTTATTGGCTTTCCTTTAAAAATAATTAGTATAACGGGTTATACTGGATGTTAATAGAGATCATTGATGTTATTGTGCTCAATTACAGAATGGTGTTGTGTCTTTCTTTTTTGATGCAAATAAGAAAGATGCATGTAAAGCCTATTTCTCCTTTTCTCCTCGAGGGGATAATTCTGTTATATGTAGTTGAGCCTATTGGATTTTCCTTTATGTCCTAGGCCCTCCAGCCTTTTTTCTACTCAGCTAAGTCTGGGTCATTGGTACAGTATAAAAGTGTTAAAAAATTTATAGTAATTTATATATTTTTTATACTTTCCAATGACCCAGACGGGAATGGCCCTCCCAGGAGTTGGGAACTCATACCTCCCCGCTGAGTACATAACGCTTACCAGGCACTGGTTGTAAGAATGATAATTGCGCCAATTTCGAGACCTCCTTGACACTGCACATGTGCAGTGGAGTAAAAGTATGGAGGACCACATAGGACATGTAATTTTTGGTTTTTGATGCAAATTTTGCGGATTGGGGGGCAAGATTTGTGTTTGGCACTAGATATTTAAGAGTTAGCATCAGCTTAGTCTGGGTCATTGGTAAGTATAAAAAATATATAAATTAGGCCATAAAAAAAAGAACCTCTGTTTCTCAGGCCTGCGTGAATGATCATTTTTGGTGCGCATGCAACCTTTTTATGACACCAAAAAATCTTTAAAAAAATTTGAGATATTGTGCTCATTTCGGTAAATCGATATCGATGCATTCGCAAATTTTAAATTAACACACTTCAAGCTTTTTCTACATCATACTTTAATAAAGTGGGTGGGTTTTAGCAATATTCAGGACAGAAAGTGTTTTATTCTGTAAAAGGTAAGTCATAATGACAGCAAGAAGGAAGGTGTCTTTCAGCCTGACAACAAACAGTCACAAAAGGGAATGGTCGATTCGCACCACGTTTGATTCACACCAACCCTCAGAAAGTCTGCAAAGTCAGGTGCTTTGTTGAATGGAACACAGTCTCCTGGCGTTTATTTTTAGTAACATTTGTATTGTAAATGGCCGTCATTGGGAATTTGTGTACTGTTATTTGAAACCGTTACGGGTTTCCCAGTTAATTTAAATAAATGCATTTGAGATGCAGGATAATTGGATAACTAATAGTAACCGTTGCTTGATATAAAAGTAACAGTCATAGTTGAAAATAAATCGCATATAGGCAGGTATGTGCGGTCGAATTGGTTAATAAAAACACGCAAACATTCGTTTTGTAAATTGTATTTCATTTTCAGATTTCCAAAAAAATATGATTTATGGATGAACTGCCCGATCAAATTGGTTGTGATAATTTTGAATATAATGGGGAAAAATTGCGATTCACGATTTTATTAGGCAGGTTGTGAAAGGATTTTTTTTTTGTTGGTAAAATAAATCTCTGAAAGTTGGCACTTCGACATTTGATTTGTTCCAGAGACATTTCAACCCGAGACGTTTCACCCACGAGGCGTTTTGTGACTTTCGTCCTGTGTTATAATTTTCACGTTTCACTGAAAAAACAAACATTCAAATCCCACTTCATTTATGACCCAACACCCCTATGGTGAATAACCAATACATTTGCGAAATTTTGCGTGGTCCACCAGGCGTTTGGGTGGGCGTCAAATTACCACAAACAACCTCTCGGGGGAGAAAATAAAATTAAAAAAAAAAAACGCCCGCCCGCATGCTTTTTTGGAAAAAATGGCCTGAGAAACAGACAATCAACTTTGTATGGCCTTACTATAAATTTTTTACCATTTCTCACATTCTCTTTTTTTAGAGTTATCCCCCTTTTTTGACTTGGAAATTGTGGGAAATAGACAATGTTTGTCTGTTCAGCCTGTATCTCAGGCATGGGTTATCAGATTTCAGTGAAATATGGCATGCAGTTTGCCTAGGACAAAGGCTTATGCCTCATTGCATAAAACTTCCAAACACCAAACAATTTACCATACCTTTTGACTTAGAAATTGTTGGAAATTGTTGAAAACTTTCGAAGGAAATGGGGGGGGGGGGGGGGGTGGTATACTGGATTACATGTGTCCATCTGTCCATCCGCCCATGCATCTGTTCATGTGTGAATCCATCCGAGAATATTCATAACTTTCATTATTTTCTATAATATTTATTGTCATTGGTGTGCCCATACTAGGCGGTACACCACATGGGGGTATGCAACAGACGACAGTGCAGCTCTTGTTTATACAGAATTTTAGGGGAATGAAGATGATTATTTTTTTTCTTTTAGTCTCAGTTCCGTTGAACCTTTACATAGTTACTGTTTTGTTGGAGTTTCACAATGATTATCCCAACATGAATTCCTTTTTGAAAGTTAATGCAAATTTTTTAATCAGTTAATTATTTGTTGGGGTATCAGTGTGGCATCATTGTTTTTTACTGCAGAGATATATTTTATTTTGATTCACCTTGATGTAAGAATGATTGAAATGTTTTTTTCATCCAAACTATTGTCTATTTTTATACTGTACCAATTACCCAGGCTTAGCTGGTGCTAACTCTTAAAATTCTAGGGCTAAACACAAATTTTCCCCCCCAATCCCCAAAATTTGCATCAAAATCCAAAAAATATATGTCCTATGTGGGCCTCCATACTTTTATCCACTGAGCATGCTCAGTGTCAAGGAAGTCTGAAATTGGAACCAATATCCTCATTCTTTGTTTGGCCCTAAAATCAGTAACATCTCGCTGATATTTGTGCTTATAAATCTCAGTTAAAATGCCAGACACAAAATCATGAAAGAAATGGTGGATCTAAGGATGAAATAAGAGGATGTGAGGAAGAATCAGTGGAAGGATGTGTTCAGGGCTGTAAACTTATAATTTTTATGCAAAATTATTTCATGTTCCCTAATTTGGGGGCATAGTCCTGATGTTTACATTATTGTTATGAAATTTCCACGGTTTGTTTCCTCTCTCCCTTTCCTTTATAATCCACCTCACCCGCCCCCCCCCCCCCCTCCCCCTGCTATTCTCCCATGCATTTGGCATAATTTTTGTAATTTTTTTTACTGAAATTTCTTGGGAGTTTTTAGCTTGGTAACAAAATGTTTATTCTGTTTTTCCCCATGGTTACGTCCTCACCCTAGGGGTGGTTAGGTGTTCGGTCATGCATCTACCATCCAATGTACTGCAGTTTCTTCTCTGGAAGCTTCTGTTTTACATTGGATAGTGTTTAAAATTGGTTACTGATTTTGGGCCATATTTCAGTGCCTGGAGTTTTGTTTCCGGTTTTTATTCACTTTTGTTTATGTTGACAACACTTACTTCTAACAGTGTTTACTTGTCTTCTATATAGTTCTGTTCACAGCCAGATACATTAATATTGTCCCTAAGTGTAGCATTAATTTTTAGACATGTTTTAAAAATTTTGTCCACACTTAGGCTTTTTTGGGATCCATTTGGGCTCATCGTTCCCATTGGGAACTTGGGCTCACCTTGAAATTTTTTCGAGAAAATTTTTCTTTTGAATTATTTTTCGAAATGTTTGTAATGGATTATATTATTATTATGTATCTTTGTTTTCAAGGGTTAGTGCGAGTACGATGACTGTTTAATATTTTTTCAGAATGAAAGAATATTTTTTGATTGTAATCGAGGAAGTCTTCCTCGGACTCTCATGTTCATTGTATTCTCTGTAGTCAGTGTACTCGCACTAATTCTTGCTCAATGTGTGCCAATTCGGATGACAAACGTTGGAGACGTGTGTCACGGAATGTTGTTAGTGGTGAGAGATCCAGGCCGGTCCTCTCGCCACATGGTCACTCTAGTTGTCTCAGTCTCTTTTTCAGAGGAACAAGAACAGGTTGATGTTTTCGTGATATCTTCTAAAGTGGGCTTCCATCGTCGCAATGAAGAGCTAGCGGTATAGTGCTCAATGAAACGTGGCAAGTGCCTAAGAGGTCCCAAGTAGGATCGACGGTCACTTGTCGCCCGCTAGCTCCCCCGGTGAAGCAATCATTTACGAAATGGTTGTGACGCTCGGTTTGTCCGTTGCGGTCCAGGAGAGGCGAATGGGTGTTGCGAGCACTATAATCTCAGATTACGCACACCCAGCGACGACGGATCAGAGGATGGAACTGAGGAAGCCAGTCAGTCCGGTAGCTAGCTCGTCCAGGTCCACCCGGACAGCGAGCGAGAGAGGCCCCCTCTCTCTTACAACAACATCTGGGCCCAGATGTTGTTGTACGTTCGTTTGTCAGTCAGAGCCTACGTCCACTCCTCCTGTTCGGGATGCTCCGTCGCATAGACAGTCCGGCGCGGCTTGTCTCATGGCTTCCTCTTCCACACATCAGCACACACGACCGCACCTTGGCTATGTGTCCACAGATATCCAGTCTGCTTCGCCGTCCAGGGATTCCACGTCGACCAGGTCACGTCATCCGCTAGCCAAGGACACGAGGCCTTTCCAGTCAGGACGTTTGCATAAGAAGTATGCAGGAATTAACGTCCCAGGAGCTTCCAGCAGCTAATTTACGCAAGACCGCGGCTTCACAGGCCTCCATGATGGACTTGCTATCACTAATAGCGCAATTCATCGCAGCATCCCAGCGCTGTAAGAAACTTTTCAGAACAGGATCTGTCTGAGGAAGCTGGGTCAGTTCGCTTCCCTGCAGATCAGTAAGGGACGACCGAGATTCTTTTGGTCCAGTCAGTTGGTGAAAGGGAATCAGCGGAGCTGGAATTTTCCCTTTCCGAACAACATAATGTGGCCCTAGATTTCATCTGGCAACACCTTCCAGAAGTTGTTCCTCCGGACCAAGGTGCCGCATTACCTGATAAGAGACCGATAGCGTCACTGGACACAGATTTGTTTGGCCGGAATAGGGACATTGTGTCTGAGTTTTCGTTCCAGTCCAGAAATGTCACTCCGACATTTGATCTTCTCATTGATGCTATATTCAAGCTAGCCTCTAAGACTGGCAATCCGGTTTCTTATCATCGCTTGCTCTACAGCTGCCTTTCATCTGTTATAGAAATAGAACTGAGATGGCAGGACAGGGCATGCCGAGAGTTCCTCTGTGTTTAGACGGCCAGGTAGGTGACTTGAAGTTGTCGTTACCGGCGTCTATGTCATTTCTTTCCAGTACGCTGGAGACAACAATCTCCTCTAACAATCAGTTTAGACGCATTATCTTACGCAGATCACCTTACCAGAGCATTATCACTACGTCTCGATGGGAAAGAATTCCAAGATGTTTAAACTTCCTTGAGAGTTCTTTCGAGGGCCATAGCATATTCCGCGTAACTCCGCCCTTTCAGTGGCAATCTGGAGTTTCTTTGACCTGATGCTGCCCTGGCTGCATCCACAAGAGTGGATAGTAAGGTGAAAAACTCTCTTCGAGTCGCTCCGCTCTCCGGAGAGCTTCTCTTCGACGGTAAGCTTTCTATAATCTATCAACAGATTACTAGGGAAGCTTCAGACTCTCTGCCTTTTAATTTCTTCTGGGCTGAATACGTCTAAGGGAAGTTCCTATGGAGGATCTAAGAAAGCCTCTACGTCTTACTCCAGAGACTGTTAGAGTAGCGACTCAGGTAGGGGTCGTTTGCTGACCGCGACAACTGGTCAGATGCCCCTAGGTTGACTGGGCGAGGTGGGGGTCGTGGAGGACGTAGTTTCTCCTCCCACAAGACTCACAGGTCCAGGAGGTGATGGCCTAAACCTCTATTGCATTCCAGTGGACGGAAGGCTGTCGAGATTCTTATCCAATTGGTTGTCAATTATGGATGAACCATGGATGTAGTGGGTTATTTCCAAAGGCCTAAAACGGTCCTTCTAGGAAAACTCCGTTAACTCGACCTCCACGTTGGACTCAGCTTCCGTCAAACCTTCAGAAAACAGATTTGCTTCTATCAGAAGTCCAATCTCTTCTGGAGAAGAACGCGATACAGGTTGTAGAAAACCAGGAATCTCCAGGTTTCTACAGTCTTCTGTTCCTGGTTCCAAAACCAGACGGCTCGTTTCGTTCAGTCTTAGATCTGAGCTGGATAAACAAGCTGGTCGTGGCTCCAAAATTTTATATGGAGACCATCTGATTGGTCAGAGCGAGCATTCAAGTGAACGATTATGCTGAGAGCATAGATCTCAAGTATGCGTACTTTCACATCATGGTACATCCGGCGTTCAGAAAGTATCTTCGCTTCGCTGTCCTAGGGGTCGTTTTTCAGTTCCGAGCTATGTGCTTCGGTCTGAATCTAGCGATCTGGGCTTTCACTCGAATAATGACTCGGTAATGACTCTTTTCCGAGCTCTTTCGTCTGTGGTATGTCGGCCTACCTGGACGACATTCTTCAGAAGTATGGCAACGAGTTAGTGCTTCAGAACGATGTTCAGAGTCTGCTTCAGCTGCTCCGACGTCTCGGTTTCATAGTATACGAAAAGAAGTCGGATCTGGTGCCATCCAAGTCATTCACCCACCGGGGAATGAGCTTTGAGACGCACAATTTCGTTCATCTGCCGTTAATCAGAGCGAATTAATCAGTTGTTATGCTCGCTTTTGTCTTCACTCAGATGTAGTAACAGCGAGAGAATTCATGCGACTGATAGGTTTGTGCGGAGCCGCCGTGGATCTTATTCCGATGGGGTGGCTACGCACTCGGCCACTCCAAATATTTTTGACTCAGAATTAGAGTGTGAAGATTCATTCGCTCGAAACGATCATCGTCTTGTCGGGTAAAGATTTGCTACCAATGGGAGCGTCCTAAGATAGACTTATTTGCAACGCATCTCAACAATCAGTTGCAGACGTATATGTCACCATGCCCAGATCATCGAGCATTTGCAGTAGACGCCCTCTCGTTCTCTTGGGATGGAATGATAGCATCTCTGTCACCCCCGAGACCATGGATATATCTACTCAGGTGTCTGTTGTGGGACATGCCGCGGAAGCTTCCTCCACAGGAGATCTTCTTTTGCAGGGGAAATCGTGCACACTGCATCACAACTCGCAAGGTCTCAACTTTCACGGATTTCCATTGTGCGGTCCTTCTTGCATGGCAAGCATTTACAGGATGAGCAGTGGACGCAATTTCTAACTGTAGGAGGGCCTCCTCTTTGCTCAATTATGCTGCTAAGTGGAAGGTTTTCTCACGGTGGTGTAGGGATCATATTGTTGATATTTATGATCCCTACATTCCAGACAATACTAATTTTCTGGTCTACTTGTTTGACGAGATCAAACTGCAGCCAGTTGCTATTAAGGGTTATAGGTCTATGCTATCAGATACCTATGCCCATCATTATAGCTTACATATTGGATCTAATGTCTCTATCTAAGTTAGTGAAAAACTTTTTGATAAATAGACTTAGAACCCTAAGATTAATTCCTAAGTGGAATTTAGCTTGGGTTCTTCTAAAGCTAAAAGATGCGCCATTTGAGCCTCTTGATACGGTGGACTTCAAATTCTTATCTTATAAGACAGCTTTTCTCTTAGCCTTCTCTTCTGCTAGAAGAGTTAGTGAGCTTCATGCACTGTCTGTTGATGATTCTCACTATCGTAGTGTTGGTAATACTATTACTTTGACTACTAATATTGGTTTTCTGGTTAAGAATCAGGCTCCTAATAAGTATCCTGAACCTATTGTAATTTAGGCTTTTTAGCTCACCAACTTTAGTTGTGTGAGCTTATGGCATGGCTCAATCGGTCGGCGTCAGCGTCAGCATAGGCATCAGCGTACGTGTCCAATAATGTTAAAGCTTCTGTTTAGGTCACTTACTTGCCCTATTTCCATATCATGGCCTTTATAATGCTGCTATATGATGATTATTATCATTCTACCATGATTTAACCCCTCATACCCTGCATGTTTAACTTTGTATTTAGGTCAGCTGTTGTGCTCCTTCTCTTCCCATGTCACTTATATTCATCATACATGTTCCTCAGTATCATTGTTCCATGATTAACCCCTCATAGCCTGCATTTTAAACATTTTTCTTGACATTTTTAGTTGCGTTCAGTTTTCTGTTTAGCTCGAAATTTCATGTTTAACTTGGTGTTTAGGTCAGCTGCTGTGCTCCTTTTCTTTCCAAGGCACGTATATTCATCATACATGTTCCACAGTATCATTGTTCCATGATTAACCCCTCATACTCTGCATTTTAAACATTTTTCTTGACATTTTTAGTTTTCTGTTTAGCTCGGAATTTCATGTTTAACTTAGTGTTTAGGTCAGCTGCTGTGCTCCTTCTCTTCCCATCGCACTTATATTCATCATACATGTTCCTTAGTATTGTAACGGGCAGGTGGTCCCTAGGGAAACCTATCCTAAACCGTTGGGAAAATGAAGGTGAAAATGGGGAGACAAAGAGCAGGGAAGCTAGAGAGTGAGATATGAATAGCAGCATGGCTGCCCTAAAGGATAGGAGACTGTAATAAAATTATATATCAACTTTTATTTTCTTTCTATGTATAGCTCTTATTTGTCCCATATCTATCTTCTCAACAATAAATTAATTTGTGTATGTACAATGATTATATACAGCTAATTTTACTTAATTAGGTGTGTCCAAGCCCAAGAGGGGGTTAAACTTCATGTATGCATAACCTTTACATGAATAGGATTGACTTGCCTCAGTTGTCTGATGATTCAGTACTGATCACTTGTCTGACCTGCCATCTGGAAAACTAAACCTGCTATCAGTACTGAATCACCCAAAAATCAACTGACCATACGCATGGTAAATCATGGGGTTAATACCCTAACAAAATTTGTAATGGAAAATATTGTTTCTTCAATCCTAGATTTTTGACTTCCCTTATAATATTAACTAGTTTCTCACTGGACCAAGTAGGAGTAACCCACTTAGAATTAACCAGTATAAACCTTTAGGCTTTACGCCGAGGCTGGGCCTTAACTTGCCACAGTCTATTTCTGTGCTAAAACTATAAGTACATTGTATAAGGGCAATTACTCTTCATTTCATTACATTTCTAAATGGATAAATTAGTATGACTATTTTGTATGTATAAATCTTTCCTTTGAATAATATCCTAAAATAATATTAATTTAACTTTGTCTCATTATTTATGTACAATGATTACTGAATTAACAAGTCATTTTGACTGACCGCCAGTATTGTTTACATTGGGCCAGAATGAACTCTTGAAGACTTCATTCTAGCCCTATGGAACAATCCCTTGAAATCCATTTAGGCTTCCTAAAAATTGAAGTCAAATGACAAAATAGTCATACTGCTTATTTTCTATCCAGTATATGCACCTTTGCTAAATATTGAGAGAGCTGTGAGAATTTTCAGGCGAATTGTTGTAGCTGGGAGTAACCCGGCATGGAAAGCGTTTATCGACGTCTGCGCGTCTTTTTATAGTAGGGAAAATCCACAACGTTGGGTGTGGATCACGTGATATAGTCTCATACTCAACACAGTTTTCTAAACGCAAATCTTACAGCATTTGCATTCAAATAAGAATGCAAATCCCCAAACATATTCAACATTATTTAATTTTAAGCTTCACCACGCAACAAATTCACGGTATTTGGTTTAATAAGCCAGCTTGCTGTAAATGGGTCAATACTTCGTGGGTACAATTTCAAGAATAGCGTTCAGAAACTGGGACGGAGGAAAGACTAAATGCGCACGCGCGGAGTTCGAATTTTAAACTGCAAGCATGTTTCCCGAAAAACAACGTGAATATTTACGGCCTAAAATTGCTATTCTTGCAAAGGATAATTCCCGATTCGGATATAAATGGATTAATTTATGCAGGATGTGATACTAGGAATTTGTTGCGAGGTGAGTTCTTTCATGTCAAAGTGATTTATACGGATAATTTCATTCCGATGTACAGACGCCAATTTGACCTACAAATTGTCGGGTTATACGTACCTGCGAAATACAGGTTGCCAATTGCAACATAAATAAAACTGGCTTGTCGTTGTTACAGGAATGGCGTTCAGAAGATCCGAGCGCCGTTTATAAAAACGAAAGCCGACAGCTAAGGCCATTTCGTCACACTACCCTCCGCTCAAGGTGTTCAGTGTCCTCACGAACACAAATCACTATCAGCCAACTGTAGGTTGACAAAAAAAAAACGTTTTTGATGCCAAGACGGCTTGGACCGAAATTACAGGTCAAAGGGAAGTAATTTTGAAATTTTGTTTTCACCTCGAAGTGCAATCATCCCATTGATGATATAAGTATACCAGCAAGTGCTGAAATTGCATGTTTACTACAATTTACATATAACCTGGGGGAAATTTTGTTTCACCTTCTTAAATTGATATTCCAGTTCCATTTGGCCATGGCAATGTGCACTGCTGCATTCCCATTTACAAATGTACTAGCCCTTCAATAAAAGGGAGGCTACTTTTTGTTTTTTAGGTGGGAGACATTTCCTCTTTTTACAGCCAAATTTATTCCCTTTAAGTCATGACAATGGTGAACAAAGCTCACCACTATCAGGACTGAAAGTGAATAAATTTAATTTAAAACCAGCCAATATGAAAGGAATTGATGATGATGTTTAACTCTAACAACTTTTGATCATTTTCAATATTTCCCGAATTTCTGGTGATGTCTGAAGTATGACTTTTCTGTGTTGCTGTTACGTCTCCTTCTATTCTCAGAGTCTCTTTCATTGGGGGTCTGGTCACAACTGATGACACATGTAGCTTCTCTCTGTTCTCTTTTGATCTGTTCTGAAGAAACACCAGATCAAGATCTTGGATGGCCTTAGTATTTTTTCCCACATTTTCACTCAAAGTTTTCACCTGTGAAGATAGAGAGTCTAACTGGGTCGAAAATCCCTTGGCGACGTCTTTGAGGGTTGCGATACTCAAATTCATCGAAGTCATCTGTGTTGCATTCAACTGAAGAGCTTGTGTGACATGAGATATGGTAGCACAAAAATCGTCCATGGTTTTGGTCAATGTAGAGGTAGCTTTATTGATTTCGGATTTGTCAATAGTACATCTATATTTGTCAATGCCCAATTGTTCTATTTCACTGTCTTCTGAATCGCTGTAAATACAATCATCATCATCTTCTTCTTCTGAAAAATTTGGTTTCTCCTCTGGTTGTTTTTCCGCCACCTGTACTATTCTTAAATCTAGCGCTTCCACTTGTGGTTCCTTTACAACTTGCAAATTTATCGCTTCCGTTTGTATTTCTTCTTGTTTCCTTTGTGTATTTTCTTGGTCTTTGGCTTCTTTGTTTAGTGCACCGTTAGTTGTATTAATGATTGGCTCAATTGGCTCTGCAGAAAAATCATATTCTTCATTCCCTTGAGGCAGTAAGTCTTGTAAAATGTTTTCTACATGTACTCCACTCTCTTCTAGTGCTTTCTGCAGAATATCGTCCGATTCTTCTTTTTGTAGTTGTGCTGGCTGTTTTGGGTGTTGCTGTGGTTGTTGAAGTGGCTGATTTTGCTCCAGCTGTGTCCTCTGCTGCCAAACCTTTTCAGACTGGAGTGGTGATAATTTTGTTACATGGAGATTAATGTTTACTGGTTTGTTTGCTTGTTTCAAGAAATGTTTGTCAATAACATTTTCTCCCCTTTCTGTCAATTCTTTAACTTTATTTGCATGTGTTTTGTAGCCTTTGATATGTTTTAGAAGATCTCTTTCTTTTGTTGCCCTGAATAAACAAAGCGTGCAGTAGTGTGTCTTCAAGTTTTATGTGGTATTTGAGGACGTGACTCTCAACCCGATGCTTCTCTGCCCTATGTTCACAATGGTTGCATCTGTATGCTCTTCCTCTAGATGCAGTCAAAGGATATCTTTCTGAGTCCATTACTGAAAAATAAAAAGAATTATCTTTGAGCTATAGGTTTTGGCTAAATGGTTCAGTTGTACACCTTCCTACCAAATTATAATTTTTCTATCTTGAACTTCTTCAAAGCCTGTTTCTTCCACTTCAGTTCTTCTCCTACACAAGGCTTCAGTTTGTTGTGATGTACTACCTTTTGCTTACCTTGCTTATCTAGTTGAATTCTGAAATCTAATTCATTTATTTTCTGTAAAATTAAGCAAGGACCTGTATACAAAGCTTGTAACTTGGGACATGTATCCTTTTTACGGCTTTCATTTAGGAACCAAACTAGGTCACCTGTTTTGTATTGATTCACAGATAGTTTTGCATCATACAGATCTTTATGTCTTTTGGCTGTTTTATTCAAATGGTTTCTAGTAATTACATGGGCCTTCTGCATTCTCTCCCTAAGTAGGTCTACATATTCACCATAAGTGGTTATCTCATTATCTTGAATTGTTCTACTTCCAAATATGATTTCGGATGGGAGTCTAACCTCTCGCCCTAGCATAAGTAGATTGGGAGTAAACCCTGTCGACTCATGAGGCGTGGCACGGTATGCTGCTGCTAAACACCTAAGGTTCAAATCCCAATTTGTTTGTTGCCCCTTTAAGTAGGCTTTTATCATTCGTAACAGCGTTCGGTTAAATCTTTCAACCTGGCCATTGCATTTGGGGTTATGTGGAGTCGTACGGGTCTTTCTAATTTCGAGAAGTCTGCAAAGTTCTTGAAAGATTTCACTTTCATAATTTCTACCTTGATCTGAATGGAGGGTCAAAGGGCATCCATATCTGCTAATTACTTCACTTAATATTTTATCTGCACAGGTTTCAGCAGTTTGATCTGGAACTGCAAAAATTTCGACCCATTTAGTGAAATAGTCAGTGACTAACAGGACATATCTATTGTTTCTTGGTGTTAAAGGCAGAGGACCCAAGATATCAGTTGCCAACCTATCCAACGGTGATCCAACCTGCATGTTTCCTAATGGTGCTTTAGGTAATTTTGTTTGTGGTTTATTTCTCCCGCACTCTTCACACTTTGCTATCCACAGATGTGTGTCCTCTCGTATTCCATACCAAAAAAACCGTTGCAACATTTTCTCTACTGTCTTTTTGTTTCCCAAATGTCCAGATAAAATATTCTGATGCATAGAAGTCATCACTTCCCGACGAAGATTCTTTGGCACTAAGAGCTGAAGGTGTATTCCTTTGTCATCTTTGCGATGGAAAATTCTACACAATAGGCTATTGCGGAAAGTCAACGATTCCCAGATGTGCCAATAAAATTTAACTGCTGCATCCATTTTAAAAACTTCAGCCCACTTTGGGCGATTTTTGTTTTCCATCCATGTATATACAATGCCCAGTTCAGGGTCATTTCTTTGCATCTTCTGCAATTTCGCATCTGAGTAATTATTGGTCCATGCTGAAAAATTGGGATCATTATCTTGATTTTTAGATTGTTGCATTCTCGTTGATGCACGTGTGTTGACACCCCTGACCTGTGCATTAGGTTTATCACCCTCTGTTGGCTTTGTTGCCATTGTGTTATTTGCCCAAGAGCTCATCATTTCTCTGGCCCTCCTCTTGCATTTGGTACAAGGTCCACATTTTAAAAGTTCCAAGTCATCTGTAATTGGACATTCACAATCTCTTGGGTTTTCGCATCTTGACATTGCATCTGCATTGAGATGTTTCTGTCCTGGTCGGTGTTGGATGTGGAAGTTATAATCAGATAATATTTCTATCCATCTTGCAATTCTGCTTTTGGGCTCTTTAAAACTGAAAAGCCATTTTATTGCCTGGTGATCGGTCCGAATCAAAAACTTTCTTCCCAAAAGATACTGTCGATAATATTCAATGAAATATCGAACGGCCAAGAGCTCCTTGTCTGTAATACAGTAATTTTTCTCTGGTTTACTCAAAGCACGGCTGCCATAGGCTATTACTCTTTCTTTCCCATCTTGCATTTGACTAAGGACTGCTCCAATACTGGTATTAGATGCATCTGTGTCGAGTGTATATTCACCATCATCGGTGGGGTAAGCCATAATATCTGGGCTACTAAGTGCTGCTTTAAACTTTTCAAATGCTTGTTGACAATCAACTGTCCAAATAAACTTTTTATTTTTCTTAGTTAATTCCACCAATGGTCTGGAAATGGCTGCAAAGTCCCTTGTAAATCTTCTATAATAAGAAGCCAGGCCGAGAAATTGTCGTACCTCGTGAACATTCTTTGGTGGAGGCCATGAAAGTATTTTGTGTATGTTATCTGGGTTTGGCTTCACTCCTTCCTTGGACACTACATGTCCTAAAAATGTTACTTCAGGTTGCATTAAGTGACATTTCCCTGGTTTCATCTTTAACCCAGCTTTCCTAATTCGTACAAATATTTCTGTCAGTCGTTCCAAATGTTCTTCAAAATTTCTTCCAAAGCAGATTATGTCATCGATATACACCAATAATGTTTGCCATTGTAAACCATTTAGAACTATTTCCATGAGCCGTTGAAATGTGCCACAGCTGTTAGCCATTCCGAAAGGCATTGTTTTGAATTCATAAAGCCCATATCTAGTTACGAATGCTGTTTTACGTATGTCTTTCTTCTTAACGGGTACTTGGTGAAATCCTGCAGTTAAATCTATAGTAGAAAATGTTGTGGCTCCAGAGATTGCATCGAGACAGTCTTGTATCCTCGGGAGTGGAAAGGCATCTTTCACGGTGACCTCATTAAGTTTTCGATAGTCACAACATAGCCTCAATTTTCCATTTTTCTTTTTGACTAGCACAATAGGTGAAGCCCATGGTGAGTAGGATTTCCTTATGGTGCCTTGTTGTTCCAACTGTTGAATTATTTCACGCTCCTCATCAATATAGGCTAATGGTGTGCGTCTGGGGTGTTGTTTTATTGGTTTAGAATTTCCGGTTTCAACAGCATGTTCTATGAGATTGGTGCAGCCTATGTCTGATTCATCTTTAGAAAATATGTCTCCATATTCACAGAAGGCAGTTGCTAATTTCTTTTGTTGATCAAGTGACAAACTTTCACAAGCTTCAGAATACATTGACTGAAGGTGTTCCTGAATTTGTACTGTTTTACTATTTGACTGATCAATTTGAGTAGTTGACGTTCTCGCGACCTTGTTTTTGCTTTTCTTCTGAGGTATTATTTTTATCCTTCTTGTGCTGAAATAGTTACTTTCGTCTTCCCAGCTCTCAGCATCTAATATCTCTGTTACCTCATATATCTCTTCGGCACTCCCAATCACAGTGTCTTGTATGATAGATATGTCAGTTGAAAAAGGGTTCATTACTCTGACTTTAACAGTGGTGTTGTCTTTTAAATTAGCTATGCTGGTTGCCATAATTGGTGAATTCCTATCTATGAAATTTGGTGATGGCTCAGGTATGACCTGGTCTGGTCCTGCATCATTCAAAGGTCTGTCCACAAAGACATCTATTACGGCTTCACTGTTTCCTTGTACAACATAGTGATCAGCAGCATGTATTTTGTATTCTTCTTCCAAGCCTATTTGCATGCATGGAATGTCATGGTCTTTAAATTTTATTATCCCTTTGCTTAATAGAATGTCTGCTGGGCCTTCCTTCCCTTGTAGAATATCAATCCCAAGTAATCCTTCATCATCAATCTCTGCTACTATGATCTCTGTTATTATTTCCATTGACTCAAGTTGAAGGTTGAATGTCCCTTTCCCAAGCTCTTGTATTGGCTCGCCACTTGCACTTCGTAGGCAGGAGCTCTTCTTAAGTTTAGGTTGTTTTTCTTTTGGAATTTTATTAAAAACTTTAGAGGAGATGATTGTTTTTGAAGCCCCTGTGTCAGCAGTGAATATTAATTTAATGCCTTGTACTTCACCCTTAACATAGACACCATCGGCTCGATGTATGCTTCTTTTTAGGATAATTGGGGAGTTTTCTTCTAATAATTCCGTTGAAGGTTCAAATTGTTTCTCTTTATTTTGGTCTGTAAAATTTATATCTTCTTCTTTGACCAACTCTCGACCATTAGAGGTGGTCTCAGTTAGTTTAAATTGTTTTTGTTTTCACTTAAAGTGGTCTGATTGCTGTTTCCATGTTGTGCTGCCTCAGCTGGTTTGTATTCTTGTTGCCAATTTGGGGCATATGGGTGAGCTCTATGCTGCGAAGAAGTATTTGTGTAGCCCTCATTGTATCTACTACAGAATTGAGGTTGTGGTTTCCAGTTTTTTCGAACTCTTTCAGACATGGGTGCTCCATTTCTATTATAAGGCGCATTATTCCATTTTCTATTTTGTCCTGGTGGTAGAATATTGTATGGGCAGTTCCTCCTTATGTGGCCCTGAGTATTACATAAATAGCATACAGGCAGGTCCAAGTTACCTGGCTTGTGGTCTTTGCGATCATCAGTCGCTGTTGGTGTATTGTTTGTAACCTCTTTGAGTTTGTTTTCCAGATTAGAGACAACAGCTAGAACCTTTTCCAGTTTTTCATCTTCATTTATTTTCAACCCTGTTCTGCCATCGAACTTATCGTGAGCTTTGTTATTCCTGTTGAATACTTTTGTGTTTCTAGCAGTTGTTTTAGCAATTTTTCCTTTTCCTTTTTCATTTGCACTTTTCTCCACCTCGTCACTGTCTTCGCTACTGTCAGTTTCAGAATCGATTTTTCGGGCTATCCTTTTATATCTCCTGTAGTCAGTGTTCCTGTTTCTCGTTTCCATCAAATTGACAACTTGAACAACAGCCTCATCTATATTTGTGGGTTCTTTCAAAAATTCAACTTGGAACCTCACTTCCTGATCCAGTAATCCATCTAAAAATTTTCTTAGTAGATCCTCCTTCCTGGTATTTAAATCTCGCCGTGGATAGGCTTTATCATATAATTTCTTTAAATCAACTGCATAATCTTCAGCTCTCTCATGTAATTGCTGATTTCTGTTTCTGAAGCGGGCACCATAGGTTTTTAATGTTTCTACAACTCTGTATCTGTTCTCCAGCTCCCCTATTAATTTTGAGTAATTGGCTCTAACATCATGCGATAACTGGCCAAATACAAATTCACCTGCCTGACCCTGTAGTCTCGGCAGCATTTCATCCAGTTTATCATTATTGTTCCACCCATATCTGCTGGCAACTTCATCAAATCTATTGAACCATACATTCCAGTCTTCTCTTCCAGTAAATATCGGCAATTTGCAAGTGTTCCTACTCCTATAGGCAGAGGTTCCTCTTGAATGCCTAAATAATGAAGGTTGACTCTGTGAGGTATAGTCGACATCACTCACTTCCACGGAGTCTTCACTACTACTGGATTCGTAACCACTCACTGATCTGTAAATGGGATCATTAGTTCTTGCAGCTCGATCTCCAGCTTCATTATTTCTTGCATGAACATGCGCTATGTTTTTGTTGGAGTTACTTGCTAATTCTACCATCCCTCTCACTGCTTCCTGAAATCCTTTAGTCACATCTATTATCATTCCCCGCATTTCTGAAATTATGCGATCATTCTCGGGTCTGCATGTGTCTATACTTGTAAAAATTTTCCTAGTATCAAAATCAAAATCCTTATTCCCATTTCTTCCACATGCGTCAGTCACCGCTCCCCGCATTTCTGTGTTAATGTGTTCTTCTCTTCTTACAGGTACCTCTGTTATCGACATATCGATGGTACAGGGGTGACTGTCCATGCAGTTATTCTGTCTGTGAGGTCCCGTTTCCACCCCCCCGCATATCAATAGACATGCGATCATTTTTATTGCTATGTGTACCAATGCTTCGCATTTCTAAGTTCATGCGATCTTCAGTAGCTGCACATATAGTGTTATCCTTTCCACCATTAACAATGCGATCATTATTTTCTTCACTAGAATGTTGGATTTCAGTAATAGTAGAGTCTGTTTCCACTACTTCTCTATTATAGTCTTCTCTATTTAAATTAATTTCTGCTTGTGTTTGCATATCTTTTTCCTCACTGTGCCTGCTAACATCACCCTCAGCACCATAATCAACATGGGTGGAATCCTTAACTTTCTTACTTTTCCCCATTATTATTTCACCTATCAATTATTCAAAAAGATTCGTATCACTGGATACAATAGAAGAGCAAACTTCTATAACATTGTATCCTGGTATAGCCTCGCCAAATTTATGTAACGGGCAGGTGGTCCCTAGGGTAACCTATCCTAAACCATTGGGAAATTGAAGGTGAAAATGGGGAGACAAAGAGCAGGGAAGCTAGAGAGTGAGATATGAATAGCAGCATGGCTGCCCTAAAGGATAGGAGACTAATAAAATTATATATCAACTTTTATTTTCTTTCTATGTATAGCTCTTATTTGTCCCATATCTGTCTTCTCAACAATAAATTAATTTGTGTATGTACAATGATTATATACAGCTAATTTTACTTAATTAGGTGTGTCCAAGCCCAAGAGGGGGTTAAACTTCATGTATGCATAACCTTTACATGAATAGGATTGACTTGCCTCAGTTGTCTGATGATTCAGTACTGATCACTTGTCTGACCTGCCATCTGGAAAACTAAACGTGCTATCAGTACTGAATCACCCAAAAATCAACTGACCATACGCATGGTAAATCATGGGGTTAATACCCTAACAAAATTTGTAATGGAAAATATTGTTTCTTCAATCCTAGATTTTTGACTTCCCTTATAATATTAACTAGTTTCTCACTGGACCAAGTAGGAGTAACCCACTTAGAATTAACCAGTATAAACCTTTAGGCTTTACGCCGAGGCTGGGCCTTAACTTGCCACAGTCTATTTCTGTGCTAAAACTATAAGTACATTGTATAAGGGCAATTACTCTTCATTTCATTACATTTCTAAATGGATAAATTAGTATGACTATTTTGTATGTATAAATCTTTCCTTTGAATAATATCCTAAAATAATATTAATTTAACTTTGTCTCGTTATTTATGTACAATGATTACTGAATTAACAAGTCATTTTGACTGACCGCCAGTATTGTTTACATTGGGCCAGAATGAGCTCTTGAAGACTTCATTCTAGCCCTATGGAACAATCCCTTGAAATCCATTTAGGCTTCCTAAAAATTGAAGTCAAATGACAAAATAGTCATACTGCTTATTTTCTATCCAGTATATGCACCTTTGCTAAATATTGAGAGAGCTGTGAGAATTTTCAGGCGAGTTGTTGTAGCTGGGAGTAACCCGGCATTCAAAGCGTTTATCGACGTCTGCGCGTCTTTTTATAGTAGGGAAAATTCACAACGTTGGGTGTGGATCACGTGATATAGTCTCATACTCAACACAGTTTTCTAAACGCAAATCTTACAGCATTTGCATTCAAATAAGAATGCAAATCATCAAACATATTCAACATTATTTAATTTTAAGCTTCACCACGCAACAAATTCACGGTATTTGGTTTAATAAGCCAGCTTGCTGTAAATGGGTCAATACTTCGTGGGTACAATTTCGAGAATAGCGTTCAGAAACTGGGACGGAGGAAAGACTAAATGCGCACGCGCGGAGTTCGAATTTTAAACTGCAAGCATGTTTCCCGAAAAACAACGTGAATATTTACGGCCTAAAATTGCTATTCTTGCAAAGGATAATTCCCGATTCGGATATAAATGGATTAATTTATGCAGGATGTGATACTAGGAATTTGCTGCGAGGTGAGTTCTTTCATGTCAAAGTGATTTATACGGATAATTTCATTCCGATGTACAGACGCCAATTTGACCTACAAATTGTCGGGTTATACGTGCCTGCGAAATACAGGTTGCCAATTGCAACATGAATAAAACTGGCTTGTCGTTGTTACAGGAATGGCGTTCAGAAGATCCGAGCGCCGTTTATAAAAACGAAAGCCGACAGCTAAGGCCATTTCGTCACAGTATCATTGTTCCATGATTAACCCCTCATACTCGGCATTTTAAACATTTTTCTTGACATTTTTAGTTGCGTTTAGGTTTCTGTTTAGCTCGGAATTTCATGTTTAACTAAGTGTCTAGGTCAGCTGCTGTGCTCCTTCTCTTCTCATGGCACTTATATTCATCATACATGTTCCTCAGTATCATTGTTCCATGATTAACCCCTCATTCTCTGCATTTTAAACATTTTTCTTGACATTTTTAGTTGTGTTTAGTTTTCTGTTTAGCTTGGATTTTCATGTTTAACTTAGTGTTTAGGTCAGTTGTTGTGCTCCTTCTCTTCCCATGGCACTTATATTCATCATACATGTTCCTCAGTATCATTGTTCCATGATTAACCCCTCATACTCTGCATTTTAAACATTTTTCTAGACATTTTTAGTTGCGTTTAGTTTTCTGTTTAGCTCGGAATTTCATGTTTAACTAAGTGTTTAGGTCAGCTGCTGTGCTCCTTCTCTTCCCATGGCACTTATATTCATCATGCATGATCTTCAGTATCGTTGTTCCATGATTCACCCCTCATACTCTGCATTTTAAACATTTTTCTTGACATTTTTAGTTGCATTTAGTTTTCTGTTTAGCTCGGAATTTCATGTTTAACTAAGTGTTTAGGTCAGCTGCTGTGCTCCTTCTCTTCCCATGGCACTTATATTCATCATGCATGATCTTCAGTATCGTTGTTCCATGATTAACCCCTCATACTCTGCATTTTAAACATTTTTCTTGACATTTTTAGTTGCATTTAGTTTTCTGTTTAGCTCGGAATTTCATGTTTAACTAAGTGTTTAGGTCAGCTGCTGTGCTCCTTCTCTTCCTATGGCACTTATATTCATGATACATGTTCCTCAGTATCATTGTTCCATGATTAACTCCTCATACCCTGCATTTTAAACATTTTTCTTGACATTTTTAGTTATGTTTAGTTTTCTGTTTAGCTCGGAATTTCATGTTTAACTTAGTGTTTAGGTCAGCTGCTGTGCTCCTTCTCTTCCCATGGCTCTTATATTCATCATACATGTTCCTCAGTATCATTGTTCCATGATTAACCCCTCATACCCTGCATTGTAAACATTTTTCTGGACATTTTTATCAGCGTTTATTTTTCTGTTTAGCTCAGAATTTCATGTTTAACTTAGTGTTTATGTCAGTTTCTGTGTTTTACTTTTAAGAGGTTGTGTTTAGGTAAGCTTTGTCGCATGTTATGAGCCTGTTTGATACAGTTCTTGTGTTTGCCAAAGTTACTATCAAAGAGGAATGTTGGTGAGCTATAGGGTGTTGGCGTCCTTCTTGTTAATCTTCAGACGGTCATATGCCTTTGCTCCATCCAGTTAGAGCGCCGTCTACATCTTAAGAATTAATACAATTTGTATTAATGGAAGTTTAAGCTGAAACAAGAATATCTTTCATTAATTAAACTGATCTTGTATGGTTTCCATGTATACTAGGCTAGGTGCAAGCAGCTGAATTGCTTTATACCATGTATAGCCTCAAGAGCTATTTCTATAAATTTAACTAAGTTCTGTGCAGATATTTTAATGTTAATACTGGGCTTTCCTTGGTTGTTGAAAATTACCATTTGTTGTCTCCAAGCTGACTCAGACTTGCAGGCTGCAGAATGGTATTTTTCTGCAGACCTGAACAATCCATCCATTGTCATGTGTTACTGGTGACATTCCACAGTTGTGACATGGGTATTCCAGCTAAACGTTTCCAGGAAAACTACAAAGAGGTATGACCAAATATGGAAATGGGAATTGCAAAACTTGCTTGTATATACCAAGTCCCAGCTAGACCAAATCAGTCTCGCTCGTTTCTTTGAAATGCACAGACATTCTGTTCAGTCTGTTCAGTAATTTGCATTGTCAGTCGTTTCACGATTAAACAACAGTCTACAAACATGTACTTTCAGTTTCACTCTGTTTACGTTTGTGTGTGCGGCGCCTGCAACATCGCCTGTTGACTATTTAAGCCACTGTTCGTTCTGTGGATATTACGTGTAGGGGACGTTTTTTCGTTCAAGTTTGCGGGACTTTCAAGTTACGGTTACATTATGGGTCCAATAAAATGACCCAAAACAAGGAAACATCAGCTTCTGTATACAGAGCTTGTGACACGGTCACAAACAAAAGTATCAGACAGTTAAAAAAATACCAACAGGAGTGTGTCAGATTCTACAAAAAGACGAACAACCTCACAAAGTTGGGATAACGCAATTCCGGAAAATTGGACAACGGCCGAATTACGAACACGATTGCTAAACCATGGCTTTGTTGTACCCGCAGGGCTGAAGAAATTGCTTCTTGTCCAGTTATATTTGGATAATGTATCTGGTAAGTCGATAACTCCCACACATATCGACGAACTGTCTGCTGTTGAGCAGTTAATTCCTTCCTTTATAGCATCCGGAAGTGCTGTTTCCACCGACGTGTCAAGGTCAAGTAGAGAATTACCACAACGAACTTCTATTACACACCTTCAGGAATCTTTGTCGAAATTACAGGAATTGGTTTCTTCTTTCCAACAAGCCTTGAATTTGGAAAATATGGCGGACCACTCTACTATTATTCTGGAAACGTGTGCCTCAACAAAACCGGCATCTCAACCACCTCCATTGTTATCTGCGACGGCTTTTCGTGACACTTTCCTTGTGGATTTGGGGTTTCCTGTTTCAAATTCAAGTTCAACATCGACCGAAACATCGACGCCAGTTTCTTCACTTCTGGCTTTGCAAGGTGCAGACCCAAATTCTTTAAAAAAAATAGACACTGTGTCCCCATCTTTACGTAGTCAAATTTTATCTGGAAAAAATGTTAATTTAGCATGTTTGTTGATACCACATTACGGTATTGAACAGCGTCTTGTCAACACAGGTGACGGACAAGTTAATTTACATCCTGACCCTAGGTTGTCCAGACAACTGTCCTTTGGCGAATTTATAACAGCATTTACGACATATAAATCTGTCATGTGTGAACATTACCCGACATGGCGTGTGGAGATTGATGCTTTCGAAAATGAAATTGTTGAAATGGCTCAACAATTTGGGGGTACACTTTTTTACTCATATCACAAAGCTTTCGCAGCTCAGGCCGCCAATCAATTGATATACAATAAAAAGAAAGTAGATTGGAGTAAGTTGGATACCAAGCTCTTTAGTTCTATATTTGCTGGCCATCAATTGTTACTCTGTCGGATTTGCAACCTGGAAGACCATGCCACCGAGTTTTGCCCCCGGGTTGATACATCTTATTTTTTGAGGCCCTCCAGGTTGAATACTAGGGGGCCTTCCAAAAATACTTTGGATGCCCAGGGTCGACAGTGGGTGACACACAATGGAAAGGAGATTTGTAATAATTACAATGCATCAAAAGGATGTAGCCGACTATCATGCAATTTGGTACATATATGTTTACAATGTAAAGGGGGACATTCTTCTGTCAACTGCAAAGGTACTGGTAATCAGAAATGACTACAGGTACATGTACCACTCTCACAGGATGACTTGACCCTCCACTGTTCTCAATCTTGCAATACATTTATTGACAAGGTGGCTACAGATGGGGTGCCAGGGTCCAGTGCTGGTGTGACATCTCAAACTCTTTCCCCCAGTTCAACTGCTATTCCAGTGTTGGGGACTTCACAACAATTGGCTTCAAGTTCACCGCATGACAATTTTCATGTGCTAACTGATGTCTCCCTTTCACATCAATGTTCTAGCGACACTCCAGCTTTCTCACATGTGGATTGCACTCGAGAAAATCTGGCGTCGATCCCTACCAACTCCAACCAATTATTACAAATAGATTTCAGTTCAGCAACTACTCCTATCAATATTGCACAACTTTCTCATGAATTATGTATGCATCGAGATCGAAGGTTTGTACATAATCTCCTAGATGGATTCTCCAATGGTTTCCCACTGGACTTAGCAGTATCCCTTCCACTTCCTTTGAATGTAAAAATCTCAGATCTGCCCTCAAACAACCTTCCATTGTTGATTCTCTTATTCAGACAGAACAGTTACCTCTTAGGCCCGAACAGCTCCCCTCCCTTTCCTACATACCGCGTTAGCCCCATTGGCATAACTGGGAAAATATTCTCACAAAAAGCGATTAATTGTTGACCTCTCTGCTCCTCATGATAATGTGACCACACCAAGCATGAATGACCTTATTGACAAGCAGTCTTTTTCCCTCTCCTATGTTCGGGTTGATGACGCCATTAAATTAATCTGCCAATTGGGTCCCGGGGCCTGGATGTGCAAAACCGACATCACTGATGCTTTTAAATTGTTGCCTATACTCCCATCCCTGTGGAATTTCTATGGGATACACTGGAAGGACCAGTATTATTTTTTTGTTTACCTAGTTTTTGGAAGTCGTTCAAGTCCCAAAATCTTTGACCAACTATCTACTGCGATATGTTGGATTGCTCAACACAATTAAATATTCCACATATTCTACATTTACTTGATGATTTTCTGACCATAGATCCCCCAGATGGTGAGCCTCTCCGGACTATGGCCTTGTTGACTATGATTTTTTGTAAACTCAACATTCCAATTGCTGGCCACAAAACACTTGGCCCAGCCACTTCTCTGAAATTTCTTGGCATCATTCTTGACTCTGACGACATGGAGGCCCACCTTCCTTTCGAGAAAATACACCGCATTCAAACAATCATCTCCGACTTTATTGCATGGTCCAAGTGCAAGAAGGTTCAATTGCTGAGTCTTCTTGGTCATTTGAATTATGCTTGTAGAGTCATTATTCCAGGTAGGTCGTTCATATCGCATTTGTTAACGCTGTCTGTTAAAGCCAAGAAACTTCACAAGTTGTATACCTCAGTCACAGCTGTTGACGTGAGCTGAATATGTGGAGAGAATTTCTCACTGGATGGAATGGAGTTTCTTTATTTCTTGAGAATGCTTTCACCCATGCACCAGACTTTCATCTGTATACAGATGCGGCCTCCTCGGTGGGCTATGGTGGCTATTTCCAGGGCGCTTGGTTTCAGGGGAAGTGGTCATCCGAGTTTCTTTCAGAGCTCCGCCACTGTCAGGATAAGTTTTCTATGACCTTGCTTGATTTATATCTCATTGCGGTGGCCGCAGTTCTGTGGGGACAGTCGTGGAGTAGAAAACGTATTGTTTTTCACTGTGACAATATGGCAACGGTACATATTTTACGAAAGGGTCAAAGCTCTTACCGCCATACTTTTATTATGAAATTAATGCGTCGGTTAACATGGTGTGCAGCAACTAACAATTTCATGTTTTATGCAGAACATGTCCCCGGTAAGCAAAATGTTATCGCTGATCTTATTTCTTGTTTCCAGGCATTCCACCATCTGGCTCCAAAAGCCGCACAGAGACCCGTCGCACTTCCAGAATTTTCAGCAGTGATCCTCAATTGAACCTGATCAGGATGGCGGTGTGGCAGGCTTCTGTCAGCGACAACACTCTACACACTTATACATCAGCTTTACATCATTTTCAAAACTTCTGTACCTCGTACAAGATACCCCTTTCACCCAGCGGATTTCCTTCAGAAGTTTCCGAAGACGTCCTTCTCCTATTGTCATGGTGTTAAGTCTCTTTCTTATCATACTCTAAAATTGAACCTTTCTGGCATCCGCTATTTCTGCCTCCGTTTTTGCATCCCTGCCCCATTTACCTGCACTGATGATTCGCAGCTCGCGCGATTACAAATGTTTCTGCGCGGTATTAAACGTTTACAGAAACCCTCTACCACCCGTCATTTGCCTATTACTTTTAGCATTTTACGACAGATATGTCATGCCCTCCGCAGGGGTTTTCGCGGTCCCTACTTTGACTCCTTAATGGAAGCTGCTTGCTGCATCGCATTTTTCGGTTTTCTTAGATGTGGCAAATTTACAACCCATAGTCTGCGTTTCAACCCAGCCTGTAGTCTCTTGTGTGGGTGACATCCAATATCATTTGACAGATCAAGTCCTTTTGCTTCACTTGAAGGCCTAAAAGTGTGACCCCTTCCGTAAAGGTGTTACCATTCAGCTCTGTCGGACTGGGCACGATGTTTGTCCCATCCACAGTCTCCTGGCTTAATTTGCGCTCAAACCATCAGCTTCCTTCCAACCCGATGCACCTCTTTTTTGTCTTTCAAATGGATCGCCCCTCACTCGCACTCTTTTTATCCAGTCGTTGAAAGCGCTCCTTTCCCTTATTGGCCTCCCCGATTCCCGCTACAATGGCCACTCATTTAGAATAGGCGCCGCCTCTTCTGCAGCAGCTGCTCATGTTGAAGACCACCTGATCAAGACACTAGGGCGATGGTCTTCGGATTGTTACTCCCATTATATTCATGATCAGGATGTCAGTGTAATGCAGGCACAGAGGGCCATGTGTACATGACCGTTGTCCTGTACATGTGGTGTTCTGGGCAGGCATGAGCACCCACTTCGTCGTGGCAGTCCATGTTTACGACCACTCGCTCGCGTCTCGGTTGGGGGTATATATATTATTGTTACTCTCGCCCCTGCATGTTCCAGGACACTGTGTCATGTGTGCACAGAGGGCCACGTGTCCCTTGCCTACTGTCAAGCACAGGTGGTGTCCTGTGTAGGCATGTGCGTCATGTCCCTCACAGGCTTTGCAGCCACTTGTGTTCAGGGTCCCTCGATTAACACTTTTACGATGGTACTTGTCAGATTACCCCGACATCGACCCTCTTGCTGTTTGGCACCGTCAGGCTGCGCAACAGGCCACCTGTGCATGTCGCTGTTGTCGTGTACATGTGGTCACCTGTGCACGCCTGCACATCACGTTGCCCCTATAGGCATGATGAACCCAGGCCTTGTTCACTTCATTGGCGGTTGTCCGCTTGCTATTGCTCCTGTTTTCATTGCCACGGTGTCATGCATGCGCGGAGGGCCATATGGACGCGGGTTGTTGTCATGTCCATGTGGTGTTCTGCACAGGCATGCGCGTCGTACTCAACTTTTTCTGTTTTTTTTCCCTCCGCCGTCCCCTTCCGTTTCCCAGCTCTGCGCATCCCACCCCACTTTGCTCAGTATATTTCACATTTGTCTGGGTGCATGCTATTATTGTTGCGTTTCTTTTTCTCATTCTGACTGTATGTATATGTTTGTGTGTGTCTCATCGTCTTCTGCCCGTGTTCGTGCACACAGGCCACAATAATGCCTGTGTCTCAGCTGTTTGACTTCCACTGTGGAATTCGTGGATGTGCATTTGTGTCAAATGGCCATAATAATGCCATTTGTGGTTTCCAGGATTATGTGTGTGCGCATCTTTTGCGAATCCTGTTTTTCCAGTGGATGGTGACCTCATGCTGGCGTGCTCATTGGCTGCTGGACGCTGCTCTCCTGCAGTTTCTGGTCTCAGTACTGTTCCTTTATTTCAGCACCTACTGACTTTTCCATGTGTGGGGGTGTGCCCATTCCCCGGACGTGCTTCTGACATTCTTTCCTTGTTTTCTTTCGGCACCATGTGCCCGACCGGTTCCTCTCTCCTTCCCTGTTCCTTTCCCCCTCTTCATTCTTTGGGGAGATTCGGCTTGTTTCACAATCCTTTGGCGGTTGCGATGCTGAAAATACTTTGTGTTCTCAGCATCGTCTCCCCAATTCATTTCAGTCACCTAGGCTGCAATACTAACCTTCACCCATGGTGGACTTTGCAACTAGGTACTAGTTCAATAACATGTCTTTGTGTGACACTGCAGTATTCATACCTCGGTCACACCTGATGATATCACCACACCGTGGTGCTCTCCTAATTCTGCGCTGTATTGTGAAGCAGACCGAATCACCTCAAAGGGCCAAAATGTTTGAATGTTTATATATGTACAGTTCATTTAAATAAATAGAAGAAAAAATATAATTCATACTACTGTGTTGTTTACTGCTTAAATTGGGCTTATGCTAATAGTGTTGCTATTACCGATTTGATGAAGGCTGCATATTGATCTCAGCCTTCCACATTCACAAATGTTTATCTTAGAAATATTGAGTCCATTTCTAAAGATCTGCTTTGTTTAGGTCTGTTATCTGTTGCTCAGAATGTTGTCCACTAATCAGTTGCAACTATAGTTAAGCAGGCTTTCTGTTCCGGCAGTGACTCTGTCCTGCTGCCCTCTTCGCTCTGGGGTATTTGACCAAGGGAAAGGGTGGGGTGGGGATGGTGTTCCCTTATATCACCTGCTTTATAGTGAAAAGCAAGGGAATACCTCCTCTGAAGTCAGTCAGTCCGAGTCGGTGCCGGGATAGTTTTAAAGTGTAAAGCTAATTTTTATCTCATTTATGTAATATTTTTAAAGTGTAGCTCGGTGTGAAACATTTGCATATGTCACGTGTCATTCGAGCGCTAATATACAATCCTTGGACACTTTTTATGTGTAACCATACTAAGTATGGTACACATAATGCCGGCATCCGGGGTGGCCATCCGTCGTTCGTCCATCCTTTGTCCATCTGTCTGTCCATCCATCCATCTGTCTGTCTGTCTGTCTGTCTGTCTGTCTGTCTGTCTGTCTGTCTGTCTATCTGGCATCCGTATCCATTTCTTTGGCATTCGATAACTTGAAAAATATTGCTTGGATTGTCAAGTTACTTTATATTTGTGTTCAGGTTACTGATGTGCCGAGCTGTATAGTTTTTGGTGTAAATCTGATAATTTGATCCTGAGATATTAACTCTTTATCCTTCTAATTGAGAATTCTTCCAATCCCTTCGGCATGAGATAACTCAAAAAATATCAATCCAATTGTCATGTTACTTTATATCTTCAGGTTACTGATGTTCCAAGCTGTATAGTTTTTGGTGTAAATCTGTTATTTTGATCCTGAGATATTAACCCTTTATCCTTCAAATTGAAAATTTCTCCAATCCCTTTGGCATTCGATAAATTGAAAAATATTGCTTGGATTGTCAATTTGCTTTATATTTGTGCTCAGGTTACTGATGTGCCGAGCTGTATAGTTTTTGGTGTAAATCTGATAATTCGATCCTGAGATATTAACCCTTTATCCTTCAAATTGAAAATTCCTCCAATCCCTTTGGCATTTGATAACTTGAAAAATATTGCTTGGATTGTCAAGTTACTTTATATTTGTGTTCAGGTTACTGATGCGCCGAGCTGTATAGTTTTTGGTGTAAATCTGATAATTTGATCCTGAGATATTAACCCTTTATCCTTCAAATTGAAAATTCCTCCTATCCCTTTGGCATGAGATAACTCAAAAAATATCAATCCGTTTGTCATGTTTCTTCATATATGTATTCAGGTTACTGATGTGCCGAGCTGTATACTTGTTGGTGTACATCTGATAATTTGATCCTGTGATATTAACCCTTTATCCTTCAAATTGAGAACTCCTCCAATCCATTTCTTCGGCATGCGATAACTCAGTAAATATTAATCCGATTATCAGGTTACTTTATATATGTTTTCAGGTTACTGATGTGCTGTGCTGTATAGTTTTTTATGTAAATCTAATAATTTGATCCGGAGATATTAACCTTTTATCCATCAAATTAGGCACTCCTCCAATCCATTTCTGTATGTACCCATACCATGTATGGTGTACATAATGTCGGCATTCAGGGTGGCTCTCCGTCATACAGCTTTCTACTAGTTGTGCGTATGGGTACACATCTGACGATTTCATCGGCCTATTTTTAATGAGTATAAAGAGTCCCATTCTCTGGACTATCTTTATTTTATTGGCTTTCCATTAAAAATTAGTATGATGGCTTATACTGGATGTTAATTGAGATCTTTGATGTTATTGTTGTGCTCAATTACGGAATGGTATTGTGTCTTTCTTCTTTGGTATAAACGAGAAAGATACATGTAAAGCCTGTTTCTCCTTTTCTCCTGGAAGGGATAATTCTGTTTACATGTAATTGAGTCTACTGGATTTTCCTTTATGTCCTAGGCCCTCCAGCCTTTTTTCTATTCAGCTAAGTCTGGGTCATTGGTACAGCATAAAAATGTTAAAAAATTTATAGTAATTTATATATTTTTTATACTTTCCAATAACCCAGACTGAGATGGCCCTCCCATGAGTTGGGAACTCATACCTCCCCGCAGATTACATAACGCTTACCAGGCACTGGTGGTAAGAATGAGGATTTTGGCTCCAATTTCAGACTTCCTTTACACTGAAAATGCTCAGTGGATAAAAATATGGAGAACCACATAGGACATATATTTTTGGATTTTGATGCAAATTTTGGGGATTGGGGGGGGGGGGGGGGGGGGGCAAAATTTGTGTTTGGCCCTAGAATTTTAAGAGTTAGCACCAGCTAAACCTGGGTCATTGGTAAGTATAAAAAATATATAAATTACTATAAGTTTTTTAACTTTTTAAATACAACATTTATGTTAAGTTCTAATTCTTTCAATTCTAGTGTATTTATTAGAGATTGTAAAGAGTGTAAATTTGTGCAAGCATGTCAGCAATTTCGTACTAGAGACTGTTAGAAACTTGATGTATATCTGTGTTGTGCCACTCAGCCTATTACTGAAGCCTCAACAGGAATGAAATTAGGGTGCTTTCAATATTATTACCCAGAATCAGAAGGTAAGAAAAACTTTAAAATCTCTTGATTGTGTTCATTAGTATTGTCAATTACCTCATTTCTGTGCTTGCTATTCTATTGTCAGCATTGGAATAATTTAATATCACAAACCAGGCCTCATTTTTCAAATATTAACTGTCAACAGAGAGATGTTGAAATACTATTACTTGGCAATATTTATGTGTGCTGCTCCTTAATAGGTTCCACTCTGTTCAGTGACCAGGTAATCTTTGTTCATGAAGAAGTCACCAAACAAGTCATGGATAGTTTTCTACTCCATCAACTATAAGGACATGATACGTCTCATTCACGGTCCCTGGATATGAGAAAACAGAACTACCCAAGCTCTTTCTAAAAGTATACAGAAGAACAACTCCCGATATTCACTTTGCTCATTGCATTCACAATCAAATGCTTCATGTGACTACCAGTAACCTAAATGATCTCAGAAATCATTTCAAGGATGTGCTTAGTCTTCATTCGAAGCCCAATCAAATAGAGGGAAACAGAGTTTCTTCAATCACAAGTCTCGAGGAGCTAGAAAATGAAGCCTCAACCTCTATTACCTTCTGGTAATCAGAAGAACCTCTATATTTCTTTCATCAGGTTCATCGGGTTCATCAGGTTATAAAAGAAGGATAACCCTTTCATTGAAAAGAAAACCACCTTTAACAAGAATGCCAATGTCAACTATTCTACCAACTGATCAACTGAAAAGAAATCATCTATTAGACGCAGGTCAGTCAGTACTTCAGAAGAAGGCAATAGAGATCGTACACAACACAAACTCTTTTTGTTCCAGAGTGTTCCTGATGCTGAAGCCACTGGGGTCTTTTCATCCTGTCATAGACCTCAGTTGGATCAGCAAGCTGATATTCACTTCAATATTCCCTCTGGAAACAACTGGATCAGTCAGGAATAGCATTCAGAACAATAGTCTGGCCGTCAGAGGGTTGAACCGGGAATAAATTTGTAGAGAAGCGATTTTGGTGCCAAAAGACGCAGGAGAATCTCCCGAGTAGCATATCCAAAATTCGCAAAAATCCGTTTTGGGGAAAATTTTTCAGCGCACTTTGAAATGAGGACCCCTATACGATTTTTCGACTTGGATTTTCTAATACGTTACCAAAGGTCGGCTGTCTGTAGTACCCAAAATGCTAGTTGATAGTGTCATATATTGATCAGATTAGGTTGATTACAATCTCACAAAACACATCCTATCATAATTTGATGCCGATAGCCAAAATGTCAGTCAAAGTGTCTGAAACATTTTTTTAAAAATGTCTATTTTTCTAATCTTGAACATTATCTATTTTTCTGGAGAATATCTGGGATAGCACATTTTTGTTTAATGGCGATGACAATCAACTTCGCACATATAAGTCAAATACACACTAAAATTGTAGCCAAAAAAAATGGAGATATTTCCATGACGTTTTCATTTTTTTTCTACATGTACATAATTATCTGTTGTTGTTTTTTGGTGGATAGTAATTATACCAGAATGCTCTGGTGGGTAGTAATTATACTAAAACGGATACACCACCACCCATTCGTGGAACGCTCTTTATTGATAGTTCCAGTTTGATCAACTTTCTCATTCGGTCGTTGGCTGTCTGTCAAGTTGCCCGCAATTTATTTTGCTCTTCCGCAAACTGTTCCATTTTGATATTCAATTGCGATTTGCAGTTAAATAGTTAAAATTGTATTCTGTTTAAACCTAATGTAAGTTGTTATTTTCTCGTTGATGAGGGTATCTCAATGAGAATATTATCTTTAAGTAGACATTTTTGATACTTTGTTTTCCATATTTTGATTTCTTATTGAATAAGTTGGTTTTGTTTATAGTATTTGATATGTCTGACGAACACCTACAAGGCGAAAGTAGTGATTTGTCGGGCGATATGTGTGTGATTTGTGGTACTGGTTTTAAGAACGAGCCGTCAGTTAGTGTAATGGAGAAAGGCATAATGACGCTTGCTAGTTTTGGCGAGAAACGGGGTCAAACAGGGCTTGTACGATACTTGAATTATCAGTTGAGTACCACGCCAGTTGGAAAGGTTTTGGTGCACAAAACATGTCGTCGAAATTTTACAGATACTAAGAGGGTCTCCTCCGAAACCAGTGAGGACCGTGCTGAAATGGCATCTCCAAAAAAATTGAGATCCTGTATTTCAAGGTTCGATTACAAAGAGGACTGTCTACTCTGTGGTCAACCTGCGCTGTTTGATCCCAGACACCCTCATAGAACATATGTTCGTAGATTTTCTACACTCCACATTTGTGATACACTTTTGGAATGTTGTTCTACGAGAGCCGATACAGTGGCTCGCAATGTTCACAGAAGACTTTCTGGCTGCATTGATCTGGTTGCAGCTGAAGCTGTATATCATGATAATTGTCTGCCACTTTTCATGATGAATAGGCAGATGAATATGATGCCAGCTGAAATGAAACAAAAGCTTGGTCGAAAAAACGACAACGAAAAGCAACATTGGTTTGAGAGGATATGCTCGTGGATGGAATCTGAAGCTGGCGCGGAGTTGTATACGCTCCCTGAACTGCATGCTACCATGGTTGAATTTGCCAATAGTTCTGACGTTTATTCCAAAACGTGGTTGAAGAAAAAACTGCAGGATCATTATGGTGAACACATACTTTTTTCAGAGGCGGAGGGGCGGAGTGATGTAATTTGCTTTCGAAACATGGCTGCCTTCATAATTAATAAACGATGGTATGACGAGAAGAAAACTGACATTGAAGAAGAAAGTGATAGAATTGTTAAGACAGCAGCCAAGATTATTTGCGCACAATTAAGGGAAACAGAGTACAATACCAATGTATATCCCACGTGCGAGGATATCAGTGATACTGAGCGAGGTAAAAATTGGATACCTCCACATTTGCGATCTTTGTTAAAAATCCTGGTTCCTTCAGAATTGAAGCAGATCAGTATTGGCCATTCAATAATTCAGTCTGCACGACCAAAATCAGTCGTATCTCCGATATTATTTGGTCTTGGCATCGAGCTTGATCACATGTTTGGGTCCAGATGGCTCATTACCGAACTCTCTCGTTTAGGTTTTTCAATAACATATGATGAAGTTGAAAGATACAAACAGTCCGTTATCCAGACTGAAGATAGCTATAATCTCGGTCCATTCTTTCCTGGGGCGTTCACCCAATGGGTCGCAGATAATGTTGATCATAACATTGCAACATTAGACGGTCAAGGAAACTTTTCATGGTATGGGAATAATTGCAGTTTGTACCCCAAATAGTAACTCACCACTAGAACCAAGGAGACCTGCAATCTTTAGGCAACCCCGCCACAGGGTAGATGGAATTATAAAAGCAAAAGGAGTCCCGATTCACCAATATGTGGGCATCCCGGGCAAGGGTCTTTCAGCAATTACATACAAACCATTGCTCCAGTTACAGTCCCCCTTTACATTGCCATTAGATATTAACTCAGACTTGCTTTGGCATTCTGGTTGGTTATTCAGGGACGCTACCAAACCGAGACCCAATTGGTCAGGTTACATGCAACATATCTTCTCAGAATCGGAAAGTGGTCCATCCCCAAAATCAAAAGTGTTGTTCCTGCCGATTATTGATTTGAATCCGTCTGATGAGACTTGTATCTATTCAACTTTACTTTTCGTCCAAGACCAGGCGGACAAATTGGGCATTTCATCCCCGTGTTTGACCTTTGATCAACCTCTGTGGCTTAAGGCTGTAGAAATAATTACAGCCAAATGTCTGCGAGTAGTGTGCAGACTTGGTGGATTTCACGTCATGATAAGTTTTCTGGGAAGCATCGGATCCATGATGAAAGGGTCTGGCCTAGAGGAGGCGATGGAAATGGTCTATGGTCCTTATGCTGATCAACACATGATGTCGGGTAAAGCAATATCAAGAGCTCTTCGTGGGCATAACCTAGTAGAGGCGGCATTGGTTAACAAGTTAGTAGGCGCAGTAGTAGAGTTACCCCATGGTTCACAAGATAATACCAAACTGACAGAAGACATCACCTCATCTTCATATAGATCTCATTGTGACACAGAACAAGTAGGTTCTGGCAACTTAGCAGTACAACTTCCACCAGATGGCGATGAACACCCATCTTCGCTGGAATTTAGTGATGAAACTGTTGTTGATCGTACTTCATTGGATGTATCTGATTTACCGTCTGCCAAGCTACCCAAACTCACCGTATCGGAAGCTGAAACTCTTAAAGCAGTGTATGATAATGTTGACAACAAAATTATTACATTTTCATCGGCTTCTCTTTCACCTGAATTAATTAAGCTCGGAACGTGCTTATCTGAGTACAAAACACTGCTTTCCGAAAAATCACCAACCGCAAGGTTGTGGTTACAGTATGTTGAATACGTACAGATTTTGAAAGAATTTATAAGATCAGAGAGGACAGGTAATTGGAACTTACATCTTGTGACGATGGGGAAAATGTTGAATCTTCTTGCTGCCACAGGCCACATACATTATGCAAAAAGCTGCCGCCTTTATCTCCAAATGATGCTTCACCTACCCATGACCCACCCAGTGCTGTACAAGTCTTTCATAGATCATGGTTTACACACAGTTCGAAGAAGTAACAGGTTTTGGGCAGGGTTGTCAACTGATTTGATCATCGAACAGGTTCTTATGCAGTCGATCAAAAGTAGGGGCGGGCTGACAAGGGGCAGGGGTATGACTGAGTCTGTGCGACTACAGTGGGTGGATACCATGCACAGGTGTGCTGAAGTCCATGATGCAATGACAAACTTGACCGACACTAAACACAAAACCAGTGAACAGCACATCGAACTGGGAAACTGTAGAATTGAGAGAGATTTTCAAGATCTATCAATCAAAGATCCAGCTGTGGTTTGATGAACACGAGCCGTTCGATCTCGGTGAAAACAAATTACGGTCCTTGTCGTCTGGCCTTACGGCTGGTGATGGTGATGGTGTAAATTGTGATCAAACAGAAATGATGGAAATGAAAATTCATGAGCACCTCAATGAAGTGAGTGTTGCGTCGGCGTTAATTAAAAGGAGTCAGCATGTAAAATCGTTGGACTCTCTCCTACCTGGAATCAGAATGGACAATCAGAAAATGCAAATTAACCCAACAATTCTGTTTTCAAGATTAATTGCTATTGCTCAACGGGAGGATAACATGGCCGCCTATTTCAAATATGAATTGACAGCTGTACCAACATCATTGTTCAGAGGCAATTTCATGAGAAAGCCTACTAAGTCTCAACTGGCTAAATCTCTTACAGATTCATCTGAACAAGCACAATGCCCCACCTGTGCTACGTATGTTGTTGACGGTGGTGCTCTACTACATCGTGTTAAGTGGGTGAAGAATTCTACTTATTTTGAGTTAGCTCACAAATATCTGCAATACGTCCAATCAAATTATACAAATGCGTACATAGTGTTTGATGGATATGAACTCGGCCCTTCCACTAAAGACCATGAGCACGCGAGAAGAGTTGGAAAAACATGTGCTGATATTCGTTTACATGAAAATATGGAGGCTCATAATAATCAAGAAGTATTCCTGTCAAATGAAAAAAACAAAACCCAATTCATAAAACTACTGAGTCGATTGCTTCAAATGAATGGGCAAACAGTGCATATCAGTAATGGAGATGCTGATACATTGATAGTGTCGTGCGCTCTCGAAATTGCAGCTCAAGGAACAGACGTAGTTGTGGCTGCAGATGAAACCGATTTAATAGTGCTCCTCATGTATCATTGGACCGAAAACATGGCAGATATATATCTTTTATCTGATGCACGAAAATCAGCAACGCGTGGACCAGTAATGTGGAAAATATGCGATGTTGTTCAAAAGACTGGAACACTAAGATCGTCGCATATTCTGTTTATTCATGCTTGGTCAGGATGTGATACAACATCAGCCATCTATGGTCAGGGGAAAACCAGTCTTTTGAAAAAGATAGAATCGCGAGAAATACAGAAAATATCTTCTGTTCTAAGTGATTCCAGTGCCGATGTAAGTCGTGTAGGCGAAGCTGGTGTTCATCTATTCAAGATTTTGTATGGCGCCAAGCCCAGTGGATCGCTCAGTGACTTGAGATATGCGAAGTTTATGGAGATGGTGTCCTCAAGCAAGGGCTTATCAGATCCACAGAAACTTCCCCCTACAGAACGTGCCGCATATTTCCACAGCCTGAGAGTTCATCTACAAGTGGTTATTTGGAAATCGCTGGGGAGAACTGCCATGGACCCCAAGGACTGGGGTTGGAAAATAAAGGGAACACAATTAGTTCCGGTCATGACAGACCTTGAACCTGCACCAGAGGCATTGTTGAAGTTTGTACGTTGTAAGTGCAAGATGTCGAGTAAGAATCCATGTGGGGGTAACGTATGCTCATGTAGAAAAAATAGACTTGAGTGTGTCGTTGCTTGTGGTGATTGTCGAGGGGATGGGTGCAGAAACTTAATAGATATTGTCATGGAAGATAGCGACGACACATCCTGAGACGATATGGATTGCGACAATGCTTTTGTAAATTGGTGCGCGTCATTTTGAATATCATTCCTCCTTGTGGGCGATGATTTCGGATGAGTTGAAATTTTTAATAATGTAATCAGGACGCGACATATTATGTTTGGAGCTGATTATTTTAGTGTTCATTCTTAATTCTCTCTCCAAGACATAATGATTCAGTTTATTCTTTATTGTCTATTTTGAGACCGCATATTTCGTCTTACCTTGGTTGGCATGTCTGTCTGTTGGAGCCTTCTGGTATAATTACCATCCCCCAGGAACCAATAACAATTAAAGACTTCATGGAAATCCCCCCCCCTCCTTTTCTGTTAGTTATCAATTTGGCTACAACTTTGGTGTGTATTTTGTTTATATAAGCGAAGATACCTACCTGCCGTCGCCGTAATATAAACAAAACGGTGCTATCCTGGATAATAACCAGAAAAAATAAAAAATATTCAAGATTGGAAAACATTTCAGCATTTGTTTTTTAAATGTTGCGGCCACTTTGGCCGACATTTTGGCTATCAGCATCAAATTATGGCACGATGTGTTTGGGTACCTCGCAATCAACCTAAAGTGATAGATATTTGACACTATAGGCTAGAATTTCACACAATTCGGGTGTTCCGGACAGTGGACCTTCGGTAACGTATTAGAAAATCTGACTTGAAAATCATATAGGGGTCCTCATTTCAAAGTGCGCTGAAAAATTTTCCCCAAAACGGATTTTTGCGGATTTTGGATATGTTACTCGGGAGACTCTCCTGCGTCTTTTGACACCAAAATTGCTTCTCTACAAATTTGTTCCCGGTTGACCCATTTTTTCACATTCTACGCTTAGCCTACAAAGGCTTTGTGGTTTTTATCATCCTCAAGGATGTGTATTTTCACATCAAAATCCATCATGCATTCAGAAAATACTTAAGGTTTGTTGTCAGTGGAAAGGTTTTTCAAGTCTGATCCCTATGTTTCTTAACCTTGCCCCATGGGCATTCACTTACAGCATGAATGCTGTCATGTCTCATTTCAGAGTTTGATCATCAGCTCTGACTTTGGCATATTTGACAACATTCTTCAGAGACATTTTCACAAAGAAACTCTACTGCAAGATGTCCCGAAGCTTCTAACTTTGCTACAGTCATTGGGGTTCATTATCAACCTACAGAAGTCAAATCTAACTCTGTCAACCTCTTTTCTTCACCATGGTATGGAATTTCAGACTGTTCAAAATCTACTGCATCTTCCTCTAGTGAGAGCTTGGTTAAACAGAGCATTCTTCCTCTATTTTTAACACCAGACTCAGTGACTGCAAGGAAATTCATGAGACTTCCAGAAGCAGCAACAGACCTCATTCCACTTGTATATCTGTTTATGTGATCTCTCTAGTTCTACTTCCTAGACAACTGGTCAGCCAATGTCAGCATGTTAGATCTTCAGATGTGGCTTTCTCCATCAATCGGGGGAGGGGAGGGGGGGGTGTTGGACAATTCACACGTGAACAGATGCCAAGTGGATGACACAGAGAATTCCATTGGAAACACCTTCTTCATGTTAATGACTGACTCCAGCAATCAAGATTTTGGTGCCGCCTTGATTCTGGAGAATTTTCACTGCCATGCTCAGTGGTATGACTCTCAGTCATGCTTTCACATCAACCAGAAGATGTTAGCATTAGTTTAGAACAGTGGAAAATTTAATTATCAAGTTCCCAGATTCAGATTCTTTTGGAAAATTCAACAGTAGTGGCTTATCGCAATTAGGGGGAACTCATTCTCGTCCTATGTTCGATTTAACAATACAGGTTTTTCTATTCATTCAGGAATAGGACATTTCACTATCAATTTGCCACATTCCAGATCAACTCACTATGATAGCTGATGCTTTTTTCAAATATGAAAAGATCCTTCCAATAGACATTTCACAGAAGAGTCTTTTTAGCTCTATATCAGGGATATAAATTTTCCATTTTCTAATCAATGAACAAAGGGGGAGATTACCCATAGCTGTCAGCGTATATTGATTTTGACAGGAAGTATGTGGTTTTATATGCAGTCTGCATGTGACGTCTTTGAACCAATGAAATTCCCAGATACTTGTAGGAGGTAAGATATATATACAAGCTTGTTTGTACATATATGGAATGTGGAGCGGCGATTCCGGAAGGATATTATGTCTATACATAATCTTTACACGACTCACACTCTGGAAGGTATCATTTCAGTCAATACTGACAACGACAAAACGGGTGAAACCACCCTAGTCTGTTGGGAGGTTTGGTGGTGATTTGATGCAGAAGCTCTGACAAGCAGTTGGGTTAAAATTTTACCGGGCTTCGCTTCAGATGTTTTGTAATTTTTGTTGTCTGCTCGGCCAGCCACACCAACACATCGAAATTGAGGGCACTTTAGATGTGGGTTGAGAAATAGGGGTAAATGGTATACAATTATTTTATCATGATTTCACAAATTTAGAGTTACTTACATCAGATGAGCATGCATACACGCATACTCACTCGCTCTGTCGCACAGCCGCCTCCTCTATGCACACGTATAGTAGTCCTGAGCCTTCCTGCCAATTCCTCTTCAGACACTGCATCCCCTTCCCCATATAGCACACTAACTTGTTCACACAGCGGTCACACACACACACCCGCACATACATCCACCCACCCACCCACCCACCCACCCACCCACAAACAAACACACCCACACCCATTCACACACACACACACCCACACACACACACACACACACACCCACACACACACACACACACATGCACGCACGCACGCCTGCACCCATATACACTCACACACACAAATAAATACTCACTCAATTATATATACACAGTGTCTAGAATAACCCTCACTCTACCATAGATTCCGTCTTATGTCACACTCCTAAAAAGAAGTTGCACAATACAAACAACAACTTTTGTGTTGTAAATTTATGGTGCAGAAATTCGACTTTTGTAGAAGAACAGATAAGAAGCAAAATGAGTTCATTTTTGTTATTGTTCTTTGTTACCTTTTTTGTTACTGATAAAATTTTAAATTTCAGATCTAACAGATTTTCTAATGGCAACATTGTACAGAAATGCAATGGTTTTGTTAGGGACAAACCTAGCAGATTCATAGGTCTTTCCATGTACTGTTCTGTACAGAAATGCAAATTTAAAAAAGGAAAAATGAATAATTCACAACATAGCTGCACAAACACTTCTAGCCTCACCCATAACCTCATTCAAAATGGCTAACATAATAATAGGAAGCATGAACTGCCGTGGCTTATCTTCCGATTCTTATAAACGACGAGACATGTTTTCTCGATGCAGGGATAAATTTGACACAACTTTTCTGGTGGATACACAATCGAGCAAGAAACTGTTGGAGAAGTGAATGGGATTATGAGGCTGTATTCTGTTCTCAATCAGGTTCAATCAGAGGCGTGGCTATACTTTTAAAAAATACTTTTGGGTTCAACATAAACAAAAGTATTTTAGATGAGACTGGAAACTTTATTATTCTTGACTCTACCATCAAGGATCAAAGATTAACCCTTTCAGTTGTTTACGGTCCCAATGACGATAGACCACAATTCTTTGATGAATTATTCTCTAAAATCGAAAGCATAGGTAATGATTCAATCATAATAGGAGGGGACTGGAACGTTCCCCAAGATTACGAAAAAGATACAATTAAATATAAGCATAAAAACAACCAAAAGGCAAATAAAAAAATAATGAACTTAATGGAAAAAATTGACTTATTTGATGTCTGGCGTTTAGAAAATACAGAGGAAAAACATTATACTTGGAGAGGGCCTGAAAATAAAATGGCAAGATTAGACTACTTTCTATTATCATCAGACTTGCAACTCTTTTTTTAAAAATGCAGAAATTCACACTAGATACCGCTCCGACCATAATCCAATAAGTATAAAACTGTCTTTCAATAACCAGCCCCGGGAAAAGGCATTTGGAAGTTTAATAACAGCCTACTCAGTGACCCAGACTATGTAATTGCTATTAAACAAATTATTGCTGAAACAATAGACCAATATACAAATAATAATACAGGAAGTTATACTATAAATAACCAGCTTCTTTGGGAAACACTAAAGATTATGATCAGAGGGAAAAGTATTGCATATGCCTCTTCTGTAAAACGTAAGGCGGACAAAAGGCAACAAGAAATAGAAGATCATTTAAAAGTTCTGAATACTAAACTCGACAGCGGGGATGAGTCAGTGTCAGAAGAAATGAGATCACTTGAAAACGAACTTAAAACCATTAGGGATAAAAAGCTTCAGGGAATAATAATGAGAACAAAATTAAAATGGAAAACAGAGGGGGGAAAACCAACCAAATACTTCTGCAACTTGGAAAAAAGACATTATACAGTAAAAACTATTCCCAAGTTAGTAAAGGATGATGGATCGGAAATTACTGATATACACGAGATTCTAACCGAGCAAAAATCATTTTACGAAAATCTATATTCATCAAAACTATCTACTAATCAACCTCTTGATACAGATGATACTTTTTTTGACAAAAATAACCCCTTCCTTAACTTTTTAAGCAATGACGAAAAAAATTCTCTCGAAGGGCCATTATCACATTCGGAAGGCTTAAACACCCTTAAAGCAATGCAAAACAACAAAACACCCGGTTCTGACGGCTTCACCGCCGAGTTATATAAATTCTTTTGGAAAGACATTGGCATTTATCTTATAAACTCGTTAAATTGTGGTTATGAATTGGAACAACTTTCAATTACACAGAGACTCGGAATTATTACTTATATACCAAAACAAAACAAACCTAGACAATACATAAAAAACTGGCGCCCAATATCCCTAATTAATGTAGATACAAAAATAGGATCCGCAGCAATTACAAACCGAGTAAAAACAGTTCTTCCCAATTTAATTTCAGACACCCAGCTCGGTTTTATGAAAGGTTGTTATATTGGGGAGTGCACTAGACTAACTTTCGATTTAATTGCTAAATGTGAGAAACTAGACATGTCAGGCATCCTAGTTCTTATAGATTTTGAAAAGGCCTTCAATTCCCTGGAATGGATCTTTATCCAAAAGAAGATGGAATTTTTAAATTTTGGACTCTCTATGATAAGGTGGTTCCAAACCTTCTACAGCAATATTTCTAGTTGCGTACTTAATGATGGCCATTGTTCTGAAAGATTTAATATAGAATGAGGTGTAAGGCAAGGTGATCCCCTATCGCCCTATCTTTTTATTCTTAGTGTGGAAATTCTTAGCGCATCTTTAAAATTTAACCCCAATATAAATGGAATAAAGATAAAAAATTCTGAATACTTAATAAGTCAATATGCTGATGACTCCACTCTGTATTTAAGCGATGATGGATACTCTTTAGACAATGCCATGAATATGGTTAAACAGTTCTCACTAATCTCTGGCTTAAAGGTTAATTTTGATAAAACGGAAGTTATATGGATAGGCTCCAAGCAGGGTTGTGGTAAAACTCTATCAACAAGAGAACAAGTTGTCTGGAATCATTCCAGATCATTCAAAATTTTGGGGATTGAATTTAATCTATTTAGCGACAATTATATTCTAAATAATTACACTTACAAAATGCAGAAAATTGAAAAATTATTAAGTGATTGGTCATTTCGTAACTTAACAATAATCGGAAGAAATACTGTTATAAAAATGTTGGCTTTACCAATTCTGACACATTGTTTTATGGTGTTACCAGATCCACCAAAGGAGCTATTTAACAAAATTCAAACAATTTTCTGTAATTTCTTATGGTCCGGAAAAGTTGAAAAAATTAAACGTAAAACAATTACTGGCCTTTTTGAAAATGGTGGAATTAAATTTCCCTACGTTGAAACTTTTAGTCATGCTTTAAAAATGATTTGGATTAAGAAATTATTGGACTCCACCTCGTTGACTGCATGGAAAACCCTTTTAATTGACGAGTTAGAAATGTTCGGAACTTACAAACTTTGGCTCTTACATAAAGAAGGTTTAAAGGTAGTTGGAAAATATGTGAACACTTTCTGGAAGGATATTCTTTTGGCCTGGGCTCTTCTGGACAATAGCAGCATCACAACCCCAGCAGACATATTAGGTGAAACTATTTTCTTAAATAATCAAATACAAATTAACTGACAGCTTTTCTTCAATAAAACTTGGTGTAATAAAGGTATTTACTTTGTAAATGACCTAGTATCTGACAACAACGGCCTCCTAACCTTCTCTGACTTCTCCAACAGAGACTGTACACCATTTACAGTTTTGCAGTGTATTATAAATGCATTACCCAAAGCTTGGAAAACGGCAACCAGATCCAATAAACCTTTGAATAATATTCAGCATAGAAACATCGAAGCGTTACAATCTACTAATAAAGTCTCCCGAACCTTTTATTTTAATTTTTTAGAACTGTACACAATGCCTCCCATTCATATTCAGAATAAATGGAATGAGGTTTTGGATGTAAATCTGCACTCAGATGATTGGAATTTTGTATATAAAATCCCATCTTCAATAACGGACGATACATATTTACAAAGTTTGCATTTTAAAATTGTCCACCAAATATTATATACGAATTCAAAACTTTATAAATGCAAACTCTCTGAAACAGAACTATGTACTTTCTGTTGCAATACAAAGGAGTCAATACTTCACTTGTTCTTTGAATGTTTGTTGTGAAAACAGTACTTCTGAATTTTTGGGAACATTTGAAGGACAAGTGCGGTGTTGAGTTTCCCTTCTCCCCAGAATATATCATTTTAGGCCACAGAAATATCCTTGCTCCACCCAATAACACAACAGACTTCTATATGTTGATCTACAGAAAGTTCATTTATTCCTGCAAAGTGAAAAATAACTTACCAACATATACAGGATTTATTGAACAATTAAGAAACTACTGAAATCTAGAACAAATGTCCAAATATACATACTCGAATAAACGTACAAAGGAAATAAACTTAAGGTGGGACACAATCAGTTCATTGCTAACTGGTTAACACCTTTTGCATTTTTCATATACTGTTTTGTCACAATAATCCTTTACCTAACCCAACATGTACATAGATTAATATGTATATATGTATGTATCACCTCGATCCCATACCAAAACACAGACGGCAGCTTCCTGCAACAAAGTGCAGCTACAAATGAAATTTCATATCACTCTGAATGAAAATCAAACTTTGCTTGTTCTCTTTTTGCATCATGTATAAAATCTCTTTGTAAAATTTCATGGAAACTATGCTTTTGATTGTAATTGAAAACCTTAGATCTGAATAATAAAAAAAAAAATTAAAAAATTTTTTTTTCCATTTTCTGCTGTATTTCCAGTTCTTTGTTTCATCCCACCATTGTTTTTCTCCACATATTTGAACTGTCTGTCTGTGAAATGGATTTCTGTTTTTTATGTGTACCGATACTATGTATGGTACACATAATGCCGGCATCTGGGGTGACCATCCTTCGTTCGTCCATCCTTTTATCCGTCCATCCGTCCGTCTGTCTGTCCATTCGTTGTCTGTATCCATTTCTTTGGCATTCGATAACTTGAAAAATATTGCTTGGATTGTCACCTTACTTTGTATTTGTGTTCAGGTTACTGATGTGCCGAGCTGTATAGTTTTTGGTGTAATTCTGATAATTCGATCCTGAGATATTAACCCTTTCTTCTTCAAATTGAAAATTCCTCCAATCCCTTTGGCATTCGATAACTTGAAAAATATTGCTTGGATTGTCTAGTTACTTTATATTTGTGTGTTCAGGTTACTAATTTGCCGAGCTGTATAGTTTTTGGTGTAAATCTGTTATTCTGATCCTGAGATATTAACCCTTTATCCTTCAAATTGAAAATTCCTCCAATCCCTTTGGCATTCGATAACTTGAAAAATATTGCTTGGAATGTCAAGTTACTTTATACTTGTGTTCAGGTTACTGATGTGCTGAGTTGTATAGTTTTTGGTGTAAATCTGATAATTTGATCTTGAGATATTAACCCTTTATCCTTCAAATTGAAAATTCCTCCAATCCCTTTGGCATTCAATAACTTGAAAAATGTTGCTCGGATTGTCAAGTTACTTTATATTTGTATTCAGGTTACTGATGTACCGAGCTGTATAGTTTTTGGTGTAAATCTGTTATTTTGATCCTGAGATATTAACCCTTTATTCTTCAAATTGAAAATTCCTTCAATCCCTTTGGCATTCAATAACTTGAAAAATATTGCTCGGATTGTCAAGTTACTTTATATTTGTATTCAGGTTACTGATGTACCGAGCTGTATAGTTTTTGGTGTAAATCTGTTATTTTGATCCTGAGATATTAACCCTTTATCCTTCAAATTGAAAATTCCTCCAATCCCTTTGGCATTCAATGACTTGAAAAATATTGCTCGGATTGTCAAGTTACTTTATATTTGTGTTCAGGTTACTGATGTACTGAGCTGTATAGTTTTTGGTGTAAATCTGTTATTTTGATCCTGAGATATTAACCCTTTATCCTTCAAATTGAAAATTCCTCCAATTCCTTTGGCATTCGATAACTTGAAAAATATTGCTTGGATTGTCAAGTTACTTTATAATTTTGTTCAGGTTACTGATGTGCCGAGCTGTATAGTTTTGGTGTAAATCTGTTATTTTGATCCTGAGATATTAACCCTTTATCCTTCAAATTGAAAGTTCCTCCAATCCCTTTGGCATTCAATAACTTGAAAAATATTGCTTGGATTGTCAAGTAACTTTATATTTGTGTTCTGGTTACTGATGTGCCAAGCTGTATAGTTTTTGCTGTAAATCTGATAATTTGATCTTGAGATATTAACCCTTTATCCTTCAAATTGAAAATTTCTCCAATCTCTTTGGCATGAGATAACTCAAAAAATATCAATCCGTTGGTCATGTTACTTCATATATGTATTCAGGTTACTGATGTGCCGAGCTGTATAGTTTTTGGTGTAAATCTGATAATTTGATCCTGTGATATTAACCCTTTATCCTTCAAATTGAGAACTCCTCCAATCCATTTCTTCGGCATGCGATAACTCGATAAATATTAATCCGATTATCAGGTTACTTTATCTATGTATTCATGTTACTGATGTGATGTTCTGTATAGTTTTTTATGTAAATCTAATAATTTTATCCAGAGATATTAACCCTTTATCCATCAAATTAGACACTTCCAATCCATTTCTATATGTACCTATACCATGTATGGTGTACATAATGTTGGCATCCAGGGTGGCCCTCCATCATACATCTTCCTACTAGTTGCGCGTATGAGTACACATCTGACGATTTCATCGGGCTATTTTTCTTTACACTACGACATCCATTTTTTTTCTTCACATTTTCAAACTCTCCGTCAGTGAAATGTCTATTTAATTGTTGGGTTTTCATATTTTTGTTGGAAATAGATCTGTTTTGCTTATAGTTGGGTTCCCAAAAATTAATGTAGCCACATGGTTTCTGCTTTCTCAGGTGCACGTGTTTACAAAATACAAAATCAAATGAATCTTCTGTTATGATAACAATGAGTGTTTTGAATCATGATTTGCCTATCAAAAATGTGTGGATTGCAGATAAATTTTAAGTGGAGCTGACTCGAAGATAAAGATGTACATGGAGAGTTTTTCATGTACATGAAGAAATTGAATGAAAAGGGGAAAGTTTTGATCAGATATTGTGGTGATTATGTTAAATATATCTCTGCAGGAAAGAATGCACTCCATAGTCATTTTAAGTCAGAAAAGCACAAAACTAGGCTGAAAAATTGTATTGAAAACCAGTCACTTCCATGTGTTCTTAAATACAAAGCAGTTTTAAGAAGGAGCAGACAATAACCCTGTGAGTATACCAGACTGTGATTCTGCTAATGTGTTGACATCAGCTGGAAACATTCTTGTTTCGCCAAAATTGTGATTGAAACCTGAAAGTTGTATTTTATCATCGATATTTTTTGGTAATTCTCTACTCCAAATATGTTCTCAGAGCTTCCAAAATTCAAAATTTTCTTGGGGAGGTCTCAAACCCCCAAATTAGCCCTCTTCTGTATACTTTTGCCCCCATGGCCTTTGGCCGAGGGTTTCAGGTTTTTCACCAACAGCCACTTACATCCCTGCTATATGTATGTGGGAACATGCAGTGATAAATCTGTTCTCCACAAGATGGAACAAACAACTTCAGACGTTTTCCTGTGTCTGGACCTGTTAGCATTCGCAGTGGATGCATGGTCCATGTCTTGGAATGAAATAGTTGGATATGCCCCATGTTTGAGGACCTTTTGGTGGCCCCTCTTCACAGCAAACATGGGTCAGCCTCCTCTAAAATCATCTACCACTATGGGAGAACCTCTTGTTTCATGACAACAACTACCAATTTCAATGCAATCTGGCAGTTCTCAACTTTTATGCCTTTATATTGTCACGACCTTCCAAAGATGCAAACATTTTTCAGAAAGAGCAATGGACTGCATTTCTGCTCCAAGCAGGACCTCCTCTTCTCTGAATTATGCAGCAAAATGGAGAGTCTTTTATTCCTGGTATCATGATATTTCAGTTAGTTATATACATCCTTCTATCTCTAATATTGCAGATTTTCTGGTGTTTCCATTTGACATCAAAATGCATCAACCATTTACTGTCAGGGGATATCATTCAGTGTTGTCTTATACCTATTCTCATTAAAGCCATTTCAGTATTGGCTTGGATCATTCCTTGTCAAAAAGGTTAAAACATTTTTGATCAAAAGTCCCAGGTCCTTACGACATTCTGTAAAACCTTCAAGAAACTTAGTTTGAACCTTGGAGTTTAGGTACAGTATGTGGAGAGTGGCTTATAATGAAATCACCTGGGGAGTGGAGTTATCACCCAAAGCATCACTTTCAAATTCTGTACATGTGGACAAAGAACACAAGCAATGTTTCAGCCAATGGACCTCTGGGTATAACCCGGAGGTCCATTGGCTGGAACTTTACTTGTACTTGTTATGCTTTGCAACAAATTTGCAATTATTGATTGGGTGGAATCTCCGCTCTGCGGTTACTTTAGTGATAATACACTATCCACGTACTGTATCTTGTGCACATACCAGGGAGCAAATTGTGTTTGAAAATTTTGCATAGCAGTTTTTTCTTGACGATCACAGCAGATGAAGCGAAGCGGTTCGCTGGGGGTGAACCCGAGAGGGGGGTGTCCCTTTCTCGTTGGTGGGGGGTTTCGGGGGTCCCCCCCCCGGGAAAATTTGAAATTTCAGAGGACAGGAGACACATTCTGGTTGATTCTGAGAGCATAAAAAAAATATTATGTGATCAGATGAGAGAGGAATGAATCAACTTTATTAGGGATTCAGGCTTATGCGGGAAAGGTGCGCCATCGCGCTCGTGCCCCTAAACGTGCCTGCAGTTAAAATGGGGCGAGCAATTTTATTCATGCCTCGATAATCATTTGGACGAGCACAACTCAGATTGCGAACACATCAGGGATGCCGCAAATTAGGTACTTCCAAAGTTGATCCTATTCTCTAAAATTTTAACATTCACATTACCTCAGTTTTTGGATAAATAATCCCTTGAATCAAAAGAATAGTTGCTCCATCGATTTAGCTGAAGACATGCACAGTTGTGTCTGTTACCAAATATTGAGTCAGAAATTTCCCAAAACGTGTGCGCGTTTTGGAAAATCCCGGTCAATATTTGGTAACAGGCGCAACTGCGCATGTGTACAGCACAATTGTCTCTTAGAGGGGGTCTGAACAAATGAATGACATTCACTCATTGATCGACCCAAAATGTGTAATATTGTTTGAGTCACCGTGTGTACACATGCATTTTCACCTCACTGCCCGCGTCACGGGCAGTGAGTTGAAAATGCATGTATACACACCCACGGCGTGTCTTCGGTTCTGTCTCATGTAATTTTTAAACATCTAATATGTAGTACTGTAATTAACTGAAGGTGAGCGAGCAGAGCCACTAAATGATATTACTTATTATAGGTCACGGTGGTTGTGAATTGTAATACCATTTAGTGGCTCTGCTCGCTCACTTTGGCTTCAGACAATTACTACATACTACATGACCATGTTTACAAATTACATGAGACAGAACAATATTTCGTATTTTCAGTGAGAACATTTGGACGCAGAAAGTGAAAAAATGGATTGACCTAAATTGCTGTGAGGACGGGTGACGGGGTCGTTACGTACCTTTCCCGTTCGTCTCCAGGCCATGTCGTAAGTCGTACTTGGCTTTTTAATAATAAAACTCCATTTGCCATTGAATCGTGGCAATGCAGAATTTTCGAATGTATTGATCAGATCACCAGTAAGTAGTCCATGTCCTCATCAGCAGTTAATGCATACCCAATGATTAACCTTTTTGAAATTATTCATTTTCACTGTAGTGGTGGTGGGGGTGGAGGGAGGGGGGGGGTGGATATATCACGTATCATGGTGCAACATTATGGACCAAGCACAATCTTCAATGACAACCATCCATACCATAATGAATGGTGATCAGGAAGTGGTGCCCCCAAACTGTGAATTGTCACCCCAAAAGCCACCAAAAGGCTTCTTTTCAGAACCCCCTACAAAAATTATGAAATGTGCCATCAAAATTTGAAAAATGTTTCTAGGGGGAGACCCCCCCCTGACCCCCCACCCCCCTTTAGTTGATGGATGAACAAGGTGGCCTAAGTTTCAATTTAATTCAGAGAAATGAAATAGATATCAAGAATGATTAATTTATTGTTCAATGTTCCAGCTGAATGTCTGATTATGTCCCTCAATTTTCTGTATCAACAGTTTATATGTGTGTAATAAAACACATTATGAATTGTCATCATCATTATTGTATGTATTGTAACAAACACTTTAATTAATTTATAAAATTGAATTGTCATCATCATTATTGTCTCTTTCTTTCTTTTTCCTATGGATCTACATTTGGGTGATGTCTCTGAGAAAAATTTCCTTCCATATGGGGTTGCATCAAATTCAGTTGGTTGAACACCCTCCAAATCAATCCTTATCAGATGTGCAAGTGTGGTGGCTTTCAGGCGTGATCACCAGTCACTCTTGACCCTATTCACAGCAGAGAAACCCCTCTCCACTGTAGCATTTGATACAGGGTATATTCTTATAATCTTTGTGACGTGTACTAAATTTGGATATGTCTCTGCTTTTTTTGTTAGAACATACTTCCACATTTCTTTGGATGGAATGTGATTGATGCTTCCACTCCAAACAGCTTTGAGCTAGTACCATTCTGGTATAATTTGCAGGTCGTCAACATTATTGAGTTCAAGTAGATCACTGAAATGTTCGATAAAGTGACTGAGCTCTTTGTGCCCAAATCCCGAAAGTGAATTTTTGTCCGTCAGCCACAGTGATGAATCGAGAAGTTTTAAAACAGAGTAATGAGACTGAGTGTCGACAATTCCATCTTTTAAGTCGTCAAAACGCCTGTCAATGCATTTCTTGATTTTCTTCACAAGTTCTGATTGAGTGGCTTCGAAATTTCGCAATCCAGGGTTCACGTGTGTAGTTTGACACCCCTGAAAGAAACGTCGGGTGTGGCAGTTTCATTGCCGACTGCAGTGCATTCAGCCCGTGCTGTTGTTGAATTCAAGTTATTCCCCTTTGAGCAGTCCGACACAGCCTCCGATTCATTAACAATCTGCTGAGATTTAGCATCAGAAAGAAGTTTATTTAAACCCGAATAGAACTTAACGCCACTGGCAACAGTTGAAACTTCCGTGTTACACTGTAGATCGTCTAGATTTTCGCAAGTTCATTGCAGTGCAGCTATTGCTTCAATTAAATTGATACTGTCTCCTTGCAATGATAGAGAAAGTTTGGATATAGGGTCTAATATCTCCGACAGAAGTAGCAATGTAGCAACGAAATGAAACTGTTTCATCTTGGATAGGTAGCCTTTTATTCTGGCCTGTTCATCGTGTCTGGTTGATGAGTCCTCTGCTAAGTTTTCCATGTGACTTGTTATGGCAGAGTATGACTTAATCAGAGTTGAGCAGGCCCTGTGCTTAAACTGGACCCACCATGTACCGTTAGCTCTCTCTGGCTTTCTCACAGTCTCATCGAGGATATCCAATAATTCGCGCAACTCCCGCAACCTCTTCGGGCTATACTGGTAAAATTTATACAGGTTCTCAAGCATGTCGCTCACGTCTTTAAATTTCGTTCCACAAAATGCGTCCTTGGCAGCGAGTTCGAGCTGATGGTTAAGACAATGAATGCTTATGAGCCATGTCATGTTATTCTCCCATTTCAGCAATTGACAAGTCCCGCTTTCTTCCCCATATTAACATTAGCCCCATCTGCCATGAAGCCCACCATTTTAGTTTTGAAGTCTAATCCAGCTTCCGCGAACACAGTTTCCAATGCTTTTTTAATTCCATATGCCCTAGCATTTTCGACATCAGTCACGGAAGGTAACATGAATTGGATCTCGGCAGTCTCTGGATCATTGAATCGACAATAAATCATCTCATTTTCAATAACATGTTTGTCTGTTGCTCCGTCAATAAGCATTGTGAAATAACCACTTTCATGCAGTTTGGACACAACTTGTTCCCTCATGCCCTCGCCAAAGATACTAGTGAACTCACTGCACATCATTTCATTTACATATGTTGTCCCAACATCAACGCCGTGTTTTCTTTCCATTTCAGCTATCATTTTAAATTTCGTAAAAGGCAATTCTTCTTTTGCTAACATATAGACAATGTCAATTAATTTGCAGACTCTTTCTTCTTCAACAGTTTTGGAATTGCTTATAGAATTGCCGATTGGGGTTGTCTTATATATCTGATCCAAAGTTAACACCGTGGCTGGGGATTTCATCAAACATGCCTTTTTGTGGGGTTCTGTTTGTGCATGTTTCACAATATTGTCTTTTTTAAGCGCCGGTCCTATTATCCCTTCTATTGCTGCCCTAGATAAATTCCTTATCTGATGAATTTTGCCCTCGAACTCAGTACACAAAGATCAAGTTATCTTTGTTACGCGCTTCTCATCGGCCGTCACCTCATATTTCAACCACTGCCCCTCCGCGTCCACCTCCCGTTTCCAATTCTCAACTGTGCTTACTTTCACTCCTTTCACCATGATATTTATAATCGTTTGACAGCCGACCGAAAACACGTTCAGGTCAGCTAGGAGTCATATTCTATATAGAGTAATTTGACGTCAGATGTCCCATTAAAAATAACCATGATACATCATGGAGGAGACTCTTCCGGCTTCCCCGCTGGTGAATGTGACAGTGTGCAAAGTTAACAGATTTTGGAAATGCGATTCATAGACCTAAACTTGCATCTCTATGTGTGGATATTGCATTGCATTTTGCGATGCGATTCCGGTCATTTTGCTCCCTGCATACGTACGTTAGTATGTTAGTACGTACGTCCACAATTTCCTTTCGCACACCTCACAGGTCACATTTATGATCAGATCACTTTGGAACTTGGTATGCTTGTTTGGGGTGACCTCTAAATGGGAGCTATCGATTTTCTTCAATTTCCATCGAAAAATGTTGCCGCGGCCAACATTCTTAGAACTTAGTTTAGTCAGACCACAATATTTCCCTTTGGCACACCCTAAAGGGCACATTTATGATTGGATTGCTTTGAAACCTGGAATGCTTATTTAGGGGGACCTCTAGATGGGAGCTATCGATTTTCTTCCATTTCCATCAAAAAATGTTGCCATGGCCAACGTTCTTAGAACTTAGTTTAGTCAGACCTCAATATTTCTCTTTGGCACACGCAACAAGGCACATTTATGATTGGATTGCTTTGAAACCTGGTATTCTTGTTTGGGGAGACCTCTAGATGGGAGCTATCTATATTTTTATACTGTACCAATGACCCAGACTTAGCTTGTGCTAACTCCTTAAAATCAAGAGCCAAACACAAATTTTGCCCCCCAATCCCCAAAATTTGCATCAAAAACCAAAAATTAAATGTCCTATGTGGTCCTCCATACCTTTTATCCACTGCGCATGCGCAGTATCAAGGAGGTCTCGAAATTGGTGCCAAATGTCATTCTTTGTTTGACCCTAAAATCAGTATCACCTCACTGATATTTGTGCTGTAAATCTCAGTTTAAATGATGCCAGACACATAATTATGGATCAAATGGTGGATCTAAGGAGGAAATAGAAGGATGAGAGGATAGAACAGTGGCAGAATATGATCAGGGCTGTAACTTATAATTTTTATACGAAATTATTTCATGTTGCCTATTTTCGAGGCATTGTCATTCTTGCTATGAATTTACCATTGTTTGTTCAGTGTTTCCTCTCTCCCTTTCCTGTAATCCCCCCTTGCTATTCTCCCATGCTTTTGGCATAATTTTTGTAGATTTTTTTACTAAAATTTCTTGGGAGTTTTGGCTTGGTAACAGAATGTATTTTCTGTTTTTCCCCAAGTTTACGTCCTCACCCCTGGGTGTTTAGGCATTGTGATCTGCATCTACCATCCGATGTACTACAGTTTCTTCTCTGGAAGTCTGTGTTTTACATCGGATAGTGTCTAAATTGGTTACTGATTTTGGGCCATGTTTTCAGTGCCTGGAGTCATGTTTCTGGTTTTTGTACACTTTGTTTACGTTGACAATGGTTACTTCTGATAGTGATTACTTGTCTTCTGTTTAGCTCTGCTCATAGCCAGATACATTAATATTGTCCATAAGTGTTACATTAATTTTTAAAAATGTTTTAAAAATTTTGTCCATGCTTAGGCTTTTTTGGGATCCATTTTGGGCTCATTTTTCCCATTGGCTCTTCAGAAAATTTTTCAAAATTTTTTTTTTTTTTAAATTATTTTTCTGAAATGTTATAATGGATTATATTATTATTTTGTATCTTTGTTTCAAGGGTTAGTGCAAGTACTATGACTGTTTATATTTTTTCATGATGAAAGAATATAGTACAAATTGTAATGCAAGGAAATTTTCCTCTGATTATCATGTTAATTGTGTTTCTTGTAGTCTTTGTACTTGCACAAATTCTTGCTCAGTGTGTGCTAATTGGAGTGACAAACGTTGGGAGACGTGTGTCACGGTATGTTGTTAGCAGTGAGGGGTCCATGCCGGTCCTCTCTCCGCAAGGTCACTTTAGTCTGTCAGTCTCTTTTTCAGAGGAACAAGAACAGGGTGATGTTTCCGTGATGTCTTCAACAAGTGTGCCTCCGTCAAAAATTTTATATGGAGACCATTCGATCAGTCAGAGCGAGCATTCGAGTGAACGATTATGCTGTGAGCATAAATCTCAAGGATGCGTACTTTCACGTCATGGTACATCCGGCGTTCAGAAAGTATCTCCGCTTCGCTGCCCTAGGAGTTGTTTATTAGTTCCGAGCAATGTGCTTCGGTCTGAATCTAGCGCCCTGAGCTTTCATTCGAATAATGAACTCGGTAATGACTCATTTCTGAGCTCATTCGCCTGCGGTAACGTCGGCCTACCTGGACGACATTCTTCAGCGGTTCGGCAACGAGTTAACGCTTCAGAACGATGTTCAGAATCTGCTTCAACTGCTCCAACGTCTCAGGTTTATTATAAATAGAAGAAGTCGGATCTGGTGCCGTCCAAGTCATTCACCCACCTGGGAATGAGCTTCGAGATGCACAACAATCTCGTTCATCTGCCGTTAACCAGAGCGAAATTAGTCAGTTGTTACGCTCGCTTTTGTCTTCACTCCGACAAAGTCACAGCATGAGAATTCATGCAACTTATAGGAGCCGCCGCAGATCTTATTCCGATGGGGCGGCTACGTACTCGGCCACTCCAAATCTTTCTGACTCAGAATTGGAGTGTCAAGATTCATTCGCTCGATACGAACATCGTCTTGTTGAATCAAGTCAAAGAAGAGATTCAGACTTGGGCAGATATTCAGTGGTTAACTCAGGGAGTTCCACTGCAATCGCCGGATCCGAGCTTTTCTATTATGACGGATGCCAGTCAAACAGGTTGGGGTGCGACCTTGAGCCCAACGGATTCGAAGTGCCAGGGTCTTTGGGATCCGCAATTCCAAAACAAGCACATAAATATCAAAGAAATGATGTCAATTTGGCTTGCGCTACGTCATTGGATGAACATAATTCGGAATGCACACGTGCAAATTCTGTCCGACAATTCGACGGTTATGAGTAGCATATATTCGGAACCAGGGAGGCACTCATTCCATTCCGTTATTCAATCTAACGGAAAGAATCCTTCTGTTTGTCCCAGAGCATCAGGTTCTTCTATCGGTCCGTCATATTCCGGGTTGTCTGAACTTGTTGGCAGACTCCCTTTCTCGGAGGGGTCGCATGTTGCCGTCAGAATGGACTCTCAACAAATGAGTATTCAATCAGATTTGCTACCAATAGGAGCATCCAATGATAGACTTATTTGCGACTCATCTCAACAATCAGTTGCAGACGTATGTGTCGCCGTGTCCAGATCCTCGAGCGTTTGCAGTAGACGCCCTCTCGATCTCTTGGGACGGAATGATAGGATATGCGTATCCTCCAGCACCTTTGATTCAGCAGATACTGCTCAAGATAAAGCAATCACACTGCAAGATTCTGTTGGGAGCATCTTTGTCACCCCAGAGACCATGGATAAATCTACTCAGGTGTCTGCTGTGGGACATGCCGCAAAAGCTTCCTCCACGAGAGGATCTCCTTTCTCAGGGAAAGTCGCGCACACTGCATCACAACCCGCAAGGTCTCAACCTTCATGTATTTCCATTGTGCTGTCCTTCTTGCAGGACAAGCAGTGGTCATGATTTCTAACTGTAGGAGGACTTCCTCTTCGCTAAATTATGCGGCTAAGTGGAAGGTTTTCTGTCGGTGGTGTAGGGACCATTCTATTGATATTTATGATCCCTCCATTCCAGACATTGCTAATTTTCTAGTGGACCTGTTTGGTGAGATCAAACTGCAGCCTGTTACCATTAAGGGTTATAGATCTATGCTGTCTGATACCTATGCACATCATGATACCTTACAGATTGGATCTAATGTCTCTTTATCCAAGTTAGTAAAAACTTTTCAATAAATAGACCTAGAACCCTTAGATTAATTCCTAAGTGGAATTTAGCTTGGGTTCTTCTTAAGCTAAAAGAGGTGCCATTTGAGTCTCTTGACACGGTGGACTTCAAATTCTTATCTTAAAAGACAGCTTTTCTTTTGGCCTTCTCTTCGGCTAGAAGAGTTAGTGAGCTTCATGCACTATCTGTTGATGATTCTCACTATCATAGTGTAGGTAATACTATTACCTTGACTACTAATGTCGGATTTTTGGCCAAGAATCAGGCTCCTAATAAGTATCCGGAATCTATTTTTATTAAGGCTCTTCCATCTTCAGATGGGCATAGGCCTTTACTCTGTCCTGTTAGAGCTATGCGTATTTACAAACATAGATCTGAGTTTATCAGAAAGGGACGTAAGCATTTCTTTCTGTCTCTGCTGAATAATAGAAGGGACATTATGGTCCATTCTATTGCTAGGTGGATTCAATTAACTATCCGTACTGCTTATGAAAAATTATCTTCAAATCAGCAGTCTCTGCTTAAGATTTCGGCGCATGAAGTAAGAGCGCTGTCTACATCTTGGGCTTATGCTAATGGTGTTGCTATTACCGATTTGATGAAGGCTGCATATTGGTCTCAGCCTTCGACATTCACAAGTTTTTATCTTAGAAATATTGAGTCCATTTCTGGCGACCTGCGTTGTTTAGGTCCGTTGTCTGTTGCTCAGAATGTCGTCCACTAAACAGTTGCAACTATAGTTATGCCGGCTTTGTGTTCCTGTAGCGACTGTCCTGCTGCCCTCCACGCTCTGGGGTATTTGACCCAGGGGAGGGGGGGGGGATGGTGTTCCCTTAGGTCACCTGCTTTATAGTGAAAAGCAAGGGAATACCTCCTCTGGAGTCAGTAATTCCAAGTCGGTACCGGGATGGTTTGATGGACTGTAAAGCTAATGTTTAACTCGTTCATGTAATATTTTTAAAGTGTAGCTCGGTGTGAAGCAATTGTATATGTCACATGTCATACGGGCGTTAATATACAATCCTCGGACACTTTTAATGAATATAAAGAGTTTCATTTCTCTGGACTTCCTTTATTTATTGGCTTTCCTTTAAAAAATATTAGTATAACGGGTTATACTGGATGTTAATAGAGATCATTGATGTTATTGTGCTCAATTACGGAAGGGTATTGTGTCTTTCTTGTTTGATACAAATTAGAAAGATACATGTAAGACCTGTTCTCCCCTTCTCCTTGAGGGGATTATTCTGTTTATATGTAATTGAGCCTATTGGATTTTCCTTTATGTCCTAGGCCCTCCAGCCTTTTTTTCTATTCAGCTGAGTCTGGGTCATTGGTACAGTACAAAAATGTTAAACAATTTATAGTAATTTATATATTTTTTAAACTTGCCAATGACCCAGACGGGGATGGCCCTCCCATGAGTTGGGAACTCTTACCTCCCCCACTGATTACATAACGCTTACCAGGCACTGGTTGTAAGAATGACATTTGGCGCCAATTTCGAGACCTCCTTGACACTGCACATGCGCAGTGGATAAAAGGAATGGAGGACCACATAGGACATTTAATTTTCGATTTTTGATGCAAATTTTGGGGATTGGGGGGCAAAATTTGTGTTTGGCCCTTGATTTTAAGGAGTTAGCACCAGCTAAGTCTGGGTCATTGGTAAGTATAAAAAATATATAAATTACTATAAATTTTTTAACTTTCTTCAATTTCCATCAAAAATGTTGCCGAGGCCAACGTTCTTAGAACTTAGTTTAGTCAGAAGACCTCAATATTTCCGTTTGGCACACCCTACAGGGCACATTTATGATCAGATTGCTTTGAAACCTGGCATGCTTGTTTGGGGAGACCTCTAGATGGGAGCTATCGATTTTCTTCAATTTCCATCAAAAAATGTTGCCGCGGCCAATGTTCGTAGAAATTAGTTTAGTCAGACCTCAATATTTCCCTTTGGCACACCCTACAGGGCACATTTATGATCGGATTGCTTTGAAAGCTGGTATGCTTGTTTGGGGAGTCCTCTATATGGGAACTGTCGATTTTCTTCAATTTCCGTCAAAAAATGTTGCCGCGGCCAACGTTCCTTAGAACTTAGTTTAGTCAGAAGACCTCAATATTTCCCTTTGGCACACCCTACAGGGCACATTTATGATCAGATTGTTTTGAAACCTGGTATGCTTGTTTAGGGTGACCTCTAGATGGGAGCTATCGATTTTCTTCGATTTCCGTCAAAAAATGTTGCCACTGGCAATGACCTTCAATGAACTTAGCAAAAACTTAGTACAGTTAAGCATCAATATTTCCCTTTGACACACCCTGCAGGGCACATTTATGATTGGATCACTTGCAAACCTGCTGAGCTTGTGTAGGTTGACATCTATATGGGAGCTGTCGATTTTCTTCCATTTCTTTCAAAAAATGTTGCCGCTGACCTTTGAACTTAGTCAAACCTCAATATTTCCCTTTAACACAGCCTTCAGGGCACATTTATGATCGGATCACTTTGAAACTTGGTATGTGTGTTCCATGTGACCTCTAGATGTGAGCTATTGCTTTTTTTCATTTCCATAAAAATTTATTGTCGTTATCACCAACCTTTGAACTTACTGCATTTGTGCATCAGCTTATCCTTTTTGCACTCTCTGCAGGGTATATTTATGTATTTTCATAAAAAAACCATTGCCACAAGCAATGACCTTCTACTTAGTGCATTTGTGCATTAAACATCTTCCTTTGGCATGCCTCAGAGGACACATTCATTATCAGGTTGTTTTGAAACTTTGTATGCTTATGCAGGGTGACAAAGATAGGAGCTATTGATTTTCTTTTCATTTCCATCAAAAACTGTTGCTGTTAGCAACAATCATTGAATTTATTGCATTTGTGCATCAACATTCTTTGACATGGCCTACAGGCCACATCTATCATAGGATTGTTTTTGAACTTGGTGTGCTCATTAGGCAAGAACTTTAGATAAGAGCTGTTAATAAGCATTCATTTCTGTGAAAAAGTTGCCATTTACAATAACCTCTGAACATACTGCATTTGTGTATTAACATTCTTCCTTTAGCCAGTCTTGCAGTTTACATTTATAAATGCATGGATTACTCTGACGTTGTGCACACACAATGCTGTTATGTTGAAATTTCATCAAATAACATTGGTACCAATGATTTTCAATTTTGCCATTTCATTTATAACTTACCAAGTTCAAGTTTGTCAAGTTGAGCTACATTGTTATTGACACTTTCATTTATTGTTATATTGGCTTAATTTTTGCGGTTGAGGGAGGGGTTTCAAAATTTGAGCATTTGGCCTGATTCTATCAAATGGAGCAGCCAGCTAGTCTATGCCAGTAATAAGTATGACAAATATAGAGATTATTTTAAATTTCCTATATTCTAATGTTAAATTGAATGTTTATTCTATTATACTCTGTTTGAAGAGCTCACGGAGCTCTATCAAACAAGATGCAATAGACTAAATGGCAGTATTGCATGTACTAAGATCAAAGAGGTCTATAAAAAGGGGAAATTTGGTGGTGGTCTGGCCCATTTTTTGACATATCACAAGAATCTATTTAGTTAACAGAAGTTCACCTATTTCCAGTTAAATTTGTGCTGAAGGTATGGAAATGATTTTGTGTTTGGAAGTTACAATCAATTAACAGGGTTTTTCAATTAGGAGATATCCTTTTAAATTGACTCCAGTGTATTCAGAAGATATGATTCACTCAGTATTTTAGTTACAGTACTGTGATTTCAAAAGAGAATTTTCACCAGATCAGGACGGGTCAAAATTTTTGATACATTTTCCTCCCCCTCAGCACTAAAAAAAAATGCTAGAACATTGAATCTTGGATGTTTCATTTGTTTTTTTCTTTATTTTATTTTGATTAAACAATATTGTATTTATGAAATTGTTATGACCATCATAATTTGATCGAGAACTATACCACTTTTGGGATCACAGTACTGTATTGGTTAGACGTGGTCTACTTCCACTGAATTTTCAAAGAATTTACAATTCCCTCTTCCCATAGCATACTTCTTTATCCACTTTGAGTGTCTTGTCATTTATCCTTCATAATTATAGTGTAAATGTTTTATTCCATAACTCTTTTCTTTTCCCGGTAAGAAATTTTAAATTTCAAAATTACCAAGGTCTCAGGCCACCAGTCTGATTCTGGGAGAAATTTGATTCTGTAATGGCCTGGAACCAGTCTCGCCCTTAACAGGTCACTGCCTATGTTTAGATTCACTCATCTGGAATATTTTTCAGTTGGTTGGAAAAGCAAACCTACAGTTCCTCTTTTCAAGCAACTGATATATTCCAGACGACTGAATCTGAAAAATTTCAAAAAGATTAATTTTCTGTGAATAAAAGGAAGAAATGTTGTTCAATCAAGACTTGATTTGCATTTTGAAGACATTACCATCGCTAATGCCATAGGTTTATGATTATGCCATATAGTTCCACAAATTATGTTAATATCTTGGCGTTTTCAAGAGGAATTAAATATTTATTGATTGGAATATCTATAAGCGGGATAGGGCAGAATACCTGGATATATTGTTAAGTAAAGGCACTTCAAATTACATCAGTGGTCATCTGCATGCAAATTTCCACAAAATGTGGGTAAACAGACAGTCCATAACAGTGTGAATTTTCGAATAGAATTGGACTGGTGACCTGAGAGCTTAAAAATTATTTGTTTATCTGTCTTGAACTTATTTATTTACTTTTTGTTGAGGTTGGTTCTATAATTCAATTTTATGTTGAGACAAGAAATTTTAAGGCTACCAAGATAATTACCTGAACAAAAATTTCGGAAGTGTTTCTGACTTCTATTCTGAAATGGAAAAAACCTTTTTAAGGGTTTCAGAAGAAATATTGTCAGGATACATGACAAATGTGTTGGAACAGGTTTTATGATTTAACTGTTTTGTGCTGGAATATGTTCCAAAATGTATCCAAGAGGATATGAAATGAGTGTTTTTCTCATATGATATTTATCAAATGAATCTAAGAATTTTCCGATTGGGCGAGTCTCTGGCGAGCACCAAACGGATAATTCGGACGCGTTTCTTAAATATCATATGAGAAAAACACTTATTTCATATTCTCTTTATCATATGACACACATATGCACAAATTAACGACTTAGTATGACTTTTTAACCCTTTACCTAATGTGCGTTGCTGTCGACACTTGAAAAAAACATCATCATATAACTAAAAATTTTCATTTTTTGCTTCCAAAACATAGGTTATGACCCCTCATTGGAACGAGCGTGATGCGCACGTTCCAATGAGGGGTCATAACCTATGTTTTGAAAGCAAAAATTTAAAATTTATCGTACATAGCACTGGCCGGTTTTGGTCATTATGTTAGGTAAAGGGTTAATGCAATATAACCCAACCTAAATAGGACAGATAATGTAAATTCTCCCTACTCAAATTATGCAAATGTGACCCAGTTGTATATTGTTCAGCCAATCAAACTGTCCATATTTGAAATTGACCAATAAAATCTTTCAACCCCAATTATGCAAATTATGAAAATATGGGCCAGTTGTATTTTGTTCAGCCAATCAAATTGTCTAGTTTTGAAATTGACCAATGAAATCGACTGAAGGCTTTATTTATCACTGATTAATATGAAAACAAAATATCAAATGTTTTAAAGTGAACAAAACGGACGAGTCATATGATAAAATTGTTTATTATATGCTACTTTATAATATTGCAGGAAATGTCAAACAGATATTTTTTTATATCTATTGTTATGATGTTAAAATCTTTCACTGCCAATATTTTGACAGGCACTACTGTCTGCTTCTGTGTTAGAAACGCAGTTGAATCAAATTTTAACGTTACACAACTATATAGAAGAAGAGAATATCTCAGGACATTACGTGTATGTTCCATTTAAAACCAACCTTTGTCACACCTGGTGATCACTATATAATATATGGGTCCACTACCTGCCTATCGAGGCTAATTATAGATGAATGGGAAAACCAGATTTCAAACAGAATGCCAACGACATGCATCAGCGGGTAGTAGTGAGTGATGCAGCAATATAGTATAGTTACGCAAATAAATTACTGACCGCAAACTTGACCAACCAACAAACAAAAATGTTTGAAAACACAACAGTATTCCATTACGATGATGATACTACATTCATTTGTATATTTTTATACTGTACCAATGACCCAGACATAGCTGGTGCTAACTCTTAAAATATAGGGCCAAACACAAATTTTGCCCCCCAATCCCCAAAATTTGCATCTAAAACCAAAGAAAACATGTCCTGAATGGCCCTCCACACTTCACCTCTACTGCGCATGCGCAGTGTCAAGGACGTTCCGAAATTGGCGCCATTAATCATTCTTAGTTTGGCCCTTCATCAGTTAACATCTGACTGATCTTTGTGCTTGTAAATCTCAGTTTAAATGATGCCAGACACATAAATATTAGTGAAATGGTGATTCTAAGGAGGATATAGAAGGAGGAGAGGAAAAATGTGTGACAGAAAATTATCAGGGCTGTAACTTAAAATTTTTTAATGAAATTATGTTAAGTTACCTATTTTCGAGGCAGCAGCCATTTTGTTGTCATTCTTGTTATCAAATTACACTGCTTGTTCAGTGTTTTCCTCTCTCCCTTTCCTTGAAGTCCCCTCTTGCTATTCTCCTATGCTTTTGGCATATTTTCTGTAATTTTATTACTAAAATTTCTTGGGAGTTTTAGCTGAATAACAGAATGAATTCTGTTCTTTTCCCCATGTTTACGTCTTCACCTATGGGTGGTTAGGCATAGTGTTCTGCATCTACCATCTGATGTTCTGCAGTTTCTTCCCTGGAAGTCTCTGTTTTGCATCAGATAGTGTATTATTGGTAACTGATTTCGGGCTTGGGTGCCTGGAGTTTTATTCTAGTGTTTTTACACTTATTGTTTACATTTACAACAGCCCTCTGTGTGAGGGGGGATTTTTTGAAAATAATATCTTGATGTTAATTTAATCATAACTAGATACATTATTATTGTTCGTAAGTGTCGCATAAATTGTTTAAAATATTTTTAAAATTTTTGTCCACACTTAGGCTTGGGAGCCATTGGGGCTCAACGTTACTTTTCAGAAACTTGGGCTGTTCTGAAAAAATATTTTTTCAAAATTTCTTGATTTCAATTATTTTTTCTATGTTAATGGATCATATTATTATGTATTTTGATTGTCAGGGGTTGGTGCGAGTACTTGGACTTTGTTTTCTTTTCACATTGAAAGGATTTTGATCAATTGTAATAAGAGGAAATCTTCCCCTGACTTTTATAATCATTGTATATGTAGTCAGTGTTCTCGCACTAGCTCCTGTTCTGTATGTGATAATTTCGATGACAACATGGGAAGCGTGTGTCACGGTATGTTAGTGGGGAATTGGACATTCCGGTCCTTTCCCCGCAGGGTCACTCTACTTTATCAATTTCTATTTCAGACGATCAAGATTAGGGTGATGTATCCGTGATGTCTTCCAAAAGTGTGCCTTCGTAGTCACAATTAATGAAGAGCTAGCAGAAAAGTGCTCATGTAAATACGCCAATTGCCTAAGAGGACCCTAGTAGGTTTGACGGCCTTTGACGTCCGCTAGCTCGCCCGGTGTAGCGTCCATTCATCGAATGGTTCGGCAGCCGGGTTCGTCCGTTGCGGTCTAGAAGGAGTTTTGGGGTGATGCGAGCACTATAAATCAACCAAATGCACACCCAGTGACGGCAGATTAGAGGGAGAACGGAGGAAGCCTTTTAGTCCGGTTCCTAGCTCGTCCAGGTCCATCTGGACGGCGAGCGAGAGAGGCCCCTCTCTCGTACAACAACGTCTGGCCCCAGATGTTGTGGTACAAAATGTTTCGCATTCGGAGCATACATCCGCCGCTCGGGACGCTCCGACATATAGTCAGTCCGGAGAGACTGTCAATAAGGCTTCTTCATTCTCATGGTAGCGCACATGACCGCTCTTGGCTACGTGACCTCGGATATCCAGTCAGCTTCGCCAATCGGAGAATCATCGGCGACCAGGTCATACCATCCGGTAGCCAGGGACACGAGGCCTGCAGACTCCGGACGTTCGCATAGGAAAGTGTGCGGGAGTCAACGTACACAGAGCTTCCGGCGGCAAAGCATCGTAAGGCCGCTACTGCACAGGCCTCGGTGACGGACGTGCTATCCCAAATAGCACAGCTTATCGCAGCATCCCAGCAACAACTGAATCTGTCGCATCATGTATTATCCGACGATGCTGGGTTGGGACGGTCCGCGGAAGCAGGTACGGACGTCCGAAAATTTCATCCGGTCCGACGGGATGCCGAAAGGGATTCGGAGGATTTCGAGCTTTCCCTTTCGGAACAACATATGCTGTTGTGTATGTCATCTGACTTTATCGTCTACAGGTTCTTTCGTCGGACCAGAATGCTGCGATGCCGGATAAGAAACTGATAGCGTCGGTGAACTTAGAAATTTTTTGGTTCGGTTCAGGGACATCGTCCCTCAGTTCCGACATAGTCCAATAATGTCACACAAACATTCGAATTATTGAACGACGCTATATATATTATTATTATATGCTTGCTATTACCAAGCATTTCTGGTTTCTTGTTCGCAAAGTTACGGAGATGTCTTTCAAAGTGTGCCTCTGTCGTCATAGTTAATGAAGAGCTAGCGGCAATAAATGCTCATGGAATATGTCTATCGCCTAAGAGGTCCCTTGTAGGATTGACGGAGTGACATTCGCTAGCTCACCCGGTGTAGCGTTCATTCATCGAATGGTTCGGCAGCCGGGTTCGTCCGTTGCAGTCTAGGAAGGAGATTTGGGTGATGCGAGCACTAGAATAACTTTAGTACTCACCCAGTGACGACGGATTGAGGACAGATTGGAGGAAGCCTGTTAGTCTGGTTCGTGGCTCGTCCAGGTCCATCCGGCCTGTGAGCGAGAGAGGTCCCTCTCTCGTACAACAACATAGGGGACCGCTTCTTGTGGTTCAGATATTTCGCATTCGGAGCATATGTCCGCCGCTCGGGACGCTCCGTTATATTGACAGTCCGAGAGACTGTCGATAATGCTTCCTCATCCTCACAGCAGCGCACACGACCGCACATTGGCTACATGACCTCGAGTATCCGACCAGTTACGTCATGCAGTGATTCTACGGCAAACAGGTCACGCCATCTGGTAGCCAAGGGAAACGAGGCCTATACACTCCGTTCGCTCGCATAATAGAAGTATACACGGGGTAACGATCACAGAGCTTCCAGCGGCAATGCATCGTATGACTGCTTCTCCACAGGCCTCAGTGACGGACGTGCTATCCAAGTTAGCACAGTTTATCGCAGCATCCCAGCAATCGACAGTTTCTCGGTCGGATCAGGAATTATCCGACGGCGCTGGGTCGGTGCGCTCCGCTGTTGCATCAGGTTCGGACGACCGAACGCTTTATAGGGTCCGACTGGATGGCGAAAGGGATTCGGACGATTTCGAGTTTTCCCTTTCGGAACAATGGAAGCTGCCATACATTTCTTCCGGCATTTTCTTCCAGTGGTTGTTCCTTCGGACTACATTGCTGCGATGTTGGATAAGAGACTTATAGCGTCATTGGACACGGAATTTTGGATCGGTTCAGGGACATTGTCCCTGACTTACCGACGCAGTCCAATAATGTCATTAGAACATTTGTATTATTTATCGACGCTATATATATAAGCCTGCTACCAAGCATGATAGTTTAGTTTCTTGTCCGCAATGCTCAATTCTGCTTTTTATCATTTCTAGGAATAATTTATTTTGGCAGAACAGGGCATACAGAGAGTTTATATGCGTCTAGACGGCGGGGTTAAAGACTGGAAATTATCTTTTTCGCCGTCTATGTCTTTTCCAACCACAATGTTGGAAACGACAATGATGTCTAATAGACTTAACTTAGACGCTTTATCATACGTAGTCCACCTTACTGAGGCATTATCATTACGTCTTCAGGAGAAAGAATTCCGGGATATGATCCTCAATGTGATTTCTTTCAAGGGCAGTAGTTTGTCCACGTATAACTCCGCCCTTCAGTGGCAACCTGGAGTTGGTTAGACGTGACGCAGCCCTAGCTACATTCACGCGCGTGGATAGTAAGGTGAAGAACTCTCTAAGAGTCGCTTCGGTCTTGGAGAAGCTTCTCTTCGACGGCAACTTTTCAGCAATCCATGAATTGCTCGATATACATGTTCTCTTGTCTATCTACTGTAGCAAGAGATTCAGACTGGGGCAAATATTCGGTGGTTGACTCAGAGAGTGCCACTGCAGTTGCCGGATCCGAGTTTTATAATTATGACGGTTGCCAGTCAAACAGGTTGGGGTACAATATTGATCCCAACGGATTCGTAGTGCCAGGGTCTTTGGGTTCCGCAGTCTCTAGGCAAGCACTTATCTTCCACGGAATAATGTTTTTTAGGCTTGCTTTATGTCATTGGATGAACATTATTCAGAAACACATGTCCAATTCTGTCCGATAATACGACAGTAGTTGCGTATCTCCGGAACCAGGGAGGCACTCATTCGATTCCGTTATTCAATTTAACGGAAAGAATCCTTCTGTTTGTTATAGTACACCAAGTTTGGCTTCGGTCCGTCATATTCCGGGTCGTCTGATTGTATTACCGGACTCCCTTTCACGTAAGGGTCGCTTGTTGCCGTCAGAATGGACTCTCAACAAACAAGTATTCAATCAGATTTGCTATCAATGGGAGCGCCCAGTGATAATTTATTTACGACACAACTTGCTAATCAATTGCAGACGTATGTGTTAACGCTCTATTGATCTAATAGGACGGAATGATAGGATATGCGTATCCTCCTGCGCTGTTGTTTCAGCAAGTATTGCTAAGATAGACAACCACAATACATTTCTGTTGATAGCATCTCTGTCTTCACAGAGACCGTGGGTAAATTTACTCAGATGTCTACTGTGGGACTTAACGCGAAAACTTCCTCCATGAGAGGATCTTCTTTCGCTGGGGAAAATCGTGTCATCTTCATCACAACCCGCAAGGTCTCAACCTTCACGTATTCCGTTGTGTGGTCCTTATTGCATTGTAAGCATTGTATTGGACGAGCTTTGGATGCGATTTCTTACTGTAGGAGAACCTCTTCTTCGCTATACTATGCGGCTAAATAGCCCAAGAACATTAGGTTTCACTAGGGAAAAAAATCGGAGAAAGCTGATTTTTTCAGGGAATGTCGAGTACATGTCACTGAACGATTAGACAAAAGTCCCCTAAAATCCCAGTTGAGCTTTTTTTTCTACAGCCTTTTTTCGAAAACGCGTTTGAAAAAAATATAAAAAAATCGCACGAACTTTGTAACCTCGAATTGATCCAACTGTATTTTTTGTTTACGCGTATTTCGAGCTACATAATGTCTAATATACATTTACCTAGAGGAAAATGTGCATTCTGTGACAATTTCTGCGAAAAATTATTGAAAATTCACAAAAAAGTATCGGATTTACGCAAAAAATGACGATTTTCCTAACGGATTTGCCCAAAGGGTCGTAGTACAGAACGGGATGTTAGTTGGACAGACGATAAAAAATCCACCACCATTTGAAGACTTTTATCATTGCTTACAAAATAGACATTATGGAAGAACCCCTCTGCTTCTGGCCGAGTTCCCCTTTTGGCATAAAATTCGTCAGCATGAGAACTCAACTATTTTCGGGCTTGGGACCGAACAGACACGTCTGTGTCTGGCAGCATTAGATCAATAAATAATATTTACAGAATGTACAAAAATCAGTAAATAATATTTACAGAATGTACAAATCAATCAACATGGATTAAGTTACATTGACTATTATCAACGCTATATACAGAAATGACATGACCTATATACATATTATTCATCGAACTCAGAAATTTCCGACAGGACAGTGTTTCTGTGGTTGTTACAAGAATCCGAACTGCAATTACACAAAACTGAGCAAGAGAGTCCTGCCTTCTTACACCCACACCTTTTTGTACAAGCACTCTTGCAACCACAACTGATCAGATTCAGTAGGTTATCGGGGGCACATGGCTTTGTGGCTGCAGTCGGTACAAGAAGTCCATTGTCTAGCGACCACCCCCAATCCGTCGGAGGAATCGAAGTGCCCAGCCATTGTTGGACCTGGAGATAACATCTGTAGACATGTTGTTGTGCAGCATCGCTGCTTGGTGGGAGTGAGGCTAGGTCGATGGGTTTATTCAGTTTAGATTTTGCTACATAACGCTTGTAAGTGACATATCTATATTGGTCGAGAGAGGAAACAGTTTTACTCCCGTATAAGATCAGGAGAAGTTGTTCCCCGGCAGCGGCTACTGCACTTGGTGTACTGTCATCCGCCAAAATTGTGTTGACATACTGTTGTGAGTCGCTAGTAACATCGGAGACAATTGTACTGAATACTTTCTTCTTACCAACTCGAAAGAGTGCAGAAGTAGTGTCACAACCACTTATAGAATGTGCTACAAGGAGGTTGCTTCTATGGTCACCCATTTTGGTTGCTATTTCACTAACTGAAACTAGTAAGTTTGGGGTAATGGAATACATCATGTGAATATTACATCCTGGTTGAACTCGAGAGGTAAGAATGACTAACAAGTCTGTGTCTGTTCCCATAACGACAACATTGTTGTCATCTTGAGCGATGTCAAGTGCAGTTTCGGCTATCAGTACATCAGCATCAGCCTCGGCCTGCTTGGACTGAATATTGATAGCAGATAGCTCCTGCATTAGAAGATCGATCAGTTGGGTTTTGTTCTTGGCATTTGCAAGGAAATCGGATTGGGGTGTGGTGGCTGGTAACTCGGGTGAGATATTGATATCAATGGAATACCTGTCTTTAGATCTACGGGCTTGTTCCATGCCCTTTGTCGACATTGTACAAGCATAACCATCAAAAACAACCACGACGTTCGCCCCAAAATGTCTCACTAGATAATTGGAATATGATGTACATATGTCCTTATATGACGACTGTTTAGGCCATACAACTGCCCTCAATAAAAATCCACCATCTACAACAAACAGAGAATGTTCTGGGATTTTAGTTTGCTCGGAACCGTATCTTTTGAGGATCTTATCGAGCGTGCTTTTCTGTGTCTTCCTCATTCCAGCAGAATCAAACAATGCTGGTGGTTTCGGGGCGAGTTCATATTTGAGATACTCTTCCATCTCTGCTTGTGACTGAATAACACATGTGATGCGGTTGAACAGAATTGTGGGGTCAATCACTACCTTACTTCCACGGACTTTGATGCTATTTGCCATCGATGCGAAAGACTTCACAGTGTCAACACGTCGTAGTTTGATGCTGTTGAACGTTTTGCTTACAACATTCGATATGCAACATTCACCAATTTTGCGAACTTGGTCACAGTTCACAGTTTCGTCGGCCACAAGCCCGGTCGCTATAGAGACTAATTGTAGTGGATCTCTATTCTGAAAGGGGGAATGCACTCTGAGCCAGTTCAATAATTTGGTGATATCATTGGCATCAGTCAATTGTGAACTTTGACGGAGATCCCGATGTTGTTCGCCATGACCAGTGTGAACATGAACAAAATTTTCGAGAGCATTACATATCGGAAGGCAAAGAGGTAGTCCATGTACCCATTTCGCAACAGTGCTATCGGTTATTCCCTTGCCATGTGTGAGACCACCAGGGAGCTTGAACATTCTCATTAAACACTGCTCTATGGTCTGATCAGAATATATCCCGTTCCAGAATTTATCTGAGCGCCTTATGGTAAAGTAACCTTTCTCAGTGAACAACTTCAAATCATCCTGTTGCATTATTTCTGTTAGCTCATTCATCTGCTGCAAATAGAGATGAGAACTTTTTGCGTATGCAAAATGACCACCTGCGTGAAATACTGGAATCATATTGTGAACACAATATGTGTGGAGTTCCCAGTCGCCTGTGCGCTCTGCTCTCAAGGACAACTGGAGAAGACCTATTTGCTCGTAGTATTGTACCCAAAGCTTTCCTGTGCATCCTACGGTCGCATTCTGGAGCAGTTCATGTAATTTTGACAGTAGATGGTTGACACTTTCTTGATTGACAGCGTCAGCTGTTGTACAGTCACCTCTGGCAAGTCCACAGAATATTTCATTGACTTCTGTGCAGTCTATGTTGCTATAATACGGTATTTGAATGAGAAAAGTCGATGCCATTTGAATTTGAGTTTAGGGGGTATGGTTAATATTTCACACGTTTCACCAGTTCATTATGGAATAAATGACTATTGTTATATATCATTATAAAGCCACTGCTTTTCTGCAATTTTTGATATATAATTTAACTCCCAAAGTAGTCGTAGATTTGATTTAATGGACGTTGTGTACCGTTGTGTGTATGAAAACAATAATTTTTTTTTCGTAATTTTGTACATTTTCGTGAATATTTCATCATTGAGTGTGAGGATTGGTACAAAGTTGGCATTTTCTGTTGGGGATATGTATTCTGAATATAATTCAGCACAATATTTATGATTCTCACCCTACTAAGGCGAATAAGAATGAGAAATATGGAGCTGGGTCGAATTTTTTTTTAAATTTTTTTTTTCATCAAAAAAACGCTATAACTAAAAAAGCTCAACTCGGATTCGCGGGGACTTTTCACACTTTATCCGCAATGTGTGTCCCGGAAACATATAAAAAAATCAGCTTTCTCCGATTTTTTTCCTTACTTTCTCATTTTTATGTCTAATGTGCCTGGACTGAAAGTGGAGGCTCTTCCCTCGTTGGTGTAGGGATCACTATGTTGATATTGTTGATCCCTCCATACTAGTCATTGCAACTTTCTAGTATACTTGTTTGACAAGATCTACTGCAGCCTGTTACTATTAAGGTTATAGGTCTATGTTATCTCATACCTATGCACTCTATGATAGTTTACAATTGAGTCTTATGTCTCTTTATCTAAGTCAGTTAGTAACTTTTCGATAAATAGACTTAGAATCATTAGATTAAATTTCTATATGGAATTTAACTTCGGTTCTTATTTAGCTACTAATCATTTGAGCCTCTGGAAACAGTAGTTTTCAAATTCTGACCTTTTAGACAGTAATTCTGTTGACTTCTCTTTTACTGAAGAGTCAGTGAGCTTCATGCACTATCGGTGGATGATTCTCGCTTTCGTAGTTTCGGAATCACTACTTCCTTTACTATTTAGGTTGGATTTTTGGTTAAGAGTCAGGCTCCTAATAAATATTCGGAACCTATTGTTATTAAGGTCCTTCCGTCTTCGTACGGGCATAGGCCTTTACTCTGTCCGGTTAGAGTTTACGTATTTATAAACAGATATCTGTTTATTACTACGGACGTAAGCTTCTTCTGTCTTTGATGCCTAATAGAAGGACGTTACGCTCCATTCTATTGCTAATGGATTCAATTAACTAGGTAGGCTGTCTGTTTCGGCAGTGACTCCGTTCTGCTGCCCTCTTCGCTCTGGGCTATTTGACCCAGGGCAAGAAAAAGGGGGGGGGGGGGAGGGTGTTCCCTTGGGTCACCTGTTTTACTATGAAAACAAGGGGATACCTCTTCCGGAGTTAGTAATTCTGAGCTGTTACTGGGATGGCTTTTTAGTGAGAAGTTTATGTTTTAAAAATTCATTCAGGTCTTAGTTTTTAAAGTATAGCTTTTGAATATAGTACGTGTCAAACGGACGTTATTATACAATCCTCGGACACTTTTAAGGAGTATAAAGAATCTCTATTCTCTAGACTTACTTTATTTATTGGCTTACTTTAAAAATTATTAGTATAAGGATTATACTAGATATTAATAGAGTACATGGATATATGATGCTCAATTTTGGAAGGTGTTGTATCTTTCTAATTTATCATAAATAAGAAAGATACATGTAAGGCCTAATACTTCTTTTTCCCTAGAGGGGATGACTCTATTTTATATAATTGAGCATATTCCAACTTGCTCTATGTCCTAGGCCCTCTTGCCTTTTTACTATTCAGCTATGTCTGGGTCATTGGTACAGTATAAAAATGTTAAAAAATTTATAGTAATTTCTATATTTTTTATACTTACCAATGACCCAGACGGGGATGGCCCTCCCAGGATTTGGGAACTCATACCTCCCCACTGAGTACATAGCGCTTACCAGGCACTGGTTATAAGAATGATTAATGGCGCCAATTTCAGAACGTCCTTGACACTGCGCATGCGCAGTAGAGGTGAAGTGTGGAGGGCCATTCAGGACATGTTTTCTTTGGTTTTAGATGCAAATTTTGGGGATTGGGGGGCAAAATTTGTGTTTGGCCCTATATTTTAAGAGTTAGCACCAGCTATGTCTGGGTCATTGGTAAGTATAAAAAATATATAAATTACTATAAATTTTTTAACTTTTCTTTCAAGAAATGTCCCATATAACTAGCATTTAAGAGAGCAGATAAATATATTTCGTCCAGTTAATGCCCACCAATCAAACTGAACACCGAAGTAATCTGAAGAAAAATGTTTTTTTTTCTTTATTTGCTCATCTGACTGAAAGTCAGGGGAGCTTAACCCTTAACCCGCTGAGTATTTTCAAGATATTTTTTCATCAAATCTCGTCATGGCTGCTATAAAGCAGCCATGACTCGAGTTGATGAAAAATTAATCTAAATATAACCAGAAATCATTGGTGAAAAAATCCATTCAATTTACAGGGGAAAATATGTTTAAATCTGCCCAAATTATACTTATATCAGTAACAAGAGAAACCCTGTGCTAGGGGAGCGCGGTGGCTCAGTTGGTAGAGGTGCAGGCTGCAAGCCGAGAGGTCCTCGGTTCGAATCCCACCTGCGGCAACCGTGTTGTGTCCTTGGGCAAGACACTTCATCTCCATTGCCCGCGTGGGGGCACGATGACGCCGTGTCACCCTCTGTGAGCACCACAAGGGGCATTACTCTGATAGCACCCATATATTGTTTTCCAAAATTAAAACTTTTTTCTCCTGAACCATAAGTTAGAATCTGATGATATTTGGTATGAAACATATTTAGGGGTGGGGTGGGGGGGGGGGAGGTCAGATCAGATTTAAGTTTGTTCAAATTGAGTCTTTGGATTAATATTTAGACTCCCTATTGGCAGAGGCTCCCTATCGGCAGGGTTTCCACTAGACTGGCACAGCGGCCATCAACCGGATGCATTTCCCCACCAGGGAACCTTCCAAACATTAATCGAGGCATTAAAATTCACCCTGACATTCCCAATCCCAGAGAAATACTTGATTCACAGATTGTTGACGTGCATTTCCAGACTTCTTTTGAAGATTTCTGTACACAAATGTCATAGAAAAATGACTCAAGAACTCTGATGACGCGATTGTTCCATGAGTCCTGCATAACTTATTCAATCCCCAATGAAAAGCTAGACAAATTGTAAACAATAACCACATTGAATGTTTAAGGTGTACCGTTACAAAACAGTGCGATTTGTTTGGTCAGTTTGTGCACTACGTAATGTGAGTTGTAAAACATCATTCAGTAGTAAATATGTGACGTTCTGTTTTCTGACCAATCTTGTTACTCCAACTTCTGTAGATGTACTTTCACTGTCAGTGTTAATTAAAATGACACAACAGTCTGTGGGTATAGTGTTCACACCTCATTTGTGTTTTAATTTGTGTAATAGAATTTTGAATCTATTTTCTTGAAAAAATTATGAAGCGCGAAAAAGAGGGCTTCTTGTTTTCAATTTTGAATGCAAAAAACCATGAGTGTGATAGTGCTCCTCAAATCAACAACACTGAAATTTATTGTGCAAATGAATGAATTTTCACCTGAATTTCTCCTCATTGGTCCTTATTCTCACGCAATTACCTGCTCTCGGAATGTTAAAACCTTCACAAATATCGCTGTGAAAAACCTCTAAATATCCCCCAAATTCAACTAAATAGGGGTTTTGGGACCCCTGAATTTAAAATTGTCCTACCAAACCATGGTCGGCCTCTTGGTTGCCCCATTATACAGCCTAATTTGTTTTCCCCTAGAGGAAACACTACTATTGGAGACCAAAGTTTAACTTTCTGCAATATGAGGAAATCTTGAAAAATCTTCTTCAGATCCACTTGTCAGAATCCCTTCATGTTTGGTATACAACATCTCTAGGGGAGCAGATTCAAATTTATTCAAATCGAGTCCCTGGGTTTATATTTGGGCTCCCTATCCAAGCTTGAATTTTAACTTAGTGCAGTATGAGGGATTTCTTTAAAAATCTTCTTCAGATCCACCTGTCAGAATCCTTTCATATTTGGTGTACAACATCTCTAGAAGGGTTAGAGTCAAATTTGTTCGAATGGGTCTCTGGGTTACTATTTGGGCTCTCTGATGGAACCCAAAGTTTAACATACTGCAATACTTAGTGCAATATAAGGAAATTTCTTAAAAAAATCTTCTTCGGATCCACCAGTCAGAATCCTTTAATGTTTGGTATAAAACATCTCTAAGAGGGGTCAGATTCACGTTTGTTCAAATTGACTTCCTGGGTTAATATTTGGGCTCACTATAGAAGCCCGAATTTTAACTTTGTGCAATATGAGGGAATTTCTTTAAAAATCTTCTCCAGAACCATCTATTAAAATCTTTCTCAACCCCCCAAAACATTTTTAAATCCGTTATTAAATGGAGACTTTTGGTGGCTTTTGGGGTTAAAAATCATGTTATTTATTGGCTGTCAAAATTACGTGTTTAGCTGGGGAGGGGTGTATCGATCGCCTGATTGATCCAAAGCTGGTCATTATTGAATAAGAAAAAAATAATTGTTTTCTGTTGAATTTGTGATCTACATGTGGTTTTTGTTATGATTATGTCAAAATAATAATAAAACAAATGCCGATAGGATCACTGATCCAATGTCGAGTTGTGACAGCACAAAAGTGGGTTTAATCATTATCAACTTATCGTCCAGAAACCTATTGTTTACAAGTTACTATGTGAAGGGTCACTGTGACCTTGACCTTTGATTTAGTGATTCCGAAATAAATAGGCTCTTTCTTGCACCAATGCCAACCTACTTATGAAGTTTCATGAACGTAGGTGGAACCATTGTCAAATTATCATCTGGAAACCAATTGTTTACGATTTATTATGTTCAAGGTCACTGTGACCGTGGCCTTTGACCTAGTAAGTCCAAAATAAATTGGGGTCTTCCACTCACCTAATCTTATGAAGTTTGATGAATGTGGGTCAAACCATTATCAAGTTATCGTCCGGAAACCAATTGTTTACGATTTACTATGTTGAAGGTCACTGTGACTTTGACCTTTCACCTAGCAAGTCCAAAATAAATAGGGTTCTTCCTCTTACTGATGCCAACCTACCTATGAAGTTTCATGAATGTGAGTCGAAACATTATCAAGTTATCATCCGGAAACCAATTGTTTATGATTTACTATGTTGAAGGTCACTGTGACCTTGTTCTTTCACCTAGCGAGTCCAAAATAAATAGGGTTCTTCCTCCCACTGATGCCAACCTAACTATGAAGTTTCATGAACATGGGTCAAACCATTATCAAGTTATCACCTGGAAACCAATTGTTTTGATTTATTATATTCAGGGTCACTGTGACCTTGACCTTTGACCTAGTGAGTCCAAAATAAATAGGGTTCTTTCTCTCACGAAGGCCAACCTATATATGAAGTTTCATGAATGTGAGTTGAACCGTAGTAAAGTTATCATCCGGAAACCAAATGTTTACCATTTACTATGTTCAAGGTCACTGTGACCTTGACCTTTGACCAAGCAAGTCCAAAATTCATAGGGTTCTTCCTCTCACTGATACCAACCTACCTATAAAGTTTCATGAACATGGGTAGAACTATTATCAAGTTATCGTCCGGAAACTAATTGTTTATGCCCACCCAACCGCCTGCCCGCCATTCATCAAACTATAAGTCGAATTTGACTTCATCACAACTCGACTAATAATTGAAAACGTTGACTCCAGTCTCTTGTTTTTCCTCAACCATGTCATGTGCAGAGGTGCTGAAACAGATGTTTGTTTGGAGGAGAAAAGCTTCTGTTGCTTTGTCGCACCACCCAAATGTTATTTCACACCTTTTGCAAATAGTAGTTAATTAATCTACATGTACTTTAATTAATCACTTCAATCATGACTAGTTTAATTGCCCTACAAGACTGGAGAGGGTGGGCAGGTCGATTTTACTCAAGTGTCGTGAACTGGCATCACCTTGCTCACTAGTTGTGTGCTGTAGGCGCTTCCTTGACACACGAGGCTTATCACTACCACTTTCGACAAACAACATGTTCATCACCTATACAGCTGTAAACAAATATGCCAGATTGAAAACATAGCGAATATTTGTCATATTTTCGGGTCTGGTTTATTCAGTTTCTCAATCAATTTGATTGCGCAAACATAACAATGTGGTTTCGCAAATGGCGAGTCTTTGTACATAACCGATCTGAGCCCAATGTTTGATTCTCAAACCTAAAAAATAGACTAATAGTGTGTGTCTGCGTCCTCAAATTTTCTGCTGTCATTGCCAACAGAACACATGTATGTCTTGACTATTGAGGAATACAAGTTGACAAGATATCACTTAATTAAGCAGCAGGCAAATGGACATGCATTTGAGCTAATCCATAACACTTGCGACTGGGGTGAGTCACATTGTTTTGAAAACAGTCTTTCACTGATCAAACACGGCAGCCCACAGGAACTTTGCAGTGGAGAACACACTGCGCCGGCATTTCTTATCAACCTACCTTACAATTGTTTACTACAGGCTTGCACTACAGTGGAAGACCCTAACTCGGATAAAATATTCTCTATTTTAATCCTTCCCAAGAGATTTTGGAAAGAAAAGTGGTGTAAAAACACCACGAAAAAATAAGCCTGAACTGGGTCGAGCCCCATCGGCGCACACCCAGTAAGGGATGCTCTTCTCTTAGTACAATTCCACGACTTCCATTAACCAGTGCGCAAGCAGTCATCAAACCATTCTTCTTTTGTCCGTGCAACATGGTTGACGTGTTGCCATCTTTGCGTTATGATACAGTGATAATTCAACTCGTCGATAATGATTTTCCTGTGACTGGATTATGGATCTGAAGATCATATAATAACAGGACTGTGTTTTATATATTCTCGTTAATATTTTCAGCCACATTCTCATTGTATTTTATTTATATATTCGTTCTAACGAATGTTTTTTCGACATCGTGTCAACGCGGTTCAGCATTGAAATTTTTCGGTTGATAAATTTTTATTGTTATTGGTGTTATTTGTCAATGAGGGACTGTCTGGACAGGATTTTTTCACTCTGTTGAGGGCTGAATTTCTGTTTTTTCGGTCCCTGTCGGCCATCTGGGTTCTGTCGTGTACCCACCGGTTATTTTTTCTGCCACCTTCTCTCGTAGTTGAGGGTGTTCTTCTACTTTCTGTATCTGTTGAGTTCATCTTTTTCTTCTACTGCTCTCAACTCTGTTATTTCCAGTTCGGTTCCTTTAGGGCAATTCCTTTTGCCCTCGCCTTTGGTCCGTTCTCGTGGCTGTCCTGTCGGCCGTCTGGGTTCTGTCGTGTACCCACCGGTTATTTTTTCTGCCACCTTCTCTCGTAGTTGAGGGTGTTCTTCTACTTTCTGTATCTGTTGAGTTCACCTTTTTCTTCTACTGCTCTCAACTCTGTTATTTCCAGTTCGGCTCCTTTAGGGCAATTCCTTTTGCCCTCACCTTTGGTGCGTTCTCGTGGCTGTTTCTCCCGCACCCGCGGTTGGTGTGGAATGCTGTCTTTTTGGGGCCTCCCGACTCGACCACGTCTGGTGTGAGTTATACTCCCTCTGTGGGGGATGTGCAGCTCCTCCCGCACCTGCGGGGGGTTGGGAACGCTGTCGTTTCGGGGCCTCTCGACTCGACCATGTCTGGTGAGAGTTACTCCCCCTCTGTGGGGGCTGTGCAGCTCCTCCCACACCCGTGGTGGGTGTGGAACGCTGTTGTTTTCGGGGCCTCCAGACTCGACCCTGTCTGGTGAGAGTTATTCCCCATCCGTGGGGGATGTGCAGTTTTTTTTACCGTGGTGGATACTGCAGGAGATGTTGGTTTTCTGGTGAAGAAATGCCTGGTACCGGGACTATGCGCCCTCTCCAGTCAACATCTGAGGCTGTCACTAGGGTTGTGACTCCTCCTTTGGAGGCCAAGCTAGGTGGCTCTCTCCCCTTTTCCACCAGTTCCCACAGCTCCCGTCGTATCTGCTGCTACTGCTGTTCCATCTACAACGTCATCGGGCACCGTTTTTAGCCGGCCTCTGCAGGGATGTCTGTAGTGTGGTTGTGGGGTATCAGCCTCAGCCTTCCCTGACTTCAACTCTGCGAAGTCGGAAGTGGCTGCCGACTGAACCCCCTGCTGTGTCCTCTCAGCCGTTGAGCACAGCAGTTTTATACCTGCAGTGTCTGGTAGTGTAGACTTGGGGTATCGGCCTCAGCCTTCCCTGACTTCAACTCGGCGAAGTTTGAAGTAGCTGCCAGCCGAACCCCTCTACTGTGGTCTCTGCGCTGTCAAGTACCACAGTTTTGTCATTGGCGTTTCTGTCCACTCATTCTGGTCACACAGCCAGTTTTTCGGGGACCAACACCTTCTGTGCAGCCTGGACCTTCTGCCCCGCAGAGGTCCGCGGCAACTCTACTGAGTTCCTGCTATGTTGATCCTCGGGGTGTGTCGTACCCCTATACACATCTGCCCTCAGATGTTTCGGCTGCCGGCCGTTGCCCCGCTTCAGGTGTATTGGAGGATCGTGACCCTTCACTGGTTAAGAGGGTCAGGTGTGAAGCCACTTTGCTGGTTCGCCCCCATGTCAAACCAGCTGGTACGGGCAGTGAGCTTTGGGAGGCCCTCTCCTTACTCAATCAGGTTCTGTCCAAGAGCCTTCCCATTGCTTCCAGTGAGGCAGCGAGTGGTTTCCAGGTGCCCCCTATGGCGCCGCCTCCCAGGATTGGAAACAGACCGCTTTCTGATCCCCCTGGTGTGCCTACACCATGGGAGGCGTCGGCTGGTTTGCCCATGATGGGCTATGTGTCTTCCGACTCCGGGGAGGAGTCAGACATCCTTGATGTCGAGAGCCAGCAGTCTTCTGACTTGGGGGCAGCTCTTGACTTTGTGTTTGGGTTCCTTATGGATCTCGAACCAGCAAACCAGCCGACAGTGTCAGCCAGGCCGCAATCATTGGTCGCGCGCCTACAGCCTGTGGAGCAACCTGCTTCTGGGCATCTTCGACCATGCCAGTCAGTACAGGTGGTTGAAGCATTTTTAGCCTTGGACTCTAAGCTGAGTTCCAAGGCTATGAAGGCTCCGCTCTTCACTAGGGTTGACGCCTTTTTGCCTCCGGTGTGTTATTGTTACTACGATTTTGCCAATCTGTCAGTCTGAGAGACTTTGACGGTTTTGGATCAGGACTCCAATTCCCTTGGGCTTTCCAAGCCCATGTCTGCCGTCATTCCTATGATGACTCCGGAGTCCATGTTGGGCTTATCGAGAGAAATGCTAGGTATACTTTCTCTCTCCAATCACGTTGTCTCTGCCTTAGCTGCTTATCTGCCTCCAGATAGGTTTGACAATCTACAGGCTCCTTTGCGTGTGCTGTCCAAGGTGCTCATGCATTTTACTCACACGCATGCCTGTGACACGGCTATTTTGGAACTAGTTCGAAGGGACTCTGTGCTGGACACAGGCCGATCCCTTCCTGGGGGCAGTGCGCTGCTCTTCGATCTGCTTCTTTGGCAGGTCCGCTACTGTTCCATGGTTCCGTGTCGATGGTCCGGGATGACGTCCTATGTCATTCCAAAGATCAGCTGCTGCTTCGTCAGCTTGATCAGCTCTCTAGGGGAGGCAGGGGCCATTCAAAGCCTAACAAGTACCCTTCTGCTTCCTCTGCGAAGCATAGGGCTGATCCTTCTGCCATCGCTTCTACTTCTTACTTGCGGGGTAAGGGTAAACGTCGGCAGGCTAGAGGGAAGTCTCAGGATTCTTCATTCAGTAGAGGAGGTGGTTTCTCCTCTAGCGGGCCTCATCGGGGCTTGAACTGAAGGTTCTCACTTTGATTCGTCCCAGGTTAGAGGAAGGATAGCAGAGTTCGCAGACCGTTGGGCCACCATCACATCCGATCCTTGGGTGTTAGATGTTGTTCGGTCCAGGCTTCGAATATCCTTCTGGAGGCCCCCCACTCTGTCCAGAGTGCCTCTTCCAACCACAGTTCCTTCAGACATTTTACGTCGGGAGCTTTTGTCCACGGAGTTAGACAATCTCCTGGCTAAGGGGGCGATCGAGGTCGTCAAGAACATTCCGTCAGTGGGGTTTTATTCCTGCCTGTTCTTGGTGCAGGAGAAGGACGGCCGACTCTGACCAGTTATCGACCTGAGTATCCTGAAGCAGTCTGTCATTGCTCCCAAGTTCATCATGGAGACTTTAAGATCGTTTTGCCGTTCCATTCACCAGGGAAATTTTGCTTCCAGCATCGACCTGCAAGACGCATACTTTCACGTTACGATTCATCGGGCGTCACGGAAGTATCTCAGGTTCGCTTTTCTGGGGCAAGTTTACCAGTTCAAGGCCATGCCTGTCGGCCTCAACCTGGCTCCTTGGGCCTTCACCGGACTCATGTCGCATGTGATAGCCTTCCATCGCACACAGTCCAGGGTGACTACTTCGGCATATCTAGGTGATATCCTCCAGAGGCATTCCAATGCTGCCTTACTGGAGTCGGATGTCGACACTCTGTTGAGCTTGCTCACGTCGCTAGGATTCAGAGTCAACGAGGAGAAGTCAGATCTGGTCCCTTCTCAGACGTTGTGTCATCAGGGGATGGTCTTCCGCACTCAGTTCAATATGGTGAGGGTTTCCCAGGCCAGGGCTGTGATTCTATCAGCATTTGCTCTGACTCTGTCCCAGTCCACATCCACGACAGCACAGGGTATCCTCCGGCTGCTCGGTCTCTGCGGTTCGGTGACGGATCTCATTCCTCTAGGTCGGCTGCATGTCAGACCTCTCCAAAACTTTCTGCTCAGTCGTTGGTGGCCGAATGTCGATTCTCTGGATCTGGTGCTTCAGTTACCAGAATCTCTTCTTCCTCACCTTCTCCACTGGACGGATGTTCAGTGGATCACACAGGGTGTCCCGTTGGACTTACCCACGTCCGATCGCATTCTGACGGCAGATGCCAACGATCTCGGATTTGGTCGAAGTTGGATTCTCTAGGTCTTTTCCTTCACAGGATGTGGGACCAGGATCAGGCATCTCTACACATCAACCAGAAGGAGCTTCTTGCTCTTCTTCTGAGTTTCAGGCAGTGGATCCCTCACCTGTCGAATCGCCTGGTCCTTCTGTTGTCCGACAATTCGACAGTAGTTGCTTACATTCGGAACCAAGGCGGCACGCACTCGGTTCCAGTGTATGAATTGGCTCGGGATCTTCTACTGCTCACTCAGGATGTCAACGCCAGGATGGTTGTTCGTCACATTCCTGGTCGTCTGAACATCCTAGCTGGCTCCCTGTCCCGACGAGGCAGGTTCTTTTCCCGGTTGACCCGACTTCATTGTGCCTTCGCACATGTCTTTTATCGGGTCCTGTCTCCCACGTAGTGGTTTTTAGAGACAAGCCGTGGAGTTGCTTTTCTTCTTCAAGGAGGCACTCACTCCACTGGTTTAGCCTCTGTGGCTCAGTAGAAGGTTCTTCTGTCAATGGTGTGCGATCATTCTGTTGCTTCTGTCACTTCTTCGATCACACCGATTGCAAAGTTTCTGGTATATGTTTGTTTCTGGAGGGCTCCAGCAATGGGTACACGTCCATGCTTCGGAGACCTTTTTCATTTGTGGTACCGCATTGTTTCGACACTCATCCTTGCCTCTCCAAGCTTGTTCAGCTCTTTTCCTTGAAAAGGCCTAGGACTTTGCAGTTTACTCCAAGATAGACACTTTCTTGGGCTCTGCTTTGCTTGGGGGGGGGTGGGGCCTTCGTGCCTTTATCCCGGATGGATATGCATTTTCTCACATACCAGATCTCTCCTGCATCCATTTCTCGATGGATTTGTCTTGCTATTCATGCAGCTTCTGCTCGTCTAGCTGCTGGTGATTGTATTACCAATTGTTTTTTTCTGCCATGAGGTGCATGCATTGTCTTCCTCTCGGGGCTTTTACTAACTCCATCATGTTGTCGGATGTTATACTGGCAGCCTACTGGAGAAACGCTACCTTCTCCATTTATCTGCGACAGTTTATATATTCGTTCTCACAAATGTTTTTTCGACATCGTGTCAACGCGGTTCAGCATTGAAATTTTTCGGTTGATAAATTTTTATTGTTATTGGTGTTATTTGTCAATGAGGGACTGTCTGGACAGGATTTTTTCACTCTGTTGAGGGCTGAATTTCTGTTTTTTCGGTCCCTGTCGGCCATCTGGGTTCTGTCGTGTACCCACCGGTTATTTTTTCTGCCACCTTCTCTCGTAGTTGAGGGTGTTCTTCTACTTTCTGTATCTGTTGAGTTCATCTTTTTCTTCTACTGCTCTCAACTCTGTTATTTCCAGTTCGGTTCCTTTAGGGCAATTCCTTTTGCCCTCGCCTTTGGTCCGTTCTCGTGGCTGTCCTGTCGGCCGTCTGGGTTCTGTCGTGTACCCACCGGTTATTTTTTCTGCCACCTTCTCTCGTAGTTGAGGGTGTTCTTCTACTTTCTGTATCTGTTGAGTTCACCTTTTTCTTCTACTGCTCTCAACTCTGTTATTTCCAGTTCGGCTCCTTTAGGGCAATTCCTTTTGCCCTCACCTTTGGTGCGTTCTCGTGGCTGTTTCTCCTGCACCCGCGGTTGGTGTGGAATGCTGTCTTTTTGGGGCCTCCCGACTCGACCACGTCTGGTGTGAGTTATACTCCCTCTGTGGGGGATATGCAGCTCCTCCCGCACCTGCGGGGGGTTGGGAACGCTGTCGTTTCCGGGCCTCTCGACTCGACCATGTCTGGTGAGAGTTACTCCCCCTCTGTGGGGGCTGTGCAGCTCCTCCCACACCCGTGGTGGGTGTGGAACGCTGTTGTTTTCGGGGCCTCCAGACTCTACCCTGTCTGGTGAGAGTTATTCCCCATCCGTGGGGGATGTGCAGTTTTCTTTACCGTGGTGGATACTGCAGGAGATGTTGGTTTTCTGGTGAAGAAATGCCTGGTACCGGGACTATGCGCCCTCTCCAGTCAACATCTGAGGCTGTCACTAGGGTTGTGACTCCTCCTTTGGAGGCCAAGCTAGGTGGCTCTCTCCCCTTTTCCACCAGTTCCCACAGCTCCCGTCGTTTCTGCTGCTACTGCTGTTCCATCTACAACATCATCGGGCACCGTTTTTAGCCGGCCTCTGCAGGGATGTCTGTAGTGTGGTTGTGGGGTATCGGCCTCAGCCTTCCCTGACTTCAACTCTGCAAAGTCGGAAGTGGCTGCCGACTGAACCCCCTGCTGTGTCCTCTCAGCCGTTGAGCACAGCAGTTTTATACCTGCGGTGTCTGGTAGTGTAGACTTGGGGTATCGGCCTCAGCCTTCCCTGACTTCAACTCGGCGAAGTTTGAAGTAGCTGCCAGCCGAACCCCTCTACTGTGGTCTCTGCACTGTCGAGTACCACAGTTTTGTCATTGGCGTTTCTGTCCACTCATTCTGGTCACACAGCCAGTTTTTCGGGGACCAACACCTTCTGTGCAGCCTGGACCTTCTGCCCCGCAGAGGTCCGCGGCAACTCTACTGAGTTCCTGCTATGGTGATCCTCGGGGTGTGTCGTACCCCTATACACATCTGCCCTCAGATGTTTCGGCTGCCGGCCGTTGCCCCGCTTCAGGTGTATTGGAGGATCGTGACCCTTCACTGGTTAAGAGGGTCAGGTGTGAAGCCACTTTGCTGGTTCGTCCCCATGTCAAACCGGCTGGTACGGGCAGTGAGCTTTGGGAGGCCCTCTCCTTACTCAATCAGGTTCTGTCCAAGAGCCTTCCCATTGCTTCCAGTGAGGCAGCGAGTGGTTTCCAGGTGCCCCCATGGCGCCGCCTCCCAGGATTGGAAACAGACCGCTTTCTGATCCCCTGGTGTGCCTACACCATGGGAGGCGTTTGCTGGTTTGCCCATGATGGGCTATGTGTCTTCCGACTCCGGGGAGGAGTCAGACATCCTTGATGTCGAGAGCCAGCAGTCTTCTGACTTGGGGGCAGCTCTTGCCTTTGTGTTTGGGTTCCTTCTGGATCTCGAACCAGCAAACCAGCCGACAGTGTCAGTCAGGCCGCAATCATTGGTCGCGCGCCTACAGCCTGTGGAGCAACCTGCTTCTGGGCATCTTCGACCATGCCAGTCAGTACAGGTGGTTGAAGCATTTTTAGCCTTGGACTCTAAGCTGAGTTCCAAGGCTATGAAGGCTCCGCTCTTCACTAGGGTTGACGCCTTTTTGCCTCCGGTGTGTTATTGTTACTACGATTTTGCCAATCTGTCAGTCTGAGAGACTTTGACGGTTTTGGATCAGGACTCCAATTCCCTTGGGCTTTCCAAGCCCATGTCTGCCGTCATTCCTATGATGACTCCGGAGTCCATGTTGGGCTTATCGAGAGAAATGCTAGGTATACTTTCTCTCTCCAATCACGTTGTCTCTGCCTTAGCTGCTTATCTGCCTCCAGATAGGTTTGACAATCTACAGGCTCCTTTGCGTGTGCTGTCCAAGGTGCTCATGCATTTTACTCACACGCATGCCTGTGACACGGCTATTTTGGAACTAGTTCGAAGGGACTCTGTGCTGGACACAGGCCGATCCCTTCCTGGGGGCAGCGCGCTGCTCTTCGATCTGCTTCTTTGGCAGGTCCGCTACTGTTCCATGGTTCCGTGTCGATGGTCCGGGATGACGTCCTATGTCATTCCAAAGATCAGCTGCTGCTTCGTCAGCTTGATCAGCTCTCTAGGGGAGGCAGGGGCCATTCAAAGCCTAACAAGTACCCTTCTGCTTCCTCTGCGAAGCATAGGGCTGATCCTTCTGCCATCGCTTCTACTTCTTACTTGCGGGGTAAGGGTAAACGTCGGCAGGCTAGAGGGAAGTCTCAGGATTCTTCATTCAGTAGAGGAGGTGGTTTCTCCTCTAGCGGGCCTCATCGGGGCTTGAACTGAAGGTTCTCACTTTGATTCGTCCCAGGTTAGAGGAAGGATAGCAGAGTTCGCAGACCGTTGGGCCACCATCACATCCGATCCTTGGGTGTTAGATGTTGTTCGGTCCAGGCTTCGAATATCCTTCTGGAGGCCCCCCACTCTGTCCAGAGTGCCTCTTCCAACCACAGTTCCTTCAGACATTTTACGTCGGGAGCTTTTGTCCACCGAGTTAGACAATCTCCTGGCTAAGGGGGCGATCGAGGTCGTCAAGAACATTCCGTCAGTGGGGTTTTATTCTTGCCTGTTCTTGGTGCCGGAGAAGGACGGCCGACTCTGACCAGTTATCGATCTGAGTATCCTGAACCAGTCTGTCACTGCTCCCAAGTTCATCATGGAGACTTTAAGATCGTTTTGCCGTTCCATTCACCAGGGAAATTTTGCTTCCAGCATCGACCTGCAAGACGCATACTTTCACGTTCCGATTCATCGGGCGTCACAGAAGTATCTCAGGTTCGCTTTTCTGGGGCAAGTTTACCAGTTCAAGGTCATGCCTGTCGGCCTCAACCTGGCTCCTTGGGCCTTCACCGGACTCATGTCGCATGTGATAGCCTTCCATCGCACACAGTCCAGGGTGACTACTTCGGCATATCTAGGTGATATCCTCCAGAGGCATTCCAATGCTGCCTTACTGGAGTCGGATGTCGACACTCTGTTGAGCTTGCTCACGTCGCTAGGATTCAGAGTCAACGAGGAGAAGTCAGATCTGGTCCCTTCTCAGACGTTGTGTCATCAGGGGATGGTCTTCCGCACTCAGTTCAATATGGTGAGGGTTTCCCAGGCCAGGGCTGTGATTCTATCAGCATTTGCTCTGACTCTGTCCCAGTCCACATCCACGACAGCACAGGGTATCCTCCGGCTGCTCGGTCTCTGCGGTTCGGTGACGGATCTCATTCCTCTAGGTCGGCTGCATGTCAGACCTCTCCAAAACTTTCTGCCCAGTCGTTGGTGGCCGAATGTCGATTCTCTGGATCTGGTGCTTCAGTTACCAGAATCTCTTCTTCCTCACCTTCTCCACTGGACGGATGTTCAGTGGATCACACAGGGTGTCCCGTTAGACTTACCCACGTCCGATCGCATTCTGACGGCAGATGCCAACGATCTCGGATTTGGTCGAAGTTGGATCCTCTAGGTCTTTTCCTTCACAGGATGTGGGACCAGGATCAGGCATCTCTACACATCAACCAGAAGGAGCTTCTTGCTCTTCTTCTGAGTTTCAGGCAGTGGATCCCTCACCTGTCGAATCGCCTGGTCCTTCTGTTGTCCGACAATTCGACAGTAGTTGCTTACATTCGGAACCAAGGCGGCACGCACTCGGTTCCAGTGTATGAATTGGCTCGGGATCTTCTACTGCTCACTCAGAATGTCAATGCCAGGATGGTTGTTCGTCACATTCCTGGTCGTCTGAACATCCTATCTGGCTCCCTGTCCCGACGAGGCAGGTTCTTTTCCATCGAGTAGATGCTCCACATGGCGGTGTTCCATCGATCTCTTTGCGACTCGTTGGAACCATCAGGTGGACACTTTCGTTTCCCCGTGTCCAGATGCTCTGGCTTTCGCCGTGGATGCTTTGGCCCTCCTTTGGGATGGTCTTGTCGGCTACACTTTCCTGCCGGTTCCGATTCTGCCTCAGGTTCTAGCCCAGATATGAACCTGCAGTCGTCGAATCCTTTCGATCACACCCCTGTCTCCTCGGTGGGTGTGGATCAATCTGCTCCGCTCTCTGTTAACAGCGGTTCCGGCATGTCTCCCTCTATGTCATGACTTTCTTTGCCAAAGTCGCCCGAGGAGGTTTCAAGTTGACCCGACTTCATTGTGCCTTCGCACATGTCTTTTATCAGGTCCTGTCTCCCACGTAGTGGTTTTTAGAGACAAGCCGTGGAGTTGCTTTTCTTCTTCAAGGAGGCACTCACTCCACTGGTTTAGCCTCTGTGGCTCAGTAGAAGGTTCTTCTGTCAATGGTGTGCGATCATTCTGTTGCTTCTGTCACTTCTTCGATCACACCGATTGCAGAGTTTCTGGTATATGTTTGTTTCTGGAGGGCTCCAGCAATGGGTACACGTCCATGCTTCGGAGACCTTTTTCATTTGTGGTACCGCATTGTTTCGACACTCATCCTTGCCTCTCCAAGCTTGTTCAGCTCTTTTCCTTGAAAAGGCCTAGGACTTTGCAGTTTACTCCAAGATAGACACTTTCTTGGGCTCTGCTTTGCTTGGGGGTGGGGGGGGTGGGGCCTTCGTGCCTTTATCCCGGATGGATATGCATTTTCTCACATACCAGATCTCTCCTGCATCCATTTCTCGATGGATTTGTCTTGCTATTCATGCAGCTTCTGCTCGTCTAGCTACTGGTGATTGTATTACCAATTGTTTTTTTCTGCCACGAGGTGCATGCATTGTCTTCCTCTCGGGGCTTTTACTAACTCCATCATGTTGTCGGATGTTATACTGGCAGCCTACTGGAGAAACGCTACCTTCTCCATTTATCTGCGACAGTTGCAGGAGCCGACAGAGGACCTTTGTCCTATGGGCCCTCTTTCTTCGGCTCAGGCTGATTGTCTATCCCAGCCATTCAGCTTTTTACATGCTCCCTTCCAGCTCGGTGATGTTACTGCCCTTTCTGTCTGTGCGTCGCACTTCACCATACGACTCATCTTTCATTGTCTTTTACTAATGTTTGTGGTGCTATGGTTTGATAGGCCTAGGGATCTCTTCCTCTGTCCATGATTCCAGTGCATTTGAGTTACGTGTGGGTTGGTTATGTGATTCCCTCCATCCTATTGTCTGTTCAGCCTGTAGTAAACAATTGTAAGGTAGGTTGATAAGAAATATAAATTTTATAGTAAATTTCCTTTCTTATTATACCTACCGCAATTGTTTACATGGAGGCCCTCCCATCTTCTTATTCGGGTAAGAATCCTTCTTCCCTGCTGATCACATAACTCCTGTGTTGGCGGACTCAGAAGAAAGGTTTGATGACTGCTTGCGCACTGGTTAATGGAAGTCATTGAATTGTACTAAGAGAAGAGCGTCCCTTACTGGGTGTGCGCCAATGGTGCTCGACCCAGTTTTGGCTTATTTTTTTGTGGTGTTTTTACATCACTTTTCTTTCCCAAATCTCTTGGGAAAGATTAAAATAGAGAGTATTTTATCCGAGTTACGGTCTTCCTCTGTAGTGCAAGCCTGTAGTAAACAATTGCGGTAGGTATAATAAGAAAGGAAATTTACTATAAAATTTATATTTTTGTTACATTCCACATTGAACCTACTGTAAATACATATAGTTTAAAAAGTATTCAGAACTTTTCAAAAATCAAAATACAAGGAAAGCAAAATAATATTATTGTTATAAATTCAATTCTTTTTTTTACTTATTATTCTCCACCCACTCAATTTATTGATTATCTGTCCCAAACCTTACCATTCAGTTATTTAATTTCTTTCCAGAGGGAGAGAGAAGATTGTAATAAAGTTTATAGCTGATTTGTTGTTGTTTAAGTAATCACCGTGGTGACCCAGAAAAAGTTTCAGCACAGTCAATCAGGCTGATTAGTCTATCTTTAGCACAAATGTTACATGTCAGCAATCGGCGATACTGGTGTCAGTTTTAAATGAGAGGTGCACCTAATGAAGTGAGAATATCTTGCAGGAAGTGACATGCCCAGTAAGTTAAGATCAATAAAACTGAACATTTTTGTCATTTGGGTGTTTTAATAGCAGTTAAAGTATTGCACATATATAATGAAAAAATGACTAAAGGGAAATGTAAGCTTTCACGCATGGTTTTCAGACGTTTGTGAAAGTGTACTTTTTTGCAGGTACACATGAGATAATTCTAGTATCTACTCAAAACCTGTAGATATCTTCTATATATATATATATATATATATATATATATTCGTCAATTTGCCGTCATGCTCAGAAGATTACTTCCTTCTAAGCGGCTTTCATTTTTGACTAATTCTTATTCTGTTACGTTAAGAGCCGTACCAATGTGTATCGCGTCATGGGAACGTTAAATTTAGCTTCATGCTTATTTTAATTGTTAAATGGGAAATATAAAATTGATCGAGATAAGCGTATGTCTTACAGATCGATTTATTATTATGCAAGTGGCCACCTAGCTCCTAATCAAGAACCCATCTATTGATGAATTTATATAACCTGGCAAATTGACGAATTTATATAAAATATTTGATGAAGTGTATGTATATATATATATATTCATGTAAACGACATTTGGACAACCGAAAGTTGTCCAAATGTCGTTTTTTTACGTGGTAAAACATTTAGGCAACCTGTTTCACGTTGCCCTATAATGTTCAGTGCCTCCGCGCTAAAGAACAAGAGATGTGTGCAGAAACACCTGTATGCAGAAATGTTAAGTTTTGCACCCTAAATAACGAGAACAAATCTGTTTTTAATTTAAAACAACATTTTTCGAGATCTTCCATGCTAAAACCTCAAATTTGGAAAACCATATATATTTGCGGGCGATTTTTGTCGCTCCTGTAATTCATGTTTTTAAAGCGTATGTTTCGTCATACTACGGTTTTTCGTCATTATATTCATACTTGAAGTAATTTCAGACAAGTTTACCAAACATATACGCGTTTTTAAAGAAATTAGGAATATACATATATTTTATGGTTTGCAAAGATCACTTTTTCATTTTACGGAGTTTCAGAGGCTTCTCAAATTCTCACGTGAAAAACGGAGAATAACGTGCACCGGAAATTCAACTCCTCGAAAATAGGAGGCTTCAGTTCGTTGATGTACACTTTCGTCTCGAATGAAGCTTACAATTAGCATGACTGTATAATTTCAGTCACAAATAAATTAGTTTGTCTTTATATGACTTTAGTACTTGTAAAATAAATATTGATCTACAGAGGCCATTATTTCTTTGGTGAGGAGTCTCTGATGAAGACCGTCAATTCATTCACAACTTGCCGAATGCCGTTTCACCAAATTTCGGCATGCTTCCAATTGAAAGCTAAGTGGGTGGCTGATTTTTATAATCGGATCATTTTTGTTGGTGAGAGAAGGAGCCATAAGTATCGAAATCATAAAATAAGCTCTTTCTGACCTGAACATTTCCAACAGCTGGTTTCAACCACCCAAAGAGTGGGGACTCCGTAGCTGGAATTCCAGCGGAGAATAGCTTTGACATTTACGGGCTATTCTTGTTTGCAGCAGTGAATTATATCCGATTTTAAATATAAACTGCAAACAAAACTCAGAAGTTGAGCTAGCTAGGGGACTCCGAAATTTTAAGGGGCTATATAAGTAATGAAATTCTGTTTATTTTGAAAATTCTCACCTCTGATATTACATCATTTCAAATTAAATATACACAAAATGTACATCAAAATGAAGATTGAAATGTATAGAAGTTATTAGAACCCGAAACACATGTGTAATCAACTCATAGAGTCGACCATAGGCACCACTGGTTCCTGGAAGTCTGCTACCGTATTCGTACCAGAACTGATAATTTAATAAAATTTCATGAGAACAACTTGTGGCAAAATGTGCTGTACATATCCAAGAACAAAGCTAGGGTATCAAAATTCTTCAAAATTCTTGGGGTGGGTGGGTGTCATGGTTATGGGACAATTTGTCCCAAAACCGGTTCATTCCAGGCAGGGACCAGCCTACAAGGCGAAGTAGGCGATATCTTCGCCCTTAACACCAGGTCTTCGCCCAATTTCTTTCTCTGGGTGAAGTTGAATTCGCCTTGCAGTTTTGAAAAGTCGCTGAGAAAAGTCATTTCCGGCAATTCCATATCTAACTTCGCTTGGAAAAAATAGACAAAAAATAAGTGCAGTGAAAGCAAATAATTGGGCAGGTTAAAGAATTACTAAATATATTGATTTTACTTCCCATAAAACCCCAAAATAATACCAACCACGGCACGATTTCGTCATGACAATTCAAGTTTTCACTAGAGTGAAGTTAGATGAGAAGACGAAAATTGCTCAAGTTCTTTTTTAAGGGCCTGTATAAGTAATGAAATTTTGTTTATTTTGAAAATTCTCACCTCTGATATTCCTTCAATTCAAATTAAATATACACAAAATGTACATCAAAATGAAGGTTGGGATGTATAGAACACGAAACACATGTGTAATCAACTCATAGAGTCGACTGTAGGCAACACTGGTTCCTGAAAGTCTGCTGCCATATTTGCACGAGAACTGATAATTTAATAATATTTCACGAAAACAACTTGTGGCCAAATGTGCTTTACATATCCAAGAACAAAGCTAAGGGATAAAAATTCTTCAAAACACGGCGACAGAGCTGCATTGGGGAAAATGCCAACGCCTTTGCTTTTGTTTACGTATGAGTATACTTTCGATTTCTGGCCGACGTCATCGGACAGAAAAAGCATGTAAAAACAACGCCGTCTAAAATCAAATAATGAAAAAGATCGCCTTCATACAGTATACTTTTATTAGATAGAGATTGCACAGTTGCCATATTCAATGCAAGGTATCATCATACCTGTTGAAATTTCTTAGAATTACGATTTTGTTTTTTTGATGGAAATTCGTGGTAACGAGTGATTTGTGCAAGTCTGTCGAGCATGGAAACCATCATCAATAAAAAATGCAGACAGTGTTGTCCTTTTCAAAAATGCAGACCTATCGCTGTATTCGAAAGTGTTTTGAATTCCTAGATTTGTTCTTGGATATATGAAGCACATTTGGCCACAAGTTGTTCTGATGAAATATTATTTTATTATCAGTTCTGGTGCGAATACAGTAGCAGACTTCCAGGAACCAGTGGTGCCTCCAGTCGACTCTATGAGTTGATTGCATATGTGTTTCGTGTTCTATACATCCCAACCTTCATTTTGATGTATAATTTGTGTATATTTAATCTGAATTTAAGGAATATGAGAGGTGAGAATTTCAAAATAAACAAAATTCCATTACTTATATAGGCCCTTAATGTTTCATTTCAAAAGTGATTTCCACCATCAAACTTCGCTGTACAGGGTATTTATTAAAAAAAAAAAAAATTTTGGGTAATGATAAAAATGTTTATTTTTTAGTTTGCACTTGTGAGTTTGAAGCATGTGATTTTTAAAAATTATTGTTCGGTGTGTTCCATTTGTGGCAGTCACAATAAGGGTCCTACTAAATTACCAAAAAGTAGTAAGTTACAGAAATAAATAGTGTAAAAAGCAAATTGACAAATTCAGTTATCTTCCTTGATAACAGAACATTTGCCTGGAAGAAATGATTCTCTGAACTGAATTGAAATGATATTTGGTTGGCAAAAATAATTCACTAAACTGAATGTAACCCTTTACCTAACATAGAATTTTGAGAAAAAATTGGTTGGCAAATATAATTTGCTAAATTGAATTTAACCCTTTACCTAACACAGTTTTTTTTAGAATAATATTTGATTGACAAAAAAAATAATTTGCTAAACGGAATTTAACCCTTTACCTAAAGCAGCTTTCTGAGAAATAACATTTGGTTGGCAAAAGTAAATTTGATAAACTGAATTTAACCCTTTACCTAACACAGGTTCTTGAGAATATTTGGTTGTCAAAAGTAATTTGATAAACTGAATTTAACCCTTTACTTGACATAGCTTTTTGAGAAATAATATTTTTTGCTCACTTCTCCCTATTTTCACCTCACTTCTCCTTAAAACCTTGGGAGGGAGAAGTGACTTCTCCCTAAATTTAGCCTCTAGGCTGGTCTCTGATGCCAGGGCATTTCGTCCCAAAGTGGCAACCGAGATGATTCATCTCAACATTTTTTTCAGAGTATCGATTTCATTTGTCCCAAATGAATTTGATTTTTTTTTTTAACATCAGGACAATTCGTCCCAACATTTAAAATCATTCTATCAGTGCAAATCGCCTTAGACGCAATTTTGTTTTCAGCAAATTATACTTTTGCAAGACGTGTGGGATGGGTGGGTCTCATGGTTACGTGACGTTTCATCCCAAAACCTGTTCATCCTGGGACCTTTCACCCAGCCTGGCAGGACGTTTTGTCCCAAAGTGACAACCGTGATGATTCATGTGAACAATTTTTTTCAGAGTATCGAGTCAATTCATCCCAACTGAATTTATTTTTTTAACATCAGGATGATTCGTCCCAACATTTAAAATCATGGTATTGGAGCAAATCGCCCTAGATGGATTTTTTTTATACTTTGATTTACATGTATAGTGAAGCAAAAATATTTTAATGTCCCAAATTTATTATTTGGTTAATGTTTACATTTGTAAGAAAATAAAAGTATCAACTTGGAAGATTTAATTCCCCACTAGGGAGTGCAGTATCTCAGTGGTAAACAGTTGGACTTCTATGCTGGAGGCACAGGGACTCGACATATTATCAGATTGTATCAGTTTGAATAAAATATATATTATCAGTACTAAAAAAAGTGAAGGTATGACACTTTCCAGATCAAATTTTTTAACAATCTCTAAAATATGAATCGAGAGAGTCGGCTATCCATGCCAGCTGTTATCTGGTAACCTAACAATGAATGCCACACTGCGGTTTCATTGGTCATCTACCTATAGACACAATTGCGGGAATTTCAAAAGTCTTTATGCGTTACTCAATACAACACAAAACGACACAACAACTTAACTTCAATAAAAACATTTTAATCTCTCGAAAAACGTAGATTACGTGGGAAGGAAAATTTAGAGGGGGCAGCAAGAAGTTTTCTCCCTTAAGACCCCCCTCAACCACCCCCCTCCCCCATCCAACCCCCACCCCTCCTATATCAAATTCGTAAAGTGATATTTCTAAAACTCTTGGAGAGAGATTATCTATCTCACAACTTATTTCAGCTAGTACAATATTTCTTGGGTGTTGTGAATTTTACAAGCTTACTTTTAGTATGTGACCTTAATAACCAACAAATAAATAAATAAATAAATTTAATAAATTATATTTTTTTATATTTACCATTGATCTTTTATCATTTTTATCATGTGGATTTTTTGTTCTATGGGAGTTTTGGTGCTGTGAGGCATTTTGTGCTATCGGCATCTGTCCATGGGGCATATTTCTTTAGTCAAACTTGCCACCGCCTCTCCCCCCCCCCCCCCCACCCCCCCTCCCCCCCCCCCCTTTGTCAGGTGGGCTTTGACAGGAATGCAACCCTTATAGAGTGCTGCCATTATCCTTTATCTAATTCAAGAGAGAGAGGGACAACTCTTGCCATACTTTTCCTGAATAACTGAAGAATTTCATTATTTTCTTTCAAATCAGAGCTAAACCAATGTTGGAAAGAACCTGATGTGCACCTTCCAATGAAGGACCATAGGGACTGTTTTATGAAACAAAAACTGAAAATATATAAAAGTTCGAATTATGAATAGCACATGTTGCATTTTTAAGTCAATTAATTATTATTTCATATTTTTCTGCTTGTATTCTACATGCACCATTGTTTGGGAAGGGTCCAAGAAACAAACATTTTGATAAAAATTGTTCCAACCTGTGGAGGAATCTCTGAAAGATAAGTTGACACCAGTTATTATAATACTAATGTAATTTATTCACACCAATGACAATTCATCCACATCTGAGACATTTCATTCCACACTAGACTCAAAGGAACTCACTCTGACATCTACATGTGCAGCAACTTACAAAACCAGTTGCAAATGCAAACGTGAAATTCCTTCTATGAAATGTCTCTCTGATATGATTGGTTCCTCCTCATTAATGCCACCATTCCCTGACACTTGGTCTTAGAAAGCTCTTATTTACCAAGGTTTATTGTCATAATGATCTGGTATTAAAGAGAAAGAGAGAGAGAGAGAGTGATTTAACAATAAAATATTATCAGACAAGGGTAACTAGATATTGCTCATGATGAGTACTGTAATATGACGCAAGGGAGAAAACAGAATTCCTACCTCAATATTTTGAACTGTTCTAAATTTATTGTATTTACATCCATTCTGGGTACCATTTTCTTAGGAAACGTTTTGTTTTGTATATGACACATATGATTTCATCAAATTAAAATACAAACAGTGAATAACACAGTGTGCAAAATTTTACAAGAACACTCGTTTCGTTCACATGGTGATTACGTGAACAGATGACCATCTACCAAACATTATGCATCTTGAATGGTCTAAGTAACTTAATCAGCCTTTCTTGTATTCTCAAAGATTTTTAGATTTTTGCCTTGAGAGGCTATATATATTTCAATCCCATGCAATATTGTTATACTTGTTAATGATTAAAAAACAGCTTCCCAAGAATTTTTATGCAGCCGAATGTTCGGTTTGACCAACCCAAACGTGAAAGGTCTGTCGATTAGAGTAATTTCTGAAATTTTGCACACAGCAAAGTTTGACAATTGTCGAAAAGAACTCTTTATCATTTCTGGAAGCTTGGCTTTCAACTGTTGCATCTCATCACCACATCCACAAGTAATGATAATTCATGCCAGCAACAGAGGACCAAAAAAGGATCCTTTCCCATCGCCAAATTGGCATTCATTCTCCTCTAAACCACTGAAACTTTTTATGCATAGTTCATGCCTGATAATTAAGTATTTTTTTCTGATCAAAACAATGAATTGTTGAAATTTTCATATCTTCATATCATCATGACATCTGATACATCAAGGCAACAAATATCAATCACAATAATTTGTCTCCACTTTGGAAAAACATACAGAAATTTGTTTTTCTAGTTTGGACCTTCATGACGCAAATTTTTCCCAGTTCCAGAGGCTCCGATTCCATTCCCGAAGTACACAGGAATGTCCCTTCCAAGTTGAGTTGGCCCTGAACATTTTGTCCCTGAGGACACTACATTCTTAATAGTCATTTCAGACATTTTACGGGACCACGTAACCAGGATTGGAAGTGAGCACCCCCAGCACATTTTGAACAACAATGTTGAAAAATAGTAAGTGATTGAGTATGTGAAAAATCATGTAAGAATACCAAAAATGTAGACCAATTGGACAATATTACGAAATTATTGGCTTAACAATGCCCATTCTTTCAAGTTTCAGGTAAGTTATCTCCTACACACCATCGAACCTACAATTTTTAATTTTTGCGAGTAGACAACAGCGTACTTCAGTTCGACCCAGCAAGCAATTAACCCTTCCCTAACGAATCAATGGCATACATTGAATAATATACAATTTGTGCAGTTCAGCCATTTTTTATAAACTTCAACAAAACCATATCATTTGAACCCTCCTCATTGTAATGAGCTTGTCAAGCTCATTCCAGTGAGGGGTAATATGATATGGATTTGTAGTAGCATTCCAAGACTACTACATTGTAACTACCTGGTAATCAAACTTCACTTTTGGAGAACCAGTATGTATGTAAACAATGTAATTCAACAAAGCTTTAAAAGGTCAAAAATGCTTCTCACTGTCCCTTTGCTAATGCACATTGAAATTGCATTTAAGATATTATACCGAACTGAAATAAATTTGATTATTGCTGCGAAGGGCTTACTCGAAAAAAATATTTTTAGCTCAACTCTCCATCCACAATTCCTTTAGCAAACCCTACAGGCTGCAGCTCTCGCCCAGTCAGTCCTTAATTTCATATGTGACTTTGGGGCAATGTCTAGATGGGAGCTACATGTATCAAATTTTTTTTAAGTCCATTGAAAAACATGACTACCAGGGACCAGTGGCCATCTTGGATTTAGCAAATAAATTGTCAACAATTCTGTTAGCACACTCTACAGGCTGTATCTCTCACCTGATCTTTCTCTGCTTAAATGTATAGGTTTGGTGTGATGGGAGCTATCAAATAGTTCTAAATTTTGTTGAAAAACATGGCCACAAGGCAGTCATCTTGGATTTGGAATATGAATTGTCAACAATTCCATTCGCACAGCCTGCAGACTGCATCTCGCACCCAATCTTTTTTCAAATTTCATATGTAGCTTTAGTGTGATATCTAGATAGAAGCTATTGAATGTTTCTGAGTTTTGTTGAAAAATATGGCTGCCAGCACCCAGTTTGGGTTTCGCATATAAATTGTCAACGATTCCATTAGCACACCCTCCAAACAGCATCTCTCACCCAGTCTTTCTTGAATTTCGTATGTAGCTTTGATGTGATGTCTAGGTGGAAGCTATAATTTTTTTCTGAATTTTGTGGAAAAACATGCTTGGCAGTGGCCATCCTGGATTTTGCTATAAATTGTCAACAATCCATTAGTACACCCTGCAGGCCACACCTCTCACCCTATATTTTTCAAATTCTATATTTAACTTTGGTATGATGTGGCCACCACCAGCCATCTTGGATTTGACATATAAATTGTCAACAATTCCATTAGTACACCCAACAGGCTGCATCCCTGTTGCAGTTAAATGTGAGGTGCCATGCATTGGTCTAACTTGGAAGGGGGTGGGGGGAGTGAAATGTAAGTGGGATTTTTGGGACCAGTGCTCCAGTGAACTAACGATGTACCAAACTGATGCTATTAACCCACTAGTTCCCTAAAATTGCCTAATTCACACAGTAGGCCCACACTATTTACATGATTTTGGGGTACATTGTACTAAGTGCTCTGACACAGACTCAAATAAGCGCTGTGTTGAAAAGTAAGTTCTTGTATTAAGAGTGACCATAGTAGAGCATTACGTGTACAGTCCCTGTAAAAGTAGTCCTCCAAATTACCCCAGTTGTTACATGTGATTACATAATGCAGTCACTGTTAATCTGGTTCAATTAAGATCTCTGTGTCTATTTATAGAGGAACTTTTTATGAGTGGGCGGAGCTAATTAATGGGGTTTTCCAGCACTGGTCTGGTTTAAGCATAACACTTTTGAGATGTTGTTTATAACCTTTCTGACAACTTTTATTTATCAAATGTTATTAAATATCTTTTTGAAATTTAATCTGTATTTTGTGACAATTTATTGGGAATGCATATATATCAATATATTCAATTAATTGTAATTTGTAACAAAAACAAAAAATCACATTAAAATAATCTTGGCATATAAAGTTCAAATGGAGAAATATTCAAGTCTAATTACTGTGTAATATTCATTTTTGCATTTAACACTTCACATGACATAACTGTAAAAATCAAACCAGCGCTATACACGAAATTTGTCATTCCCATTTTTTTTTAAGATTTTATCTTAATTTTTGCTTCCAAAGCATATCTTATGACTTCAGATTGAAACGAGCGCAAAGCATCCGTTTCAGTCAGGGGTCATAAGCTGTGTTTTGGAAGCAAAAAATATTTTGACAACTGCTGTCTTCTACTTTAACTAAGGTTAGATAAATGGTTTATCGGTCAACCCTTTACCCAACAGTTCAACAGTACTGTCCAGATTATTGCACAAAAGCCTACACCTTTGATTCTGAAATATAGCTTATGCTCCCTCCTTTGCAACTAGTCTGAGGGTCTGGGCTAGTTTCAGTCAGGAGTCATAAACTATATTTTGAAACAGAATCATGTAAAAAGTATCGTCTGGATCGACGCTTTTTGGCCGATTTGGCCTGCGCTTTAAGTTTTGTGCTTTTCGCCCCCCGCGCTTTTCGGCCACGCCGGGTCTGGTGCTCTTCGGCCTCAGTATGTTCCGATGGGTTAATGTAATAATGTATAAAGAAAATAATATCATTTTTATGATTTATTTCAAGTTATCGACTAAAAATATTCAACACATATTTACATCATCAACACAAAAAAGACTGACAACAAATCGAGATGCAATTGATTGCCTTCTATTTCCGTTATGACCGCTTATGATCTGCCCATATTAATACTGTAGAAAATAATTTTAATGATTTTATTTGCAATGTCCAGTTTCCGTTTTTGAATGCACTCAAATTAAATTTCGTTCCGGCAACAACATAATTATGCCAAAAAATAACTTTTAACTTTCAGTGGTACTAGAGGTGGTGTCAGTATGCCTATCTCTGTGATAGGTGACATGTGATCCTCGACATGTGTGGTGGTGGTGGGGCGGGGGGGGGGGGGGCATCTGTTCTTTATGGGGGGGGGGACTTTAAACTATAAAGGTGTCGAAGCCTACTCTTACTGGACGTCGACTCGGCACATGTACATACGGCGATCTTAGGTCGAAAAGACAGCTATCCAGTATTAAGAAAACAACACTCGAACACATGGTCTCTCAGTGTGCTGCAAGACATGGGGCTGTAAAACAAAATTTTTTTCTCTCATTTTTTGCAACTATCTATTCAAAACACCGCTGGATGTTTTCCAATAAATTGTTGCAAAAAAACGTTGTTGTGGTATAAAGTCTACAAAGAGTTAAATGGTGGGAAGTCGCCCCCCAAATGAGATGTCGGCCAAAAATAAAGTCAGCAACTGAGGAATGCGCCTAAATCGGTCCACGGATTAAATCATCCCAGGGTTTTTTCATTGTGCTAATATACATGTACACGGTTAACTTAAGTGACAGGCCGAATGTTAGAAATTGAATTTTTTCTCATTGATTTGCAACTATTTGTTGGAAAACAACACACGAGCGCTGTCTTTTCCTATAAATAGATTCAAAATAATTTCAGTATTTGTCGTAGTGCTAATAAAATTGTTAAATGGTAGGTTGAATGTTAGAAACAAAATTTTCTTTACAAGTCACAGTGCAAATATAAAAGTATATAGATATACATAATTGTAATTCAATTTAACCAGTTTCTGATGTTGGAAATCTCAAAAGAATAAACTTCATAGTTCATAGGAGTAATTTATGCTTTATCTCTTGTCACCAGTCAATGTTTTCATTATGATCAGAGGCTCTTTCAGAAACAATCAGTAGCTATTGTCGGCTCTTGTTTTACATCTTTGGAAGGGTAATTAAAGGATTAGTTCAGATTAGGAAATGTTATTGCTACCAAATTTTATTGCTGCCGCGAGAACTCAATAATTGATCATGTTAAGTGTTGTGTTATATTCAGTTATATTACAACAGCTGAGTCTACTTTTCTCAGTGGTCCAACGCAACAAACTTCAAGCTATGCGCAGCGTTTTTTAATGAAATATAAAATATTTCTTCTAATTTTGCTGAGTTCAGATGGGAAACTGAAAACTCTCCCAAATTTTGCCAATTTATAATTTTTAACTGGTCTCAGATACATTCAGACACATTGCGTCCCGTCTTGCCACATAAAGAAGGGTCTCTGCTAAAACACTCGAGGAGTGGGGTTTTCACTCACAAAATATGCTCTCAGCAACGGTGGAAAAGGCACACGAAACACAACATATTTCTGCAGATGGGCTGTAGGTTGTCGTTCAAAGGACACTCAGTTCAATGAAATACTTCTTTCACATGGGTTAAGACGATATATATGTGAAAATTCCACTCTGTTAGTTTTTCTGTTTAGAATTTCTCTCCATGTACCGTTAATGGGTTCCAGGATATCCACAATTGCAGTCTTGGTCATCCACAGTGTTTCAAAGGCCCTGCATGGTTCAATGTAAAATAATATTTTGTTCACCTGAACAATGGGTCAAACCACATGCTGGACGAAACTGTGTTGGAGAGGATTTGACTCAGATTTCTCACCCCATGTGTTATTCAATCATAATAGATGATTTCAGCAAAGCACCATCTTACATTCGGGTACTGATATGTAGGTGCTTGCGCGGTTTGTTTATCAAATTTGGTTCCACATCTGAAATCAGTCTGGAAATTATTTTGGTCTGTCAGGAAATTTTGTTCCGCCCCATATGGCCAGGAGCAATACTGTATCGCACTTGCATATCCCTGGCCTACGGAACTGCACCCTCTGATGGCAAGATGGTAAGCCTATAACAGTTGGCTCTCTGCCTCCATGGAATTTGTACTTAGACACCCCCCCCCCCACCCCAACCAACCAACCAGTCGGATGATATCTATACCCGACTGGTCTTCCTCTGCATTTGTTTTTACCAAGAACATTTTTTTTTGGGGGGGGGGGGGGGGGTGGGGGGTGTGCAGATTAACATTCTGCACCCGTCTTTTGGGTATTCTTTTTATATTTTTGCCCCGCCAAGATGAGTGGGAACATCGCCTTGTAAAACCTGGATGCTTTGCCGCATCACTGGGGCGAGTTCGCAGTGGACCGGCTCGTTCTCTGCACACCTTGAAATCCAACATTACCCGTTGAATGCTTATTTTTTTATTGAGAAATGTTGTGTATCATCCTCGGATTAAAGGGGATGTCGTCATTCGGAGTTGCTGTGCATCCTGCCCCCAGGTCCCACTGCCTAGTCTAACCACAGACGTCTGGAGACCTGATTAATATCACATCTCCCCCAACGTCATACCTCCCTCTTATATATGCCCCCCCCCCCCACCCCCACATGCACACACTTCCAAAATAAATAACACACAGATCTGTGTATTATATATTTCGGAGGGGGGGGGGGGGGGTGGGGAGGGAGTGCATATAAGAATGAGGTGTTTTGAGGTAGGGATGATTTAGATCAGGTTTCCAGACGTCTGTGGTCTAATAACTCTGGCAATTTGGCCTATATATATAGTGGGTAACGAGACTACGCAGTTCTCAGCCTGTTATCTCGATGTCAGCTGTCCTTCATGCGAATACCTGGAAACGCAACCAAATTGTGTAAAGTTCTTATTCACTGCCCGGAATATGTCTACCACTGCAGAATAAAAAAGGTGTGTATTTGAATGACTCTTTTTGAAAGGTTCTTCAACCTGTTACAAATGAGATTTTCTTATTATTTCCATTTTTAGCGTAAATTCGCTAATAATAGTCGGATTGTAAAAATTCAAGGACGAAATCGCACTGATTTTTACTCAATATATTCGAAACGAAATGCGTTTTTAAAATTTCTCTATGATATTAAAAATAATATTTGCCCGACTGGTTGGAAAAATGTGTTAATTGGTATCCAAAAATTACGGGATCAAAGAAACACCGACATCGACAAAAAGTAAGGAGGAGGTCTTCACAAATATTCGTGCAAGATCGAAACTGCCCTCAAAAGTCATTTTGTATGATATTTCGAAATAAATTTTAAAGATTTTATTTTTATTTGTGTAGTTTGGGAGCGATGCGCTTTTTTCCCTAATTATCAACGGCTGTTTTGCAGAGAAATGATGTTTGGAGGTCCTATTTTGGGTCGGAAGCATAACCTTGTCACAACACTGGGAAACACTTTGTGCTAATTATAACCGATAGTACGTCTTATTGAAGTCACATGGTTGGGTTTTGATACCCCACCTCATAGAGCAGTTAGTGGGGAGTCGATTGGCAGTGTTTTACAGGGAGCGTACACGTAATGGTGATTACCAAGCCATTTAATGTATAAACCCTTGAACCAGGATAATAATAAGAGCATTGTTGAAACTCAATTGTTTACAATTTTCAACATTGTTGTACAAATTGTGAGTGGGGGTGTGGGGGCTGCCTGCTTCCAACCCCAGCTCTGCGGCCCCTTAAAGTTTTTTGAAGTGACTATTAAGAACATAGTGTCTTTGTAGATGAAATGTTCAGGGCCGACTTGTCATGAAGTGCAACAACTAAAAGCCTTGTTTCTTCTTTTTCAATGAAAATGACAATAAATCATGTTGTGTTCACAACTTTTATTTTAATATGATAAAATCAAGTATTGTGTATCATCTAGGGGATAAATGTTTTCTCAACAAAACAGTGTGTAGAAGTAAATGAATGAATATGAATAGAATAAATATTTAACTGTTTGAAACATTGAGGTAGGAGTTCTGTGTCTTTCCTTGTGTTATATTATATTATTCATAATAGCCGCTATAAGTTATGCTTGTCTAATAATATTATTCTATTAATAAATCATTGTTGGTGATGAACCCCTGTGATTTAACTCTCTTGTGTCACTTTTTAAGCTCATTCTGTGTTGCATGACAATAGTATACACTTTCCCCCTTACTGTTTCTCATCAACCTACCTTACCATTGTTTACTACAAGCTTGCACTACAGTGGAAGAACCTGACTCGGATAAAATACTCTCTATTTTAATCTTTCCCAAGAGATTTGGGAAAGAGAAGTGGTGTAAAAACACCTCGAAAAAATAAGCCAAAACTGGGTCGAGTGCCATCGGCGCACACCCAGTAAGGGACACCCTTCTCTTAGTACAATTCCACGACTTCAGTTAACCAGTGCTCAAGCAGTCATCAAAACCATTCTTCTTTTGTCCGAGCAACGTGGTTGACGTGTTGCCATCTTTGCATTATGAGACAGTGATAATTCAACTCATCGATAATTGTTTTCCTGTGACTGGATTATGGATCTGAAGATCGTATAATAACAGGACTGTGTTTTATATATTCTCGTTAATACTGTCAACCACATTCTCATTGTATATTATTATATATTCCGTTTTTGCGAATGTTTTTTCGACATCGTGTCAATGCGGTTCGACAATGAAATTTTTCAGTTGATAAATTTAAATTGTTATTGGAGTTAGGTGTCAATGAGGGACTGTCTGGACAGGATTTCTTCACTCTGTTGAGGGATGAATTTCTGTTTTTTCAGTCCCTGTCGGCCGTCTGGGTTCTGTCGTGTACCCACCGGTTCTTTTTCTGCCACTTTCTCTCATAGTTGAGAGTGTTCTACTTTCTGTATCTGTTGAGTTCACCTTTTCTTCTACTGCTCTCATCTTAATCCTTGTTAGCTCACCTAGCCTAAAAGGCCATGTGAGCTTTTCTCATCACTTGGCGTCCGTCTTCATCCGTCGTCTTGCATCCGTAAACGTTTCACATTTTTATCTTCTTCTCTGTAATCGCTGAGCCGGTGTGAACCAAACTTGGCAGGAATGGTCTATGGGAGGTCCTCTACAAACGATCCTCATTTTGTTCCCGTCGGATAAAAAACACAGCTTCCAGGGGCATTCTTTGATTCTGGTTGGTGGATTTTCAAAAATCTTCTCTGAAACTGCCAGGCCAAATGTTTTGAAACTTCATGTAAATGACGACTGGGACCCCCTCTACCAACGTTCCTCATTTAATGTTGATCGGGTTGTAAACATGGCCACAATTGCAGCTTATAGTTACTATAGAAACCCTATGGGAAATCATATTTTCATCTTCTCCTAAACTACTGAGCCGACGTGAAACAAACCTGGCAGGGATGGTCTATGGGAGGTCCTCTGCAAACTATCCTCATTTTGTTCCTGTGGGTTGAACAACATGGCTTCCAGAGGCATTCTTTGATTCTGATAGGTGGATGTTTTTTCTTCTACTGCTCAAAGCAGCCGGTACGGGCAGCGGTGGTGTGGTACGCTGTCGTTTCGAGGCCTTCCGACTGGACCACGTCTGGTGAGAGTTATTCCCCATCCGTGTGGGATGTGCAGTTTTTTTTTTACCGTGGTGGATACTGCAGGAGCTATTGGATTTCTGATGAAGAGATGCCTGGTTCCGGGACTCTGAGCCCTCTCCAGTTGACATCTGAGGCTGTCACTAGGGTTGTGACTCCTTCTTTGGAGGCCCAGCTAGGTGGCTCTCTCCCTTTTCCGCCAGTTCCAACAGCCCCCATTGTATCTGCTGCTACTGCTGTTCCGTCTACAACGTCATCGGGCACCATTTTTAGCCGGCCTCGGCTTATCCCTGAAAGGGTCTGCAGGGATGTCTATAGTGTGGTTGTGGGGCATCAGCCTCAGCCTTCCCCGACTTCAACTCAGCGAAGTCGGAAGTGGCTGCTGACTGAACCTCCTGCTGTGTCCTCTCAGCCGTTGAGCACAGCAGTTTTAAACCTGCAGTGTCTGGTAGTGTAGACTTGGGGTATCGGCCTCAGCCTTCCCTGACTTCAACTCGGCGAAGTTGGAAGTGGCTGCCGGCCGAACCCTCTACTGTGGTCTCTGCACTGTCGAGTACCACAGTTTTGTCATTGGCGTTTTCCGTCCACTCATTCTGGTCACACGGCCAGTTTTACGGGATCAATGCCTTCTGTGCAGCCTGGACCTTCTGGCCCACAGAGGTCCGCGGCAACTCTACGGAGTTCCCACTATGTTGATCCTCGGGGTGTGTTGTACCCCTATACACGTCTGCCCTCAGATGTTTCGGCTGCCGCCCGTTGCCCAGCTTCGGGTGTATTGGAGGATCGTGACCCTTTGCTGGTTAAGAGGGTCAGGTGTGAAGCCACTTTGCTGGTTTGTCCCCATGTCGAACCAGCCGGTATGGGCAGTGAGCTTAGGGAGGCCGTCTCCTTACTCACTCAGGTTCGGTCCAAGAGCCTTCCCGTTGCTTCCAGTGAGGCAGCGAGTGGTTTCCAGGTGCCCCCTATGGCGCCGCCTCCCGGGATTGGAAACAGGCCGCTTTCTGATCCCCCTGGTGTGCCTACACCATGGGAGGCGTCGGCTGGTTTGCCCACGATGAGCTATGCGTCTTCCGACTCCAGGGAGGAGTCAGACATCCTTGATGTCGTGAGCCAGCAGTCTTCTGACTTGGGGGCAGCTCTTGACTTTGTGTTTGGGTTCCTTCCGGATCTCAAACCATCAAACCAGCCGACGGTGTCAGCCAGGCCGAGATCATCGGTCGCGCACCTACAGCCTGTGAAGCAACCTGCTTCTGGGCATCTTCGACCGTGCCAGTCAGTACAGGTGGTTGAAGCATTTTCAGCCTTGGACTCTAAGTTGAGTTTCAAGGCTATGAAGGCTCCGTTCTTCACCAGGGTTGACACCTTTTTGCCTCCGGTGCGTTATCATTACTATGATTTCGCCAATCCATCAGTCTGCTAGACTGTGACGATTTTGGATCAGGACTCCTATTCCCTCGGGCTTTCCAAGCCCAAGTCTGCCGTCTGGAGTCCATGTTGGGCTTATCGAGAGAAATGCTGGGTATGCTTTCTCTTTCCCATCACATCGTCTCTGCCTTAGCTGCCTATCTGCCTCCAGATAGGTTTGACGATGTACAGGCTCCTTTGCTTGTGCTGTCCAAGGCGCTCATGCATCTTACTCACTAGGGCCCTGCGAAGCTTCGAGTATTCGATTCGATGTCGACATCGCTTTGGTATTCGTATATCGATCTCGAATAGTTTGCCGATTCGTTAGTCAAACGAAGCTTCGAGGAAAATGAATCAGTGTTCGACAATGTCGACATCAGTTGAAATAAGGAGCGAACTCTTCTAGTTTTAATGTTTCTATCAGGAAAATAGTCAAATTCATTGCAAAATTCTGTCGTTTCACTTTCAGATTCCCAGAAAACCACACACCGCAAATTGCTATTTATAGATTTCCAGGAATTCGTGTGAGAGTTATTCGCGGAATCCCGTTTGCTCAGCGGCTCTGTCCAAGTTGTAACCTGTTCACGCCCATCTATACAACCAAAATATCCAGCTATGGGCCTAAGGCCTGCTCCCAGTCCCGGAATCTTCTGACACAATAATGGAGACATGTCGCCTGGAGCGCTCCCATTATTATGTTAGAAAACTGTGGGAGGAAAACCTCTGTAGTTTCTTTGCATTGTTCGGAGTTGGTACTTGGAAGTTGGAATGAAGTAAAAGCAATTTGTGTGAATGAGCACTGCGTCACTATTCGAGTTAACTAATGCAGAAACTAACACAGTTTAACGCCTTCGCTGCTTTTGATGTATACTGTGTTATTGAGTTGAGAACGGACCGAAATCTACAAGACCCAAATTCTGATAATACAAAAACAACCAAACATAACAATAATGTATTTAGGCATGCTAACGTACCTGAAGTTAGCGGCTGTAGCTGACTTCAACCCATGGGAATTAATGTGCCACTTGTATTACATTTGTGCTTTTAAGTCTCATGTTTCAATTTAGTGGTTTGTCTTAAATGTCTCTGGGCAGTAACACCTTAATTTGTCCATATTTATGTCTTGAATTTATTGTCGGGCCAAGTGAACATCTGGATGGCCATTCAACAAGAAAGAAAATTAAAACAACGCCAAGTTGTCAAGTTATGTCAACGATCTCTTCTCGCAGTGCTTTCCGGACATCTCTGCACAAGATAATGCAAGTTATAATTATTTCTCGAGTGGGAGCGCGGTGGCTCAGTAGGTAGAGGTGCAGGCTGCACGCTGAGAGGTCCTCGGTTCGAATCCCACCTGCGGCAACCGCATTGTGTCCTTGGGCAAGACACTTCATCTCCATTGCCCGCGTGGGGGCACGATGACGCTGTGTACTAAGGCGTACTGCACGTCGATGATACGCATGTCTTCAACCAATCTAACCCTGCCTGTGCTGCAGTGCGGAGTTACGATGTTGGGGAGCTGGCAGCTGCTCGTCGTTGCTCGGTGGTTCTCTCCGGGTACTCCAGCTTCCTCCACCTGTAAAACTGTCACGGTCATGATTAGCCATTGTGCATAAATATGTGACCTTAAACATAAATAAATAAATCAATAAATTATTTCTCGAGTTTATCCCGATTCGATTCGAGATTCGATTTGATGTCGACATCAGTCCCGATTCGATTTGAGATTCGATTCGAACAAAAATTTCCCGATTCGCAGGGCCCTATTACTCACACGCATGCCTGTGACACGGCTATTTTGGAACTAGTTCGAAGGGACTCTGTGCTGGACACAGGACGATCCCTTCCTGAGGGCAGCGCTCTGCTCTTCGATCTGCTTCTTTGGCAGGTCCACTACTGTTCAATGGGTTCTGTGTCGACCGTCCGGGATGACGTCCTATGTCATTCCAAAGATCAGCTGCTGCTTCATCAGCTTGATCAGCCTTCTAGGGGAGGCAGGGACCGTTCAAAGCCTAACAAGTACCCTTCTCCTTCCTCGGTGAAGCAAAGGGCTGATCCTTCTGCCACCGCTTGTACTTATTACTCACAGGGTAAGGGTAAGCGTGGGCAGGCTTGAGGGAAGTCTCAGGATTCTTCATTCAGTAGAGGAGGTGGTTTCGCCTCTCGTGGGCCTCATCAGGGCTCGAACTGAAGGTCCTCACCTCGATTTGTCCCAGGTTGGAGGAAGGATAGCAGAGTTCGCAGACCGTTGGGTCACTATCACATCCGATCCTTGGGTGTTAGATGTTGTTTGGTCAGGGCAGCGAATATCCTTCCGAAGACACCCCACTCTGTCCAGAGTGCCTCTTCCAACCACAGTTCCTTCAGACATTTTACGTCGGGAGCTTTTGTCCACGGAGATAGACAATCTCCTGGTCAAGGGGGCGATCAAGGTCGTCAAGAACATTCAGTCAGTGGGGTTTTATTCCCGCCTGTTCTTGGTGCCGAAGAAGGACGGCCGACTCCGACCGGTTATGGATCTGAGTATCCTGAACCAGTCTATCATTGCTCCCAAGTTCAGCATGGAGACTTTCAGGTCGGTCCGCCGTTCCATTCACCAGGGAGATTTCGCTTCCAGCATCGACCTGCGAGACGCTTACTTTCACGTTCCATTCATCGGGTGTCGTGGAAGTATCTCAGGTGCACTTTTCTGGGGCGAGTTTACCAGTTGAAGACCATGCCTGTCGGCCTCAACCTGGCTCCTTGGGCCTTCACCCGACTGATGTTGCATGTGATAGCCTTCCATCGCACACAGTCCAGGGTGACTACTTCGGCATATCTAGACGATATCCTCCAGAGGCATTCTAATGCTGCCTTACTGGAGTTGGATGTCGACACTCTGTTGAGCTTGCTCACGTCGCTAGGATTCAGAGTCAACAAGGAGAAGTCGGATCTGGTCCCTTCTCAGTCGTTTTGTCATCTGGGGTTGACCTTCCGCACTCAGTTCAATACGGTGGCGGTTCACCAGGCCAGGGCTGTGATTCTCTCAGTTTTTCCTCTGACTCTGTCCCAGTCCACATCCACGACAGCACGGGGTATTCTCCGGCTGCTCAGTTTCTGCGTTTCGGTGAAGGATCTCATTCCTCTAGGTTGGCTGCATGTCAGACCTCTCCACCACTTTCTGCTCAGTCGTTGAAGGCCGAATGTCGATTCTCTGGATCTGGTGCTTCAGTTACCAGAATCTCTTCATCCTCACCTTCTCCACTGGACGGATGTTCAGTGGATTATGCAGGGTGTCCCGTTGGACTTACTCAAATCTGATCGCATTCTGACGGCAGACGCCAGCGATCTCGGATGGGGTGCGACAGTGGATCCTCTGGGTCTGTCCCTTCACGGTACATGGGACCAGGATTGGGCATCTCTACTCATCAACCAGAAGGAGCTTCTTGCTCTTCTTCTGAGTTTCAGACAGTGGATCCCTCACCTGTTGAATCGTCAGGTCCTTCTGTTGTCCGACAATTCGACAGTGGTTGCTTACATTCGGAACCAGGGCGGCACGCACTCGGTTCCAATGTACGAATTGGCTCGGGATTTTCTACTGCTCGCTCAGGATGTCAACGCCGGGGTAGTTGTTCGGCACATTTCCGGTCGTCTGAATGTCCTAGCCGACACCCTGTCCCAACGGGGCAGGTTCTTTTCACCGAGTGGATGCTCCACATGGCGGTGTTCCATCGATCTCATGGCGACTCGTTGGAACCACCAGGTGGACACTTTCGTGTCTCCGTGTCCAGATGCTCTGGCTTTCGCCGTGGATGCTCTGGCCCTCCTTTGGGACGGTCTTGTCGGCTATGTCTTCCTGCTGGTTCCGATTCCGCCTCAGATTCTAGCCCAGATATGAACCTGCAGTCGAATCCTTTCGATCACACCCCTGTCGCCTCGGTGGGTGTGGATCAATCTGCCCCGCTCTCTGTTAGCAGCAGTTCCAGCATGTCTCCCTCTACGTCACAACTTTCTTTGCCAAGGTCGCCTGAGGAGGTTTCAAGTTGACCTGACTTCATTGTGCCTTCGTGCATGTCTTTTATCGGGTCCTGTCTCCTCAGTAGTGGTTTTTAGAGACAAGCAGTGGAGTTGCTTTTCTTCTTCAAGGAGGCACTCTCTCCACTGGTTTAGCCTCTGTGGCCTAGTCGAAGGTTCTTCTGTCGATGGTGTGCAATCATTCTGTTGCTTCTGTCACTTCTTCGATCACACCGATTGCGGAGTTTCTGGTATATGTTTGTTTCTGGGGATCTCCAGCAATGGATACACCTCCATGCTTCGGATACCTTTTTCATATGTGGTACCGCATTTGTTCGACACTCATTCTTGCCTCTCCAAGCTTGTTCAGCTCTTTTCCTTGAAAAGGCCTTGGACTTTGCAGTTTACTCCAAGATGGACACTTTCTTGGGCGCTGCTCTGCTTGGGGGGAGGGGGGGGGGGCGCGCCTTTATCCTGGATGAATATGCGTTTTCTCACATGCCAGATCTCTCCTGCATCCATTTTGCGATGGATTTGTCTTGCTATTCAAGCAGCTTCCACTCGTCTAGCTACTGGTGATTGTATTACCAATTGTTTTTTCTGCCACGAGGTGCGTGCATTGTCTTCCTCTCGGGGCTTTTACTAACTCCGTCATGTTGTCGGATGTTATACTGGCAGCCTACTGGAGAAATGCTACCTTCTCCATTTATCTGCGACAGTTGCAGGAGCCGACAGAGGACCTTTGACCTACGTGCACTCTTTCTTCAGCTCAGGCAGTTGTCTATCCCAGCCATTGAGCTTTTTACAGGGTCAGTTCCAGCTCCGTGCTGTTACTGCCATTTCTGTCTGTGCATCGCACTTCACCATACGCCTCATCTTTCATTGTCTTTTACTAATGTTTGTGATGCTATGGTTTGAAAGGCCTAGGGATCTCTTCCTCTGTCCAAGGTTGCAGTGCAATTGAGTTATGTGTGGGTTGGTTATGTGATTCCCTCCATCCTATTGTCTATTCAGCCTGTAGTAAACAATTGTAAGGTAGGTTGATAAGAAATATAAATTTTATAGTAAAGTTCCTTTCTTATTATACCTACCGCAATTGTTTACATGGAGGCCTTCCTGTTTTCTTATTCGGGTAAGAATCCTTATTCCCGCTGATCACATACCTCCTATGTTGGCGGACTCAGAAGAATGGTTTTGATGACTGCTTGCGCACTGGAAGTCATGGAATTGTACTAAGAGAAGAGTGTCCCTTACTGGATGTGCACCGATGGCGCTCGACCCAGCCTTGGCTTATTTTTTCATCGTCTTTTTACACCACTTTTCTTTCCCAAATCTCTTGGGAAAGATTTAAATAGAGAGTATTTTATCCGAGTTAGATTCTTCCACTGTAGTGCAAACCTGTAGTGAACAATTGTGGTAGGTATAATAAGAAAGGAAATTTACTATAAAATTTATATTTTCTGGCTCTGCTTGAACAGTATGTATAGAGTGGATTGTAACTACATGTAAATCACCCATGGAGTGGAGTTGTCACACAAAGTATCACTTTCAAATTTTGAACATACAGACAAAAGAAGCCAGCAGTGTTTCAGCCATTGGACTTCAGAGTTTAACCTGGAGGTCCATTGGCTGGAACTTTGTGATTGTTATGCTTTGCAACAGATTTGTAGAATCTCCACTCTGTGAGTGATTTTGTGAAAATACACTCTCCACATGCTGTATTATAAAGTAAATTTAGAACTTGAGAAATCAGTCAGTTTGGGTCAGTTCTGAGGCCATTGCTGATCCTTATACTCACTATAGAGGCCCTAAACCATTAAGGATGTCTCCCATATTTGTTTATTTCAAGATGGATATTTTGTTTAGCAGTACGTGTATGTTAAGGTTAAGATTAAAGCAAAGCGTTAACCGGCTGTGTGCTAGAAGCCACTATATATGAGAGTTTTAAAAAGAATAAGCGTGCCACAGCAAAAACCAACATTTTCCTTGCTTATGTTTCATATTAAGTCAAACGCAAATAATATTTTGTTTATAAAAATTGTTTGATAACAAATTATTTGAGAGGGCCCATGGAAACTCTCCAATAATTTGTAATAAAACAAATGCTGAATAACAAAACCGACCACCCAAAATAATCGAGCCTTCAACTAGTTAAAATAACTAATAAATATGATATTGTTGGACCTGAAATGAAAACCATTATTATTTTTGGGTACATATGAAAATAAACAAAAGAAAATAAACACTGAAAAACTGAGGAGTTGAGTATGCATAAATAAATTACAGGTTCCTCCATTCTTCAGTTTTAACTATTATCATACTGGGGTTGTAACAACACTTTTGACAGCCAGGATCACCTTATGACAGACAGTTTTACTGGTAGGGAAGCCAGAGTTCATGAAGAGAACCACCATGGAGAGACAAGCAACTGTCAAGAGGCATTTGCTGCCTACACATGTACATCATACATGCAAATAGGCTGATTTCATTGTAAAATCTGCTGAATTCCACTATTTATGTAACAATATAATGATTTTCCAGGGCATTACCTTCTTTAGACGGCCAACAGAAATAATTAACGATTTAATGGCCTGAAGTCACAAGGTTTTATGACTATGAGCAGTCCAAGATGAAGTCTTGGGCTGCTAATGAGACAGAGGACTGTTAATCATTCTGCATGGGATGATCGCTAATAGAACCGTAAATCCCCACCTGACAAAGTCGTGTTGTTACTGTTATAACCACTAATGTATATGTTTATGAGAATACTACTATTTATTTATTGGGGTTTAATTACACTTTCGAAAGCCAAGGTCACCACATGTCAGACAGTTATGCAGGTGGAGGAAGCTGGGGATATGGTTAGGGAACTACAAAGCAGTGGCAAGCAACTGTCAGGCTTCCCAACATACTAACTCCACACATGCAGGGTTAACATTGGATGAAGACAAGTGCACCATCGATGTGCAGTATGCCTTAGCACACAATGCCACTGTGCCCCAACATGGGCAATGGGGGGGGGGGGGGGGGGGGGGAAGTGTCTTTCCCAAGGACACAATGTGGTTGCCACAGGTGGGATTCAAACCGAGGACCTCTCTGCATGCAGCCTACAACTCTACCTAATAAGGAGCATACTTCTAATACTAATGAACTATATTTTGACACAGAACTTTTTTTTTTTAAATTTCATCAGGTTTGGGTATTGAAAATCAGGAACTCAGTAAAAAGAAAAACATAAGTATTACCAGAAATAGAATTAGAAGAAATTAGAAACACTTTGATTATTGCACTGTGCACAGCATTCCAGCACTGATCAGAAATGCAATTTGTGAGTTGGAATGCTCTGCAGTGTTCCATTATTCACCACAGAATGCCGTGTGGTAACCATAATTATTTATACTTGTAGCTTTATTCTTAGCAAAATAGATCACATATAGCGTTTAATGCAACAAAATATCAAATTGTGTTTTTAATAGATTGGAATGCAATTATCAGTGAGGATTTCAGTTAATTCATCATTAATCATGAATCTTCACTTGGACAGTTCCCTGACAGAACCTCTTGGTCATGCTGTATTCACATTGTCCAATTACTAATTCCTATGGCTATATACATGAACCACTAACTGACAAGGGACTCGTGGGCAAGATAATACAAAAACATATTTTTACCTGCGTCGCCAGTGGCAGAGCAGGTCTAGTAACTGCTTAACTCCGTCTGTCAGTCCGTCAGTCCGTCCAAAACACTTTTTCTGTCAAGGTTTTCTTGGCTTCTATGAAAGGGAATGATTTTATATTTGGTTAGCTGCTTCATAATGATGAGTTGTATCATGTAAGCAATTTTCAGATCTGCTGTGCAGCCACTTTCTGTTTGCCAATACTTTGAAATTTTACTGTACCCACTGAACATTGAAATTTTTCGTCAAACTTTTCTCAGCTTCTATGCAAGGGATTGATTTTATATTTCATCTGGAGCCTGATAATGATCAGTTGTATCGTGTATGCAATTTTCAGATCTGCCGTTCAGCCACTTCCTGTTTGCCGATTCAATTGCATGCAGCGACGCAGGTCCAGACCCGGTATTGGTCTTGGCTTGTTTATACATAAATCTTCCTATAATTGCAAACTACCATTTTAATAAAATGAAATGAGATGGGCTGCAGCAAACTGGGCCCCAGAGAAGTCAGTCCAAACAGTTTTGTTGAAGTCATTCTCTGGGAGAAGATGTCTCCCAAATATATAGGAGAACTTGCCCCCAGGAAAAGTCTGCCCCAAATACTATATAGAAACCAAGGTGTGCAGTAGCTCAGTGGTTACAGCATTGGACTTCAAATTGCATTGCGTCCTTGGGTAAGGCACTTCATCCTGATTGCTCACAAATCTTTGGGCTCACTGTGGAGGTCCAAGTTTTAACCAAGTGTAAGACAGTACAGTCATCATGAACTGGTTGTAATCCATGTGTGGTCAGTGATGTCCATGCATGCATTTACCAGGTAATAAAAATCATGATCAAAGTTTTAATTAATGAAGCACCGGGTTGTACCCATTGCTTCATTAACCCTTTACCTCACGTAACAATCAAAACTGGGCAGTGCTATTCACAAACATCATCCATTGAATTTTTATTATTTTTTTCCTATTTTATCTCAAAAACATATCTTATAACCCGCCTTTTGGAATGAGCATGTTGAGCACATTCCAGTGAGGGGTCATAAGCTGAGCTCTTGACAATTTTTGCAAAAATTTAGTTATTAAAGAATTTTGTTGACAAGTATCATCTGATTTTCATTTTAGGTAAGGCCACACAAAGTAGATCTTCTGTTTCTCAGGCCATTATTTGTAAAATTGCATGCGGGCGAGCGTTTTTTTATTTTATTTTTTATTTCAGAAATTACTTCTTTGCCATCTTTTTTAAAAGTTCATGTTCTTGGTTCAAGTTTTAGGCCTCATAATCTACAGAATAGCACAGGTGGTGGTGTATTTCATCCCTTGAGTGCAAGAAGGCTTTGCAATGCTAAAGCATTGCAAAGCCTTCTTACACTCAAGGGACAAATTCATCCAATTTTTTAACTTGGGTAAAATATCAGACATAAACCATTTAATTTTTATTTTTTTTAAGTTTAAATTGGTTATAAAAAGAGAGCATGCGGCAGCCAAACGGACCATGCGGGAGGGCCTGAGAAACAGATTTTTTATTTTTTTAGGCCTAAAGGGTTAATTAATATTTTGATGATTATTCCTATAATCAGTGTTTGGAATCTAATATTAGTGTGTCTATGGAAATATTACCCAGCTGGGGAAAGTGACCACTGCACGGCAGCCATACTGTATGTTGTGTATGTCATATTTAGACTCCAAATGGGAACTCCAGCTTTAACTTAGTACAATATGAGGAATATTTATTAAAAATCTAAGTTCTTCAGATTTATCAGTCAGAAACTTTTGATGATTGGTATAGAGCAGCCTTAGGGGATCAATCATCAGATTCAAATCCCTGAAATGATGTTTGAGCTGACCCACCCACTGTAGGAGCACAATTTTAATGCTTTCCCCAAAAAATTTAGGGGGAGCATATAGTAGCCACCCTGTCGTCTGTCTGTCCACCTGAAACAAATGGTTTTTGGATGATAACTTTAGTTTGCCTGAGTGAAACGAAACAACATTTTATACATAGGTGTATAACCACATAATACAGGTTGGGATTGATAGTGGGCCTGGTCTTGATATTTTTAGACAGAGTTATGGTACTTTTTCCGACTTAGAAGACATGTTGATCTTGGTTTCTGAATGATAGCTTTGGTCCAATATTTTTCAGCAGAGCTATGGCCCTTTTCCAACTTAGTAGACATTATATTGGGGGCATGGTGGGTCAGGCAGAGGTGCAGGCTTCTTACCGAGAGGTCCTTAGTTTGAATCCCACCTGCAACAACCGCATTGTTTCTTTGGGCAAGACACTCCACCCCCATTGCCCTGTGGGGGCATGGTGGCATTGTGTACTAAGACATACAACACGTTGATGGTGCACTAATGTCTTCAACCAATGCTAAGCCTGCTTGTGTGGAGTTAGTACGTTGAGGGGCCTGATTGTTGCTTGACATTGCGTGGTGGTTTTTTCTGGGTACTCCAGCTTCCTCCACCCATAAAACTTTCCAACACGAAGTGCCCCTGGCTGTCGAAAGTGTCATTAAACCCAAATAAATAAATAAATTTGGTTTACTTTAGTTTGACTGAATTAAAAAAAAAAATGTATATATAGGTTTATAGCCACATAATACAGAGTGGGCTTGATAGTGGGCTTGATCTGATATATTTATGCTTCCAAAAAAAATTTTGGGGGAGCATATAGTTGCCACCCTGTCTGTCTGTCCATCCGAAAGAAATGGTTTCTGGCAGATAACTTAGTTTGACTGAACAAAATGAAACGTAGTTTTATACATAGGTTTATAACTTCATAATACAGGTTGGAATTGATAATAGGCTTGGTCCAATATTTTTTATCTGAGTTACATGTTTGGTCCTTTTCCAACTTCCAAGAAAACATGTTGATATTGGTTTCTGGGTGATAACTTTAGTTTGGGTGTACAGAATGAAACAGAACTTTATCCATAGGTTTATAACCACATGATAAAGGATGGGATTGATAGTGGGCTTGGTCTAATATTTTTTGACAGAGTTATGGTCCTTTGAAAACAGACCCAGTCCGATATACGGAAGCAAAATTAATGGGCTGACATGGTAAGTTGAGGTTTTGCCATGGCCCATTGTCCATTCGTCTGTTTGTCTGTCCGTCCATCAACAATTCAATACGGCTCGGGCTATAGGCCGTATTTTGGATCCAATCTTAACGAAATGTCTTGTGTACCTTTGTTATCACTGTGGGACGAGAACGAGTGTTTTGAAATTCAAGATGACCACCGGCAGGCATTTTGTACCGAAATTAGTGCAATCAGTATTTTGAACTGAAATTCTGTATGAAAGTTCTGATTTGAATAAATTTTTGTTTGAATGTTTAGTAACATGGAATACATCACATAAAATACAGGTTTTTCATCTTGTGCAGAAATTATGCAAATTAGATGAGCATTGATTTATTCAGTGCTACTTATACACAGTATATGTAAGTGCACATGTCAATACGGCACGGGCTAGAGTCTGTATTTATGAACTGATCTTCACGAAAATTCTTGGATACTTTTGTTATCACCTTGGGACAAGGACGAGTGTTTTGGGGTGTGGTCCAAAATTCAAGATGGCTGCCAGTGGCCATTTTATATCGAAATTAGGAGCAATCAGTTTTTTATCTTAACTTGACAAAGTCAAGATAAGCTATTGCCATCATGTGTGCGGACGTTTGTTAGTTGTGCATAATTTCCTTTAGCACAGGCTACACCCCAGAGTTCTTGTCCAATCGCCACAAAATTTCATATGCCGGTTTGTGGTCATGTCTAGATGAAAACGACCCCTTTTGGTCACAATCGGTCAAGTCAATCCTGATGGCTGCCCAAGCCCAGAACCCGAAAACATTTAGCACAGTCTACAGGTCTTATTTATGAAGGGATTTCATTGTAACTTGGTAGGATGCCACTGTACAATATCTAGATGAGAACGTCCCCTTTTGGTCATCATCTGTCAACTGTGACGGCTGCCCAAGCCTGAAATCCAAATATTTTTTGCACAGTCTACAGGTCATATTTAATATGGAGGGATTCCATTGTAACATGGTAGGATGACTCCGTATGATGTCTAGATGAGAACTTCCCCATTTGGTCACAATCTATTAACCGTGAAGACTGCCCGAGCCCAAAACCTGAAAGCATTTAGCACAGTCTATAGGCCATATTTATGAAGGGATTTCATTGTAATTTGGTGGGATCACTCCAGATAATGCCCTTTTGGTTACGATCATTCAACCATGATGGCTGCCCGAGCCCAAAACACGAAAAACTTCAGCACAGACTACATGTCGTATTTATGAAGGGATTTCATTGTAATTTTGTAGAATGACTCAGTATGTCGAGATGAGGACATCCCCTTTTGGTTGCGATCGGTCAACCGTGATGGCTACACAGGCCCGAAGCCCAAACACCTTTAGCACCGTCTACAGGCCGTATTTATGAAGGGATTTTCTTAACTTGATAGGATGACACGTTGTGGAATAATTTCACTGTAACTTGGTAACTTTCATTGACATTCATTAACTGTGAGGGCCACATACATTAACTGTGAGGGCCACATTAACCCACTCCTCAATTCTTCAGTACAGCCTACACCTCATATTATTTTTATTGAAAACTTTGAAAAATTAAAATACTCCCAAGTATCACAATTCTTGTCTTATTTGGTAATTCTTTCATAAACATTGAACATTATCCTTTTCATCAAACACAACACACAGACAAGTTAAGCTACAGTGACACTTTCATTGTACAGAACTTCTATATAAACTTTGATTTATTCAGTGCTACTTATGCACAGTTAGTACACATATCAATATGACTTGGGCTAGAGGCTGTATTTATGAAGCGATCTTCACAAAACGTCTTGGGTACCTTTGTTAGCACCTTGGAACTAGAACAAGTGTTTTTGGGTGCAGTCCAAAATTTGAAGATGGCCGCTGGCAGCCAATTACGCAAACTTTGATTTATTCAATGCTACTTATACACAGTAAGTGCACATTTCAATACGGCTCTGCCTAGAGGCATCTAACTTTCACTCACCTTTACAATACTTTACCTGTACATTTGTTACAGGCTATTGTCAGTATTTATGTACAGACCTTTACAATACTTTACATGTACCTTTGTTATCAGGTCATTACCAAGATGTGTATCATTGATGTGTCACATACTATACATGTCTTACACAAGTTGAGCTAGAGTGTCATTGACACTTTCATTTGCGAATTTTGTGCTTGATAACCAATAACTTCAAGAAAAGTCAACTGATCCAATTCATTTGTGTTATGTTGGTCTCCAGAAAAATTTTCTTGATCGAGTATGAAAATGGGCTCATATGCGGCAGCAGAATTATTGGCTGACTTTGTCATTTTTTATCTCGACTTTGATATAGTCAAATTTGAGGTTTTGCCATGGCTCGTCCATCTGTCTGTCTGGCTGTCTGTCCATCCGTCAACAATTCAATACGGCTTGGGCTAGAGGCTGTATTTATGAACCAATCTTTACGAAACTTCTTGGGTGCCTTTGTTTGTCACCGTGGGACGAGAACGAGTGTTTTTGGGTGCAGTCCGAAATTCAAGATGGCCACAGGCAGCCATTTTGTATCAAAAGTAGTGCAATCAGTTTTTTGTACAGAACTTCTGTATGAAAATTCAGATGTGAATAAATTTTGTATGAATGTTTAATAACATGGAATACATCACATATACTACAGGTTTTTTTTCTCGTGCTGAAATTATGCAAAGTAGATGAACATTGATTTATTCAGTGCTACTTATACACAGTAAGCACACATGTCAATATGGCGCCGGTTAGATGCTGTATTTATGAACTGGTCTTCACGAAACTTCTTGGGTACCTTTGTTATCACCTTGGGATGAGAACAATTGTTTTTGGATGTGGTCCAAAATTCAAGATGGCTGTTGGCCATTTTGTACCAAAATTAGGTACAGTCAGTTTTTCATACAGAACTTCTATACCGCTTGGGCTGGAGGCCGTATTTGTGAACTGATCTTTATGAAACTTCTTGGGTACCTTTGTTATTACCATGGGATGAGAAGGAATGATTTTGCGTGCTGTTTGAAATTCAAGATGGCTGTGTTTATACCAAAATTAGGTGTGATCAGTTTTTTGTTCACAACTTCTAGGAGTACATTTGTTATCATCATGGGATGGTAACAAGTGCTTTTGGGCACGGCCCAAAATTCATAATGCATGTCGGCAGTCATATTTATGGGAATTGTGTTATTACATTTTTTGTACAGAACCTGTAAAGAAGATTTTTTTATGTCAGTAATGTTTGCTATAAATTTATTGGATGCCTTTGTTAATTGTTTTCACTGTGGTATGAGAACAAATATTTTTGGATTCAGTCAGACCATCTCGGGGACACAAAAAGGGAAATAATGTTTCTTGAATTCAGCATCCCTAGGATGTGTATATTCAAATGTTGTTGAAGTTCCAGTGTTAATATTTGGTGTTGTTTGGGGACGGTAAACATTATTAGCACAACTTGATTTCCTATTTCCAATAAGAAAAATAAAACCTCCTCACCCGTGTCAACCCTATGAGCTAAAGATAAAAAATTCAAATACCTATATTTTAAGAATGACTGGACAAATATTTATTAATTGGTAGGAATCAACCGTAGAAGGGTTTGAATCAAACAGGCCAAAACAGTTGCTAACATTCGGCTTATGATGTACCATACAAGGATCCCCATTGTTACATTAACCCCATGGAGATTTCTTTTCTGGTTTAACATCTAACTGTCACCCACCTTTACAATACTTTACCTGTACATTTGTTACAGGCTACAGTCAGTATTTATGTACATACCTTTACGATGCTTTACATGTACCTTTGTTTTCAGGTCATTGCTGTTTCACATACTATACATGTACATGTCTTACACAAGTTGAGATACAGTGTCATTGACACTTTAATTATATTCGAAGCGGGGGCTATATAGGAATCGCCCTGTACGTCCGTCCATCCATCCCTACGTCTCTCCGTCCGAACACATTCTTGTTTGCGCAACTCCTCCTACATTAAAGAACCGATTTTGAAGAAACCTTTCAAACATCATCACTACTAAGTGAACATGCGCATATTCCAAAATTTTTGATCTGCGACAATTTTAACCAGGTTATCTCTCTTGAACTTTGATTTAATATGGGTTTCTACATGAAATTCTTGTGTGCGCAACTCCTCCTACATTTATCAATCAATTTCCTTATTGCCTTCGCCTACATGATCAGAAGTGCATTCCTCTAAAAACCCAAAGCGGGGGTATTAATCACCTTCAGTGATAGTTCTAGTTTTGCAAATTTTGTGCTTGATGGTGCCATAACTTGAACAAATGTAAATCGATTTGATTCTTTTTTAGCTCAACTTTGGCAAAGCCAAATTTGAGGTATTGCCATGATCCGTCGTCCATCAGTCCATCTGTCTGTCCGTCCATCATGCCGCATACACGGCTCGGGCTAGAGGCCGTATTTATGAACCGATCTTTATGAAACTTCTTGGGTACCTTTGTTATCACCGTGAACGAGTGTTTTGGGGTCCGGTCCAAAATTTAAGACTGCCACTGGCAGCCGTTTTGTACCAAAATTAGGTGCAATCACATTTTTCCGCAGAACTTCCATATGAAAGCTCCGATTTGAATAATTTTTTGTATGAATGTTTAGTGCCTTGGGATATATCACATATAATACGATTTTTTTCTCATGCGTAAATTATCCAAATGGTGGCATTGTGTACTAAGACATGCAGTGTGTCGATGATGCACCAATGTATTCAACCTATGCTAACCCTGCTTGTGTGGAGTTTGTATGTAAAGGGACTGACAGTGACAGTTGCTCGCCATTGCCCAGTGGTTTTCTCTGGGTATTCCAGCTTCCTCCACCTGTAAAACTGTTGTGGTGATGATTAGCCAATGTGCATAAATATGTGAACTTAAACACCAGTAAATAAATAAATTCATGTAAGTTTTTTGCAGATAAGTTATTATTGGGATACATCACATATAATACGATTTTTTTCTCATGCGTAAATTATTCAAATGGTAGCATTGTGTACTAAGACATGCAGTGTGTCGATGATGCACCAATGTATTCAACCTATGCTAACCCTGCTTGTGTGGAGTTTGTATGTAAAGGGACTGACAGTGACAGTTGCTCACCTTTGCCCAGTGGTTCTCTCTGGGTATTCCAGCTTCCTCCACCTGTAAAACTGTTGTGGTGATGATTAGCCAATGTGCATAAATATGTGACCTTAACACCAACAAATAAATAAATTCATGTAAGTTTTTTGCAGATAAGTTATTTAGAAAATGTACACTGATGCTTTCTAGTTCATAGTTACCATTTTGTTAGCCATGAGATGAACCCTTGTTAACTAACTGTTATATGAGGATTATTTTTTTTAGCTCACCTGACTGAAATTAAGGGTGAGCTGTAGTGGTCACTTGTCCTTTGTCTGTCCATCGTCCATGAACATGTTGTTTGTACTTGTTCAAAACTGCTGGGCTAACTGCATTTTGTTTTTGTAATTTTGTTCAAATCAGCATGCCCAGCCCCATAGGGAGGTGGTTGAGATGGGGTAAATGCTTCCAAATTTAAAAAAAGATCTCATTGAACCAGTCAGTACAGTGACTTGATATTTGGTACCAAGCTTTCTTTTGAGGTGTAAAATCAAATTTGTTCAAAGTTTGTAGAACAGTTTCTGCTTTTAAAATAGGAGGGGAAAATCTTTTTGGCCCTGCTTAAAATTTCTGTTTCCTGAAAAGATGAGCCAATTTGAACCAAATTTGGAGTATTCATTTAACAGATATGTAATTAACAATGGTTTTCAATTAACAGGGATTGTATCACCTTTCCGTATTCTAGAGAGTACTGTGGTATTTATTCTATCTTGTTTGACTGAATCCCATGAGCTCTGTCAATGTCAAACAAGATATAATAGATTATAGTACAGCCTATTACAAAGTAAACCATTAAGCGATATTCTTTTGTTAATGTTGCCATAGTAGCACCTTATTTTGGCAATATTTCTATAACATTAACGTGATATTTTCAACGTGTTGTGGCAAATATCGTAAGACAAATGCATGCATGAGTCGCATGATGGAAGATTTCCATAACTATCATTCGTAATTTTTTGGATGAAAAGAAGAGTAGCAGATAATTATAATAATATGGATGATTAGAGCCATGCAAAGCTTTCTGTGTTAATCGAACTGATGTAGTCGATGTATTCCTTGATGTTGATGCAATTAAAGCTTGGATTTCCCTGGTCTACCCAGCTTCACGAGATTCGATCAAGAGTATCTTTACTTAACAGTAGTTTAAACTTTTATAATTATAAATATAAAGCTCTAAAGTCAAGGGGAGAGTGAAGGGGTGGGGCAACTGTTCCTTTCACGTTTTGATAACGACGATATTGACCACGAATTGGGGTGATGTTCATGTAAAATGAAATAGAAATATATGTGAATGCAACAAAATGGTCTAATTAAATGTTAAGATGAGCCAATTAAAATGTGTGTGTTGTGGGGGGATGGGTGGTGGTTACAACACAGATAGGTACACGTGGGACATGCTGTGATAGCAAGTATATAGGGTTTGGGGATTTCGTCATCTTAGCGTGTTATCACGACCAACATAACAAGACCAACTGATGCGTTATTGCTATAAAAATATTGCGATATTCGGATACAAATGTGACGTAAATATTGACCAAATAGCAAATTATTAGCTCGTCCAGGTTTCCACTTTATTGTAGGCTGTACTGTAAATGCCTGTATTGGATGTACTTAAGCCAAATAGGTCTGTAAACAAAGGAAAACTGGGGAGAGTCAGGGTAATTTCTCAACAGTTTACAATCTTTTTAGCTCAACTTGACAACATTGAGCTATTGGGATTGGTTGCGATCTGTCATCTGTCCGTATCTCCATATCTACATACGTCTGTAGGTACGTTTGTCTGTCCATAATCCTTTAGCACACCCCATGGGCCGCTGCTCTCACCTGATGGTTTTCAAATTTCATATGTGGCTTTGAGGCAATGTCTAGATAGGAGCAATCGATTCTTTTTCAAATTTTGTTGAAGAACATGGGCTGCCAGTGGCCATGTTAGATTTGGCATATAAACTATCAACAATTCCATTAGCACAACCTACATGCTGCATCTCTCATCCAATCTTTTTTCAAATTTCATATGTAGCTTTGGCGTAATGTCCAAATGGAAGCTATCAAATATTTCTGAATTTTGTTGAAAAACATGGCTGCCAGCAGCTATCTTGGATTTGGATATAATTTGTCAACAATTCCATGAGCACACCCTATAGGATGCATCCATCTCTCTAGTAATCTTTTTTGAATTCCATATAAAGCCTTGGGGTGATGTCTAGATGGAAGCTATCAATTTTTTTTGAATTTTGCTACATATGGCTGTCAGCAGCCATCTTTGATTTGGCATATCAATTGTCAACAATTCCATTAGCACACCCTGCAGGATACATCTCTCCCTTATCTTTTTTTCAAATTTCATATGTAGTTTTGGTGTGTGTCAAGCTGGGAGTTATCAAATTTTTCTGAATTTCGTTGAAAAAAACATGGCTGCCAGTGGCCATCTTGGATTTGGCATATTAATTGTCAACAATCCCATTATCACACCCTACAGGCAACATCCCTCACCCCATCTTCGAAATTTTATTTGTAGCTGTGGTGTAATGTCTAGATGGAGCTGTCAAATTTCTCTGAACTTTGTTGCAAAACATGGCCACCAGCAGCCATCTTGGATTTGGCATATACATTGTCAACAATTCCATTAGCAGATCCTACAGGCCACACCTTTCACCCAATCTTTTTCAAATTTTATATGTAAGTTAGGTATGATATCAAGATGGGAGTTATCAAATTTGACTGCATTCCATTGAAAAAGATGGCTGTCACCGACCATCTTGGATTTGACATATAAATTGTCAACTATTCTATTAGTACACCCAACAGACTCCTTCCCTCACCCAATTTTTTCAGATTTCGTATGTAGCTTTGGTGTGAATCTGATGCCTTTTGTGTAGAAATTTGAGTGAATGACTGGGCATTACTGGATCTTTCTATTTAGTTCAGTCCCTTGTACAAATTGAGCAGCAATGTCAGTGATACTTTAATTATTCTATCAACAGGAGTTTACTCAGCATTACACTATATTCAATTAACAGGTCAAATTTGTACTGGAGGAATGGTAAATGGTTTTGTGTTAACAGGCTTTTAAATTCATTTATTTTGGGCTCACCATTGTGCCCTAATTTGGGCATGTTAAACCAGAAATAACCATTTTATATGGTTATGATTTATTGTCATGCCTTTCTTTGTGTTTCTATGATCATATTGTGAAGGAAGTTATTCTTAAATGTAGAAGAGAAATGAAGAATTTATATATTTTTCTTGCTGTCTTCACACCATCTCTAATTTGGGCACACCTGTAAATGGTGTGAACTTGGGCTAATCTAAAGGCTTGGTGTTACAAAACTATATTCAATTAACAGGGTTATTCAGTTAAGGTATATCCAATTTAGTGGGCTCCCTGTATTATTTAATCATATTAAAATACTTGATTCATGCAACAAGAGAATATCCTTTATGCCCGTGGGAACCTCAGGAACTAAAAATAGAAACATTTTCATGCACCTGTATTCCCCAAACTGCACACAACAGAGATATGTTATTTTGATATGAAGCATTCTCAGGACCAGTAGAATTGACTTTACCATCAGTTCTGATCATAGTGTACTGTAAGAGGGAAATGAAAAAATGCCCAAGTGAGGCCAATAAACAAATAACTGTTTTTATGGTAGGTGTTTGGCTCCTTAGAAATCCCATGGCTCTTCCACTGGATCCGCCCCACTAACTTGATTTATTTATTGGTGTTTACGGTCACATACTTCTGCACAATGGCTAATCGTGACCACAACATGGAGGTGAAGTCAAGGTCAGTTAATCATTTATGCCTATTTTAGAGGACTTGCATGCCAAGCATTAGTGACTGGGTCCTATTTTACCAGTAAAATGGTACGTTTACCACAGTAAACAAGCACTGCCTAATTTCCCGGGGTTCTTGTGGGGGCACTAACTTGATTTTCATTGTTGGTCATGTCTATTGACAAATAAATTTGAAATATTAAATTAAATTCTCTTCTCAGTATTTATTTATTGGTTTTTAAGGTCACATATTTTTGCACAATGGCTAATCATGACCACAACATGAGTATCAACTCAAGACCAGGGGTGAGCAATAATAAGCCATTTTGCCCATTTTAGAAAGGGTTTGCACCTCCCAAGCATTGGTGACTGGGTTCTATTTTACCAGTAAAACAGAGCCTGTTTACAACAGTGAGCAGGCACTGCTTCACTTCCCGGGGTTGAATCTCTTCTCAGTATTTCTTTTTTTTTTTTAGAAATTTTACTTCTTTTTACCCAAATCCTGTTCGGCTATGCTTGTGAAGAGTGTAGAAATGGGGAGGGGGGTGCACAGGACAGAGGGAACTACACTTGTACTGATGGCTGGGGGAAATAAAAAAAAATCTTTTCAGATTTGGGGGGGGGGGGGGGGGGGGAGGGGATCCCTGGAAATCCCATGGCTCCTCTACTGGATCCCACAAACTTGATTTTCAGAGTTTGAAAGGTCTGTTGAATTTTGAAATATTAAATTCTCTTCTCTGCATTTTTCTCTTTAGAAATCTCACTTCTCCCAAAAGAGCTCTTGCTCTTCCCTCTTTTTCTGAGAGGGAGAAGTCACATCTACCTAAAATTCTCTCATAGGCGGGTCCCTGGTAGAAATAAATATATTTGACATTGTAAATGTGGAGCAAGTGTCAAGTTCCTTTTCTGAAACTGTGTTTGATAAAGTGATTAATATGTTACAATGCTTCACCTTTGGTTTTGACAAAGAAATTGCAACCATTGAGGCTGGGTTTTTTTTCATTAAATTTTCCAATAAAAAGACAGCAAAAGTTATTTTATATCAATTTCTACTGCAGTTAGCAATTAAGTGTATAATACAGATTTTTATCAATGGTCACGGAACGGTTGTCGAACCGACTGGAAATTGTGTTTGGCAATTTCTTGGCAAGTCAGTAGCCGTATATTGGAGCAACATATTTTGGTACTCATGTGAAATTAGCCGAGTTTGCGAGCCAGCACATTTATTGTGCACCAGCACTATTATTCTTTTCAGTGTAAATTGTTACCCAGCACTCTTATTCGGCAAACACTTTTATTCGGTACCGGAGAGTATATTTGGGAGGTAAGATTTAAGTTTGTTCAAACCAAGTTCCTGTGTCAGTATTTGGGCTTACTGTTGGAGCAAATATTTTAACTTACTCGAATAATAAGGACAATATGAGGAATCATCTTTAAAAATCTTTGTCTCCAGAACCTTTAGTCGAAATCTTTTGATATATGGCATAGAGAATTTTTACAGGGGTCAGATTGATGTGTGTTCAAATCAAGTCTATCAGTTATTAATTGGGCTTTCTATAGGAGCCTAAATTTTAATGTTATGCAATTTGTAGAATAATCTTCAAAAATTTTCTTCAGGTCCACCAGGCTGAATCTTCTGATGTTTGGTTTACAGCATCCTATAGGGAGGCCAGATCTAAGTTTGTTCAAACCAACACGTGCCTTAATATTTTGACTCCCTGTTGGAGTCTGAACTTTAACTTAGTCTGGTATGAGGAATAATCTTTAAACCTCTTTTTAGCTCACCTGACTGTAAGTCAGTGGGAGCTACCGCCATTACTTGTCATCTTGTGTCCGTCGTCTGGCATCTGTCGTCCATCATCCATTAACTTCTGCAAAAGTGACTTCTTCTTCACAACCATCAGGCCAAATTCAAACATATATTGCACAGACCATCTAAGGAGTATACCCTTTCTATTTTGTTTAAATGAAGCAGCTGCCATCTTTTGGGCTCTGGTTAATGCCCAAAAATCTTCTTCCCACGATCCACCAGAGGGAATGCCTTGTGATTTGGTATGGAACATGCTTTGGTGTTGAAGATTAAAGTTTGTTCAAGGGAAGTTGGTAGGCCAATATTTGGGCTCTGTGTGGGCATATCCATTTTGGATTCTGCTCAGAATTTCTATTTGAGGGACCGCTGGGCCAGTTTCAACCCAATTTGGCATGTAGTTAAGTGAGTCCCAAGTAACTGATTGATGCAAAAAAAAAAAATTTTCACAGCCCCGTGGGAACGCGAGGGGCTAGAAACAAAACACAATTCAAAAGCCCATATTTCACGAACCACTTGGAGCAAAGAACTGTTGTTTGGTATGGAGCATCCTTAGGACCAGTAGAATGGAACAGTTAAAAAAATATTGCCCTTGGTAATGTTGGGGGTGTGTGGTAGGAGGCATTAAAAAAAAGTGAATTAGCATTTTTGCTGTAATATTTTTCCCTGTACAAATTGTTAAAAGTTCTTCAGATTGTTTACTATTATCACTTAATGTCAACAAGAGACAGGAGAGGCTCATGTTACCTGTCGAACACACATGTTCTCTATATTAGTTTAAGCTTAACCCTTTCAGCTTATCCAAAGCAGATGATATAAAAAATTTTGATTTTAAATATTGTGTTTTCAGAATTTTCCAAATATTTCAACAAAGCCATATCATGTGACCACTCATTGGTACGAGCTTGATGAGCTCGTTCCAATGAGGGGTCATATGATATAGTTTTGTTGGAATTTTCTGAAAATTAATATTTCTTCAACTGCTGAATTTGCATATTACGCATGTGGATGTGGCTGATTCATTAGGTAAAGGGTTAATAGAATGAAAAGGGAGTGCGGTGGTGTACTGTTGGACTTCTTTGCTAGAGGTCCCGAGTTCGATCCCCATTTGGGATGACCCCCGTTGTGGTCTTGGGCAAGGCACTTTATCCCAGTTGCCTATATGGGGGCATGATGACACCATGTACTAAGGCGTACTGCCCATCAGTGGTGCACATGTCTTCATCTGCTGTAACCCTGCTTGAACGAAGCTTGAACAGAGTTAGAATGTTGAGGAGCTGACAGTTGCTCTTCGATGATCAGTGGTTCACTCTGGGTACTCCAGCTTCCTCCACCCGTAAAACTGTCATGGTCATGATTAGCCATTATGCATAAGTATGTAACCTTAGACACCAATAAATAAATAAATAACTAATAGAATGAAATTTCTATTCAATGCTTATTTAACCCTCTCAAGGCTTCCATTAGAAGCAGAGGAGACATTTATCTCATTCCTGTATGAATACCTTTACTTTAACCTGAAGACTTCAGTTTGTTTTCCAAATATTTTATTTTATGTTCAACCCTATCATGATGTATGAATATCTTTAATTTAACCCTCTCATGACTTCAGGTAGGGCGCTGCAAATCACACATTTTCGAATCAAATCTCGAATCGAATCACGCCTATTATCCAAAATCAAACCGAACCTCGAATTGAATTAGTTTCGTCTTGTAGATGACCCGTGGGGCTCGGGTAATATAAACCTGATTTGTTCTGAATATTATGGCTCAAGTCCGGACTGATAAAATAATTTAGCTACATTATCAAGGCATGCCTTCATCGAAGGCATGCCTTGATGATGTAGTTGGAATATTACTCTCTAAGGATTATTAGTTTATCGTCGACATTGCTTGGAAACCTTAAATTTATGTTTAACTGTGTTAGGGACTAGTGATATTTGAATTAACATGGTTGCTGGCATGCGTGGGGATGTTATTTTTTGCTAATGTATCGGAAGTTACACTCAGTCTTTTATTTCAAGAATATTTATGTACGATTTCTATCTGAACTATATGTTTTGTGAAATGATAAAGATGACCGATTCCAAGCTATATTCCTATGAAAAAGATTTGAGAGAAAACGAATCGGACCGCCGATTTCGAATCGAACCGAATATATATTTAACATTCAAAATCGAATCGAATCTCGAAGCTTCGCAGGGTCCTAACTTCAAGGTGTTTTGCCAAGATTTTATTTTATGTTGAACCTTTTCATTGCTGTGCACACATATGTTCTTTCTGTTTTCTTGGAAACATTCATCTGATTCCTGTATGCATATCTTTAATTTAACCCTCTCTCAAGACTGCAATGTAGGTTCCAATGATTTTGTTCATGTCATGATCAAACCCTTTCAGTGCTGTGCACATATATGTTTTTTCTGGTTTCTTGGAAATTTTTTTTTCTGATTACTGCGTGAATGTCATTAATTTAACCCTCTCAATACTTCAATGTGGGTTCTAAAGATTTTATTTCATGTAATACTGTTAATGAAAACTTTTTTCTAATTTCTTTAATAATTGTTTACCCCCAAAATAAGCCTCCAAAAATTCTCTTTCTGTTTTGTTTATTATTGATGCTTTAACCATTTTCACACAGACATGAATTTACAGGGGCAGTAAAATTCTGTTTCTCCAGTTTGAAATGTTTTTTATTTTTAACCCATTGGGCCAAATTCATTCATTTATGTCACCTACCATCCGCGGAGTAAACCTTTTCTCCTTTGTTCAAGTGAAGCTGCTGCCATCTTCAGGCTGGTGGAATTTACTCGTCTGATCCTGCCCAACATCCCCCCCCCCCCCCACACACACCCGAAAAAAATAAATTACTATATCCCTAGCGGTGTGGTTAATGCTCCATAAGCCTAAAATGCTTTTAAAATCCTCTTTTTATAAGCCACTTGCAATAATGCTTAGATTTCTTGTTTGGAACTTACTTTGGAGATGCAGATTCACTTTTTTTCAAAGAAACTCAGTAAGTCAAAATTTGGGCTGCACTCAAAATTTCTATTTTCAGATCCAATGGACAGATGTAAATCAAATTTGTCATGTGGTACATAACTGGGTCATATGTATATCATTAATGCAGAATTTTTAGCTCAACTTTGGCAAAGCCAAACTTGAGGTATAGTCATGGCCCGTCGTCCATCTGTCTGTCTATCGCACTGTCAACACGGCTCAGGCTAGAGGCCGTATTTATGGACCGATCTTTATAAAACTTTTTGGGTACCTTTGTAATCACCATGGGATGAGAACGAGTGTTTTTGGATCCGGTCCGAAATTCAAGATGGCCACTGGCAGCCATTTTGTACCAAATTAGGTACAATCAGATTTTTGTGTAGAACTGGCAAGTATATGTTGATGGAAGGACTCTCCCTTTCTATTTGTGTCACTGTCCGATATGTCATTTCAGAGTTATGGGACTTTATTCGTCAAAATATAAGCAATTTTCCACATGTCAAACAATAACTTGAAAATGCTTAATACACATGTATGCTCATATTGTGTACTTCCCTCTTGTAATTAATAACGGGTGTATCATGGCGCAGCTGTTTATTTGTACAGAACTTCTGTATGAAAGTTCTGATTTGAATAAATTTTTGTACGAATGTTTAGTAACATGGAATACATCACATATAATACAGGTTTTTTCTCATGCAGAAGTTATGCAAATTAGATGAACTTTGATTTATTCAGTGCTACTTATACACAGTAAGTGTACGGCTCGGGCTAAATGCTGTATTTATGAACCGATCTTCACAAAACTTCTTGGGTATCTTTGTTATCACCTTGGGATGAGAACGAGTGTTTCTATTTCTAGGCTCAAGATGGCTGCCAGTGGCCATTTTGTACCAAAATTAGGTCCAATCAGTTTTTTGTACACAACTTCTATAGGGCTCAGGCTAGAGGCTGTATTTATGAACCGATCTTTACGAAACTTCTTGGGTACCTTTGTTATCACCTTGGGATGAGAACGAGTGTTTTTGGATGCTGTCCAAAATTCAAGATGGCTGCGAGTGGCCATTTTGTACCAAAATTAGTGCAATCAGTTTTTAGCGCAACTTTGGCTAGGCCAAATTTGACCTTTTGTCATGGCCTGTCGTCCGTCTGTACGTCAACAATTGGATACGGTTTGGGCTAGAGGCCGTATTTATGAACCGATCTTTACGAAACTTCTTGGGTACCTTTGTTATGACTGTGGGATGAGAACGAGTGTTTTTGGGTGCGGTCTGAAATTCAAGATGACTGCCAGCCGCCATTTTGTAGAGATGATGCAGAAATCTGTTTTTTGTACAGAACTTCCATATGAAAGCTCTGATTTGAATAATTTTTTGTATGAATGTTTAGTACCATGAGATACATTACATATCATACGGGTTTTTTTCTCGTGCTTAAATTATGCAAATTAGACTAACTTTGATTTATTTAGTGTTACTTTCAGCACTGTCAGTGCAAATGCCAATACGGCTCAGGCTAGAGGCCGCATTTATGAACCGATCTTTACGAAACTTCTTGGGTACCTTTGTTATCACTGTGGGATGAGAAGGAGTGTTTTTGGGTCCGGTCTGAAATTCAAGATAGCCGCTGGCAGCCATTTTGTTCAAAATTAGGGGCAATCAGATTTTTGCGTAGAACTTCCACATGGAAAGCTCTGATTTAATAATTTTTTGTATGAATGTTTAGTACCATGGAATACATCACATATAGTACAGGGTTTTTTCTCGTGCAGAAATTATGCAAATTAGATGAACTTTGATTTTTTCAGTGCTACTTATACACAGTAAGTGCACATGTCAGTATGGCTCGGGCTAGAGGCTGTATTTATGAACCTATCTTGGGTACCTTTGTTATCACCTTGGGACGAGAATGAGTGTTTCTGGGTTCAAGATGGCTGCCAGTGGCCATTTTGTACCGAAATTAGGTCCAATGAATTTTTAGCTCACCTTGACAAAGTCAAGCTGAGCTATTGCCATCACTTCTTGTCCGTCGGCGTACGTACGTACGTCGTCAAGCTGAGCTATTGCCATCACTTCTCGTCCGTCGGCGTATGCACGTACATTAGTACGTATGCTAATACGTACATTAGTATGTACATTAGTACGTACATTAGTACGTACGTCCACAATTTCCTTTGGCACACCTCACAGGTCGCATTTATGATCAGATCACTTTGAACCTTGGTATGCTTGTTTGGGGTGACCTCTAGATGGGAGCTATCGATTTTCTTCAATTTCCATCCAAAAATCTTGCCACGGCCAACGTTCTTAGAAATTAGTTTAGTCTGACCACAATATTTACCTTTGGCACACCCTACAGGGCACATTTATGATTGGATTGCTTTGAAACATGGTATGCTTGTTTAGGGTGACCTCTAGATGGGAGCTATCGATTTTCTTCAATTTCCATCCAAAAATCTTGCCACGGCCAACGTTCTTAGAAATTAGTTTAGTCAGACCTTAATATTTCCCTTTGGCACACCCTACAGGGCACATTTATGATCGGATTGCTTTGAAACCTGGTATGCTTGTTTAAGGAGGCCTCTAGATGGTAGCTATCGATTTTCTTCAATTTCTGTCAAAAATGTTGCCACGGCCAACGTTCTTAGAAATTAGTTTAGTCAGACCTCAATATTTCCCTTTGGCACGCCCTACAGGGCACATTTATGATCGGATTGCTTTGAAACCTGGTATGCTTGTTTGGGAAGACCTCTAGATGGGAGCTATCGCTTTTCTTCAATTTCCATCAAAAACTGTTGCCGCTGCCAACATTCTTAGAACTTAGTTTAGTCAGACCTCAATATTTCCCTTTGGCACACACTACAGGGCACATTTATTAGCTCAACTTGACAAAGTCAAGCTGAGCTATTGCCATCACTTCTCATCCATCGGCGTATGTATGTATGAACATACATATGTACGTACGTATGCATATACACAATTTCCTTTGGCACACCTCACAAGTTGCATTTATTTTCATTTCCTTTAAAAAATTATTGTTGTTTTCACCAGCCTTTGAACTTACTGCATTTGTGTAGCAACTTATCCCTTTTGCACTCTCTGCAGGGTATATTTAGGAATTTCCATAAAAAAGAGAAAAAACATTACCACAAGCAATGACTTTCAAACTTAGTGCATTTGTGCATTAACATCTTCCTTTGGCATGCCTCGGAGAGTGCATTCATTATCAGGCTGTTTTGAAACTTTGTATGCTTATGCAGGATGACAAAGATAGGAGCTATTGATTTTCTTTTCATTTCCATCAATCAAAAACTGTTTCTGTTAGCAACAGTCTTTGAATTTATTGCATTTGTGCATAAGCATTCCTCTTTGACATGGCCTACAGGCCACATTTATCAGGATTTTTTTTTAATTTGGTGTGTTCATTGGACGAGACCTTTAGATAAGAGCTATTGATTAGCATTCATTCCTGTGAAAAAAGTTGCCATTTATAATAACCTCTGAACTTACTGCATTTGTGTATCAACATTCTTCCTTTAGCCAGTCTTACAGTTTACATTTATAAATTCAAGGATTACTCTTGACATTGTGCACACACAATGCTGTTATGTTGAAATTTCACCAAATAACATTGGTACCAATGATCTTCAATTTTGCCATTTCACTTTTTACTTACCAAATTCAAGTTTGTCATGTTGAGCTACACATTGACACTTTGGTTTGTACACAACTTCTATACGGCTCAGGCTAGAGGCCGTATTTATGAACCGATCTTTACAAAACTTCTTGGGTACCTTTTTTATTACCGTGGGACGAGAACAAGTGTTTTCGGGTGCGGTCCAAAATTCAAGATGGCCACCAGCAGCCATTTTGTATCAAAATTAGTGCAATCAGTTTTTTGTACAGAACTTCTGTATGAAAGTTCTGATTTGAATAAATTTTTGTAGGAATGTGGAATGTTTAGTAACATAGAATACATTACATATAATACAGGTTTTTTTCTCATGCAGAAATTATGCAAATTAAATGAACTTTGATTTGTTCAGTGCTACTTATACACAGTAAGTGCACATGTCAGTAGAGGCTATAGAGGCTGTGTTTATGAACCTATCTTCACGAAGCTTCTTAGGGTACCTTTGTTATCACCTTGTGACAGGAACAAGTGTTTTGGGGTGCCTTTGTTCTCAGTGTGCTATGAGAACAAATATTTTTGGGTTCAGTCAGACCCACTCTGGGTCTCAAAGATTTATTTTCTAGTTTAGCATCTAACTGTCACGCCACCTTTACAATTCTTTCCCTATAAATTTGTTACAGGCTATGGTCAGCATTTATGTACAGACCGTTACAATACTTTACATGTAACTTGTTATCAGGTCATTACCTAGATGTTTGTCATTGCTGTGTCATATACTATACATTGTTTTATTGGTAATCGAGACTTCCAGTGTAAAAAAAGTTGCTAATCTTTTTCAACCTTGAACGCAGTATGGACACAGTGATTTATTCATTCATAATTACACCGTGTGACACGGTGTCTGCCAGTGATTTTTTAAAAAACGACCACCGCATTGGGTGTTTGAGACTTAATACACTTGGCACATACTGTACATGTACATGTCTTAAACAAGTTGAGCTACAGTGTCATTGTCACTTTCATTTTTTTTTTTTTTTTTTTTTTGGGGGGGGGGGGGTGTAGAGAGAAACACAGTAGTTGAAAACAAAAGAAAAAAATTTGTTGGGTTATTTGTTATGGGTTGGGTGCTCCGTCAGTTCAGGCCTATTCAAGTTCAGTCCCCAGGTTGAAATTAGGGCCCTCTATTTATAGCTCACTGACTGCAAGTCAGTGTGAGCTATTGCCATCACTTGGCATTCGGTGTCCATCACCTGCCATCCGTCATACATTAACTTTTGGAAACTTTTCTTCTTCACAACCATTAAGCCAAATTCAGACATATATTGCACAGACCGTCTATGGAGTATACCCTTTCTGTTTTGTTCAAATGAAGCAGCTGCCATCTTCAGGCTCTGGTTAATGCCCCAAAAGCCTAAAAATCTTTAAAAATCTTCTCATGAACCACCAGAGAGAATGCCTTGATATATGGTATAGAACATCCTTTGGTGTTGAACATTAAAGTTTGTTCAAGGGAAGTTGGTAGGTCAATATTTGAGCTCTCTGTGTGAGCATATCCTTTTTGGGTTGTGTCCAAAATTTGAATTTCAAGAACCGGTGATACAAATGTTTAAATTGAAAATTAAACCCCTTGGTTAATATTTGGGCTCAATACAGGACCCTGAATAATTAACTTGGAGCAATATAGGGAATAAGTTTTAAAAATCTTCATTAGATCCAACAGCCTGATTCTTTTAATATTTAGTCTGTGTGAAACACACAGACTATTGTTTTTGCACAGTTTCTTTTTCTTTTCTTTTTTTTCTTCTTCTTTTTTTTTTTTCTCTTCTTCTTCTTCTTCTTCTTCTTCTTCTTCTTCTTCTTCTTCTTCTTCTTCTTCTGTCTTCTGTCTTCTCATCACTTTTTTGTCCGCAAGATAACTCGAAAACGAATTGCCCTATCTCATTGATTTTTGGCATGCTGATAGACAGCCACAATATCTCGGCCACCTATGTTGTTCAGATTCCTGGGGTATCAGGGGTGTCTGTAGGGGTGTTTTGAAAGTGGGTCACACCCATATCTCAGGCGTGATATGACCTACAGACCTGGGACCAACACCAAATGAGTCGACACTCGATGGAGGTTCAAAATATGTGTCAAGGTCATGGAGGTCATCTAGGGGTCATTGAGTGCATTTTTCAGAATTGCTGGAAATCACATTTTTTGACCCTCTAAAGTATTCCTGACGTACACACATGCATTTTGACGTAAAAAAAGGTGGGTGTGGCCAAAATTTTTGAAAGTGGGTCACGCCCATATCTTAGACGTGGAATGACGTATGGACCTGGGACCAACGCCAAATGAGTCGACACTTGATGGAGATTCAAAATATGGGTCAAGGTCGCAGAGGTCACCTTGGGGTCATTGAGTGCATTTTTTCAGAATTGCTGAAAATCACATTTTTTTATCCCCTAAAGTATTCCTGACATACACACATGCATTTTGCCGTAAAAAAGGTGGGCATGGCCAAAAATTTTGAAAGTGGGTCACGCCCATATCTTAGGTGTGGTATGGCGTATGGACCTGGGATCAACACCAAATGAGGCGACACTTGATGGAGATTCAAAATATGGGTCAAGGTCACAGAGGTCACTTAGGGGTCAATGAGTGCATTTTTCAGAATTGCTGGAAATCACATTTTTTGACCCCCTAAAGTATTCCTGACGTACATACATGCATTTTGACGTAAAAAAGTGGGCGTGGCCAAATTTTTTGAAAGTGGGTCACGCCCATATCTCAAGCGTGAAATGACATACGGACCTGGGACCAACACCAAATGAGTCGACACCCGATGGAGGTTCAAAATATGGGTCAAGGTCACGGAGGTCAACTAGGGGTCATTGAGTGCATTTTTCAGAATTGCTGGAAATCACATTTTTTTACCCCTAAACTATTTCTGACGTACACACATGCATTTTGACGTAAAAAAAAGTGGGCATGGCCAAAATTTTTGAAAGTGGATCACGCCCATATCTCAGGCGTGGAATGACGTATGGACCTGTGACCAACACCAAATGAGTCGACACTTGATGGAGATTCAAAATATGGGTCAAGGTCACAGAGGTCACCTAGGGGTCATTGAGTGCATTTTTTTAGAATTGCTGGAAATCACATTTTTTGACCCCTTAAAGTATTCCTGACATACACACATGCATTTTGACATAAAAAAGTGGGCGTGGCCAAAAAATTTTTGAAAGTGCGTCAGGCCCCTACCTCAGGCGTGCTATGAAGTATGGACCTGGGACCAACACCAAATGAGTCGACACTTGATGGAGGTTCAAAATATGGGTCATGGTCACAGTGGTCACCTAGGGGTCATTGAGTGCATTTTTCAGAATTGCTGAAAATCACATTTTTTGATCCCCTAAAGTATTCCTGACGTACACACATGCATTTTTATGTAAAAAAAAGTGGGCATGGCCAAAATTTTTGAAAGTGGGTCACGCCCATATCTCAGGCGTGGTATGACCTACAGACCTGGACCCAACACCAAATGAGTTGATACTCAATGGAGGTTCAAAATATGGGTCAAGGTCATGGAGGTCAACTAGGGGTCATTGAGTGCATTTTCACAATTGCTGGAAATCACATTTTTTGATCCCCTAAGGTATTCCTGATGTACACATATGCCTTTTGAAGTAAAAAAGTGGGCGTGGCCAAACTTTTTGAAAGTGGGTCACACCCATTTCTCAGGCATGGTATGACGTATGGACCTGGGACCAACATCAAATCAGTCGACACTTGAGGGAGACGCAAAATATGGGTCAAGGTCACGGAGGTCACCTAGGGGTCATTGAGTGCATTTTTTCAGAATTGCTGGAAATCACATTTTTTGATCCCCTAAAGTATTCCTTACATACACACATGCATTTTGACGTAAAAAAGTGGGCGTGGCCAAAATTTTTGAAAGTGGGTCACGCCCATATCTCAAGCGTGGTATGGCCTACGGACCTGGGACCAAAACTAAATGACTCGACACTTGATGGAGATTCAAAATATGGGTCAGGGTCAAGGAGGTCACCTAGGGGTCATTAAGTGTATTTTTCATAATTGCTGGAAATCACATTTTTTTTACCCCCCCCCCCCCCCCAAAGCATTCCTGAGGTCCATACAGGCATTTTTATGTTAAAAAAGTGGGCGTAGCCAACATTTTCAAAAGTGGGTCATGCTCATATCTCAATCGTGGTATGATGAATGAACCTGGAACTAACACCAAATGAGTCGACACTTGATGGAAATTCAAAATATGGGTCAAGGTCATGGAGGTCACCTAGGTGTCTGCCTGAAAGAGGTCACCAAAGTCATCAAGTGCGTGTTATTCAGAAATACTGGGAAATGAATTTTATTACATCTTAATGCATTTCTAAAGTTTATGAACGTATTTCATCACTCAAATTAGTGGGCAGAGCCAAAAATGTCCATTTCTGATTCGAGTATCGAACCCTTTGAATGCTGGTCACATGTATGCCTTTTCTGGTTTCTTATAAATAATTGTTCTGATTCCAGTATGAATATCTGTAAATACTGTTAACGAAAACCCATTTCTGATTTGTTTAAAAATATTTTACTTCTGAAAATAAGGCTCCATAAATTCTCTTTCTGTATAGTTTATTCCTGATACTTTGACCCTTTTCACACAGACCTGAATTTACTGGGTGCAGTAAATTCTGTTTCTCTAGTTCGTATATTACATCTCTAGAGCGGCTGGATTCAAGTTTGTTCAAATTAAGACCCAGGGTTAATATTTGGGCTCCTTAAGTGAGCCCAAATGTTAACTTAGTGGAATATGGGGATAGTGTTAAAAAATCTTCTTCACATCCAAAAGTCAGATTCTTTTGATAATTGGAAAACAACATCACTGAGGGGATCAGATTCAAGTTTGTTCAAATTGGATCCCTATGTTGACATTTGGGCACTTTATTGGAACCACATGTTTAACTTAGTGCAATATGAGAAAGTTTCTTTTAAAATCTTCAGATGAACCAGTCAGAATCTTTTCATATTTGGTATACAACATCTCTAGGGGGGGCAGATTCAAGTCTGTTCAAATCAAGTCCTTGGGTCAATATTTGGGCTCCCCATGGGAGTGCAATATAGGGAATAATCTTTAAAAATCTTTTTCTTCAGATCCACCAGTCAGATTCTTTGGATATTTAGTATACAACATCCCTATATGGAGGTTAGATTCAAGTTTGTTCAAATCAAGTCCCTGGGTTAATATTTATGCTCTCTATGGGAGCCCAAATTGTAACATAGTATCGTATGAGGGAATTTCTTTGAAAATCATCTTTCTTACATCCACCTTTCAGAATATTTTCATATTTGGTATACAGCATTTCAGGAGGGGGGGGGGGGGGGGGGGGGGGGTGCAGATTCAGGTTTGTTTAAATCGGGCCCTTGGGTTAATATTTGGGCTCTTTATTGGGGCCTGTAGTTTAATTCAGTGTGAGATGTGAGATCAACCATCAACCAGTTAGCATCGTTTTATATTTAGTGTGTGACATCCCTAGGGTTGTCAGATTCAAGTTTGTTCAAATCGAGTCCTTGGGTTAATATTTGGGCTCCGCATGTCAGTCACTTACTGATACACTCACCTCTTTTGACAACTTGAGCCAGGTGAACGTTTTATGCTCACTTGAGCCTCTGGTTCATTACTTGACATCTGGTCATTATTTGTGTGTCAGGTAGTGTTGAAACGATTAATGCCATTCAGATTTTTAGTAATTGACTAATTGCCGGGTAGTAGTTGACGATTAATCGACTAGCCGGTTATGCAGTGTCATGCTAAACTAAGCAATAAATTCTAAAAAACTAAATTCATTGGCAGGGGTGGCTTCCAAATTACGATGCAATTAATGGGTCTAACTGCACGACCTTACGGAAGCCGATGTCTCCATGTCCTTACAACCATACAACCAGTGCCGCTAAAAATAATTTGGTCTAATTATAAATCTTTGTTGTTCCGATACTCGGTTCTGTCAAATATTTTTAAGAGAAATTGAACTTTTCCCCCAAGATTCTCTTGTATATATTGTGGTCTAATAATAAATTTCTTTGATTTATTATTGTGCTAAAAAACTTTGAAGTTTACTCTGATGACGTGATTGTTCCATGATCTGCTTAACTGGTAGAGTGCTGAATTCTTTTTGGTCATCAAAATTTGTTCACATATGTTTGCCTTGTTACAATTTATGGGAGAGTGCCAATAGGCACTCTCCCATTAATTGTAACAAGACAAATCCTAACAGACAAAATAATTTCACTTCAAAGGTGGTATGAACAAGATCCACAAAATATGAAGCATTTAAGTGCTGGCACTGGCACTTCAGCATAAAGCCCAAATATGGGCTTCCAGCACTCTACCAGTTAACTAAGTCAACACCCAATGAAAAGCTAGACAAACTATAAGCAATAGCCTGATTGAATATTATATACATCACATGACTAAATAAAGCAATTTGTTTGGTCAGTATTTTGTTTTCTGACCAATCTTCTTACAGCAAATTTACCCAAAACAAGAACATGTTGAAAAAGCATGAACATCTGTAGATGTACATCCGATCTCAGCGTTAATTAAAATGACACAACAGTTTGCAGGTGTACTGTTCACACCTCATTTGTGTGTTTTAGTCAGTGTAATGGAATCTTGAATCTTTGCCCAGTAATTTAATCTATTATCTTGAAAATTAGGGAAGCACGAAAAAGAGAGCTTCTTATTTCTAATTTAGAAGCCTGAGTGCTCTGTCGTACCTCAAATCGAAAGCACTGAATTAATTTTAATAAAATTAAATTAAATTTCTTAAGGGAAAACAAAGTGGAAACTTGAAGGCTTTAGAGAATACAATCAGGTGACTAATCAACAAGTGATTTATCAGTTAATAGATTTGTTTAGTGCTGATCGCGTCTGCATCAACTAATCAAAAAATCCTTTCAACACTGGTGTCAAGAGAGTTTTGAATAGTTACCTGTCTTCATTCCTCTCTAGTGTTTACTAGTCACAGGTGCTAATTAAAATTCTTCTCTAAACAACTTTGTCTGCAGACAACATGGGGCCTCTTGTAAAATTTACTTCAGATCGACCAGTCAGAATCTTTTAATATTTAGTATGTAGGGTGAGATTCAAGTTTGCTTGAATCAAGTCCCGGGGCTCATATTTGGGCTTTCTATGAGAATTTGAACTTTAACTTTGTGCAATATCAGAAATGTTCTTTAAAACCTTCTTCAGACTTCTCAGTCAAAAACTTTTGATATTTAATATGCAGCATCCTTAAGAGCTTGAAGTTTGTTCAAAGCATTTCCCTAGGGCAATATTTGGGACCCCTATAGGAGCTGGAATTTTAACTTAGTGCATTTTAAGGAATATTCTCCAAATCCTCTTCTTGGATCCATCAGTCAGAATCTTTGCTATTTAGTTTGCAGTATCCTTAGTGGGGTCATCAGATTCCAGTTTGTTTAAATAAAGTCCCTTGGTTTATATTTGGGTTCTCTATATATGGCTACCTAGATCTTAACTTTCTGCAATATGGGGAAATGCCTTTAAAAATCTTTTTTTTATATTTGATGTGCGGCAATCAGAAACTTAGATGGTTTAGATTCCAGTTTGTTCAGATGAAGTCCTTTGGGTTATATTTAGGCTCACTGTTGGATCCTTCCTGCAATATTATAAGGTCTATTTTTTAAAAATCATCTTCATATCTATGAGTCTGATTCTTTTGTTACAAAGTGTTGAAATCCATGGTGTGGTGTTATTCAAGTTTGTTCAAATAAAATCCCTGAACTCATATTTGGGCTGTTTTTTTTTTTAACCGAATGCATGTAGCAGCACTATTCTTTAAAGATCTTCATCTTCAAACCCACCAGGCAGAAGCAGAATCTTTTGATATTTGGTATTTCTATGACTCATGGATAAAAATTTGGTACAAAGTGTTATGCTTGACTGATTTTGGTAGGTATCAGGGAAGTTTGGAATTTAACACAGAATCCAATAAAAATTTACTGTTTGTTTAAATAAATGGTGGTAACTTTCATTTAGATGTAAATGTGACATTAATGTTAAGTTTGCTTAAATGGGAACCATCAGGCCACTTGAGGACCCAAGTACACAACACAATTTTGTTCTTTTGAGCAATTTTTTTTTGCTTGAAAAAAAGATTTTGAGGATTTTTTGTTATTTTATCAGATTTTATGAAAAAAATGCACCTCCTCCCTGGGGGGGGGGGGGGGGGGGGGGGTGTTAGTTGAAAGGAGTCCACTGAGGGATTTTTTTTCTCTTTGTTTCAAAATGTGGTAGACTGTTGGACTTCTGTGATAGAGGTCCCGAGTTCGATCCCCATATGGGATGACCCCGCGTTGTGTCCTTGGACAAGGCACTTTATCCTGGTTGCCTACATGGGGGCACTATAACGCTGTGTACTAAGGCATACTGGCCGTCGATGGTGCACATGTCTTCAACTGCTGTAACCCTGCTTGAGCGGACCTTGACCAGAGTTAGAATGTTGAGGAGCTGACAGTTGCTTGTCGATGCTCGGTGGTTCTCTCCCTCTCCGGGTACTCCGACTTCCTCCACCCGTAAAACTGTCACGGTCACGATTAGCCATTGTGCACAAGTATGCAATATTAAACACCAATAAATAAATTAAACACATCTGTATACATTTACGATGAGTTAAGTTTAAATTAGGTTAAATTTAAGATGCAGCAGACTTTGCTTTGTGAAAAATTCAGTGCCACAACAAAAATCACTCTCCTTGTAGCTACTCAGATATGCCAATTGCTATCCAGAACTAGTTTTTTATTTTTTTAGCTTCACAAACATCTAAATGCCCAGTAAATGGTGTGTGTTCTTCTTGGAATGAATAAGTCAATCTTAGTTCATCACAGAGTGGCTGGCACATACACACATGTATACAATATACTGGTGTGTCAGCCACTAGAATCAGGAATACACATTTGTTCACATCAAGTCCCCTTACTAGTAGGAGTCCAAGTTTTAACTTGGTGTAAAATTTTTCTCTAGAAATGTGATATACAGGTTTGTTCAAATTGAGTTTCCCGATTCAAGTTTGTTCAAATTAAGTTGCTGTGTTGCTGTTTGGGCTCCCTATAAGAGCCTGAATCTTAACTATGAGGAATAATCTTTAAAAATCTTCTTCCGATTCATATCTGACAATTTTTTTATATTTTGTTCAAATCAAGCAATACAGGAGTCTGAGGTTTAACTTATGGAATATTCTTTAAAGATCTCCTTCTCCAGAAACACCAGTCACAATGTTTTGGTGTTTGGTATACAACATCAGTAAATTGTAGTCGGGGCAGATTCATGTTTGTTCAGATCAAGCCCCCATGTAGGTTTATATTTTGGGCTCTGTATGGGAGCCTGAATTTTTATTTAATCCATATTGGGAATATTCTTTAAAAAATTTCTCTTCTAGAACCACCTATCAGAATCTTTTGATATTAATTTTGACGTACAACATTCATACGTGGGTCAGATTCAAGTTTGTTCCAGTCAAGTCCCTGTATTAACTCCTGCAGTATTAGGATATATTCTTCAAAATTCTACTTCACCAGAACCACCTGTAGAATCTTTTGGTACTTTGTATGCAACATTCTTGTGTGATTTGATTTTGTGTTTGTGTATGTTGGGTGGTGGGGTTGGGGGAGGGGAAGGGTGCAGATTAAACGTCAGATCATGTCTCTCGAGTTAATATGTATTCTCCCTGTGGGAATTTTAACTTCAAGCTATATATGGGATAATTTTTTAGCTCCCCTGAGCAAAGCTAAAGGGGAGCTTTACTTATCACTTTTTATCCGTCGACGTCGTCTGTCGCCATCCACTTTACATTATCGACTTTTTCTCACAAACCACTTGATCAAATTGAACCAAATCTGATGTGCATGTTCCCCATCATATGTTAAATCAAGTTTGTTCAAATCAAGTTGACCTGTCCCTCGGTAGGGCCACGCCCAAAAAGTGTGCCTAAATTTTTAAAAATCTTTTTCTCACGAACCAGCAGTAGCCAAGCCTTGATATTTGGTGTGCAGCTTCCTTTTGAGGTGTACACTCAGATTTGTTAAGTGAAGTTCGAGGTCTGTAATTGCCCCACCAAAATTTCTCTTTTCCAAACTGAGAGGCTGATTTGAATCAAATTTGATATGAGGGCTTATTGGGTCATAAGTAGTTAATTTATGCAAGAAAAATATTTCCCATCGCCCAGATGGGAACCGCGGGAGCTAAAAAATAGAAAAAAATTAAAATGCCCGTATCTCCAAAATCACACAACACTGAGAATTTTTTATTTGGTGTGAAGCTTACTTAGAACCATCAGAATGGAATGGTCAAAACAAAATTGCTATCGGTTTTATCATAGGGTACTTTTTTCGGAACTTTGAAAAAGTGCTGAGTCAGCATTTTTTAACACTCTGGATAATAGGGAAAACATTAAAGAATCTTCTTCTCCCAAACCACTGCTCCAAAAGCTTTCATATTTCATATATAACATCTTTGGAAGATTGATTCACATATTTGCTGAAATCAATTTCCTGGGTCCATATTTGGGCTCTCTATGGGAGCCCAAATTTTTAAAGTAGTGCAATATGAGAAATATTCATTAAAAATGTTCTACTTCAGATCCACCAATCAGAGTTTTTTTGATATTTGTTATGCAGCATCCTTAGGGGGTGAGATTCAAGTTTGTTCAAGCCAAGTTCTGTCCCTGGGTTCATATTTGGCCTTACAGTGGGAGCCCAAATTGTAACTTAGTTCAAATTGAGGAATTGTCTTTTAAAATCTCCTTCAAAGCCAACAGTCAGAATGCTTTGATATTTGGTATGCAGCATCCTTAGGGGGGTGAGATTCAAGTTTGTTCAAGCCAAGTCCCTGGGTTCATATTTAGGCTCCCTGTGGGAACCCGAATTATAACTTAGTTCAATATGAGGAATATTCTTCAAAAATATTATTCTTCACATCCACCAGTCAGAATCTTTTGATATTTGGTTTACAGTATCCTTAGGGAGGTGAGATATAAGTTTGTCAAAGCCAAGTCCCTGGGTTCACATTTGAGCTTCCTGTGGGAGCCCAAATTGTACTAAAATTCTATTTTACGAACTGAGAGGCCAATTTGAACCAAATTTGATATGAGGACTCATTGGATCATAAGTACCTAATTTATGCTAAAAAAATTTCCTGTCGCCCTCATGGGAACCACAGGTACTAAAAATAGAAAAAATGTAAAAGTGCCTATATCTCCAAAACTACACGGCACTGAGAATTTTTATGTTAGGTTCAGGTTTGTTCAAATAATGGATCGCATTCCTTAGTGTTTTTCCATAAAATTTACCTTTCATGACTTCATTCCTTTTTAATGTTGATTAACCATGTCTAACTGAATGTGACTCCAAATATTTCTTTGAACCATTTTGGCAGGTGAGTGATTAAGGCCACTTGCAATTGGGGCCTCTTGTTAAAAAAATTAAATCAAATTTTTCTTCATCTCCACCTGTCAAAGTCTTGTATATGGTTTACAGGATCCTTTGTGAGGTCAGATTCAATTTGTTTCAGTCAAGTCCCTGGGTTCATTATTGGGATCTGTATGGAATTTAGATTCATGTTTGTTTAAATTTAGTCCCTCGGTTAATATGGGGCTCCCTATGGAAGCCTGAATTTTAACTCGGTTTCATATGAGGAAATTCTTTTAAAAATCTACCAATCAAAATTTGTTGGTATTGGGTATACGATATCCAATAGAGGTCACATTCATGTGTGTTGAAATCAAGTCCTAGGGTTCACATCTGGGCTCCCAGAAAGCTCTAATTTGTCAAGAATAAAAACTGTCTCAATCATTTTCTTGTCACAATTTTGCCATTTCACTTTATTTCTTCACTCACTGATAGATTCCAGGAGCACTGAATATTTCACTCAGTTTCAATCCTAAATACTAATCAGCCTGGGGGAGAGTGGTGGCTCACTGGTTACGACATTGGACTTCAAGCTGAAAGGTCCTCAGGCAAGGCACTTATAATCCGGATTGCCGTTGTTTGGGTTCAGTGGTGCTGTGTACTGAGGTGAACTGCATTTCGATACAGCACTTGTCTTCAACCAATGCTAACCGTGCTTTTGCTGAGTTAGCCGTTTGGTGACTACGCCGTTATTTTTATCTCACCTTGACAAAGTCAAGTTGAGCTAATCTAATCGCTCTCCATCCGTTGTCCATAAACACCACGTTTTGGTCTTCTCCTCCCAAAACCACTGGGCCAATTCAAGTGAAAGTTTGTGTTAGTGATGGTCCTGAAGAGTCATTGCATTTTTGTTCAACTCAACATGCCCAGCCCCATAGGGAGGGGGTGGATGAATGGAATGCTCCAAAATATTTTTAAAATCTTCTTCTCAAGAACAAGGGGGTGGAATGACTTGATATTTGTTATGCAGTTTCCTTTTGAGGTGTAGAATCAGGTTTGTACAAATGAAGTTCGTGAAGTAATATTTTGCTCTGTAATGGACGGGGTAAGATTTTTGGCCCCACCGACAATTTCTATTTTCTGAACCGATCATACGATTTGAACCAAAATTGGCATGTGGTATTATTGAGTCACAAGTACTTGACTTGTGCAAAAAAACAAATTCATGCATCCCCATGGCAACCCCAGGAGCTAAAAAAAATAGGAATATTTTCAAATGCCCATATTTCCCAAACCACATAGAACAGAGAGCTGTTATTTGGTATGAAGCATCCTTAGGACCAGTAGAATTGAATGGGAAAAATAATTGTCATCAGGGTGTTCTGTTGTGGGCATCGAAAAAGTGCTGAGTCAGCATATTTGCAAAAATTTTAAAAAAATATTTTCTCCAGAATCAGTGGTCAGAATCTTTTGATATGTGGTATACAGCATTTATAGGGGGGTGGGGTGGGGTGTCAGATACAAGTTTATTAAACTAAAGCCCTTTGGTTCATATTTGGGCTCAATACAGGAGCCCAAATATTTAACTTAAGGCAATATTGGGAATATTCTTTAAAAGTCTTCTTCTTTAAAATCACCAGTCAGAATCTTTTAATGTTTGGTATTCATCATTGTTATGAGGGTCATATTCCAGATTGTTCAAACCAATTCCCTAAGTTAATATTTGGGCCAAATTTTAACATAGGGGGATAATTTTTAAAAATCTTCTTCATTGACATTTACAAATCAGAATGCTTTCATATTTGGTATACAACATCTCTAGTGGGGTCAGATTCAAGTTTGTTCAAATCAGGTCCCTGGATGTATATTTGGGCTCACTATGGTAGCCCAAGTTGTAACTTAGTGCTGTATGAGAAAATTTCTTTAAAAATCTTCTTCAGATCCATCAGTCGGAATGCTTTCATATTTGGTATACAACATCTGTAGGGGGTGGGGGCAGATTCAAGTTTGTTTAATTCAAGTGCCTGAGTTAATATTTGGAATCCATGTGGGAACCTGAAATTTAACTTAGTACAATATTAGGGAATTTCTTCAAAAATCTTCTTCAGATTCACCTGTCAGAATCCTTTCATATTTGGTTTACAACATTTCAAGAGGAGTCAGATTCAAGTTTGTTCTAATTGGTTCCCTGGGTTAATATTTGGGCTTCCTATGGCAACCTGAATTTTAACTTCATTAGTACAATATGGGGAAATTTCTTTAAAAGTCTTCTTCAGATCCACCAGTCAGAATGCTTTCATATTTGGTATACAACATCTCTAGGGAGGTCAGATTGAACTTTGTTCAAATCGAGTGCCTGGTCTTAATATTTGGGCTCCCTATGGGAGATGGAGTTGGCCATGTAGATGAAGAATTAGAAAGTTTGTATTCAGTACCTTCTGGAGGTGTGTAACTAAGATTAATCCACATAGGTTGTATCAAGAGGCTTCATAGGGGGGCTCCACATTTTACATAACGATCAACTGTTGAAAAGGCACGATGTTCGCACTATTTTTGTCCCTCCTGAGGGGCTCAAGGATTGACAATGTAACCTATGGAGATGGATTGCTTAATGTACACTCATTCTTGGACTCTTGTTTATATTGTGTTCTGTTCAAGGTGAGTGCTTCAAGCCCTGTTGGGCCTCTTGTTAATGTGTATACCTGCTTCCTCCACCCTGCAAAACTGTCTGACATGACATCACCTTGGCTGTTGAAAATGTTGTTAAACCCCAATAAAAAAATACAACTGTAGAATGAAGCTGTTTCATAATTTCTAGACATAATCAGCTCTTCTGGGGGCATGGTGGCGCAGTAGGTAGAGGTTCAGGCTGCAAGCTGAGATGTCCTTGGTTTGAATTCCACCTGCTGCAACCACATTGTATCCTTTGGCAAGACACTTCATCACCATGCCCACTTGTTTGTGTGGAATTGGTATGTTGGGGAGCCTGACAGTTGCTCGGTGGTTTTCTCCAACTTCCTCTACCTATAAAACTCTGACACAAGGTGACTTTGACAAAGTGTCATTAACTCCCAATAAATAAATAAATATTAGCTCTTCTGGCTGTAAGTCTGGGTGAGCTATAGTGATCACTCATCGTCTGTCATCAGTGAAAAAAAGATATTCACGACTTCTCCCAAGTGCTGAATCGATTTCCGTTAAATCTGAGGTGATTTGTAACTCAGCTGAGCAATGCTCAAGGGGAATTTTAGTTATCACTTTCTGTCAGTCCAGCGTGAACTTTATATTATCGACTTCTCCTAAACATCTGGCCTGGATTGAACACAATATTGATATATATGTTCCTTATCATATGTCAATTCTGGTTTGTGTACAAAAGATTGCCATACTGACAGGGGGACACACACCACAAGGGGTATAATTCTGTAAGGACCCACAAAGGTTTCTTACAAAATTTAAAAAATCTTCTTCAGAACTACCAGCCAGAATCTTGGGTCAATTCTAATAAAAGTTTGTATTTGTGATGTCCTGAAGGGTCATTGCATTTTTATGTATACCTCTACCATGTATGGTACACATAATGCGTGCATCCGGGGTGGCCCCCCCGTTGTTTGTCCATCCTTTGTCTGTCCGTCCATCCATCCATCCGTCTGTCCATCCATACATCTGTCTGTCCGTCCAGCATCCGTATCCATTTCTTTGGCATTCGATAACTTGAAAAGTATTGCTTGGGTTGTCAAGTTACTTTATATTTGTGTTCAGGTTACTGAGCTGTATAGTTTTTGGTGTAAATCTGATAATTTGATCCTGAGATATTAACTCTTTAGCCTTCAAATTGAGAATTCTTCCAATCCATTTGGCATGAGATAACTCAAAAAATATCAATCCAGTTGTCATGTTACTTTATATATATCTTTTGGTTACTGATGTTCCTAGCTGTATAGTTTTTGGTGTAAATGTGTTCATTTGATCCTGAGATATTAACCCTTTATCCTTCAAATTGAAAATTTCTCCAATCCCTTTGGCATGAGATAACTCAGAAAATATCAATCCGATTGTCATGTTACTTCATATATGTGTTCACGTTACTGATGTTCCGAGCTGTATAGTTTTTGGTGTAAATCTGATAATTTGATCCTGTGATATTAACCCTTTATCCTTCAAATTGAGAACTCCTCCAATCCATTTCTTCGGCATGTGATAACTCAAAAAATCTGATTATCAGGTTACTTTATATATGTATTCAGGTTACTGATGTGCTGTGCTGTATTGTTTTTTATGTAAATCTAATAATTTGATCCAGAGATATTAACCCCTTATCCATCAAATTAGGCACTCCACCAATCCATTTCTATATGTACCCATACCATGTACGTTTAAAAAATGTCGGCATCCGGGGTGGCCCTCCACCATACAGCTTTCTACTAGTTGCATGTATAAGTACACATCTGACGATTTAATCAGCCTATTTTTGTTCAACTCAACATGCCCAGCCCTATAGGGAGGTGTTGGGGAAAATGCTGCAAACTTTTTTTAAAATCTTCTCATGAACCAGTGGTACACTGACTTGATATATGGTATGGAGCTTCCTTTTGAGGTGTAAAATCAAGTTTGTTCATTAGATAACACTCCTTCGTCGTATTTAGCAGCATGGATTTCCCCAAGAAGCAAAGATAAAAATATGTCATCTGAAAATAATGACAAATATTTTATTTAGTGTGTATTTTGTCAGTATACAAAATTTCTCACCCACATACACTTAAGAATGATTCATTGATATGGTTGGACATATTCCTCTCATAAAACTTGAAAAAAGACTTGATTTATTGCATTTTAGGAATGCACATGTATATTTTTCGAAGATTCTCTGTTATTAAAGCACTTCTAGTTGTTGTTATGTTAGATGTTGGGAGAATAAAGTAAAAATAAGTTTTTAGCGAGCAAAAATTCTGGTGGGGTATGATGTGGGGTGGGTGCTAGATTTGAGAAGTCTGAAGTGCAATTCATAGGATGGGGAGCAGAGCATAACTGAGAAGTATCGGACCATATATGATTTCCAGTGAATCCTCTCCAACATGAATACAAAAGTAAGTGTATATTTATTTATTATCAAGACTAACCGCCATAAGTTCCACTCTCACTGTGTCCCATTTCATTGGTCAATTCCATGGTGTCCCACGCCATCAGTCGATTTATCCCCACAAAATTACCGATCTTACCACCACCACCCCCCCCCCCCCCATCTCTTTCTCCAACCAAACATGCATCATATTCCACACTGCACTGCACGATATTATTTATTTATTTATTTATTTATTTATTTATTTATTGGTGTTTAAGGTCATATACTTATGATCCAGGTATATATTGGTCTGTAAAATGGCTATACACTGCCCATCCTCCACCCCAGGGTGGCAACGTGGCAATATATAGCCATCTTGCAGACGCTATGTTGTGCCTAAGGAACCTTACAATAAAAGGGGGAGTTCCCCAACATAAGAAGGGGTGCAGGTATATTTAATACACTGTGGGCAGTTATCAAATGCATTGGTGGCGCTAACATTTCCCCGGCAGTGGGGCTAGGTATATACTAGTTTGTAAGATGGCTGTACTGCCCATCCTCTATCCCAGCCTATATTTTATTTACACAGATGTATGAACAACACCTCCTATTTATATATGTATTATTGTCTATAACTTACTTCATGTTTCTTGTTGTCAATAACTGTAGTTCTGAGGTGTGAAAAGATGATGTAATTATGCATAACAACTGTGGTCGAATAGGCCATAATTGATACAGGGACTACACATGACATGCTCAAGAACTTAAAGTTCACATTTTCTGTGGATATCTTCAAGTGGTTCTTACAGATTTTCAAGAACAAATAAGCTCTGGAGAAGAATTATTCTCGCAAGCCTTCATTAACCCTCCACAAACTGTCGAATATCAAAATTTTAGATAAATTTGAGATATAATGGGCTATTTGCATTAGACGCTGATTCTCAGATGCTGATATTTATATTAACCCTCTCCAACAACAATGATGATTTAACCCAAACGCCCTTTTATCACACTGGGTTATTTGAGACTATTATACCCACTTTTCTCAAGGCATCAATAAAAATACTTTAGTGATGCAATTAAAAACAATTCTTCAGACACTCCTGGGCCATAAAAAATAATGGAATCTTGTGTTCACCCTGGTTTTCTCTGAAAACAATTTGTAGATTTTTAAGAAAAAATGGCCATTCGCCGTTCTTGGTGTAACATTACAAGTTGCATGGAAAAATATTCCTGTTAGCACTTGTTAACCCTCTACAAACTGACAGACATCAATGTTTTGGATATATTCAAGTTAAAATGGACCATTTTCAAATAGCCACAGCACTCAGTTGGTAGATGTCAAACAAATGTAACTCGGTCATTAACCTGTCAGACAACGATATTGATATTAACCCTCTCCACCATTAATGATGGTTTTTACCTAAAGATCTTTTTATCATACTGCGACAGTTGAGACTATTATACCCATCTTTGTCATAACATCAAAAGGGAACTTCGCACGATCGTCTGTGAGTGTGTCTGGTGTTTTGTGTTGTCAGCTTAACGATGCTATATTGGTGTTCAGTCGCTCCAACAACCAAGACCCAATGAAAAACTTTTAAAAGTATGTCAGCGATCACTCATACTGTTTACAGCTTGTCCATGGAGCAAAGCAAATTAAATTTAATGATAAACGCAGGTTAATTAGGTCGTCGGTACTTGTCACGTAGGAAAACAAGTTTATTCTTTAAAAAAACAATCGAGAAATATGCAATAACTTGATTGTATGTTTGATTACCTCCCTTAGACTACTTTCCTTTCAGTGCTACAAACGATACGCTCAATTGTGTGCTTCTGGCGTCTCGTAGTCTAGTTTCGCCTTGGGGGCAGTGGGTAGGATACAAAACACTTTTGGTTTAGTGGTGGCTGAATGATTTTTTACCCAAGACTGTTAGGTCTGGGCGGTGGGGGGTGTCACTCCCTGGTCGAAATTTGATTTGATTTTTTTTTTTTTTTTTTTTTCTCAACAAATTTAGGCCTATGACGGGATGCTCTGGGCTACCCTGGAATGACATGCCATTATTATTCACTGCATGTGAGATATGTTTATTATGGATAATATCTGCCTTTGCAGTTTGTTGGATAGTTCCTGTGGGGATTTTCCAACAAATTGTAATAGATTACTCCAGGCTACCCCAGAATTGATCGGCCAATTGCATTTGCTTTATGTGAGAGATGTTTATAATGAATAACATCTGCTTTTACAATTTGTTGGATGGTTCCCGTGGGGACTCTCCAACAAATGGTAACAGATTACTCTGGGCTACTCCAGAATTAAAATGTACCTGCCACTAGTATTCCTTCACGTGATAGATGTTTAATTTTACAATGAATAATATCTGCTTTCACAATTTGTTGGACAGTTCTTATGGGGACTTTCCAACAAATTGTGAGAAGTATACTGTTCTGGGCTATTCCAGAATTACCTGCCACTATCTTTCCCATTATGTGAGAGATGTTTATAATAAATGAGATCTGCTTTTACAATTTGTTGGATAGTTTCCGTGGGGACTTTCCAACAAATTGTGACAGATTACTCTGTGCTACTCCAGAACAACATACCACTAGTATTCCCTTCATGTGTGAGATGTTTATTATGGATAATATCTGCCTTTACAATTTGTTGGATAGTTCCTGGGGGGACTTTCCAACAAATTGTAACATACTACTCTAGGCTACTCCAGGTTATGGATAAATATAACACTGAGTATTTCAGCGATGTGTAGGAGTATTTGGAAGGTCTTATCATGACTGGGTAATACAGAGCCCAATCACCTCAGTATTTTTTTTCTCCTAAACACCTGCCTAATCCAATGATATGGCTATTAATGTTATGTTTTTCATTTTATATCACTGCACAATTTTTACTATGGAGAGATGGGATGGGATCCGAATTGTTCCAATTACATATATGACGTCGTTTCATGAGAGGTTCTCTTTTATTTGAGAACAGCTGTCCTAGAAATGACCAATTATTGATGTTTTTTTTATTACTTGACATCAGAAAATTTTCATGGGGGTTAATATTGAAATATACCGTGCCAGTATTGGTCTTTTTCTAGGAGGCCCTAGACAATTAAAGTTTGGGACCTATTGGTACAATATATGTATGGTAAGATGTTGTGTTTACTGGTATAATTTAGCGATAAGTGCCCTGATATTTTATTTATTGTTGCTAAGTGGTGACATTGAATTGAATCCTGAGGATAATGACTCTATTAAAGTTGTTCATATGAATGTTAATGGGTGACGATACAAAATAGACTTAGTAAAGGCTGAACTTGACGACTACGATGTGATTGCCCTTTCTGAAACAAAGCTCACTGATGAAGTAGACAATAAAGAAGTGTTCTTATCTGGTTTTCACTACCCACCTATTCGTAGAGATCATGGTATCACAGGGGGTGGTGTAATAGTTTATGTTAAAACAGATCTAATATACAAGTATCGGGATGACCTCGATCTTCCAGGCCTCGAGGAGGCAATTTGGTGCAAATAAGACATGCCAACCAGAAATTTCTTATTGGCACATTTTATCGATCTCCTTCTGCCCTGGCTTCGTATTGGGACCTTATAGACCAATCTGTATCGATTGCAAGAAATGACTTATCCCAAAGATGCATTGTTATGGGTGACTTCAATGCAAATTGCATTGACACTATACATCTCAAAATATCTTACTTGGAGTCATCGCACAGTTCAGCACAGATTATAGATAAACCAACACGTATAACAGAAAATTCACGATCCTTAATAGATTTGATTTTTATTTCCTGCCCAGATTCTGTATCCGAACAAGGTGTTACTCCGCCGTTTTGTAGTGACCACCATGCCACGTACGTTCATCTAAAAACAAAGTGTCAAAGGGTAAAATCGTATTATAGAGAAATATGGAAATATAATGAGATGAATATAGAAGGCTTAAGGGAAGAATTCTCCTCAACAAATTGGGATGATATCTTGAACTCAGAAAATGTGAATGCTGTAGCGGAACAAGTAATTGACGTTATACTGAAAATAACTAAAAAGCATATTCCCTTTAAAACGGTTCTTATAAGCCCCAATGACAAACCATGGATGAATTCTAACGTACGTTCTACAATGAGAAAACGGAATAGGGCCCACCAAAAAGCAAAAATGACAAACTGCCCAGGTGATTGGAAAATTTTCCGAGAGTTAAGAAATGAAACAATCGACTTAGTAAGGAAAGCTAAATGCGATCACGATATAAAGCTGAATGATTATGTTTGCACTAATACTCTTACCTCCAGGAAATGGTGGAGCTCCTTCAAAAATTTCACGAGTCAACATTGTAGTAAAAATACACAATTTCCACCACTTCTCGAGGGTGGCACCGTTGTGGACAATCCTAAAGACATATGTGAAATACTTAATCAATTTTTCATAGAACAATCTAGTTCAATTCAAAATAATCCTCTCCCACCGGTATATTTTAATGACCTCACTATGGAGGAGCTTAACATTCAAATGGAAGGCGTTAAGATATTATTAGCTCACCTGACTGAAAGTCAGGGTGAGCTTTTCTGATCACTTTTCGTCCGTCGTCCGGCGTGAAGGTGGTGTTTGGGTCTTTTTCTTCCAAACCACTGGCCGCATGTTAATGAAATTTCATGTGAGTAGGGGTTATATAGCGGCATTTTGATTTTTGGGCAAATTAGGTTTCGGCTCATATTGAGCAGAGGGGTGGGGCAAAAATGCTCCAATTCTTAAAAAATCTTCTTCTCAAGAACCAGCAATAGCAGAGACTTGATATTTGGTATGCAGCTTCCTTTTGAGGTGTAGACTCAAGTTTGTTCAAGAGAAGTTTGTAGGTCTATACTTGGCGATGTTATGGGAGGAGCAAAAATTTTGGCCCCACCCCAAATTTCTATTTTTTAAACCGAGAGGCCAATTTGAACCAAATTTTATGTGAGGGCTTATTGGGTCATAAGTACCTAATTTATGCAGAAATTTTTTTTCCTGTAGCCCCGTGGGAACCACAGGAGCTAAAAATAGAAAAAAATTAAAACGCCTATATCTCAAAAACTGCACGGCAGTGAGAATTTTTATTTGGTGTGAAGCTTTCTTGGGACCAACAGAAAGGATTGGTAAAAAAAAATTGCTATCGGTTTTATCATAGGGTACTTTTTCGGGACTCTGAAAAAGTGCTGAGTCAGTATTTTTTAACACAGTAGGCAATGGGAAAAAAATAAAGAATTGTTTTCTTCCAAACCACTGCTCTAAAAGCTTTCATATTTTACATATAACATCTTTGGAACATTGATTCACATATTTGTAGAAATCAAATTCCTCGGTCCATATTTGGGTTCCCTATGGGAACCCAAATGTTCAAATTAGTGCAATATGAGGGATATATTTTAAAAATCTTCTTCTTCGGATCCACAAATCAGAATCTTTTGATATTTGCTATGCATCATCCTTAGGGGGGTGAGATTGATGTTTGTTCGAGCCAAGTCCCTGAGTTCATATTTGGACTCCCTTTGGGAACCCAAATTGTAACTTAGTGCAATACGAGGTATATTCTTTTAAAATCTTCTTCTTCGCATCCACCGGTCAGAATCTTTTGATATTTGGTATACAGTATGCTTAGGGAGGTGAGATTCAAGTTTGTTCAAGTCAAGTCCTTCGGCTCATATTTGGTCTCCCTGTGGGAGCCCAAATTATAACTTAGTTCAATATGAGGAATATTCTTTAAAAAAAAATTTTTTTTCAGATCCACCAGTCAAAATGTTTTGATATTTGATGTACAGCATTCTTAGGGGCTGAGAGTGAAGTTTGGTAAAGCCAAGTACCTGGGTTCATATTTGGGCTCACTGTGGGAGCCCAAATTATACCAAAATTTTTATTTTCCAAACCAAAAAGTCGATTTGAACCAAATTTGATATGAGGGCTTATTGGGTCATAAGTACCTAATTTATGCCGAAAATTGTTTACCCTGAGCAATATTCTTTAAAAAAATTTTTTTTTCAGATCCACCAGTCAAAATCTTTTGATATTTGATGTACAGCATTCGTAGGGGGGGGGGGGGGGGGGGGGGGGGGGGGGGGGGGGGGGGTGGCTGAGAGTGAAGTTTGTTAAAGCAAGTCCCTTGGTTCATATTTGGGCTCACTGTAGAAGCCCAAATTATACCAAAATTTTTATTTTCCAAACCAAGAGGTCGATTTGAACCAAATTTGATATGAGGGCTTATTGGGTCACAAATACCTAATTTATGCCATAAATTGTTTTCCTGTCCCCCCACGGCAACTACAGGAGCTGAAAAAATTTTTTTTTTTTGAATGCCCATATTTCCAGAACTACATGGCACTGAGAATTTTTATACAATGTGAAGCTTCCTTAGGGCCGGGAGAAAGGAATGGTGAAAAAAATGCCATTGGTTTTATCATAAGTACTTTTCCAGGACTAAAAGTGCCGAGTCATCATTTTTTAACACTGTAGGTAATGGAAATAACGTTGAATAATCTTCTTCTCCCAAACCACTGCTTCAGAAGCTTTGTTTTGGGTTCCCTATGGGAGCCCAATGTATAACTTAATTCAGTATGAGAAATATTCTTAAAAAATCTTTTTTTTCTGATACTCCTCTCAGAATCTTTTGATATTTGATTTTTAGTTTTCTTAGAAGCGGCAAATTGAAATTTGTTCAAGTTCTGGTTTATTGATAAAATTGGGGCCCAGTAACCAATTCCTGCGTTGAAAGCCCTGTAAAGTGGGCAGTAATAGGCATAAACGATTGACCAAACCTGATATTATAATTATGCCTCTGTAATGATGTAGCCTTAGAAAGTGACCTTAAATTCCAATAAATAAATAGATTAATTATTGAGTACCCAATATGGGGATCTAACATATGAACACTCTGGGTTACTAAGTAGAGAAAACACTTTTATGTTGAAAAACTGATAATAACCACAAGGCAGAATCCCTTGCTATTTTGGTGATATGACTCGGCCAGTATCAGGTGAGCGCCCTCAGGCCCCGTGGGGCCTCTTGTTATCCAAACTTGATACCAATAAAGCTTGCAGTCCTGATCTTATTAACAATAAAATACTAAAATTATGTGCGACGGAATTAGCTGACCCACTTACAAAATTGTTTAATCTGTCCCTAAACAAAAGTATATATCCTGCTATTTGGAAGCACGCCAATGTTTTACTGATTGATAAAAAGGCATCCATAAATTATAAAGGTAATTATAGACCAGTGTCTCTTACTAGTTGTGTTAGTAAGGTATTCGAAAAGCTCGTATTTCGCCAAGTGTTTGGTTTTCTCGATAGTAATAATCTCTTAACAAAGCTTCAGTCTGGCTTTATTCCAGGCGACAGTACTGTCAACCAGTTGATAGAAATTGATCATAACATACGGCTAAGTCTCGATCAAGGAAAAGACATTCGCTTCATTTTTTCTGACATCAGTAAGGCTTTCGACCGGGTGTGGCATGAAGGCCTATTACACAAACTAAATGGTATAGGCGTTAGAGGAACGACCCTAGAATGGTTTAAAGATGACCTAACAGGCCGCACCCAAACAGTCATAATAAACGGCCAATCTTCCACAAAAAGGACGATCCCCGCAGGAGTATCCCAAGGATCTGTCCTGGGCCCTCTGCTATTCAACATATATATAAATGATATTGTGCAGGGTATATTGTCAAACATCAGATTATATACTGATGACACATCTTTGTATTTGGTAGTTGAGGATCCAAATCAGGCTAGTCTTTTATTAAATGATGATCTACTGAAAATTAGTGATTGGTCCAAAAATTGGCAAGTGAAATTCAGCCCTGAAAAAACTGTAACAATGTGTATAAGTTGTAAAACTACCTACATTGACTATTCAACCCTTTACTTGCTAAACCAGCCAATTAAAGAAGTTAATACACATAAACACTTGGGTATAACTTTCCATAATACGGGCTCTTGGGACAATCATATTGATAGTGTCATTAACAAAGTAACCCCAATGATAAACTGTCTACGCAGTTTAAAATATAGATTAACTCGTAGAACGTTAGAAATATTCTACAAATCTTTTTTTTTGCCACTTTTTGATTACGCAGATGTGATCTGGGATAATTGTTCCCTTGGAAAAGCGGAAGCACTAGAGAACCTCCAACTTGATGCTTTGCGTGCAATTTGTGGGGCAATAATAGGAACTAGCCATAGACTCATTTATGAGGAGACTGGATATATACCCCTGTGTGATAGAAGAGCTAGGCACAAAATTATAACTCTATTCAAAATTTTGTCAGGTTATGTCCCAACGTATTTAAACCTTTTGACACCACGTCAGGTTTCCGATTTCTCTAGGTACCCATTAAGATCATCTGATCTCCTGCGCAATTGGCAGTGTCGTACTAAAACATTCGCAGAGTCTTTTTTCCCATCAGCGGTAAATCTCTGGAACAGCCTGGATGAATCCACTAGAAATGCTGTTAGTGTTTACAATATCAAAATGCAATTAAGTGCTCGTGATATAGTCGTTCCGGAGTTTTACCGCATTGGATCCAGAGAGTCTCAAATCCAGCACTGCAGATTGCGATTGCCATGCAGTGACCTTAATGCTTATAAGTTTGAAAGATTTATAAGTGATGATCCTAAATATTCATGCGGTTATATATACGAGGATATCGAGCATTACCTTCTTCATTGTCCTCTTTATAATGCACATCGCTTGGCCATACTGGGGAACATCCTTGACGCCGGAGTAGACGTGGAACAATTGTTGTTTGGAAATTGCTCTAATACAGTGGAGTGGAATACTAGGATTTTCCAGAAAGTTCACGAATATCTCAAACATACCACTCGGTTAATTCACCCGACCTAATTACCATTTGCAAAAATCCCTGATTACTGCGAACGGGCATGCAATTACGCTCCATGTACACAAACGCATACGAATAAGTGCTTAATATGTTATATAAATGTTACGTGTACATGCGAGACCTCGCATGCGTGAATATCTTTGTGCGCACAGTTATGAATATATAAAGCACGTGCACACCACGGGAACTTATAGCTGCTTCTGTGGTAAATAAGTCCTGGTCTACTGGTTGAAATATTATATACCAATACTAGACTTTATGATTCTGGAGAATCATGGCTTTTCCCAATTAGATTCCATGATTTTTCATGACCCTACAGTGTCTGATGAATTGTTTTTAACTGTCTCACATAAGATACTTCATTGATGTTATGAGAAAGGTGAGTATAGTACTCTCAAATGACTCGGTTTGATAAAAAAAATGTTTAGGTAAAACCCATCATTAACGGTAGAATGGGTTAATATCAATATCAGTGTTTCCCTATCAGTTTTGCGTACGGTAAAAGAAGTTACGTTTCTCTGTGGCATTTCCATTTGATGTTGTTGGTGTCCAAATACAGACTATTTCTTCAAATTTTTTTACATTTAGCAGTCCATGGAGGGTTAACAAATGCCTACCCGAATAATTTATCCATGCAACTGGTCATGTGACACCAAGACCTATCAGCGGCCATTTTCTCTTGAAAATCCCACAAGATGTTTGTAAAGAAATCCAGAGATAACGATTTTTTAAGCTTTCGATGGGTATAACCTGTTAACCTCCCCAGCAGGGGTTAACGCTTGGTTTTTTGAATACCCTTATTACTAACAAAAATGGTCCTTTGCGAATTCCACTTCCAACAATGGAGATTATGTTTATCTCTCATGTATACGTTGGGTGCTGTGCATGTCCGAAAACAGCCCATGTCAACAAAGTGATGATGCTTGGCAGCTTGTAGATGGTTAATAAACACTCACCGGAGTATTTTGTCCATGTAACTTGTAATGTCACATAAAGACCTACGAATAGTCAATTTGTCTTGAAACCCTACAAGTTACCATTAGGGAAATTCACAGAAAATGGGAATTTAAAGCTTTTAAGGGATATCTCTCTTTAGCCTGCCCAAAATGGGTTAAGACTTCGCCTTTTGAATACCCTTACTACTTACAAAAATGTTTCCATATAAATTGTGCGCTTGATAAAAGGAGGCACTTTTCTTTATGGTGTACCCTTTGGGTGTTGTTGGTGTCCAAAAACAGCCCATTTTATCACAATTTTGACCTTCAGCAGCCCGGGGAGGGTTAACTAATGCTGACCGGATATTTTGTTCATGCAACTTGTAATGTCACACCAAGACCTGCGAATAGCCGATTTTTTCTTGAAAACCTACAAGATGTTTTTAGAGAAATCCACAGAAAATAGGTATTTTAAGATTTTAATGGGTATCTCTCTTTAACCAGTCCAAAATGGGTTAAGACGTCAAATTTTGAATACCCTTACCACTTTCAAAAATATTTTCCGATCAATTTTGCGTCCGATAAATGAAGGCCCCTTTCTCTGTGGTATACCCTTTGGGGGCTGTTGGTGTCTAAAAGCAACCCATTTTATCACAATTTTTACGTTTAGCTGATCGGGGAGGGTTAACTAATGCTGACCGGAATATTTTATCCATGCAACTTGTAATGTCACACCAAGACCTAAGAGTGACCAATTTTTCTTGAAAATCTACAAGACTCGTTTAGAGAAATCCACAGAAAACATGAAGTTTTGAGCTTTTTTTGGATATTGCTGTTTAACCAGCCCAAAACGGGTTAACGCTTGGTTTTTTGAACACCATTATTACTTACAAAAATGATTCTCGGTGAATTTCACTTCCAATTAAGGAAGTTATGTTTATCTTTCGTGTATCGTTTGGGTGCTGTGGGGGCCCGAAAACAGCCCATTTCATCACAATTTTGATGTTTGGCAGCCTGTGGAGGGTTACCATATGCATCGCCTAATATGTCATGTGTATCAATGGTCGTGTCACAGCAGTTCTAGCAATGATGAATGTTTAAAAAAAATCTACAAGACGTGTTTCGAGAAAGTGCCGATAAACCCCAAATTTGGCAGTTTTTTGTCAATTCTGACGAAATAAGGGTTAAATCGAAAAATTCCGCCTTGGTACATTTTTAGATTTTGTGCCTCTCTATGAGTGTGCAAAATTTTGTGAAAATCGGTTCGAAAATGGCTTCTGAATCGTACGGACAAAATGTGTGGAAAAAAAAAAATTAAAAAAAAAACCAAAAAAAATAGACTTTATGATTCTGGAGAATCATGGCTTTTCCCGATGAGATTCCATGATTTTTCCTGACCCCACAGTGTCGGACGAATTGTTTTTAACTGTCTCACTGAAGTTCCTTCATTGATGTTATGAGAAAGGTGAAGATAGTAGTCTCAAATGACACAGTTTGATAAAAAATTGTTTAGGTAAAAACCATCATTAACGGTGGTGTGGGTTAATGTCAATATCATCGGCCAACAAGTCAATGACTGACAAAAGAGTTATGTTTGTTTGACACATACCCACTGAGTGCTGTGTCAATTTAAAAATGGTCCATTTTATCTCAAATGTATCCAAAATATTGATGTCTGGCAGCTTGTAGAGGGTTAACAAGTGTCAACAGGAATATTTATTCATGCAACTTGTAATGTCACACCAAGAACTGTGAATGGCCATTTTTTCTTTAAAATCTACAAGATGTTTTCAGAGAAATCCAGGGAGAACAATTTTAAGCTTTTGATGAATATCATTGTTTATCCAGCCCAAAACGGGTTAAGTGTTGTTTTTGGAATACTCTTATTACTTCCAAAAATAATTCTCAGTGAATTCTACTTCCACTTATTTTGATCTCTCCTCCCAACTTCGGGTGGTGTGGGTACGCAAACACTGCCTGTTTTATCAACTTTTTGATGTTTGAGAACCTGCATAGGGTTAACAAATGCTTACAGGGATATTTTGTACATGCAACTTGTAATGTCACACTAAGATCTGAGAATGGCCATTTTTTCCTGAAAATCTACGGGATGTTTTTAAAGAAATCCTCAGATAACACGAATTTTTAACCTTTTGAGGGGTATCTCTCTGTAACCAGCTCTAAAGGGTTAATGCTTGGTTTTGTGAATATCTTCATTACTTACAAAAATGATCGACGGTGAATTCCACTTCCAATGAAGGAGGTTATGTTTATCTCATAGGTACACATTTGGTGTAAATATGGTTGCCCAAGAACAGCCCATTTTCTCCAAATGTCTGTGCTTGGCAGACTCTGGAGGGTTAACAAATGCTTACCGAAACATTTTGTTCATGCAACTTGTAATGTCACTCGAAGACCTGCGAATGGTCAATTGCTCTTGAAATTTTTTTTGAGAAACACACAGAAAACTGGAATCTCAAGCTTTTAAGGGGTATATTTCCTTAACCAGTCAAAAATGGGTTAAGACCTCGATTTTGAATACATTTACTACTTACAAATATGTTTCCCTGTCAGTTTTGCGTCCGGTAAAAGAAGTTACGTTTCTCTGTTGTATTCCCATTTGATGTTGTTGTTGTTGTTCAAAAACAGACTATTTTTTTTCAAAATTTTGACATTTAGCAGCCCATGGAGGGTTAACAAATGCTTACCGAAATAATTTATCCAATCAGCTGGTAATGTGACACCATGACCTATCAATGGCCATTTTCTCTTGAAAACCCTACCAGATGTTTGTAAAGAAATCCAGGGAAAACATAAATTTTTAAGCCTTTGATGGGTGTCACTATTAACAACCACAAAATGGGTTAACGCTTGGTTTTTTGAATACCCTTATTACTTACAAAAATGGTCTTCGGTGAATTTCACTTCCAACAAAGGAGATTATGTTTATTTCTCTGGTACACGTTGGGTGATGTGCGTGCCTGTGCCTGAAAACAGCCCATTTCAACAAAATTACGATGCTTGGCAGCCTCTAGAGGGTTAATAAACGCTCACAGGAATATCTTGTCCATGCAACTTGTAATATCACTCAAAGACCTGCGAGTAGTAATTTTTTCTTGAAAACCTACAGGATGTTTTAAGAGAAATCCACAGAAAATGGGAATTTTAAGATTTTAAGGGGTCTCTCTCGTTAGCCTGCCCAAAATGGATTAAGATGTTGACTTTTGAATACCCGTACTACTAACAAAAATGTTTGCGTATAGATTGTGCGCTCGATAAAAGAAGGCACGTTTTTTTGTGGCGTACCCATTGGGTGCTGTTGGCATCCGAAAACAGCCCATTTTATCACAATTTTGACATTTAGCAGCCCGTGGAGGGTTAACAAATGCTCACCGCAGTATTTTGTCCATGCAACTTCTATTGTCACACCAAGGCCTGGGAGTGACACATTTTTCTTGAAAATCTACAAGACTCGTTTAGAGAAATCCCTGGAAAACACAAATTTTTTAGCTTTATGGGGGTATTGCTGTTTAACCAGCCCAAAACGGGTTAACGCTTGGTTTCTTGAACACCCTTATTACTGACAAAAATGATCCTCGGTGAATTCCACTCCCAATAAAGTAAGTTATGTTTATCTCTCGTGTATTGTCTGGGTGCAGTGGCGGCCCGAAACCGGCCTATTTCATCAAAATTTCGATGTTTGGAAGCCTGTGGAGGGTTACCATATGCATCGCCTGATATGTCGCATGTATCAAAGGGCGTGTCACAGACAGGTCTAGCAATGACGAATGTATAAAAAAAATCTACAAGACATGTTTCGAGAAAGAGCCAATAAACCCCAATTTTGGCAGTTTTTTGCCAATTCTGACGAAATAAGGGTTAAATAGAAAATTCCGCTTCGGTACATTTTTAGATTTTGTGCCCCTCTATGCGTGTGCAAACTTTCGTGAAAATCGGTCCGAAAATGGCTTCGGAATCGTGTGGACAAAATGTGTGGAAAAAACAAAAAAAAAAAAAAATTAATAATCCATAGAAAAACAATAGTCTTTTCCAGAGGGAAAAGCCTAATAAACAATGGTGTTAGACTGGACAGGGATGCACGTGCACATCTCCCCAAGCAATTATCCAACCTTGAATATTGAAATTAAAGAAATGCATGGAAATACGGCCCATTCTATCTCTCCATTCTTTTCTCTTTCTCTTGTTGCACCCGCACCTGCACAGAAACACAGTACAATGTAATTTCTAATATGTAGGGTGAGGTATTACATAGGCCTAGCCTGTTTACCAAACCCATTTCTGTTACAGAGAAATGAAATATTGTTTATAAAAAAAAAAAAAAAAAAATGGGAACTTCAGTGAGACAGTTAAAAACAATTCATCAGACACTCTGGGGCCATGAAAAATCATGGAATCTCATTGGAAAAGCCATGATTCTCCAGAATCATTAAGTATAGTTGGCCTTTGTAATTGTGGGTGGGGAGGGGGGGGTGGGGGGGGAGGGTGACCCTGCCCAAAATTTCTATTTTTTGAACTGATGGTCCAATTTGAACTAAATTTAGTATGTGATATTATTGGGTCATGAGTACTCGACTCATGCTGTAAACATGTTTCCTGTGTCTCTGTGGGAACTCCGGGAGCTAATAATAGAAATATTTTCAAACTCCAATATTTCCCAAACCACACGGAACAGAAAATTCTTATATTGCATAAAGCATTCTTTGGACCAGTCGAATTGGATTTCTCTGAAAACATCTTGTAGATTTTAAAGAAAAAATGGCCATCCACAGTTCTTGGTGTGACATTACAAGTTGCATGAAAAATATTCCTGTTAGCACTTGTTAACCCTTTACAAACTGCCAGACATCAATACTTTGGATACATCTGAGATAAAATGGACCATTTTCAAATAGCCACAGCACTTAGTGGGTAAATGTGTCAAACAAACGTAACTCATTTTGTCGGTCATTAACTTGTCTGACGCTGGTATTGATATTAACCCTCTCCTCCATTAATGATGGTTTTTACCTAAACATTTTTTATCAAACTGAGTCACTTCAGACTACTATACCCACCTTTCTCATAACATCAATAAAGGAACTTCAGTGAGACAGTTATCAATTCATCAGACACTCTGGGGTCATGAAAAATCATGGATCTCATCTGGAAAAGCCATGATTCTCTGGAATCATAAAGTCTAGATCCAAGTTAATTTTATAAGGAGCCATGTATCTGAAGAATTAGAAATCTTTTATTAAGTACACTCTATAGGTCTGTGTGTAACTAAGATAATCCAGGAAGATTGTACATCAATGGGCTCCATTTTTTTTAATGGTGTTTAATGTCACATACTTATGCTCAATAGCTAATCACGACACAACCGTGACAATTTTACGGGTGGAGGAAGCCGGAGTACCCAGAAAGAAGAATTGACGAGCAACTATCAGCTTCTCAACATTCTAACTCTGTTCAAGCTCAACTCAAGCAGGGTTGCATCGATTGAAGACATGTGACCATCGACATGCAGTACGGCTGGTCCACATGTAGGCAACTGGGATAATGTGCCTTGCCCAAGGACACAACGCGGGTCATCCCAGACAGGGATCAAATTCAGAACCTCTAGGATAGAAGTTCAGCAGTCTACCACTGAGCCACAGAGCTCCCTCAAGGGGCTCCATAGGGGAGCTCCACTTTTTACATTATGATTAACTGAAGAAAAGGCATGATGCTTGAACTATGTTAGCTACTCCTGAGGAGCTCATGAATTGACAGTGGATCCTATGGAGATTGATTGCTTAATATAGATTCATTCTTGGCCTCCGTTTATATCGTTTACATAAGGTTCTGTTCAAGGTGAGCAGAACCTTAAGGCCCCCTCCCCCCCCCCCCCCCTTTATTGTCCCCAAGTTTGGGCTTAGTCATTCGTCTGTCCGTTCATCCATCTAGGTGACCATTCGTCCGTCTAGGCATCCATCCATCATCAACATTTTGTTTATCCTGGTCATAACTTTACCAACAGTGTGTCCCGAATTATAATATGGTATATGTCTGTCAAGGTTAGAGGCCCTATGTTAAAGTCACAATTCGAAAAACTTTGACATTCATTCTCACTTCTGTCCGGTTCATATAACTTGGCGTGATTGACCGATCTTATTCAGACTTGATACAATTATTGCTCATGACTGAAAGGTGTGTCGTGACTTTGATCCAAGGCCATGTCATCAATGTCAAGCTCACAGGCAGCAAAACTTGGATATTGTTATACAGCCCTTGGCTGGTACACATAACCTGGTATGATTGGCCAATCTTATTCAAACTTGGTACAATTATTGCTTATGACTCAAAGGTGTGTCAGGAGTTTGATCCAAGGTCATATTATCAAGGTCACAGATAGTGAAACTTCGATATTGTTATACAGATTTTGTCTAGTCTGTACATATATAATTGAATCTATGTGAAAGATCTTGTTCACCATTCACACCATTGTTTCCCATAACATAACGTTGTGTCATGAACCTGACCCATTATATCATTAAGGTTAAGGTCACAACAGTAAAACTTGGATTCTGGTCTTGTATTTAGCTTCCCCCAAAAGCTGTGACCATGGGTGGAGCTGAGAGGTCTCTTGTTTTTGTTCAAATTCAAATGTCCTGTAGGGACGGGTGGGGAAAATTTACCCAAAGTTTTTAAAAATCTTTTCATGAACTGATGGTTACAGTTACTTGATATTTGGTTCTCACCTTCCTTTTGAGGTGTAGAATTAAATTCGTTCAAAGTTTGTAGGCAATATTTGCCTTTGTAAATGCCGGGACAAGAATTTTGGCCTTGCACAAAATTTCTCTTTCTTTTATTTTTTTGAACTGATAAGACAGTTAGAATCAAATTTGGTGTGTGGTATTATTGAGTCACAAAAACTTAATTTATGTAATCCCCCCATCCCTCCTCCCTTCTCCCCATGCATGGGATCCCCAAGATCTAAGAGTAGAAATATTTTAACCCTTTACCCAACACAAAAGGCAGATAACACTTGCAAATATAATTCTTGAATAACTAATTTGTTTTCATTTTTTGCTTCAAAAACATAGCTTATGACCCCCTCATTGGAATGAGCTCATTCCAGAGAGGGGTCATAAGCTATGTTTTTGAGACAAAAAGTGAAAAATATAATGAAAATTGAATGGTGATTTTTGTGACTAGTGCTGGCCAGTTTTGGCCATTACGTTGAGTAAAGGGTTAAAGTGCCCATATTTGGCAAACCGCACAGAATAGAACTGTTATTTGGTATGAAGCACCCTTAGGACCTGTAGAATGGATTAGTAAAAAAAATTGCTCTCACCCCTCAGTATAGTGTCATGGTGTACAGTTAAAACTAGAAATCCTGGCATGAAATGTGCACAAATAGCACGTTGATCTGCGCGTCAATCCACGTGTTATGACCATAGTAAGGCTATCAAATTCTATACATATGGCCTGTGTACAAGCAATATTTCAGCCAATGGACCTCCGAGTAACCCGGAGGTCCATTGGCAGAAACATTGCTTATGTTTGCTATGACTAACCAGGAGAACCCGCCGTGCTTTGGATGTCATTCGATATGGCAATTGCACGCAATTGCTATGTGCAATTACGCCAACATAAGCGCACCGTTCATGCCAGGACTTCTAGTTTTAACTGTACTCTAGGGGGCACATCAAAAAACGCTGAGTCAGCCCATTTCTAGGAAAAAAATTCGCTAGAACCACTAGTTAGATTCTTTAGATATTTGGCATTCAGCATTCATTGGGGGGTGGGGTTGTAGGGGGCTGAAGTGGCAGGTTAGATACAAGATTGCTAAAATTAAATCAAGCCCCTCTGTTCAGAATGGAGATCAAATTTTATTTTAACTTGGTGTAATATGAGAAGTACAACATTGGTACAGTGGTATAGTTCAAATCAAGACCCTCAGTTAATATTTGGGCTATCTGGGGGGGGGGGGGGGGGGGGGGGGGGGGGTGCTAATTTTAACTTAATGCACTATAAGGAATAGTCTTTGGAAGTCTTCTTCCTCAAACCTGCCACTCAAAATCTTTTGATATTTTGTTTACAGCATCATTAGGGAGGTCAGATATTGGTTTGTTCAAAACAAGTCCTGGGTTAATATGTGGGTTCCCGATTGGAGCTATTTTAACTTAGTCAGTACAAGGAATAATCATTATAACTCCACTTCTCCAGAACCACTAGTCAGAATCTTTTGATATGTGGTATATGGAATCCTTACAGAGTTGGATTCAAGATTGTTCAAAGCAAGCCCCATGGTTAATAATTGGGCTCTCTGTTGAAACCTGAAATTCAGCTAAAGGCAATATGGGAAATGATCTTCAAAAATCTTCTTAAGATCCCCAAGCTGAATCTTCTGATGTTTGGTGTACAACATTCTTATGGAGATCAGATTTTGTTTTGCTCAAATCAGGTGTGGGATTAATATTTGGGCTCCCGCTTGAAGCCTAAATTTTGACTTGGTGCTATATGAGGAACGTTCTAAAAATCTTCTCTCGAACCTACAGTAAAAATATTTGGAATATAGTACACACCATCATAAGGTGAGTTAGATTCAAGTTTGTTAAAAAAGTCTCTGGACTAATATTTGGGCTCCCTATTGGAGCATGAATTTTAACTTGGTCTAATCTCTGAAAATCTTCTTCACCAGAGTCACTACTTAGCATCTTTTGATATATGGTATACAGCATCAATACATGGTTGCCAGTCAAGTCCTTCCTTACAGGAGCCTGAGTTTTAACTTTGTGCAACAAGAGGATTAACTTTTAGAAATCTGTTAAAAATCTGCTTCTTCTGATTTAATAGTCAGAATTCTGGTTGAGGTGAGTGGGGTGGGGGGGGGGGGGGGGCACTTCAAGTTGTTTGAGTCAAGACCCTGGGTTGATATTTGACTCCTTAGTTTTATAATACTGGAAGTTTGGCCATGTTTTGTGTGTTAGCATCTCCCACTCAGAAAAACATTATCTTCCTTGGACAACAGAGTTATCAAGTGTTGCATGACTTTATTCCTCTGTACTCCCCAAGTCGCCTTTTGTTGTAATTTGTAAGCTTAATTTTGGATATATGCAAGGAGTGGCAGTGGGAAAACAGATATCCCTTTTAACTAAGAGCTCTATGAGGGAATTTCTTGAAAAATTATCTTCTTCAGATTCAGCAGCCAGAATCCTGCCATTGGGATACAACCTCTCTAGGTAGGTCAGATTCAAGATTGTTCAAATCTAGTCCCAATGTTAATATTTGGGTTCTCTGTTGAAGTCCAAAGTTTAACTTCATGCAATGTAAGGACATTTCTTTAAAAATTATCTTCTTCAGACCCACCATTCTTTCTTGTTTGGCTTATAACATCTCCAGGGGGATCAGATTCATGTTCGTTCAATTTGAATCCCTGGCTTAATATTTGGGCTCTCTGTGGGGAGGGTGACAGGAGGAGAGGAGCATGTTAGGTTCAGGTTTGTTCAAATCCATTCCTAAGTGTTTTTTCATAAAATCTGCCTTTCAAACTGCAGTGACATAACAACTCTTGGAAGTTGGCAGTGCATGTCTCCAGCTGATAGAATTGGATGCAGCCAGGAAGACCTATGATAATAATCATAATAATCATCTGGCATGGACACTATGAATAATAATTTCATGACTTCATTCCTCTGATGTTGATGAACCATGTCTAACCGAATGTGACCCAAAATACTTTAAACCACTTTGTGAGGTGAGCGAATACGGTTCATTGGGGCCTCTTGTTTGATTTGCCATGACGCAACCAAAGGCAATTTTTGGTCATGTATTTCTACTGATCTAGGAAAGCTGCCAAGGCAAAAACAAAGCTCTGTTCTGTGAAGTTTCAAAAAGTATCAGTCAGAATTTTTTTTAACCTCTGTGGCTTTCTCTATCACAACCTGAAAACATTTTTTTTTGCTCAGAAATCAAGTTCTTATGACCTAGTTCTACCACATCAAAAATTTGGTTCAAATCAGCCCATTGGTTCTGGAAATAGAAATTTAGAGTGGGTCCAAAATGAGCATCAGTTTCTTTGAAAAAACTTGAATCTGCATCATTAAATTAAGTTCCATACCAGAAATCTAACCATTGTGAGGCTTATGATTTTTAGCTCAACTTTGGCGAAGCCAAATATGAGGTGTTGCCATGGCCCGTCGTCCGTCAGTCTGTCCGTCATGCCGTACACACGGCCCGGGCTAGAGGCCATATTTATGAACTGATTTTTACAAAACTTCTTGAGTACCTTTGTTATCCCTGTGAGACGAGAACGGGTGTTTTTGGATCTGGTCCGAAATTCAAGACGGCCGCTGGCAGCCATATTGTACAAAATTAGGTGCAATCAGATATTTGCGTAGAACTTCCATATGAAAGCTCGGATTTGAATAATTTTTTGTATGAATGTTTAGTACCATGGGATACATCACATATAATACGGGGTTTTTTCTCGTGCATAAATTATGCCAATTAGACTAACTTTGATCTATTTAATGTTACTTTCAGCACTGTAACTGCAAATGCCAATACGGCTCGGGCTAGAGGCCGTACTTGTGAACCGATCTTTACGAAACTTATTGGGTACCTTTGTTATCACCGTTGGAGGAGAACTAGTGTTTTGGGGTCCGGTCTGAAAGTCAAGATGGCCGCTGGCAGACATTTTATACAAAATTAGGTGCAATCAGATTTTTGCACAGAACTTCCATATGAAAGCGCTGATTTGAATAATTTTTTGTATGAATGTTTAGTACCATGGGATACATCACATATAATATGGGTTTTTTTCTCGTGCATAAATTATGCCAATTAGACTAACTTTGATCTATTTAATGTTACTTGCAGCACTGTAACTGCAAATGCCAATACGGCTTGGGCTAGAGGCTATATTTATGAACTGATCTTTACGAAACTTCTTGGGTACCTTTGTTATCACCGTGGGACAAGAACGAGTTGCTTTGGGTGCGGTCCGAAATTCAAGATGGCCACCAGCAGCCATTTTGTACTTGAGTTAGTGCAATCAGTTTTTTGTACAGAAATTCTGTTTGAAAGTTCTGATTTGAATAAATTTTTGTATGAATGTTTAGTAACATGGAATACATCACATATAATACGGGTTTTTTTCTTGTGCAAAAATTATGTGGCCATTTTGTACAGTATTTAGGTCCAATCAGTTTTTTAGCTTAACTTGACAAAGTCAAGATAAGCTATTTTGCCATCTCGCGTGCGGAAGTCTGTTAGTCTGTGAGTCTGTTCACATTTTCCTTTAGCACGCAGTTCTTGTCTGATCGTCACGAAATTTCATATGCAAGTTTGGGGTCATGTCTAGATGAGAACGTCTCCTTCTGGTCGCAATCGGTCAACTGGTATGGCTGCCCGAGCCCAAAACCTGGAGTCTGCATTTATACCAAGTTACAATGAAATCCCTTCATAAATACGACCTGTAGTATTTATGAAGGGATTTCATTGTAAGTTGGTAGGATGCCTCTGTATAATGCCCAGATGAGAACGTCCCCTTTTGGGCATTATCTGTCAACCGTGATGGCTGCCCAAGCCCGAAACCCAAAACCTTTTAGCACAGTCTGCAGGTCATGTTTAATATGGAGGGATTTCATTGTAACTTGGTATGATGACTCCTTATGATGTTCAGATGAGAATTTCCTCATTTAGGCATTATCTGCCAACCGTGATGACTGCCCGAGCCCAAAACCCGAAAACCTTTAGCACAGTCTATAGGTCATATTTTTTGAGGAATTTCATTGTACTTGGCGGGCTGACTTCATATAATGTCTGGATAAGAAAGTCCCCTTTTGGACTTGATTAGGCAACTGTGACGGCTACAGGGGCCCCGAAGCCTGAAAACCTTTACCACAGTCGACAGGTCATAGTTATGAAGGGATTTCATTCTAACCTGGTAGGATGACTCCAAATAATGTCTAGATGAGAATGTCCCATTTTGATCGCGATCATTCAGCCTTGATGGGTGCCGAGCCCAAAAAACCTTTAGCATAGGTAAAAGGTCATATTTATGGAAGGATTTCATTGTAACCTGTTAGGTTGACTCCATATAATGCCTAGATGATGACATCCCCTTTTGGTCGTGAATGGACAACTGTGATGGCTACAGGTGCCCGAAGCCCGAAAACCTTGAGCACAGTCTACAGGACCTAGGTCATATTTATGAAGGGAATTCATTGTAACTTTGTAGGATCACTCCAGATGATGCCCAGATGAGACTGTCCCCTTTGGTTGCAATCATTCAACCATGTTGGCTGCCCGAGCCTGAAGCCTGAAAACCTTTAGCACAGTCTACAGGTCATATTTATGAAGGGATTTCATTGTAACTTTGTAGGTTGAATTCATATAATGTCTAGATGAGAACGACCCCTTTTGGACACGATTGGACAAGTGTAACGGCTACAGGGAGCCCGAAAACCTTTAGAACAGTCCACAGGTCATAATTATGAAGGGATTTCATTGTAGCTTGGTAGGATGACTCCATATAATGTCTAGATGAGAATATCCCCTTTTGGTCGCGATCATTCAGCCTTTATGGCTGCACGAGCCCAAAGACCTTTAGAATAGTCTATAGGTCGTATTTATGGAAGGATTTCATTGTAACTTGTTAGGTTGACTCCATATAATGCCTAGATGAGGACATTCCCTTTTGGTCGTGAATGGACAACTGTGATGGCTACAGGTCCCCGAAGCCCGAAAACCTTGAGCACAGTCTACAGGTCATAGGTCATATTTATGAAGGGATTTCATTGTAACTTCGTAGGATCACTCCAGATGATGCCCAGATGAGAATTCCCCTTTTGGTTGCGATCATTCAACCATTATGGCTGCCTGAGCCCGAAGCCCGAATACCTTTAGCACAGTCTACAGGTCATATTTATGAAGGGATTTCATTGTAACTTAGTAGGTTTGACTTCATATAATGTCTACATGAGAATGTCCCCTTTTGGACACGATTGGGCAACTGTGGCAGCTACAGGGGCCCGAAGCCCGAAAACCTTTAGAACAGTCTACAGGTGATAATGATGAAGGGATTCCATTGTAGCTTGGTAGGATGACTCCAAATAATGTCTAGATGAGAACGTCCCCTTTTGATCATGATCATTCAGCCTTGATGGCTGCCGAGCCCAAAAACCTTTAGGATTGTCTATAGGTCGTATTTATGGAAGGATTTCATTGTAACCTGTTAGGTTGACTCCATGTAATGCCTAGATGATGACATCCCCTTTGGTCATGATTGGTCAACTGTGATGGCTACAGGTGCCCGAAGCCCAAAAATCTTGAACACTGTCTACAGGTCATATTTATGAAGGGATTTCATTGTAACTTCATAGGATCACTCCAGATGATGCTCAGATGAGAATGTCCCCTCTTGGCTGCGATCATTCAACCATGATGGCTGCCCAAGCCCAAAGCCTGAAAACCTTTAGCACAGTCTTCAGTTCATATTTATGAAGAGATTTCATTGTAACTTGGTAGGTTGACTTCATATAATGTCAGATGAGAACAGACCCTTTTGGACTCCATTAGGCAACTATGATGGCTACAGGCGCCTGAAGCCCGAAAACCTTTAGAACAGTCTACAGGTGATAATGATGAAGGGATTCCATTGTAGCTTGGTAGGATGACTCCAAATAATGTCTAGATGAGAATGTCCCCTTTTGATCATGATCATTCAGCCTTGATGGCTGCCGAGCCCAAAAACCTTTAGGATTGTCTATAGGTCGTATTTATGGAAGGATTTCATTGTAACCTGTTAGGTTGACTCCATATAATGCCTAGATGATGACATTCCCTTTTGGTCATGATTGGTCAACTGTGATGGCTTCAGGGTCCCGAAGCCCAACAACCTTGAGCACGGTCTACAGGTCATATTTATGAAGGGATTTCATTGTAACTTCGTAGGATCACTCCAGTTGATGCCCAGATGAGAATGTTCCCTTTTGGTTGCGATCATTCAACCATGATGGCTGCCCAAGCCCAAACCCCAAAAACCTTTAGCACAGTCTACAGGTCATATTTATGAAGGGATTTCATTGTAACTTGGTAGGTTGACTTCATATAATCTCTAGATGAGAACGTCCCCTTTGGACGCAATTGGAAAACTGACGGCTACAGGGACCCGAAGCCCAAAAACGTTTAGCACAGTTTATAGGCCATATTTATGAAGGGATTTCAATGTAACTTGATAGGATGACTCTTTTGGAATAATTTCACTGTAACTTGGTAACTTTCGTTGATATACGTTAACTGTGAGGGCCACATACACATTAACTGTGAGGTCATATTAACCAACCCCTCAACTCTTTAGTACAGTGTACACATCATATTATTTTTATCAAAAACATAGCATACAGGGAACAGAAATGAACATATTCCCAATTATCACAATTCTTGTCTTATTTCATAATCCTTTCATAAACATTGAACATTATCCTTTTCATCAAACACAACACACAAGTTAAGCTACAATGTCATTGACACTTTCATTGTACACAACTTCTATACGACTCAGGCTAGAGGCTGTATTTATGAACCGATCTTTACAAAACGTCTTGGGTACCTTTGTTATCATCGTGGGACGAGAACGAGTGTTTTTGGGTGCAGTCCAAAATTCAAGATGGCCTCCTGCAGGGATTTTGTACCAAAATTAGTGCAATCAGTTTTTTGTACAGAACTTCTGTACGAAAGTTCTGATTTGAATAAATTTATGTATGAATGTTTAGTAACATGGAATACATCACATATAATATGGGTTTTTTTCTCGAGCAGAAATTATTCAAATTAGATGAACTTTGATTTATTCAGTACTACTTATACACAGTAAGTGCATGTGTCAAAACGGCTCGGACTAGAGTCTGTATTTATGAACCGATCTTCACAAAACTTCTTGGGTACCTTTGTTATCACCTTGGGATGAGAACGAGTGTTTCTGGGTGTGGTCCAAAATTCAAAATGGCCGCCAGTGGCCATTTTGTACCGAAATTAGGTCCAATCAGTTTTTAGCTCACCTGGCCTAAAAGGCCATGTGAGCTTTTCTCATCACTTGGCATCCGTCGTTTTCACATTTTCATCTTCTCTGTAACCGCTGAGCCGGGTGTGAACCAAACTTGGCAGGAATGGTCTATGGGAGGTCCTCTACAAAAGATCCTCATTTCTCGTTCCCGTCGGATGAAAAATATGGCTCCCAGAGGCATTCTTTGATTCTGGTTGGTGGATTTTCAAAAATCTTCTCCTCTGAAACTGCCAGGCCAAATGTTTTGAAACTTCACATAAATGATGACTGGGACCCCCTCTACCAACGATCGTCATTTAATGTTGATCGGGTTGTAAACATGGCCACAATTGTGGCTTATAGTTACTCTAGAAACCCTATGGGAATCTCATTTCCATCTTCTTCTCTGAAACTACTGAGCCGACGTGAAGAACACTTCGCAGGAATGGTCTATGAGAGGATAGAAATCTGTGGCCACCAGAGGTTATATTCTAATGCTTAACCCAATGCCCCACCTGTCTGCACAAAAGATCAGTACTGTCAGCAAAATACTTGTTTTTTGAGAATCTGGTAAGGGTTGGTTCCAGTTTTCTCCACTGAGGACTGGGAAAGAAAAACAAAATATTGTGTACACAGTAAAGTCAAAATAAGCTGTAGCATAACTGTAATAAACTAAGTAAACTGCTGCTCCTGCCCTACAAAATCAGAATCTGACATTTCTTTTCAACCTACTCACAATTGTTTACAGTTGGCTGTAACTTAAGTGCAAGCCCTACTTCGGAACTAACTCAAGCTTTTAGAATCTTTTCCAAACGAGTTGGAAAAGTACTAGAGTGCAAAAGCACGAAAAAGATCGAAAAAAGGGTCGAGCGAGACCAGCACTCGAAATTACAGGTACTCTCTCTGCACGCCTCTTGCGTTTACCGAGTGCATGCACAACAACCGTGACGTCAATTCCTTTTATTTCCGCCATTGTACATGGTCTGAAATTTTTGTGACTCGTGCTAATTTGCTGTTTATTCTTCGTGAACAACTTATTCTACATTCTTAGTGTGCAAGTGGATTGTATCCTTTTGTCAAGCTACCAAATTATTGTTAATTAATGTTAATTTGTATTATTATTGCTTGTTTCTTCACACTTTATCTTGTTTTTCCCCCACTTGTGAACACGACCTTTGTGCTGTTTTCCGTCGGCGGGAAGCTTGATTACTTTAATATAATGCCAAAGACTATTCCTTGTACCTCTTGCTTGCAAGTGAAGCATGTGGACGACTCTCATTTCACATGTGTCACTTGCAACAATTGCACTCAGGCCCAATCATGTGGTATTTGTGGGGTTTGGTCCTCTAAATTCTGGGCTTCTGTTAACAAGGTGGTTCTGTCCAGAGCTAGAACCCCTCGTTCTTGGGGTAAGGGTAGCTGTGCCGTAGCAGACATTTCTGCTGGTGCACGTGGTGACATTGTCACACAGGATTCTGATCTATCTTCTGTGGCGAGTTCCTCTGCAACTGTTGACGGTGCTAGTTCAGTGATACCTGACGTGGAGACCGTGGTCTCTTTGTCTTCTGAAGTCACTCTTGAGGCATCTGTTTTCGTAGAGAGCTTCTCCGAGGTCAGCTCGGTGACCTTCTCCGATCTGCCTCCTACGCCGTCGACAGTTGCTAGGGAAGTTGTTACTACAGATCCTATTCTGTCTGATGGTGGCTCTTCCATTTCCTCTGGGGATGGTCTACAGTCTCGGGGGACCGAGTCTGTATTTGCTGGTGTGTCTGTGTGCTCTCAGCCTCCCCTAGCCTCGCAGCGGGGCTGTGTGAGTTTGCTGTCTGCTCTGTCTCATCTGCTGCTCCTAGTCGGTTGAGCAGGTCGGTCGCTTCGGCAGCGGTTCCTCATCCCTCGAGTGAATCGTTTATTGTTCCTCCTTCCCCTGCTAGTGTGCCGCCTAGCAGGATGGTGTTGGGACATTGGCATCCAGGGCCTGCTGTTTGGCAGCGGTCAGTGACAGCCCCTGTTAGCTGTCACTCTCGGAACCTTCCTCCGGTGATTCCTCACTGTGTTCCGAGTCTGGGTGTCGATCGATGCTTGCCGTCGGTCTCAGAGGATGGGCAGTTGGGGCCGTCTGCCACGCAGAGGCCAATGACAGGTTCCTGTCATTCTTGGGACAATCCTCCGGTGTCTTCTCACCGTGTCCTAGGTCCAGCTACTGATCGACGTGCGCCGTCGGTCTCTTTCGAGGAATTGCAGGCAGGACCTTCTGTTTCACAGAGGTCAGTGATGGCCCCTGGGAGTCACAATCGGGACTATCCTCTGGTGTCTTCTCACCGTATCCCTATTCTGTCTGCCGATCGACATTCGTCGTCGGTCTCTTCTGAGGATTTGGGTTCTTCTACCAGAAGGGTCCATTGGGAGGACACTCCGTCGGGCGATGCTGCTGCGACGGATTCTCAGGGTGACCTGCGTCAGGCCGTTTTGGCGCTCACCCGGTTGCTTTCTGGCAACCCTCTAGTTGGCCTCCCTGTGCCTCCTGAGGCACGACCTCCTTTGGTCGGTCGCCGAGATGTCTCGCCTGGCCCCTTGGATACTGCACAGTATTCACAGGAGGTTTCTGCTGGTCAGCCTGAGTTGGGCTATGTCTCCTCTGCTACGGAGGATGACGAGTATCTTGAAGGTGATGGGCCCCCCTCGTCAGTCTTGGAGCAGGCTTTGGATTTCGTCTTTGGCTTATTGCCGGATGTTCAACCTTCCGACCAGCCTTCTGTGACCATACGGCCGCGGTCCACTGTGGAGCGCCGTAACCCTGTTGAGCCTTCTAGCTCTGGGGCTTTGCGTCCTCTACAATCGGCTCAGGTTGTTGAGTCCTTCCAGGGCTTAGACGCCAAAATGCGTTCTAAGGCCCTCAGGGGTTCCTTCTTTTCTAGAGCTGATGCCTTTCTGCCTCCATCGCAGTTTCGTGTTTACGATTCCGTCTCTCCACCAGTCTTCCAAGGGATGACTACTGTGGATGAGGATTCTTCTTCCCTCGGGTTGACTAAGCCTAAGTCGGCAGTTCTCCCGATGTCGGTAGTTGAGTTTATGGTGGGCCTGTCCCGAGAGATGCTGGGTATGTTATCTCTCGCGGACCATGTTGTCGCTGCTCTGGCTGAATATTTTCCACCAGGGGAGTTTGATGACGCTCAGGTGCCTTTTCGCGTTTTGTCACAGGCTCTTATGAACTTGACACATGCTCACGCCTGTAACACGGCTAATTTGGAGCTGGCACGCCGGGATGCGGTGTTGGATTCTTTACCATCCCTTCCTTCTGAGCAACGTGCTGTTCTGAGGTCTGCCTCTTTGGTGGGACCTCAGTTGTTCCATGGTTCCGTGGAAGCTGTTCGTGGCAAAGTTCTTCGTCATTCGAAGGACCAGTTTTTTGCTGCGACAGTTGACCAACCTGCTGCTGCGGGTGGGGGTCGTTCCAGGCCCGCCAAGCGTGCTGCTGCGTCTGCCTCATCGGCGACGTCGGCTACGCCTTCGGCTCCGTCTGCTCCTTCTGCACATAAGAAGCGCCGACGTGGCCAGGCTGGAAAGTCTCAGGACTCTGTCACTTCCCGAGGTGGTTTCTCCTCTCGAGGGCCTCGTCGAGGCCGCAAGTGAAGGTTCTCACCTCGATTCGCCTCCAGTCGGGGGAAGGCTGTCGCTGTTTTACGACCGTTGGACAGAGATAACGTCGGACTCTTGGGTCCTCGACGTCATTCAATCCGGTCTGCGACTGTCCTTCCATCGGCACCCCAGTTTATCTCGGGTGCCCCTTCCGACTCAGGTCCCTTCCGATTCTCTGCGTCGGGACCTTCTGGTGCAGGAGATCGACAATCTCCTCTCCAAAGGGGCAATCGAGGTGGTCAAGAACACCCTTTCACCGGGGTTTTACTCAAGACTTTTCTTGGTGCCGAAGAAACACGGCCAATATCGTCCTGTCATCGATCTGAGTACCCTGAACGAGTACATAATAGCTCCTCGTTTCAGTATGGAGACTTTCCGGTCGGTTCGACGTTCAGTTCATCAGGGCGATTTTGCGGCCAGTATCGACCTGAAGGATGCCTACTTCCATGTACCCATTCATCTGGCGTCACGGAAATACCTTCGGTTCTCGTTTCGGGATCAAGTTTTTCAATTCAGAGCTCTCCCGTTCGGTTTGAACCTGGCTCCTTGGGCCTTCACCCGACTGATGTCACATGTGCTTGCTTTCCACCGCACTCAGTCGGCAGTGACTTCGTCAGCCTACCTAGTCGACATCCTCCAACGGCACCACGATGCTGCTGTTCTGGAGTTCGATGTCCGGCAGTTTCTTTGCCTGCTAGCGTCGCTGGGTTTCATAGTCAATCGCGAGAAGTCGGATCTTCTTCCTTCTCAGCGATTCCGTCATTTGGGGATGGATTTCAACACTCTTCACAATGTAGTGTCGGTCCCCCAGGCTCGGGCGACGATTCTTTCCGCCTTGACTCTGAACCTGCTTCAATCTTCCTCGGTCTCGGCCAGGACTTTCCTTCGGACGCTGGGCCTTTGCGGTTCAGTGACAGATCTCATTCCGCTCGGTCGCTTGTTTGTCCGACCTCTCCAACACTTCTTGTTGGATCATTGGCGACCAAATGTAGATCCGCTGGACCTGGAACTCACTATTCCTCGGTCTCTGCTTTGTCACCTCCGCCCTTGGACTGATATTCCCTGGCTGACAAAGGGTGTTCCGTTGGATCTTCCTTTGGCCGATCGCATCCTTACTGCGGATGCCAGCGATCGGGGCTGGGGTGCAACGTTGGATCCTCTTGGTCTGTCTACTCACGGAGAGTGGGACAGCAAGCAGGTGGGCCTTCATATCAACCAGAAGGAGCTCCTTGCTCTTCTGTTGAGTTTTTGGCTCTGGATCCCTCATCTGTCGGACCATATTGTCCTACTTCTTTCGGACAATTCGACAGTAGTGGTCTACATACGGAATTAAGGAGGCACACATTCGATTCCCATGTATCGGCTGTCTCGGGATCTTCTTCTGTTGGCGCGGGATGTGAACGCTCGGGTGTCCATTCGACACATTCCCGGGCGTCTCAACATCCTAGCAGACTCCCTGTCCCGACGCGACAGTGTCCTTCCAACCGAATGGATGCTACATCGGTCGGTGTTTCAGGCGATTTGCGAGCAGTGGAGCCGTCCTCAGGTCGACCTTTTCGCTACTCGCTGGAATCATCAGGTAGAGACCTTTGTCTCCCCTTGTCCAGTTCCTCTGGCATTTGCACTAGACGCTCTGTCTCTGGACTGGACAGGTTGAATCGGCTATGCCTTTCCTCCTGCAAGATTCGTGCTTGCAGTTGCAGGATCATTCTGATCACACCCCTGTCTCCACAGAGGGTGTGGATCAATCTGCTGCGGCCTTTATTGGCCGATTGACCGATTCGTCTTCCTCAACGTCGCAATCTTCTTTCACAGGGTCGTCCCAGGAAGTATCACAACAACCTGGCGAGCCTGTCCCTTCACGCCATTTTTTTATCAGGTCCAGTCTCCGACGTAGAGGTTTTTCGAGACGATCAGTGGAGTGTATTTCTGCATCGCGGCGACATTCCACTGGCATGACTTATGCCGCCAAGTGGAGGGTTTTTTGTCGCTGGTGTGCAGATCACAATGTGAATTACCATGATCCGTCAATCGCTCAAATTGCGGATTTTCTGCTTTTTCTTTTTGACTCCAAGGGCCTCCAGCCTATTACGATTAAGGGCTATCGGTTTCTGCTGTCTGATACTTTCTCTTATGTGGGAAAGCGCTGCATCGGTCGTAATCTTTTTCTCTCCAAACTCATTCGGCACTTTTCTTTGAAGAGGCCTCAAGTTTTGCGTCTTACACCCAAGTGGAACTTGGCATGGGTGTTGCACTGTTTGGAGGGGGCGCCATTCGAGCCTTTATCTGAGACCGACATGCGTTTTCTCACCTATAAGACTGCTTTTCTTCTAGCGTTTGCTTCTGCTCGTCGAGTCAGTGAGCTTCATGCGCTATCTGTTGATTCTGCCTTCTTCCGAAATGAGGCTAACAGTGTCACCTTCACAACTGATTGCTCTTTTCTGGCTAAGAATCAACTTCCTGATTCGGTACCTCCTCCCATCTGCATTCAGGCTCTCCCTGCTGTAGATGGCCGGAGGCCTCTTCTTTGTCCTGTTCGTGCGATCAAGACTTATATTACTCGCACTCAGTTCATTAAGAGGGGTCGGAAGAGATTCTTTCTGTCTCTCATTCCTAAGAGGCAGTCTATCTCTTCCCATTCTATTTCCAGGTGGATCTGTCTTGCAATCAAGCTGGCTTATTCTCGCTTGTCTGCGTCGGATCTTGTTTCGAACCGACTTAATGCTCATGAGGTTCGTGCCATTTCTACATACTGGGCGTTCTCCAATTCTGTTTCGCTCCGGGATGTTATGAATGCGGCTTACTGGAGGAATGCTTCTACCTTCTCCTCCTTTTATCTCTGCCACCTTCAGCAGCAATCTGAGGACCTTTATTCTTTAGGCCCTCTTGTTGCTGCTCAGGCTGTTGTGCACCCTCGTTAAAATTGTTTTTATCGAGGTTGTGTTTCGCTCAGCCTTGTTCTTTTCAGGTGGGCTTCTCTCTATCTTCATTACAGGTTTTCGTTATTGTTCTCTGCCATCCTTGCTTTCGTTCTGCTACTCTTGTTGGTATTGGTTATGTGATTCACCTCCTCTTATTGTTTATTCAGCCAATTGTAAACAATTGTGAGTAGGTTGAAAAGAAATTAAAATTTTTTAGTAAATTTTGTTTCTTAACATATCTACCACAATTGTTTACCAGAGGCCCACCCTCCTTAGGGATATCTTTGATATCGATGCCTCCCTGCTAAATCACAAACTTCTCGTTGGCGGAAATACGGAATTGACGTCACGGTTGTTGCGCATGCGCTCGGTAAACGCAAGAGGTGTGCAGAGAGAGTACCTGTAATTTTTAGCGCTGGTCTCGCTCGACTCTTTTTTCGATCTTTTTCGTGCTTTTGCACTCTAGTACTTTTCCAACTCATTTGGAAAAGATTCTAAAAGCTTGAGTTAGTTCTGAAGTAGGGCTTGCACTTATGTTACAGCCAATTGTAAACAATTGTGGTAGGTATGTTAAGAAACAAAATTTACTAAAAAATTTTAATTTTCTAGAAAGCTATCAGTGAGAGCGTTCCATAAAATGATGTTAGCTTCTGGTCTTATCAGTGAAGGAAGAGAAAAAGGAAAAAGATACATAATTTTTGGATTATCCTACACAACTTATTATACCCCCCACAAACAAAGTTTGGGGGGGGGGGGGGTATGTAGGAATCACCCTATCCGTCTGTCCGTCCATCCATCTGTCTGTCTGTCCATCCGTCTGTCAGTCTGTCCATCCTTATAAGCACAACTCCTCCCAAACCGTTTGAAGATGAAGAATTTTCATGAAACTTTACTTTACTCCATATGAAGATGTGCATGAAGCAATATAATTCCGTTCTGACATTTCCAAGGGGAGATAATCTAACTTATACATTTCAGGCGCGGGGGATATCACTTTGTGAGCTTGCTCACAGTACCTCTAGTTTTGACTTAACTGTAAACCATTTTAACTGTACCTTGATTTTTTGCATCATCAGTCTTCTGAATTTACAGGCATCTGTCAACTTCAATCTGATAACAGTTTTTTTCTGATAAGTAACATGAACAATGTTTGTATTCTGTTTCAATCATGTCAACTTAGATGACAGTAATTATTAGCTCACCGAAGGGAGCTTAACTTATCACTTGCCATCCGTCGTCGTCGTCCATCGTGAACTTTACATTATCGACTACTCCTCACAAACTACTGGATCAAATTGAACCAAATTTGGTGTGCATGTTCCCCATCATATGTCAATTCAAACTTGTACAAATAAACTTGCTGCACCCACAGGTGGCACCACAAGGGGCATAACTCTGATAGCACCCATGAATTTCTTTCCAAAATTAAAAAAAATCATCTTCTTCAGATCCACCAGGCAGAATTCTTTCCTATTTGGTATACATCATCTCTTGGGGGGGGGGGGGGGGGGGGGGGGGGGGGGGGGGGGGTCAAGTTTGTTCAAATCGGCCCCCTGGATTCATATTGGGCTCACTATAGAAGCCTGAATTTGAACTTAGTGCATTTCAGCCAAATTTCTTTAAAAATTTTCTTCTCCAGATCCAGCAGGCAGAATCTTTTGGTATTTGGTATGCAACATTGTGGGGTGGATCTGATCGGCCCCCTGGATTCATATTTGGGCTCACTATAGAAGCCCAAATTTGAACTTAGTGTATTTCAGCCAAATTTCTTTAAAAATCTTCTTCTCCAGATCCAGCAGGCAGAATCTTTTGGTATTTGGTCTGCAACATTGTGGGGTGGATCTGATTCAAGTTTGTACAAATCCCCCCCCCCCCCCCCCCCCTGGATTCATATTTGGGCTCAGTATAGGAGCCCGAATTCAAACTTAGTGAATTTCAGGCAAATTTCTTTAAAAATCTTCTTCTCACGATCCAGCAGGCAGAATCTTTTGATATTTGGTATGCAACATTGTGGGGTGGATCTGATTCAAGTTTCTTCAAATCGGCCCCTTGGATGTATATTTGGGCTCACTATAGAAGCTCTAATTCGAACTTAGTGGATTTCAGGCAAATTTCTTAAACAATCTTCTTCTCCAGATCCAGCAGGCAGAATCTTTTGATATTTGGTATGCAATATTGTGGGGTATATCTGATTCAAGTTTGTTCAAATCGGCTCCCTGGATTCATATTTGGGCTCAGTATAGGAGCCCAAATTTGAACTTAGTGCATTTCAGGCAAATTGCTTTAAAATCGTCTTCTCAGGATCCAACAGGCAGAATCTTTTGATATTGGGTATGCTGCATTCTTAGGGGGTGAGATTCAAGTTTCTTCAAGCCAAGTCCCTGGGTTCATATTTGGGCTCACTGTGGTAGCCTGAATTATAACTTAGTTCAAAATGAGGAGTTTTCTTTAAAGATCTTCTTCAAATCCAGCAGTCGGAATGTTTTGATATTTGGTATGCAGCATCCTTAGTGGGGTGAGATTCAAGTTTGTTCAAGCCATGTCTCTAGGTCCATATTTGGGCTCACTATGGGAGCCTGAATGGTAACTTTGTTCAAAATGAGGAGTTTTCTTTAAAAATCTTCTTCAGATCCAGCAGTCGAAATGTTTTGATATGTGGTGTGTAGCATCCTTAGGGGAGTGAGATTCAAGTTTGTTAAAGCCAAGTCCCTGGGTCCATATTTGGGCTCCCTGTGGGAGGCCGAATTATAACTTAGTCAATATGAGGAATTTTTCTTTAAAAATCTTCTTCTTCAGATTAGCAGTCGGAATGTTTTGATATTTGGCATGCGGCATCCTTAGGGGGTGAAATTCAAGTTTGTTCAAGCCAAGTCCCTGGATTCATATTTGGGCTCACTGTGGGAGCCCGAATGATAGCTTTGTTCAAAATGAGGAATTTTCTTTAAGAATCTTCTTCTTCAGATTCAGCAGATGAATGCTTTTGATATTTGGTATGCAGCATCCTTAGGGGGTAAGATTCAAGTTTGTTCAAGCCATGTCCCTAGTTCCATAAAATTTGTCTCTCATGACTTCATTCCTCTGTAGTGTTGATGAACCATGTCTAACTGAATGTGACCCCAAATACTTCTTTGAACCACTTTGGCCGGTGAGCAATTAAGGCTCCTTGGGGCCTCTTGTTGTTTATCTTTTAAGATTTGACAAATATTGGAGGAGAGTGTGTTTGACTGTAACCCTTTACTTATCCAAAGCTATTATGAAAAGAGAATACTGTCTGAGAGAATTGTAATTTTCAAAATATTTAACCTTTTACTGATTTTTTTTTGTTGAAACAGAATTCATAAATGTGTGCATTTTCAAGAAAATCTTCTTTGAAACTACAAGGCCAAATGGTTTGAAAACTTAGTGTGACTGATGACTGTAACCCCCTATCTACCAATGATCCTCATTTTAATCTTTATTAGGTTACAATTATGACTGCAATTGTTATTCATTTTATTCCTGTTGTGTGATTAGTCAATTTTGAAAACTCTTCTCCTCTGAAACCACTGGGCCAAATGTTTTGATATTTTGCATGGTTGATAACTGGGAACTACTGAGCCGATGGAACCAAAACTTGGCAAGAATGGTCAATAGGAGGCTCTCTACAAACAATCCTCTTTTTGTTCCCGTTGGTTGGAAAATATGGTCACCAGAGACATTCTATGATTCTGTTTGATGGATTCAAATGTTTTGAAACTTCATGTGATTGAAGACTGGGACACCTTCTACCAATGATCCTCATGTAATGGTGATGTAATGTTGCAAACATGGCCACAATTGCAGCTCATAGTTACCATGGAAAGCCTATGGGAAATCACATTTTTATATGTAGTTCCAGGTGAGCGATTACAGGCTCTGTAGAGCCTCTAGTTTGTACACAACTTCTATACAGCTCAGGCTAGAGGCCGTATTTATGAACTGATCTTTACGAAACTTCTTGGGTACCTTTGTTATCACTGTGGGACAATAACGAGTGGGGGTTTTTTTTGCCACCAGCAGCCTTTTTGTACCAAAATTAGTGCAATCAGTTTTTTGTACTTTTGTACAGAACTTCTGTATGAAAGTTCTGATTTGAATAAATTTTTGTAGGAATGTTTAGTAACATGGAATACATCACATATAATACAGGGGTTTTTCTCATGCAGAAATTATGCAAATTAGATGAACTTTGATTTGTTTAGTGCTACTTATATACAGTGAGTGCACATGTCAATATGGCTGGGGCTAGAGTCTGTATTTATGAACTGATCTTCACGAAACTTCTTGGGGTACCTTTGTTGTCATCTTGTGACAGGAACGAGTGTTTTTGGGTGCCTTTGTTATCACTGTGCTATGAGAACAAATATTTTTGGCTTCAGTCAGACCTACTCTGGGACTCAAAGATTTCTTTTCTAGTTTAGCATCTAACTGTCACCCCACTTTTACAATACTTTACTTATATATTTGTTACAGGCTACGGTCAGCATTTATGTGCAGACCGTTACAATACTTTACATGTACCTTTGTTATCAGGGCATTACCCAGATGTTTGTCATTGCTGTGTCACATACTATACATGTACATGTCTTAAACAAGTTGAGCTACAGTGTCATTGACACTTTCATTAAAGCATTTTAGTCCATTAACCCCGACCCAAGGGGCCTAGTAACTTTTTGAGAAAACATAAGAAGAGTAAACTCCACTAAGATGCATTGTACCAAATTAGTTTAAACTTGGCCTAAAGGTTCAAAAGAAGAATGCTTACTGAGTTGATGGAGCACAAAAAAAGATAATGACTCAGCATTTACCCATTGCCAACAGTGTTAAAATGGGTTTCCCCATACGTCACCCCATGACAAAATCAATAGCAACTTTTTGGGTCCACCTGATTCCACTGGTCCTGAGGAAGCTTAATACTGAAAAAAAAACAATATTCTGGTCCATGTAGTTTTTGAAATCTGGGCATTTTGATTTTTTAAATTTTTAGCTCATTGGTTTCCCATGGAGCAGCAACAAAAATGCGGGCAAAAATCTTGTAGCTATGAACCACCTATACTACATGCCACATTTGGTTCAAATCAACCCCCTCGGTTCATGAAATAGAAATTTTAGGTGGAGACCAAAATAGGCATGCTGTCACAGAGCCAAAACATTGACCTTGAACAAAATCCAGTCTTCACCACCAAAGGCCATTTCACACCACAATGTCAATTCATTCTCTGTGGTAGTTCATGAAAAGAACATTTTAAAAATTGTTTAGGCTTTTTGGGCATTAAACCCAAGGCGAGTAGCACCATTTTAAAAAAAAAGAGTGTTATCCACCAAGATGTTTTGTACCAAATTAGTTTAGATTCGACCCAATGGTTCTGAAGAAGAACACTTAATTGATAGAAAACTAGATAGATATAGATGAAGACTCAGAATTTGCCCATTGCTAACAGTGTTAAAATGGGCCTCCCCATACAGAATCCCATGACAAATCTGATAGCAATTTTTAGCTCATATAGACAAAGTCAAGCTGAGCTAATCTCATCGCTCTCCGTCCGTCATCCGTCAACACCATGTTTTGGTCTTCACCTCCAAAGCCACTGGGCCAATTCAAGTGAAAGTTTGTGTGAGTGATGGTCCCAAGGGGGCATTTCACTTTTGTTCAACTCAACATGCACAGCCCCATAGGGAGGGATTGGGGGAAAAAGCTCCAAAATATTTTTAAAATCTTCTTGTCATGAACCAGTGTGTACAATGACTTGATATTTGCTATGGAGCTTCCTTTTGAGGTGTAGAATCAAGTTTGTTCAAACGAAGTTTGTTAAGCAATATTTGGCTTTGGAATGGGAGGGGTTAGATTTTGCCCCCCCCCCCCCCCCCCCCCAAATTTATATTTTCTGAACCGATGGTCCGGTTTGAACCAAATTTGGTATGTGGTATTATTGAGTCATAAATACTTGACCCATATTAAAAACAAAATGCTCTCAGTTATGTTAGAGTATTCTGTAATGGGCATCGAAAAAAATGCTGAGTCAGCATATTTGCAAAAATTTAAAAAAAACTTTTCTCCAGAACCAATTATCAGAATCTTTTGATATTCGGTATACAGCATTCATAGGGGGCTTAGATTCAAGTTTGTAAAATTAAACCCATTGGTTCATATTTGGGCTCAATACAGGAGCCCATATTTTGTACACAGGGTAATATGGGGAATATTCTTTAAAAATCTTCTTCTTCAGAACCGCCAGTCAGAATCTTTTAATGTTTGATATGCATCATTGTTATGAGGGTCAGATTCAAGATTGTTCAAACCTAGTCCGTATGTTAATATTTTAACTTTGTTCAATATAGGGGATAATTTTAAAAACTCTCCTTCAGATCCACCAGTCAGAATGCTTTCATATTTGGTATGCAACATCTTTAAGAGGGTCAGATTCAAGTTTGTTCAAATCAGATCCTTAGGTATATATTTGGGCTCACTATGGTAGCCCAAATGTTTGCTTAGTGCGATATGAGGAAATTTCTTTAAAAATCTTCTTCTTCAGATCCACCAGTCGGAATGCTTTCATATTTGGTATACAACATCTCTAGGGAGGCAGATTCCAGTTTGTTCAATTCGGGTGCCTGGGTTAATATTTGGGCCCCATATGGAAACCTGAAAATTAACTTAGTACAATATGAGGGAATTTCTTTAACCCTTTACCCAACGTAACGGTCAAAACCGGCCAGCGCTATTCTCAAAAATCGCCAATTAATTTTCAAAATATTTTCATTTTTTGTCTCAAAAACATAGGTTATGACCCCTCGTTGGAACGAGCTCGTCGAGCTCGTTCCAACGAGGGGTCATAACCTATGTTTTGGAGACAAAAAATGAAAAAAATTAGTTATTCAAGAATTTTTTTTGCAAGTGGTGTCTGCTTTTCATGTTAGGTAAAGGGTTAAAAACCTTCTTCAGATCCACTCTTCAGAATGCCTTCATATTTGGTATACATCTCATGGGTGTCAGATTCAAGTTGATTCAAATTGGATCCATAGGTTAATATTTGGGCTCGCTCTGGTAGCCCAGATTTTAACTTAGTGCAATATGAAGAAATTTCTTTAAACTTTCTCTTTTTCAGATCCAACAGTCAGAATGCTGTCATATTTGGTACACAACATCTCTGGAGAAGTCAGAGTCACCTGTGTTCAAATTGAGAGTCTAGGTTAATATGTGGGCTCCCTATGGAAGCCTGAATTGGCCATTTTTCTGAAAAATTAAAAAAAATATATTCAGTACCCTCTAGAGGTGTGTAACTAAGATTAATCCACATGGGTTGTATCAAGGGGCTTCATAGGGGAGCTCTACATTTTAAATTATGATCAACTGAAGAAAAGGCATGTTGCTCAGACTATTTTTGTCACTCCTAAGGGGCTCAAGGATTGACAATGTATCCTATGGAGATGGATTGCTTAATGTAGACTCATTCTTGGACTCTGTTTATAGGGACTCTGTTTATATCGTGTTCTGTTCAAGGTGAGCATTTCAGGGCCTGTGGGGCCTCTTTTTGAAATATGTCTTTTTGATTTTTTTTTCTATTTTTAGCTTCTGGGTTCCCACGGAGCTGTGCAATTTTTTTTTTGGCATCAATGAAGTATGTTTACCCTATTATACTACATGCCAAATTTAGTTCAAATCAGACAATCGGTTTTTGAAATACAAATTTTGGCTGCATCCCAAAATGGGCATGCTTTCACAGAGAACCAAAATACTGATCAACCAACTTGCCTTGAACAACCTTTAATCTTCACCATCAAAGGAACTTCCATACCAAATATCAAAGCATTCTCAGCGGTGGTTCATGAATGATGAGAAGATTTTTAAAAAGATGTTTAGGCTTTTTGAACATTAAACCCAGCTCGAAGATGGCAACAGTTTAATTTGAACAAAGTAGAAAGGGTATACTCCCAAGATAGTCTGGGCCATATATGAATGAATTCAGCCCAGTGGTTTTAAAGAAGACAAGTTTCAAATCATCTGATGGGAATATACAAGAAAGATGACTCAGCATTTTCCCATTGCCATTGTTAAAATTTGAATCCCCATACACCGTCCCTCTGCCCCCTCCCGACAAAGCCAATAGGATGGTTTTCCACTGGATCTAAGGCTGCTGCATACGAAACAAAAAGCAATATTCTGGTCTGCATAGTTTTTAGCCTCAGGATGAGCGATAGTTACCACTCACCGTCCGTCATCTGTTGTCCGGCATCCGTGAATGTGGTGTTTGTGCCTGCCCCTCCTAAACCGCTGAACCAATATTAGTTATATTTGAGGTGATTGCTTATTGTGACAGCGCATTTTGGGTTTCTTTTTTCAAATCAACTTGCCCAGCCTAATAGGGAGATGGTGGGGAAAAATCCACCTAAGTTCATTAAAAATCTACCAGTGGATACAATGACTTTATATTTGTCATGTAGCTTCCTTTTAAACTGTAGAATCAACTTTGTTTGAACAAAATTTCAGGATCAGGATTTGCCTTCTTAATGGGAGGGGCAAGATTTTTGGCCGTACCCAAAATTTCTGTTTTCTGCGCAGATGGTCCAAATTGAACCAAATTTGATATGTGGTATCATTGAGTCATAAGTACAGTGGAGCCCACTTAATTGGATATCTCTTAATTGTATATCCCTGTTAACTGAATATAATTTTCAAACACAAAACCATTTACCATACCTTCAGTACAAATTTGATCTGTTAATTGCATATGGGTTGTAGAGTAAACTCCTGTTAATTGTATATAAATTTTTGTAATATGTCGCAAAAATTACTGTGACAACCACCAAACTCCCCTTATTTTTCAACCTTTTTGGCCTCACTGCACCCAATACAGGCATTTATTCTATTATATCTTGTTTGACAGAGCTTTGTGAGCTCTGTCAAACAAGATATAATAGAATAAATGCTCAGTTTACCTCCAGAACACAGGAAACTGACAAAATCCCTGTTAATTGTATACTCCTGTTAACTGAATAATTTTCACTGGCAAAATGGGTATTCAATTAAGAGGATTCTATTGTACTTGATTCATGCCAAAAAAAACCTATTTTCCCGTGTCCCCGTGTGAAAGCTAGGTGCTAAAAATGGGAATATTTTCAAATGTCCATATTTCCTAAACCACGCAGAGCAGAGAGCTTTTATTTGGTGTGAAGCAATCTTAGGACCAGTCGAATTAAATGGTAAGAACAAATTGCCACCGGTTATGTCAGTGTGTTCTGTAGTGGGGGGGGGGGGGGGGGAGCAGCGAAAAAATGCTGAGACAGCATATTTGCAAAAATATTTTAAAAAATATCTCCACAGCAACTGCTCAGAATCTTTTGATATATTAGTATACAGCATTCATACCGAGGTGAGACACAAGTGTGTTAAAATGAAGCCTCTTGGTTCATATTTGGGTTCAATACAGAAGCCCGAATTATTAAATTAGTGCAATAAGAGCGCATTTCTTTGAAATCTACTTTAGATCCACCATTCAGAATGCTTTCATATCTGGTATACAACTTCTCTGGGGGGGTGGGGGGGGGGGGGTGGTCACAATCTAATTTGTTGAACAACAATTCCCTGAGTTCATGCTTGGACTTCCTATGTTAGCCCAAATTTTAACTTGGTGCAATATGAGAAAGTTTCTTTAAAAATGTTCTTCAGATTCATCAGTTAGAATCCAGTCATATTTGATATACAACATCTCTCTGAGGTTAGATTCATTTTTGCTCAAATCAAGTCCCTGAGTTAATATTTGGGCTTTTTATGGAAGCCTGAATTTTAACTTAGTGCACTATGAGGGAATTTCATTAAAAATTATCTTCTCCAGATCCACCAGTCAGAATGCTTTTATATTTGGTATACGACAGCTTCATGGGGGGTGAGATTCAAGCTTGTTCAAATCGGGTCTCTGGGTTAATATTTGGGCCCCCTATGGTAGCCCGAATTTCAGCTTAGTGCAATATGGAGAAATTTCTTTAAAAATCTTCTTCAGATCCCTCAGTCAGAAGCTTTCACATCTGTTATACAGCACCCTGGTGGTGGAAGGGTAGGGCTCAAACTCAAGTTTGTTTAAGTTAAAATCCTAGGTTGATATTTGGACTCTCATGTTTTGCATCACTGGAAATCGGGGCATTATTTCTGTGGCTGCATCCCAGTACTAGAAAAAAATCATCTGGCATGGAAGAGAGTTATAAATAATTAAATGACTTCATTCCTCTGTACTGTTATGTGTAACTGGTTATAGATGCTAATTAAATCCTTCTTTAAACAACTGTTCTCAGGTGAGCGCCACAGGCCCCATGGGGCCTCATGTTTTTTAGACATTAGCATTTGATTTTTTCTTTTTTAGCTCCTGGGTTTTTCATCGGGCTGTGAAGAAATTTTTTGGGCAGCAATGAAGTAGTTATGACTCATTATGCTGCATGTCAGATTTGGTTTAAATCTGTTCATTGGTTCTTGAAATACAAGTGTGGGGTGGAGGCCAACTCTTCACCACCATGCCAAATATCACCTCTCTGGTGGATCATGAAGAAGATTTTTGAAAATGTTGAGACTTCTTGGGGCTTTATCGATACATTGTCCTCTGAGTTCCAACAACCCAAAGATGGCATCGGCTTCCATTTAACGAAAAAGAAAGGGTATACTCCAGAGATGATCTTTTCAACATATGTTTGTACATATGTTAGAATTTGTTCCAGTGGTTTTGAAAAAGAAGACAAGTATCAAAAGTTGATGGATGCCGAACTCCAAGTGACAGCAATAGCTCCCACTGAGTTTCAGTCAGGTGAGCTAATAAAAGCGGGAGAGTTGACAGCTGCATTGTTTGTATGCATTGGAACATGTAAATGTCTGGGGAATAGCCCCTACGAATACTCACAATGCCTTTCAAGAATTGTGCATTCAAAAGCTATAAGGGTGGGTCACTGGATACTCGCTGATGAACTTGCATATTTGAAACATGCTGCTAAAAACGTCATTTGACGGCAAAATAACGTTACTGTTTATCCAAAAAGCCGCCAGAAGTCTCCTTTTGATATCTGATTTCAAACTTTTCCCAGTGGACACCCCCAGACTAATGCTTAATGGGCTGCGCAGGAGACTACCATGTCTTCAGCATCTGCATCAGTATTCAGACACATTTGAAAGGGGACCCATCACAGAATCAACACCAGAGCACGAATTTCAGTTCCCTGGCCCTGCATTTCTGGCCTAAATCAATGATGCAAGGTGAACTGCTTGCCACTTGTGCCTCACTGTGACAGCCTAACTAATTTATGTCAAACAAATTATTAGACCAAAAAAAGCTGCTTGTGCAGTCCTAGTATGTTGGCGTGTCTGAAAGTTGCTTCCAGCTACTCGGGCAGGGGAAAGGGGTGGGCATTCTCCCCAAGCTCCTCCATTCGTAAAATTGTGTCCATGTCTGTTGAAACATGTCATTAAACCTCAATAAACAAACATTTGGATAACATGATATCAAAGAAACTAACTTGGACTGCAATGCATGTACTGTTCTGGTTGTCTTCGAAATTAGAAAGCCATAGCATATTGTAATGTGATTATTTTTAGCTCAACTTTGGCAAAGCCAAATTTGAGCTTATGCCATGGCCAGTCGTCCGTCTGTCCGTCAACAATTCAATACGGCTCGGGCTAGAGGCCGTATTTATGAACCGATCTTTACGAAACTTCTTGGGTACCTTTGTTATGACCGTGGGACGAGAACGAGTGTTTTTGGGTCCGGTCCGAAATTCAAGATGGCTGCCAGCCACCAATTTGTACCGACGATGCAGAAATCTGTTTTTTGCACAGAACTTCCATATGAAAGTGCTGATTTGAATAATTTTTTGTATGAATGTTTAGTACCATGGGATACATCACATATAATACGGGTTTTTTTCTCGTACGTAAATTATGCAAATTAGACTAACTTTGATGTATTTAGTGTTACTTTCAGCACTGTCAGTGCAAATGCCAATACGGCTCGGGCTAGAGGCCATATTTATGAACCGATCTTTACGAAACTTCTTGGGTACCTTTGGTATCACTGTGGGACGAGAACAAGTGTTTTTGGGTGCGGTCCAAAATTCAAGATGGCCACTGGCAGCCATTTTGTTCAAAAGTAGGGGCAATCAGATTTTTGCGCAGAACTTCCACATGAAAGCTCTGATTTGAATAATTTTTTGTGTGAATGTTTAGTACCATGGGATACATCACATATAATACGGGTTTTTTTCTCGTACAGAAATTATGCAAATTAGATGAACTTTGAATTTTTCAGTGCTACTTACACATAGTAAGTACACATGTCAATACGGCTCGGGCTGGAGGCTATATTTATGAACCGATCTTTATGAGACGTCTTGAGTACCTTTGTTATCACCATGAGATGAGAACGGGTGTTTTTGGGTGTGGTCCGAAATTCAACATGGCCACCAGCAGCCATTTTGTACCAAAATTAGTGCAATCAGTCTTTTGTACAGAACTTCTGTAGGAAAGTTCTGATTTGAATGAAGTTTTGTATGAGTGTTTAGTAAAATGGAATACATCATATACAGTACGCGTTTTTTTCTCGTGCAGAAATTATGCATATTAGATGAATTTTGATTTATTTAGTGCTACTTATACACTGTAAGGGCACATGTCAGTACGAGCCAGGCTCGGGCTAGAGGCTGTATTTATCAACCGATCTTCACAAAACTTATTGGGTATCTTTGTTATCACCTTGGAACAAGAACGAGTGTTTCTGAGTGCGGTCCAAAATTCAAGATGCTGCCAGTGGCCATTTTGTACCGAAATTAGGTCCAATCAGTTTTTGGTCACAACTTCTATACAGCTCGTATTTATGAACTGATCTTCACAAAACTTCTTGGGTACCTTGTGTCACATACTATACATGTACATGTATTGACAAGTTGAGCTACAGTGTCATTGACACTTTCATTTTTTAAATCATCTTTGGATCCACTTTGCAGTATAATTTGATATTTGGAATACCGTTTAAATATTGCCCAGTTGTGGAGCGTGTCAACGGCATTGCACTCAAATAATTTCAAGGGGGAGAAGAGGGAAATCGTAAGGATTTGGAACTCAACGTCAAACTTTATGGAAGAGTATATTGTTCACTCAGAGAAGTCTACCTATGAGTGTCACGGATGATTGTCGTCAGCTTCAGTCAGATGGATATATGGGTGGATAATATTAATGGTTCAAATGGGGCCCACCAGGCTTCATGTGGCCGTGTAGGGATGTGCGAGGTTGTTGTGGTAAAGCTTGTTTTCTCTTCAAAGTGGCTTTTATAGGGCATGACCCCCCCCCCCCCCACACACACACACACACCTACACTCGTCAACTGTGTGAAATAGGCGCCCATTCTCATTCCTATAAAATCACCTGAAATCTTTCAATACTCATTTTCCAGCAAAATAAGAAAGCCTCCAGTGGATTGTAGAGTTACTAGGAAGCTGTCCATTTAAATCCTCTGATATATGTACAACAGGGTTATAAATAATTACATGGTAGTGTCTGATCGCCATCGTCAAAAGAGCGATTTTGACGAAAATGCACTTCTCTCCATCCGAAGACGTCTTGCTGGTGGTGTCTTAACGGTAACAGTAGGTGATAATTGCCGATTCAAGGACACGTTGTACATGTACCATACACGTACACATACATGGACGTTTACCATCGTAGGATTCAGTGTTAAATCACACGCTTGTTCACAAAAATGTCGGGTGTCCCAGAATCGGCTATTATTTTGAGACTCCTAGATCGCACTTTTAACATTCAAATACCCGTTGGCGAACGTGTCGAATGTACAAGTTTTTCAAAAAAGTGAAAAATGTATGAAATTGTACATTTTTCACTTTTTTTTTTTTACTTAAAATTTTTGTCGACGTTCCCATCGCGGATTAGACCTTCAATCTATCATTGGTGAACGCGAAAAAAAAACTTTGCCGATTCTAAGACAGCATCAAAAAAGGTGGTTTGTTGCCGATTCTGGGACAGTGGCTTTTGAGGCGGGGGTTTTTCCAAACTTAACCGACTACTTTTGGGCGCTCTCATTTCTGACGTAAGTGGGGGGAATACCCGGATTTTTCCAAACTTAACAGACTACTATTGGGCACTCCCATTTCTGATGTAAGTGGGGGGAATACCCATAGTGGATTTTTCCAAACTTAACAGACTACTATTGGACGCTCCCATTTCTGATGTAAGTGGGGGGAATACCCATAGTGGATTTTTCCAAAACTTAACAGACCACTATTGGACGCTCCCATTTCTGACAAAAGTGGGGGGAATACCCATAGTGGAATTTTCCAAAACTCAACAGAAAAAAACTTAAGTTTTTTTGGAAAATCCCACGATGGGTATCTCCACTTGTACAGTATAAATAGAGCTCCTGCGCACTACAATCATCATTGGCGAAGATCCTCCAGGATCGGAAACACGAAAAAAAGGTGAGAAGAAATCTACGTGAATCCAAATGTAAAATAATAATAAACTTTATCAAAATAATGTGTATCATTACACCGAGTTACTCTGCGATGAAGCTCGTTCTGACACGTGAATATAATTATTTACGAAGGAAGCGCTGTGGATTTTTATTGTCCAGTCACTGAGGGTTGAAAGGGGCTTGTTCCCCATACCGTCCCTGCGCGCCTTCGGCGCGTTAAACCATTCCATTCGGGTGTCAGTCTACAATCATCAGTCTGTTTTTATCAAACCTGACAAGCAGGTCGCATGTCAAAGTGACATTTACTGTATAAACTTACTGAGAGCGCCATTTGTCACGCTCGAAATGTATTACAGGTTTTTATTCAAATGAGTCAATTGTCAGTTAAATGGTTTAACTGAAAAACTATTCTATGGATGAAAGCGGAAACAGTTCAAAAGATTAATTGATGTTATTTTTTTTTTTGAAAAGCGCTACATTTACTGACATGATTTTATTCGAGATTTTAATTATTCATGTTCTTTCTGATTTTTAACACGTTTGAAACGGATGCTATTTTAATATTTTTAACTATTTATCGAAGTTTCATTTTGTAAAATGTTTTTCATCAACTGGTTTTAGTTATTATATTAAAGACAGAAGATTTTTATTTACTTAAAACATAAAACATAAAAATAATGATACATTTAAGTTTGAAAATAATAAATAACTCAAGTTAGCATACTCTAAAGGAAATAGTAATAATTTAGAAAACGAAAACATGTTTTTACAGATGGATGCCAAACGTCGAGGTCAGCTTTTAAGCGAATATGAACATGCCAAGAAGAGCATTCAATCGGTTGACAGAAACAGACATCTTGGAGAGATTGAACTCAGACGCGAAGCCACAAAAATATTTAAACCCGTGACGGATGTTCAAGAGCGAAGCAAGAAGGAGATAGTTGAAGAATTCTCTTTGAGAATGGGTTCGTTGCCCGGTAGTTTTGCAAATCAGTATTCCTTTCAATCTACACCGGATTACGTTCCCACAGGGATTCAAACCGACGTGAGCGAGAGCGACGATACAGCTTCGACTATCACCACTATCACCACTGATAGCGTCGCGTCATCCGAGGATGGTGGTAAGAGAGATCTGTTGTATGGATTTTATAAGGATTCGGACGGTAGAACTTTTGTGAGCGACACAGAAGTGGAAATAGATGATGATGAATTAACCGTCGGCCCGAATAGGTACGAATTAACTTCCGGACTGCTCAAATTGCTCCTTTACGACAACCCTAGTGATTACACGGAACAGGATTACAACAATTACGGCGACATTCTGGTTCAGACCAACGCCATGAAGAGAAATAACGATGACGGAGAGACGAGACCTAAAGCCAACAGAGGTTACAAGTGGACGAAAGTGGTGAAACCTATATGGAATTCACATAAGAAGTTCGTCGAATCGGTGACTGGCAAAGGGGTGGAAACCACTTTTCTTCCGAGCGATTCTGACGCTCTGTCTCAGAGATTGAGTTTGTTGATGGCAGGCAGACGTGCTGGTAACACAGGATTAGATAATCAGATAGTTACTATATCTGACGAATTGTTAAGACAGAAGGTTTTGAATAAAAACCATTATAAAAGGCTGATGAACGAATTGAAGGATTGATGTATATAATAAGTTGCTCGTCGTTGCTCGGTGGTTCTCTCCGGGTACTCCGGCTTCCTCCACCCGTAAAACTGTCACGGTCATGATTAGCCATTGTGCATAAATATGTGACCTTAAACATCAATAAATAATAATAAATATAATAAGTAGCGAGAAACAAAATAGAACATATAAAATAAAAAAAATAGTAAATTTTACACTAGAATAATAAAAGTGTTTAAACAACAAACGATTTACCAGTGAAAACAAATATATTATAAAAATAAAAAATATGTTGGTGATAAAGAACGGGATACGTCAGAACTTACGTTCAAGGCGGTTCTGGCATCGTCGATTCTATAATGTGAGCGTTCACGAGCGATGCGGGTAGAAAACTCGCATCGACCGCATTTGAGGTCGGTAAGAAGACGGCTTTGGATGCTGGTAAGAAAGGCGCTTCCGAAGCCAGTGGTAGGATAGCTTCTGTGGCTGGCAAGAGGGCAGCCGACGCGTTGATCGACAAGTTGATCAGTCCACCGGCGAAGCGAGCTGCGTTAGAGCGAACGCCGAAAAGTTGGAAAGATTTTAAGGATGCTGTGGTACCCATACAAGATTTAGCCAAAATGACAAGTGGATCCGGATTGAAGAGAACTCGCGACGGTGTAATATAAATAAATAATAATATTAAAAACTGAGTTTGAAAAAATTGTGTTTGAAAAAAATCTAAAATAACAAAAAAAAATAAAACAAAGATGAACATTAAAGATATGTCTTGGAACGATGCCGCGACCAAGAGGTCGAATAACGAGTTCTTTCCCAAAAGCATAAGAGGCTTGATAGTGAGAAAATCGAATTGTGGAAAGATCAATCTGTTGATGAATCTGTTGTCCCGACCCGACTGGTTGGATTACGACAGATTGTTTGTGTTTGGCAAGAGCTTGTTTCAACCCGAATACAGATTGCTTCGAGAGTGCATGGATCGTAGATTGCCCAAGGACGTCATAGCCAGAATCTTTGACAGTAGGGAGGAATTCGACAAAAGTGAAGCTCCTCTTTCAACCATTTTGGACGGTGCTGCGATGGAATTGATGAAGAGAAATGCATCTTCGAACGTCGAGTGTCGATTTTATGAGAACGCTAGCGACGTTCCGGATCCTAGAGAATTGAAATCGGAAGATAAGAATCTCATGATTTTCGACGATCTGCTTTTGGAGAGACAGAACCGATGCGAATCGTATTACGTTAGGGGTCGACACAGCAATGTGGACTGTTTCTACCTGTCGCAGAATTATTTTTGATTGCCCAGACAGACGATAAGGGAGAACGCTAATTTTCCATGTCTCTTTCGCCAAGATCTCAAGAATCTCAATCACATCTACGGCGATCACGTCGCAAACGACATGAGCGTGGCGGAATTCAGGAGATTCTGCAAGAGGGTTTGGGATGGAGGACTTTACAATTTCATCGTGATCGATTTGACTAGCGAATTTAATCACGGAAAATATCGGTGCGGATTTGACAAGTTTTATCTTTCTGATGATAATAAGATAGAGCGTGAAAATAAAAAAAATTAGAAAATAATAAATCTTCAAATAATTAGTTTTGAAAAAAATAAAAATAAAATTAAAATATAATGTTCGAACAAGGAGAATTGTTAGAACGGATAGCTGAGAATACGGCTGCAAAACAATCCATTCAAATCGTGGTGAGTGGCGATTCGACTCGATTCACGATGAAATTCGAACCTTCCATCGAATTGAATAGAGAGAAAAGATACGAGATGGCGTTGGTGAATCTGGAGACTTATTATTCCTTTCCCAACGTCACCGAAAAGAATAACTCGTTCAAGTATTCCGACGGAGTGGATTGGTTGGAGATTCGAATTCCCAAAGGAAGTTATGACATAGACAATTTGAACAATTACATTCAGACGCGAATGAAGATGGATGGAAAGGGAAGCAACAAGATCAGACTCGCTCCCAATCCTAATACCTTACAGATGATGTTGGATTTGGAAGATAATTTTTGAGTGGATTTCAATACGGATGATTCCATAGGCAAGATGTTGGGATTCGATCGAAAGATGTATCGAGACCACGCGGCATCTGAAAATACGGTTGACATTCTCGCAGTCAATAGCATTCTGGTGATCGTGGATGTGATTGCTGGAAGCTACGTGAATGGTAGCACTCAACCGACGATCTATTCCTTCTTTCCAAACGTGTTGCCGGGTTATAAGATCGTGGAGCGACTTCAAAATTTAGTTTATCTACCAGTGATTTTAGACACGTTGTATAGTCTCAAAACCACGTTGACGGATCAAAATGGTGAGCTGTTAGATCTTCGCGGAGAGAGGGTGACGATACGATTTCACATAAGAGAAATATAAAAGCAAAAAAAAAAAAAATATTGTGTATATATATAAATAACAAAAATAAAATAAACGCAATATTAATTTTACAAAAATTATTTAATATATATAATTATCATTAAAACAAAAAAAAAACAATTGAAGAAAATATATTTAAAAAAAAAAATTATGACACAATACGTGTTTAAAAACGTGAACATATCCGTAGGGCAGAAGAAGAAACTTAAAAGAGCATTAACAACTCGAGGCGAGGCGGTGAGATTCAAATTCACTCACGAAGATCTGACGAGTGGCGGTCAGGATTCGATCGCCTGGACCAGAAGTCAAATCAAAAGGATGGAGAAAGCGATTTGTGATGGAAGAGGGTTGACGGTGAGATTGAGTCCCGTTCAATTGAGATACAATTTGAGAATGAAAGGCGGTTTCCTACCGCTATTGGCAGGAATCGCCACAAAAGCATTACCCTTCGCCGCAAAGGCATTACCCTTTCTCGGAAAGACTCTCGGCGTGGGAGCTCTCACGGGACTCGCGAGTTCGGCAGCTGAGAAATTAATGGGTGGCAGCGGACTGTTTTTGAAGAAGGGAGGAGCCTTGTGTTGCGTCCACGTAGACGACAGCGGTAAAGGATTGTATCTAGAACCTGTTAGAGGTGACAACTCTTTGAGTGGAAACGGTCTCTATCTGAAGAGTGGATGGAACGTTGAGCGACTCGGTAAGGGTTTGTTGTTTGGTGAGAATTCGCCGTTTAAGAATATACCGATTTTGAATATGTTATTATAATGTAAAAAAATTATATAAATATAAATCATAGAAAGTATAAAATAATATATAAAATGGATAAAAAGGTGGAAAAACAATTAGACGATAATGATGAATATCGTGAGATAGAGAGCGAAAAAGATGTGGAAAAATGATTAGACGCTAATGATGGATATCTTAGGAAAGAACTGATAAAAGAGTTAAATAAAGTTCGGGATATGCAGTTGAAATTTAAAAGAATGAGACGTTTTCCACCGTCACCACTATCTTCTGAAGAGAATTCTAATGATGCGAGTGTTACCGAGAGAAGCACAACATTCGTTCATAATTATGATTCGGATAAACAAATGTGTTGTTATAAAAACGTAGCATATCACAAAAAAAAAAAAAAAAGAAAAGAAGAATCGACACTGAAATTTAAGAAAAAAGGAAACGTTATTATAATATATGGGTAATAGTGAAGAAGGAAAACAAAAAAAAAAGTAATGAGATCTAAGGATGATCTCATTACTTTTTTTTTTCCTTCTTCTTCGCTAAAAATCAGTCTCTCTATTGTTTATATTTCCAAGTCCGTTATTAGCATTTTGACACTCGTGTTTTCTCCTTTTTCGCAAATGTGTTGAATGTTTATCTTTACTTTTTTGAGTTTTTTTACTTCGGTCAATGCGCTCTCACCACTCGATTTGTTCACGAGTTCAAGTGTGATGTTTGGAAATATGTAACTTCCATAGGGCAATACAAATCGTCCAATTTCAAAGGCATGCTATATTTGTCGTATTTGTGCTCTAAGCCCTTCGTCTCGACCTCATTCAATTCGATGGGATCGTGTCGTTGTAATCTATAGATTTTAGAACCGAATTTCTTATACGTTTCGACTTGTTTCAATTTCAATTTGCATCTTTTAGGTGTTGTTGTCATGATCGATTATTTGTTTTTTTATTTTATGAATTCTTGCAAATAATGTATATTTTAAATTTTGTATTTTAATAATTTGTTTAAAAAGTTTTGTTGTTTTTTTTTACTCTTTATATATATTTTAAAAAAAAGTTTTATTAATTTTAATTTTCTTTAATGTGAAAAAAAATTTTTTTTGTATAAGTTTTTTTCTCTTTATATATAAATAAAAAGTTAAATTTAACATCCTTTTTTTCTCGTATTAATTCAATTTTTTTTTCACGTTAAGAACATAAAATAATTGATTAATTTTTTTTTTTGAAGGAATTAAAACATATATATAAACAATTTTAAAACTTTTTAACAAATTATCATTTAAATACAAAATTCGAAAAAAATATTCTTACAAACCCAATTTTGAGGTAAAAAAACAATGATTAAATCTGAATATCCGAATTATAGTATAGAATGTGCAAGACTTCAAATGTTTAAAAATTGGCCTTCGCATCTTGCTCAAAAACCCGAAGATTTAGCTGCTGCGGGTTTCATTTATGTGGGTAAAAGTGACAGAGTTAAATGTTTTTGTTGTAACACACATTTAATGAATTGGGAACCTAATGACAAACCGTTGGCAGAACACATAAAAGATACCGAAGGTCGTTGCGATTATCTGAAGAAGATCCAGACATGAGGATTGATTAAAATTGAAAACGAAGAATGGGAAAGAAATAAAAATGAGAGTTTATTAAGGGGTATTTTACAATCCAGATACATGAAGGAACAATTGTATAATACATTGAATTATGCAAACAAGACGTTATCTCAATTCTTGACTTTAGAAGATTTGATTCGATTCATGAAAGAAGCAAACGGGTTATTATCTATTGAGAAGGAGTCGAGTGATGTGAACATGTGTCTGCTTTGCGAAAACAACTCTGCAAATGTTTTGTTTCTACCATGTGCACATTTGTGTTATTGTAAGCAATGTTATTCTAGAGTCGAGAAAACGTGTTCGTTTTGCGAACAAGAAATAAAAGTGATCGTAAATTGTTTTGAATAAAAAACATTAAAGAAAAAATTAAAATTAAAAAAAAATCTTTTTTTATATATATAAAGAGTAAAAAAACAAAACTTTTTAACAAATTATTTTAATACAAAATTCGAAAAAAAATATCCTTACAAATGGAGCAAACAAATAAAAAAATGGAAAATTTAAATGAGAAAACCATACCTCAGTTAAACGAGATTTGTAAACTATTAAAAATTCCACATTTCAGAAATCATAGAACTAAATAAAAAAAAAATTGAAGTCATACAGGAACATTTGCGAAACGATAGAAAGGCAAACGAATTGTCGATAGCAACGACGTCAAAAAATGCATCGGTTGTGAAAAATGAGAAGAAGAAAAAGATAGTAAAAGGAATCGAAATGCCAACATCGAAAAAAACCAAAAATGTTTCGATTTTGAAAAATAAGAAGACGACTAAACGAAAAGCCGTTGAAGAACTTCAAGTTTCAAAAGAAAAGAAAAGAAAAACTAAAACGAAAACGAGTGATGCACATCAGATTCTAGACAAACGAGATATATCGAGCGAAATTCAACGAGCAATCAACGAAGGGAAAGGAGAATATGTAGCATGACTCGTCATGGAATTATTCCAATCAAAGCCTGTAGAACGGGAGAGTGCGATCAAAGGCGTTTTTAAAACTTTCGACGTGGTTCCCTCGTTCAAGAAAATCGATCCGAAATTGTTCATGGAACGGGTGAAGAAAAAAGTATTGGATTTGTTTCGCGAACACATGAACGTGGGACTAAAAATTAAGATGATACTCCATTGCGTGATGAATAAAATCGATGCGAAGTCTGGTGAGAGCATCGTGACAAATGCATATTTCAGATCTAACGTCGAACCCATATTTCGAGGTTCAGATTTATCAGACGTTTTCGAAAAGATGAAAGACAAGATGTTGACGTCTCTCGCGAATTATCAACATGAAGGTAGTAATTGGACGTTCGATGAGGTGTTGAAACTCGAAATTCATATAACTAAAAATGATTCATTGAAAGGATCTTCCTACGTGGAATTACCGTATTTCTTAGCTAAAAAACACTCCGTGGTCAACGTGAGAAATAAAGATGATCAGTGTTTTAAATGGGCAGTCACTTCTGCTTTATACCCTGTCAAAATCCATCCTGAGAGAGTTTCTTGTTACGAGGAGACTTCTAAAAATCTCGATTGGACTGGAATGACTTTTCAATGCAGTTAAAACACATCGTACGTTTCGAAGCTCAAAATCCCACCATAGCGGTGAACGTCTTGGGATATGACGATGAAAAACGAATGATCTATCCTCTCAGACAGACTTCGTATCTCGAAAGAGAAAAGACGATTATTTTATTATTGATTTCGAATGGTGACCATCGTCATTATTGTTGGGTTAAACATCCGAGCCGATTACTGTCGAGACAAAATAATAAACATGAACATAAGATATGTTTATGTTGCAACTACATGAATGCGTTTCACAGCGAAAAATCGTTAGCGAAACATCAGGAATATTGCAATGAAAATCAAGGTGTCGCCGTCGAAATGCCCAAACCCAACACCATCGTGAAGTTTGAAAATCGCAATAGAAGGTTAAAAGTACCATTCGTCGTGTACGCCGATTTCGAATGTTTCACCGTGAAAATGAGTTCCTGCCAACCTAACACTCTTCAAAGTTACGTCGAAAGATATCAAAAACACGCGCCTTCGGGTTATTGCATTTACGTGAAATGTGCTTTCGACTCGCAACACGACATGGGTCCCTTCACCTACACGAAACAGTGCGAAGACGACGACGTGGCTCAAAGGTTTGTGGAAGAGTTAGAATCGAAAATTCAAATGTTATACGACAAATTCAAAACTCCGGCGAAAATGATCATCATGCGAGAGCAGCAGGACGAAAATAACAGAGCCACCGAATGTCACATATGCAGACAATCGTTCGATGAGAATTCGGAGGAAAATAAGAAGGTCAGAGACCACGATCATTACACGGGTCTGTATCGCGGTCCGGCTCACAGCAAGTGTAATTTAAAATATCAAGACGCCATTTTCTATCCGGTGATATTTCACAATCTCTCAGGTTACAACAGTCATCTGTTCGTGAAAAATCTCGGCACCTCTCACGAAGAATTAAATTGCATCGCGAACAGCGAAGAAAGATACATTTCATTCATGAAATGGAAGCTCATGGAGAAGAAAAGAGTAATCGACGGAAAGACGTTGAAAGAAAAAACGAAATTCATTCATAGAGGCATACGTTTCATCGACAGTTTTAAATTCATGTCAACCGCTCTGGAAAAATTAGTCGATAACATGAGCAAGGATAAATTTAAAATCACGAGCGAACATTTCGGAGAACGAGTAGACGTCATGTTGAGGAAAGGAGTCTATCCTTACGATTACATGAACGATCTAAAGAGATTCGACGACACCGCACTACCTTCGAAAGAAGATTTTTATTCGAAATTATACTAATCCAACATTTCCGACGAGAATTACGAACATGCCAAAAACGTGTGGAAATCATTCGATATGAAAACCATGAGAGATTATCACGATCTCTATCTGAAGACCGACGTTCTGCTCTTGGCAGACGTGTTCGAAAATTTTCGAGACGTCTGTCGTCGAAATTACGATCTGGATCCCGCTTGGTATTTCACCGCACCCGGTCTGGCGTGGGACGCTCTGTTGAAGACCACCGAAGTCCAATTGGAATTATTATCCAACGTGGACATGTTGCTCATGTTCGAAAGGGCTGCGAGAGGTGGCGTCTCGATGATCTTCCACAGATATTCTGAAGCTAACAATCCCTACATAAAAGAAGGTTTCGATTCGAAACGGTCGAATAAATACATACAGTATTGGGATGCTAATAATCTGTACGGCTGGGCTATGAGTCATCCTTTACCGATTGGAAATTTTGAATGGGTGACGGAACAGGAAGAGATGCAAAAATGTAGAGACTATCCTTGCATTTTAGAAGTCGATTTGAACTATCCGGAAGAATTACACGATCTACACAACGATTATCCGCTGGCTCCCGAACGAATGGAACCGAACGAAGGAGACGAGGAAAAACTCATTCCCAATTTATTTAACAAACGTAACTACGTCGTCTACAGTGAGAATTTGAAACAATACGTCAATTATGGGATGAAATTAGTCAACATACATTGCATCATTCGATTCGATGAAGAGCCTTGGATGAAAAAATACATCGATCTCAACACGAATCTCAGAATTCGAGCCGAGAACAATTTCGAAAAAGATTTCTTCAAACTCATGAACAACTGCGTGTACGGTAAATCGATGGAAAACATCAGGAAGAGAACCGACGTTCGACTCGTCACGTCTGAGAAAAGAGCTAAAAAATTAGTGGCGAAACCCAATTACAAACACCGAACCATATTCGACGAAAATCTAGTGGCCGTTCACATGCAAAAGACGCACCTGAAGTTTGACAAACCATATTATCTCGGACCGATCATCTTAGATATCAGCAAGCGATTGATGTACAAGTTTCACTACGATTACGTCAAACGAAAATTTGTTGATAAAGCCAAACTACTGTTCACCAACACGGACAGTTTAGTTTACGAGGTAGAGACGAAAGATGTGTACCAAGATATATCTCCAGACGTGGCCGCGTGGTTCGACACGAGCAATTATCCCGTCGATCACCCATCCAACATTCAATCGAACGACAACAAGAAGGTGTTAGGTAAATTTAAGGACGAGAGCGGCGGTAAACAAATCCTCGAATTCGTAGGCTTAAGACCCAAACTGTATGCTTATCGTCTAGAAGATGAAGAGATCAAGAAGTGCAAAGGGGTTAAAGCGTGCGTGGTGAAGAAAAACATCTCTTTCCAAGAGTATAAAGATTGTCTGTTAGGAAGTGGTCCGGTGTATAAGACTATGAAATCGATTCGAAGCGAAAATCACAACTTGTATACCGAAATAGTCAACAAGATTTCGCTGACGGCCGACGATGATAAGAGATTCGTGTTAGACGATAAAATAAGCACTTTGGCACGCGGACATTGGATTTCGGATCTAATTAGAGACAATAGGATTTCAGATATGATTGTGGATGATAGGATTCCAGATATGATTAAGGATGATAGGATTCCAGAAAATCAAGAGGAATTAGACGGATTCAAGATTATGGAAGTCGAGGAATTAGACGGATTCAAGATTATGGAAGTCGATAGAGTTAGTTTAAAAAGAAAAAGAAAAAATATAAAAAAAAAAATAACGTCATTTTAGTGAATTATAATAAAATAAATAAATAAAAAAAAAAAATATATACGCATTTATGAATAAGAAAATAGAGATATCTGTAGAAGGTGTCGTCTTACCTAATGAACCCCTATCCAACATCGATCTGTCGAATGCATTGAAGGATTTGAAAATCAAAGATTTTCTAGGCGTGTTTTCTAGAGATGCCTTGCCGAAGAGAAGACCTCGACAATAGGAATGTGGAATTTTAAATCTAGATGATTTATCGGGTGAAGGCACTCACTGGGTGGCGTGGTTCAAGAACGGGAAGAAGAATTATTATTTCGACAGCTACGGAATCTCACAGCCGAAAGAAATAAAGAACTATTTCAACAAATCGATGGTTCGTTACAACACGGAACGAGTGCAATCACCAGATCAAGTGTTTTGCGGTCACCTGTGTCTTTACGTTCTCAAGAGATGGTCTGAAGGAGATTGGTTTCAAGACATTCTCAATGATTTACATTAGAGAGAGATTTTTTTTTTTATATCATATAAAGGTAAAAAAAATTTATTAAAAAAATTTTAATCGAATAAAAACGAAAAATAAAAATAAATAAAATAATTAATTTTTAATAAACTGCGTTTGAAATATATTTTTTAAAAACAAAAAATCTCAAAACAACATGCCAGTCGATAAATTTGGTAGAAGTGACGACGAAAAAGTCAACCTAAGAAAGAAGAGGAAGACGCTCGAAGTCGACGATGGTTACGACGTTGCCAACTTGGACGAACATTATGTTCGGAGATACGAACCTCGTAAGGAACCTTTGAACATGAACGATAAGAAGCTCTACAATCTTCCCGAGCCGATAGATCTCGCAGATGCTGCGACTAAAAAATACGTCGACAGGGGGAACGCCGATTTCGAACGAATCATGCTAGATAATTACGTGGATAAAACCATGACCGACGATCTTGATCTGAAATCTAAACGTTTGGTGAATGTCGCGAATCCCATAGATCCCACGGATGCCGTGACCAAGAAATACGCGGACGACTCTCATGCGAGATTCAGCGAACACCTGAGAAATAGATACGTTCAGAAAACGATGCACTCGGAATTGAACGCCAATTCTAACAAGATAACGAACGTGGCCACTCTCACAAATCTCAAGGACGTGGCGACCAAACACTATGTAGATCTGGAACAGAGAAAGTCTGACAGACGAGAAATGAAATCGGATCTGAATGCGGGATTCAACAAGATATTGAATCTGTCGAAGGTCGACGACACGGATGCGGACTCAACCGCAGTCAACAAGGGCTACGTAGATACTGCCGTGATACGATCACAAGAATACCTAGAATCGCAAGTGGACGATCTCTACCTGAACAAACAATCTGGCGGAACCATGGAGGGTGGTATCGACATGAACGGTGAGAATTTATTCGGTCTCAATCACGATCCCGAATTCGATTCCAGCGCGGTCAGCAGGAAGTACGTGCATGACAACTCGGTCTGGAGAAAGGGCGACATCATGGAAGGTAAACTAGACATGGATGGACACGCGCTCAGGAATCTACCGGATCCCATGAACATGACAGACGCCTGCACCCTGATTTCGGTGGTGGAGAAAGTCAAATATGCTAGACAATTGATCACTGTGTGGGCTGAGGAGAGTGGCACATTAGAGGAGGGAAAAGCTGAGTGGTCTTTCGGAAATGGAGGTAGTGGATCGCAACATGGTCAGGTGGGATATCCCATGCCGTTGGGAGGTGAAATCATTCGAATGAGTCTGGCTTCCTCGGATTTGAATAACAGAGCGGTCGTCAGTCTCATGGTGAATAGAGTAGAGAGCGATAAGAGATACAGCGTCGAAAAGACTGAGAATCAACACGCGAATGTTAGCACATTCGGCACGCCTCTCAAAGTGAACGCCGGAGACAGGATTAATTTCGTTATGAAAACCAATAATCCTGAAGCCGCCACTTCCGTGGTGAGTCTACTGATCAAACTATTTCCTTTGAACAAACAGTGAACGCGTGGAAAATAATTAATTAAAAAAAAAATAATGTGTGATTATTAAAAACAAAAAAAAAAGTAATGAGATTTAGAAAGATGTTCAATCTCTCTAGATCTCATTACTTTTATTTTTTTTTTTTTTTTTTTTTTTTTTAATAATTACTCATTACTTTTTTTTATTTTTGTTTTATTTTTTTTTTCACACACGTCTCTCATCGAATGATCGACATCGTATTTCCATCCGATTCAAATTGTAATTCTCTGTCCGACAGGACCAGGGCGAAGGCTTCGGTTTTTCTCGGATTTCACCGTCAATCTCCAATCGAAGTGATTCATGGAGAGAGGAATGCTAGCCGTGTTGCACTGTCTCATTCTAAATCCCACGGGTAATTTACTGTTGGATTCTATGATCTTGTAGAGACGCGCTTTTTCCACGATCGAAGGCTCCACGTGCAAAACAAACCACGATATCTTGTGTAGAGTTATCTTACCCGCATCGGTCGCAGTGAGTCTCACTATTGCGTCGTCGTTTCCTTTTCGAATCAACGTTAGATTGTGTTTGAATCCGTACATGATCTTGTTGTAATCGTCCGCAAATCCGAAGATGTGTTTCAAAGGTATCCTGAACGAAAACGTTCCTTTAGGCCTGGATGTCTTGACAACATAGTCGAATATCACGGCGGCGCCGGCGCTAGCAGGGCCGACGGTGTCTTTCACCCACAACTGATTAAGTCCTCTGGATTTCGAAAAATCATCAGGATATGTCAAGAGTCCGAACATCGTGGTGACCTGACCGGGATGAAACACAGATTCTATCTCTTGTCCGGATAGCATGTATTTTATATTACTGAATAGATGCATGATGCCATTATTGGCTAGAGTAGCCGTGTCGTCGGCGGCGTAGTCGCTCCCATCTTCCTTGGTGAGACGTCCCTGCACCACTATGTAACTCTCGCTAGGATGTATGAATAGATATTGAGTTTCGACGTTGATTCTTATCTCTCCCGCATTGTTCAAACTCGTTCCGGTTACCGGTTCGTATTCGTGAACCACATATTCTTGAAAACTTTCATCTTTCACTATGCTTTGTGCTATATCTAGTATATTTGTCATTTTTAAAAAGTTTTTGTTTTTTTTGTTTATTAATTAGCTTGCTTTTTTTTTTATCTAAAAATAGTTTTTAATTATTTTTATTATTATTTTTCTCTCCTATATATATATATGTGTGTAAACAAGAAAATATTAAAGAGAGTAAATAAAAGAAATTTGTTTTCTTTATCAAAACTTTGTCTTCTGTAATTGTTGTTCATAAAACTTTTTCGATGATCTCTTCATCCAAAGCTTCGATTTCGTAAGTCACCAGATCGGTGTGAAATATTTTGATTATCACAAAGATTTCCGAGGTCCATCGAGGATTATAACCCTTTTCGAAGTGCTTCTTATAAGCGTAGATTCTCACTCGATCACCGACCGCAAATTTCAGCATTCTAGACTTCTTCCTAATCTTAGATCTTTCAGGATATAGATTCGCGTAGACCTGTTTTTCATTTCGAGGATCGCTAGCTGCCATGGGAGTCATCTTGATCGATCTGTGTCGCGTGTTATTGTAATCTTTAACCAGACCGTTCAGAGTGTATATGTATTTCTTGGTCGAATTCGCCGTGAAGTATCTATGCATCTTTTCCTCCATCTTTCGATTCCAACGTTCCACCACGCTGGCTTTCACTTCTTTTTTGTTCGAGTAGAGGTCGACCAATCGATGAACGTGCTTGTTGTAGAATTCCTTTCCCTTATCCACCCACAATTTACTCGGTTTTCGAGAAGACGAGTCGAACACGCTCTTCAGAGCCTCGGCGACGCAAAGTCCCAATTTATTCTTCAAAGCTCTGATCCAACCGTATTTGAAAAACACGTCGATGACCATCAATAGATATTTGACACCCTCGTTCCACCTCGAAAACGATCTCATGTCGACCAAGTCCGCAGACCAAATATCATCCAAACCCTTCACGAACGCCCTTCTCTTTCGAAATTTACGCACGATGGGTTTGTGTAACTCCTCGGCCAATTCGCTCGTCAATAATCGTTTCTTCTTCTTTTCAGATGCGCTTTTTTTTTTGAACGCCCCATCCGAATCGACGTTTCACACCGATCAGATTGCCGACCAGCGAACGTTCTATCTTCTCTCTCCTGGTCGGATTCGATATGCCTCTCAATTTCTCCAACATGTTTTTATCACAGACGTCGTTGCGAGTCTTGGTGTCGGGATGTCCGGCGTAGCACAGATCGTGATCATACGCGCCGCGTCCACCCTATTCACAGGTTTGCTCCAAGATTTAGGAGTCAGATCGGCGTTGAGTCTCTTGTTCAATTTTGTTCCGGGTCCCGTGAAACTGTGACCAGGCAGATGCATTTCGAAAGGTAGATTATTGATCATTTTATTCTCGATGCCTTTACCTTTGCTGGCGTTCTTTTTTTTGATGAATCGAGTCTTGATAGAACCACACACGTCGCAAATTCCGCGAAGCATCTGTCTATCGTTTTTAGTTCGTACTTCTTGAGAATTACTCGTCTCGGTAACTCTCTTACACTTTACGCAATACATTTTTAAGAGTTATTTAAATTAATTTTGTTTTTATTTTATATATAAATTTAATATTTTTTTTTTTTTAAATTCTTTTCTTATTATATATATATATATTTTTTTCAATCGCTGCTCTTGAGTTCTATCATCTTACTGAATTCCTCCCTAGCCTCTTTCCTCCCCTTTTCCACGAGAGAATCCTTCATCTCTTCTTTGATGATCTGACGAGTCTTGATTCTCACGGCTTCTTTCATGGCTTTGTATTTCGTTTTCTCGCCCAATATCGTGAAGTATTCTCCGTCCGATATCCTACCGTCTTTCAACGCCATCGAGATCATTTCGGATATCGTGTCGATCTTGGAGTCGGCCAAGATGCGAATCTTGTCGTGTTTCCTCGCCTTCAGATATAATTTCCTACTCAAAAAGTTTCCGAGCGTGCTAAACAATCTGGCGGCGAGAGCCACTCCTTCTACGGTAAACACAATCGGAATGCCGACCGCGGTCGACAACAATCCGATGCCAGCCGCGTGTAAACCCATGGAAATCGTGATGAGTGTCGTGTCGATCGCATTGACGAATTTCACGAAACGCGAATACTTCTTCTTGAGAGAATGACGAGAATCTCTCTCTCGAGTTAGATACGCTTGGATTCTACTGATTTGATCGATGCGATACCTCTCTCCTCTTTCTTTTTCTTCTAGCGTCGGTGCCGTCGGCAAAACGCCGTTCAGCTTCTCATCCTTGTCGTCATCTAGCGTCGGATACAATTTATTTCTGGTTCTCATTTTTGTGGTTTTTTTTTTCTTTCTAATATTAGATAAAAAATTTATGTGTGTATTTATTTTTATTTCTATTCTCCCTTATTTTATATCAACGAGAAAACTTAGACGTATGCTTCATTGAACAATAATTTCATGATGCATCCCTTATCTTCTAAAGTCAGACTTCTACATGCCAATTTCAGTTCTTCCGAAACTGTGGGCTTGTCTCGATCCTTACAGAAGAGTAATCTCTTCCAAAACGCGATCACTTCGTCGATTTGAATGCGTTCGAACGCCGGTTCGAAATACTTGCCGACCATATCTTCCCTTTCCATCGTCAGACACGAATGATTCTCGTGATTGAAGTCTAGGTGATCCTGACATCCCACTCATCGTTCTAACAAGCGGCGACCTAGTTGTTTGTTCACACAGAATGCGTCGGCTCTCATCAGCATTTTTAAAAGAAACCTTGCTCTAATAGTCTGGGAAGCATTCATGATTTACGTATTTTTTTTTTATTATCTATTCGATTTGATATATATTTATTTTTAAATAACTATTTATTTATAATTTTTTATTCTCTCCTATATATATCAATCACTTTTTTTATTTCCTCGCCTCAAATCCGATTCCAGTTGAGAAAAAAACCATTTACAAAATAAACCTCTCTAAATGAGATTTGCTCTCGAAAGTGTTAAATCGCAACCGCGCTTATTCTCACCACAAGGAAAACTCGAATATTCAAAATCACAAGTAAACACATCAGTAATGTAACACTTTCAAAAAACGCGTTTAAATCATATCAATTAATCTTTTGAACTGTTTCCTCTTTCATCCATAGAATAGTTTTTTTCAGTTAAACTATTTAACTGACAGTTGACGCTCATTTGAATATTAACCTGTAATACATTTCGAGCGTGACAAATGACGATCTCAGAAATTTAAAACAGTAGGGGATTTCCCAAAAACTTTTTTTTTTTTCTGTTGAGTTTTGGAAAATCCCACTATGGGTATTCCCCCCACTTACGTCAGAAATGGGAGCGTCCAATAGTGGTCTGTTAAGTTTTGGAAAAATCCACTATGGGTATTCCCCCACTATGGGTATTCCCCGCACTTACGTCAGAAATGGGAGCATCCAATAGTAGTCTATTAAATTTGGAAAAATCCACTATGGGTATTCCCCCCACTTACGTCAGAAATGGGAACGCCCAATAGTAGTCTGTTAAGTTTGGAAAAATCCGGGTGTTCCCCCCACTTACGTCAGAAATTAGAGTGCCCAATAGTAGTCTGTTAAGTTTGGAAAAACCCCTGCCTCAAAAGCCGTTTGCCGATTCTGGGACACTGTCCCAGAATCGGCAAACGGCTTTTGAGGCGGGGTTTTTTCCAAAGTCCCAGAATCGGCAAACCACCTTTTTTGATGCTGTCTTAGAATCGGCAAAGTTTTTTTTCGCATTCACCAACGATAGATTGAAGGTCTAATCCGCGATGGGAACGTCAACAAAAATTTTAAGTGAAAAAAAAAAGTGAAAAATGTACAATTTCATACATTTTTCACTTTTTTGAAAAACTTGTACATTCGACACGTTCGCCAACGGGTATTTGAACGTTAAAAGTGTGATCTAGGAGTCTCAAAATAATAGCCGATTCTGGGACACCCGACATTTTTGTGAACAAGCGTGTGATTTAACACTGAATCCTACGATGGTAAATGTCCGTGTACGTGTACGGTACATGTACAACGTGTCCTTGAATCGGCAATTATCACCTACTGTTAACTGATACACTTTATCGCGATTTCCACTCGTATCCAGGTCTGACCAGATGCTGGTTGAACAGTATCAAGACTACTTAGCCCTTTCGCGACTCTGCCAAACCTACCCCCCAGCCTTGGGATATTGGGTTTCGGGATCATCTCATCCATTAGATAAAGGTATAAAAACGTTTCATTCATTTGGATTGTCAGGTAAGTCAAGATTTATCTTCCCAGCTTCAGAACATGGGATATCTAATGGAACAAAATCTGTGTATTTTTCCCATTGAAAAATTGGACCAATTCCACAACCATGCCAGCTCTCTCGTATTCTGCCATGTCCCTGACCAGCACTTCTTTTTCTGCCGCGTCCCCTCCCACTGGCCAGTCCTATTCCACTCCGTCATCTGGATTATTACTGGCAACATCATCTGAACGTCCAGCATTCATAGTAGTGTCATATGTGTCAGCTTGATTTGAGCCAGACTGTACCGCAGAATCCTTTTTCCACTTTGCTATCAATTGTCATCTTCTTCCGTGGAATTCTGTGAGGTGCAATATCCGCTAAAACTGTAGCCAATCAACTAAAGGGAAACAACTCTAAATGCAATCAGGCATGAAACTACTTCTGTGGACTGATAGAGATAGCACACATGGACTGAGGTAAGAGTAGATGCATTACTATGTCATCGGCGCGCAGCGCGCCGACGAGTTTGTAGGGTCACTTTACCAATGGCGCAGCGCACACCGACGATTCACGAAAGGGTTAAGATCATCTATGCCAGAAACCAGTACATAATCCTGAACTTTTTCACTTACAAAGAAGATAACATAAAAAAAACGAAACCAGGATTTCAACCTCTGATCGTCCTCAAAATTCTTCACACTTGTCCCTTCTTTTCCATGCCCATGAACGACAAACTGATACAGCTGTGGAGGGTCTTAAGGGGCTTTCTCCCCTCTGGCCCTGCGCACCTTCGGCCCACAAAAGTCATTTGATCATATCGTCCCCTGAATTCCAAAGTGTTCTGTGTGTCAGTTGGCACATAAGTACTAAAAAGGGGTTCGGAAAGCCATATGTTTTCCAAAAAGTGGGATTCCATGGGATTCCATGGGATTCCATGGGATATGTCTGTTTAATACCGAGATGAGTCTAAGAGTATCGTAAATGAGGCCTCATTGAGGGTTTTTTTCCTAGCCCTCAAATGAAAATGAGGCTAAAAGGGATAGTAAATGAGGCCTCATTGAGGGGTTTGCCCATGGCCTCAAACGACTAAAAAGGGGTTCAGAAGGCCATATGTTTTCCAAAAAAATGGGATTCCATCATCTAGATGAATGAAACAACAAAAATACTCAGAATAGGGTCAGAACTGACAAGAACAGACCAGAAATTGCTAAATATAGTAACAATAGGCAAAGCTGTTCTACTCTACTGGAGTATACATGTAATACGATTTAATCGAACTCACCCCGGGGGCCCCTTTGGTACCATAGCACTACGTGCTAAACCGATAAAATGGGAAATCCGTAGTAAATAAAGTAGTTGTTGGTGATTTGGAGGGATTGTCGGGTTGTTTGTGGTAAATCTACGAATCGGGGGAAATGACTCATGTACAAAGGAACATACCCTCCGAACATACCCCTGTTCTATTATAAGGTTTTAGATCCAATTGCAAACACGTGCTACCATAGAAACCAAGATGGCGGCCTCCAGTATACAAAATGAATGACGGAAACTCTATCACCCTAACAACACGAGCTGTGCATGCACACTCACATCATGTATCACCATGGGGATGACGTCACAAAATGGCCGCTCACGCTGGTTACCATGACAACCAAACCTGGCGCCACTGGGTGACGTGACATGATGTCACTTCCAAAGCCCTTCGGCTACATGCTATACTACTCACATAGAACACATTGGAACTCAGGGGACAATGTATCGAATTTAGAATGCGAAGCAATTTTGGAGACTTCGTGAGCTTAACTCAACAGGCCCAACTTACATTTTTCGTTGTAAGATGACACTGTTGCGTGACTGTAGTTCGCAATTCCCCAGATAGTGCTTTTCTATTGATAATTCAGATATTAAGTTTGTCACATGCATATACAAACAAATCTTTATTGACAGTTTAAATTTGAATAGCTGGAATCCACAAGTTTACCCGAATTCGGGAATATTACGATTTTACGAAAATATTACGAGAATCTGATTCCCTGTCCAAAGAGAAGTCTGTAACGTGAGCTGATCGAACTCTGTTTGCATATATCGCGATCAACCATATTTGACTGCTTTCACCGATGCGTGTATCGTCAAGCGAAGTATCATGAAACATCCGATGCAGCAGTGTTTCATTTTCCGTCCTTAAAAGGTTTTATTGAAATCTGGGCATCAAAGAGGTCCTTTCTTATTTTTAATCCCCCGTACTCTGCATGTGTACATCCAGAGTCTGGCCGGGAATGTTCTTCCAAAGGGGCCTCAATCAGAAAAACTCAAGTCAGTAAGGCTTTCAAGAGCACTACAGGCTCTCAACATGTGAGTTTTATTAAAATATGGCCAAACAGAGGGCTTTTCTTTTTTGACATTCTCATCCCTTGTGAACACAGGATGATTCCAACACAACATGCTTTTCATCGAAGCAATCCTCAATCATGAAAATACATGTCACTTATTTCTTTTAATAAAAATTCCCAGACTCTTGATATGGGGTTTTATAGAATCCGGCCAAAAAGCGGACTCCTTTATCATTATCATTCCCTTGTGAATTCTAGATGTGTTAAACCAGTGTCCGTCCCGGCCTGGTTATCATGCATACCAGCTGAAATTATAATTTCCAGAATGGTTTGTAACTTTCCAGACCACCCCAGACAGACAAGATATGGGTGTAATGAAATCTGAGCCTAAAAAGCAGACTTTCTGATGGGCTAATACCCCTGTAAACTCGAGATGTGTTTTACCAGAGCTGACCCGAACTGTTTTTTCACCCAAGCGAGCGAATCATAATGACGCAGGTACTTATTTACTTCTGAGATCACTCTCAGGTCTCCAAGATACTGGTTTTATTGAAATCCTGAGTGAAAAGTGGCCATTTTCCTTTTGCCCCACCTTCTCCCATATGTGGACCTCGGATGTGGTTAACCAGGGTCCGATTCAGCCTCGTTTTCATGCAGGATCCCAAGGTATGCATTTATTGAACTCGCAGCCTTGAGTCACACCTTTTTTTTTCCCCATTATCCTGTGAACTACGGATGTGCTCCAGCATCTAAATGTGCCCAACACAAGATAACATAAGTCCCTAGTGGACTCTGAGACCAAAGGACTCTCAAGATGTGGGCTTCTGAAATCCATGCCAAAAAAGTGGAATTTTCGAATTTGCCACCCCCATGTGACCTTACGAATTGTTCAACCAGTGTCCGACCCGACCTGCTATTCATGTTAACTAGTCCAAATTATGGATTCATGACCCCATAATTGCCCTTGAAACCATAACAAGCTGCCATGTAAGGGGCTCTCATTGCAATCTGGGCCCAAAAGTTGACTATTCTTATTTGCCACCCTCCGTGAATTTTTAATGTGCTCAACTGTGGGTGGGGCCGAAAAGCGGACTTCTCTTATTTGTCATCCCATGTGAACTCCGGATGTGTCTAACTAGGATCCGCCTGTCCTGGCTTTCCTGCAAACTAACATAAACCATAAGATCATTTCTTTAGGAACCTTTGATTCCAATCTAGGCTACCAAGATTAGGTTTTTCATTGAAATCCAGGCCTGAGACTGGACTAATATTATTGGACATCAACTTGTGAACCCCAGATGTTCGAATCATGATAACACGGGTCATTAGTTACTTTAAGGATCATTCCGGGTTCTCATGATACTGTGATGGTTGGGGAAGTTAAAGAGTGGGCCTCGTCGTGAAAACACATACCCTTTTCCAGATAGAAGGCTCATCTCTGCACTTTCCTAACCATTGCAGTCGAGGCATCTCACCAAAAGAGTAGCTGGCTTTACTCAGATAAGCACCCACCCCTCCCCCGTCCCTCACAAAAATATGGACAGTGCATTTCTGGCATTGGCCTTCTCAGTTGAAAGTGCACAGAAGATTGCAGAACGAGGACTTCCATTACAAGACTAGGACGACATAGTGGTAACTAGGTCCCCATCCGACCAAAGACAGACAGTTCAATGCATGCAAGTACCACCCTCCCCCCCTCCCCCCCCCCCCCCCCCACACACACACACAAAAACGAATTATGAGATACGAGAGAGGGCCCTCTCGTCAAAAGCGGATCGGCACAGTTTAGATGTGACTCCTATTTGACAGAGAGTGGAAAGTCCGATGGTGCCTTGTAGGGCAGGGCCCCATTAGGAAAAAGCTCACAGCCCTTTGTAAAACTCTATTCTAAAATAAGTAGAGTTAAAAATTAACCCTAATCAACTGGGTTGAGAGAATATGACCCGATTGTGTCTTAACCCCTCTTTTCCCCTTCTTGCTGTAATGTGAACACTGCTAAATAACTACCCTGTAACTGACCAGGCTTCTTCATTTATAATAAATTTCTCTGTTATTGTAAAATATAAAGCTTCGTCTAATATTAACTAGTCTACACGATAAGTTCTTCGCTCAATCTCCAGGTCAACAGCGAAAAAAATGTTGGTATGTTTGAGTGGTTGTGTATGTGCCTGGGTCGAGTGGTTATCTGTCGGTTCACAAATCTATACTGACTGTAGGTGAAGATTGAAGGGGACACTCTCTTCACTAAGTGGAGGATCCTGGTACAGTATGGGACACATTGGCCAGATGGAATCTACTTGCCGACCAGTCTGCTAACTTAATCCCAAATCTAAGTGTGGTCAGGTTCTCCAGCAGGTACTTCCACAGATGACTACTTACCAGCTATATTGTGGGAAAATGTTTTGAACATCATCCATTTTTATGCATATTTTTCATGATACCACTTTCAGCTGGAATTGCTGAAGGGAAATTAGCTTACGTTTGCGAAAATGCATGAAACATATTTCCAATTTTTATATGCCCTTTTACATTGGCCTAGCACCACATGCTATCTATTTTTGCTCTTGTAGATCGTAAGTTCATACTGATTTTTGAAACTTTGTCACTCATACACACACGTAAACACGACTTTGTTTTGCTGGTGAACGAAGCCGGAGAAAACCGCTGAGCTGTGGCGAGTAACTATTAGACTCTAACTTTTGAACCTGGTAGAAACGGAGTTTATAGTGCCAGAAGACAAGTATTCTCCCACATACTGTTGTGCTGTGTTCAGTAGTACACAATGACACCAAGAGCATTGTCTAAGGACACATTGCAGACGATGAATGACAATCATGATCGAAAACGACGATGTGATCCTTCAGTTTGATCAGTGCAGATCAGTGAACCACATTGCTTCGCAAACTCGACTCTAATGTTCTATCTGTATCAGTTATTCAAGATTCTGATCCACTTCGTATTGTGAAAAAAGAAGTACTTGTTTAAATCTCGTCTATTAATATTGATAAAATGCAAAACATTGCCTGCATGATCTTCATATGGAAAGCGAACATATATATAACGTTGCCTAAATGACTCCCATAGTTGTAGTAGCAATATGAGGGAGTTTCTTTAAAAACCAACTATTAGACTCTAACTTTTGAACCCAGTAGAAACGGAGTAGATAGTGTCAGAAGACAAGTATTCTGCCACATGCTGTACTAATGTGCTGTGTTCAGTAGTACACAATGACACCAAGAGCATTGTCTAAGGACACATTGCAGAACATGAATGGGGATTATCATCGAAACGTCACCGTGATCCTTCAGTTTGATCAAACTCGACTCTGATGTTCTATCTATTGTTGTAAGCTGAAAACCAGGTGATTGAAACACCTATATTGCAATTAATCCCTGTAACTCAATCAGAGAGTGTCATTGTATTATTAAGCAGAGCAGACGGTAAGCCAGTAAATCGCATATCGTTGTTCTCAGTAAATGATTATGGCACTTTGAATAAATTTTTGCATATATTTTAACAGAACCAATGACTGGTGAAACAAGGGGCAGATCCAGAGCCTCCCCATATTTTCACCAGCCATGTTTCTCTCATACTGGTGTAAGGTTAGTTAGTGTGTTTGAAGTTTGTCACAAATTGTGACCATCATGCATCTGGTTAAGCAGTGGCGTAGGTATGAAGATCTTGACAATTTTTTAACGGCTCTGAAAGTGTGAAATCTTTCAAATACATCTCCTGAAAAATCTCAAAATATCTGCTCAGATGCATGGAAATGGGGATTTTGGAACCCTGGAATTTAAAATTTTCGTATCACGGGCTGAACCATGGTCGGCCCGTCATACCAACAACCATCGATCACCCTATCCAGCCCCCCCACTTTGACTTTAAATCTCGTATATTAATATTGATAAAATGCAAAACGTTTCTCAATAACTTTCATATGGAAAAGCGACACATATATATTACATTGCCCAAATGACTCCCTTAGTAATAGTAGAAGTCGAAGAAGTTATTGAAATTAACACCTCTTGAGGGAAATCACAAAATGCAACACAGTACAGTCAGTATGCAGACGATATAACCATCACAGTTGGCCTTGAGAACAATGCAGAGACTCAAGATATGGATTGGAAACCAAATGTAACTTCTTAGGCCGACTTGGCTATAATTTGCCAACCCCTTGTGAACTTCAAATACGCCTGATCTGCCATGTTTTCTTGTGAAGAACTGTTCAAATTATGAGTACACGAGGTATAAGTTGCATTTGATATCCCCTCACACTCAGTTAAGTGGGTTTGTTTTATGATCCTGGGACCGAAATCGAACTATTCATTATTACGGGCACTCCTTTGTCTCAAGATATAGATTTTATTGAAGTATGATCCTAAAATCGGATATTTTTATTTAATATCCCTATGTTAACCCCTGACCCAGCGGAACGCCAAAAGCAAGCCAGCAATATTCACCATTCAGTTTTCATTATTTTCTCATTTTTTGTTTTAAAACATAACTTACGACTCCTCTTTGGAACAAGCTCATTAAGCTTATTCCTTCCAATGATGGGTCATAAGCTATGTCTTTCATGCAAAAAATGAAAAAAAAAATATTATTCAATTATTTTGCTTGCATGTGATGTCTGCTTTTGGTGTCAGGTAAAGTGCGGACAAGCCATGCTAGTAACTAGCACTCTCTTCAGAAGATGATTTTCTTGAAAACAAAAAGTGCAGTTTGGATGAGTTTTTGAGAGTGGACAGTGCCCCCAGCCCTCGATAAAATGCGGAGTGTTTTGTACGCGAGCATCGCCCTCTTTGTCGAAAGTTTCTTCTCCCACCCATATAACCCCCTCCACCCCCCCCCCCCCCCCCACACACACATATACATGCATATATACTCGGTAAGAGCGATTGTGTCTTGGAAGGTAATGTAAATGCACCCCCCCCCCCCCCCCATTCGATAAGAACAGTTGTTGTGAATAGCAAGATGCACCGCCTCCCTCCCCTCCTCGTTATAACACAATGTTTTGCAGTTTGCATACAAGAGCCTCCCTCATCAAAAATGGACGGCGTGGTTGATGTTAATGTTATCGGGAGAGTGACCGGCAATTTGAGCCTCCTCTGGTAAAAGCAAACGTGCATCTCACGACGAGGCCCACTGAATAAAAACCTTCCAAGCCCAACTTGATAAGGCCCTGATAAGGGCCCCCCCCCGAAAAAAATGGACACTTTATTTCGGGCATAGGACCTCATGGTAAAAAGCACACTGCAGGTTGCAGAACGAGGACCCCTCCCCCTTCATAAAACATGGAAACGTGGACTGTGCAGTGGAGACGAGGTCCCCATCCGATAAAAGGCGGACAGTTGAATGCATGCACACCCCCCCCCCCCCACCTCACGCTCATAAATGAAAGTGTCAATGACACTGTAGCTCAACTTGTCAAGACAAAGACATGCACATGTATAGTATGTGACACAGCAATGACAAACATCTAGGTAATGACCTGATAACAAAGGTACATATAAAGTATTGTAATGGTCTGTACATAAATACTGACCGTTGCCTGTAACAAATGTATAGGTAAAGTATTGTAAAGGTGGGTGACAGTCAGATACTAAACTAGAAAAGAAAACTTTGAGTCCCAGAGTGGGTCTGACTGAACCCCAAAATATTTGTTCTCATAGCACAGTGATAACAAAGGCACCCCAAAACACACTCGTTCCTGTCCCAAGGTGAAAACAAAGGTACCCAAGAAATTTTGTGAAGATCAATTCATAAATACGAGCTGTATAGAACTTGTGACAAAAAACTGATTGGACCTAATTTTGGTACAAAATGGCCACTGGCAGCCATCTTGAATTTTGGACCGTACCCAGAAACACTCATTCTCGTCCCAAGGTGATAACAAAGGTACCCAAGAAGTTTTGTGAAGATCGGTTCATAAATACAGCTCTACCCCTGAGCCGTATTGACATGTGTGCTCACATTGTGCAAGTAGCACTGAATAAGTCAAAGTTCATCTAATTTGCATAATTTCTGCACAAAAAAAAAACCCTTAGAATATGTGATGTATTCCATGTTACTAAACATTCATACAAAAATTTATTCAAATCAGAACTTTCATACAGAAGTTCTGTACAAAAGACTGATTGCACTAATTTTGGTACAAAATGGCTGCTGGTGGCCATCTTGAATTTCGGACCACACCCAAAAACACTCGCTCTCATCCCACGGTGATAACAAAGGTACCCAACAAGGTTCGTAAAGATTGGTTCATAAATATGGCCTCTAGTCTGAGCTGTATAGAAGTTGTGTACAAAAAACTGATTAGACCTAATTTCGGTACAAAATGGCCACTGGCAGCCATCTTGAATTTTAGACCGCACCCAGAAACACTTGTTCTCGTCCCAAGGTGATAACAAAGGTACCCAAGACATTTCGTGAAGATCAGTTCATAAATACAGACTCAAGTCTGAGCCGTATTGACATGTGTACTTAATGTGTGCAAGTCGCACTGAAATATCAAAGTTCATCTAATTTGCATAATTTCTGCACGAGAAAAAAACCTGTATTATATGTGATGTATCCCATGATACTAAACATTCACACAAAAAATTATTCAAATCAGCGCTTTCATATGGAAGTTCTGTGCAAAAATCTGATTGCACCTAATTTTGTACAAAATGGCTGCCATCGGCCATCTTGAATTTCGGACCGGACCCAAAAACACTCGTTCTCGTCCCACGGTGATACCAAAGGTACCCAAGAAGTTTCGTAAAGATCGGTTCATAAATACGGCCTCTAGCCCGAGCCGTATTGGCATTTGCACTTACAGTGCTGAAATTAACACCAAAAATAGACTAATTTGCACAATTTACGCACGAGAAAAAAAACCCGTATTATATGTGATGTACCCCATGGTACTAAACATTCATACAAAAAATTATTCAAATCAGAGCTTTCATATGGAAGTTCTGTACAAAAAACAGATTTCTGCATCATCAGTACAAAATGGCGGCTGGCAGCCATCTTGAATTTCGGACCGCACCCAAAAACACTCGTTCTTGTCCCACAGTCATAACAAAGGTACCCAAGAAGTTTCGTAAAGATCGGTTCATAAATACAACCTCTAGCCCGAGCCATAGCCAATTGTTGATGTACGGACAGACAGACGGACAGACGGACGACGGACGATGGGCCATGACAATAGCTCAAATTTGACTTCGTCAAAGTTGAGCTAAAAATGAACCAAGCATCATAGGTGAGAGCCCTCCCGTCAATTTTGATCAGGAAATGTGCATTTCAGGCGATGGCCTTTTCATCGATGCACGGACTGTACTTTGAAGGCGATGGCTTCCTCTTACAAAAGTGGAAAATAAGGGCAATAGGTAGCTCAGTATGTGCGGACAAGCCAAGTTAGTAACTTGCCCTCTCTTCAGAAGATGATTTTCTTGGAAACAGAAAGCGCAGTTGGATGAGTTTTTGAGAGTGGATAGTGACCTCAGCCCTCGATAAAATGCGGAGTGCTCTGCACATGAGCATCGTCCTCTTTGTCGAAAGTTTCACCCTCCCCCCTAAGATTCATAACGGCTTCCCCCCACCCATATAACCCCCCCCCCCCCCACACACACACGCGCGCATATATACTCGGTAAGAGCGATTGTGTCTTTGAATGTAATTGAAATGCATCCCCCATTCGATTAAAACAGTTTTTGTGAATAGCAAGATGCACTCCTCCCTCCCCTCCTCGTTATGACACAATGTTTTGCAGACAAGAGCCTTCCTCATCAAAAATGGAGGGCGTGGATGATGTTAATGTTATCGGGAGAGTGACCGGCAATTTGAGCCTCCTCTCTGGTAAAAGCAGACATGCATCTCACAACAAGGCTCACTGAATAAAAACCTTCCAAACATTGCAGGTGAGACGTCTCGTCAAAAAAGGTCAAAAGTAGCTGGCTTAACTCGGATAAGACAATGCTCCCCCTCCCCCCCCCCCCCCCCCCCACTCGAAAAAATGGACACTTTATCTCAGGCATAGGACCTCACGGTAAAAAGCACACTGCACATTGCAGAACGAGGACCCTCCTCTCCCTTCATACAACGTGGACGGTGCAGTGGAGACTAGGTCCCCATTCGATAAAAGGCGGACAGTTGAATGCATGCACCCCCCTCACGCCCATAAAAACAAACCAAGCAATTGACAGGTGAGAGCTCTCCCATCCAAAGCGGATCGGAACAGTTCAGACGTGGCTCCTGCTCGACAAGTGGACTGTCCGACGGTGTCTTATTGTACGAGGTTCTGTTAAGTAAAAAGCTCACGGCCCATTGACTTTTTCATTTATAATAAATTTATCTATTTGTTAATGTAAAATGTATATATTCGCCCAGAATCATTATAACTACAGTAAGTGAGGTATGTGTATGCGTGGGTAGAGGGGTTATCTGTCAGTTCATACGCCTATACTGGCTGTTAAGGTGTAGATGGAAAGACACGCTCTCGTCAATGTGTGGGGTATCCTCGACGCAGTATGGGGCATGTTGGCCAGATGGAATCTACTCGCCGACCAGTCTGCCAACTTAATCCCAAATCTGTGTGTGGTCAGGTGCTCCAGCAGGTACATCCACAGATGACTACTTACCAGCTATATTGTTAGAAAATTTTTCGAATTCCCATTTTTAGGCATATTTTTCATGATACCACCTCCAATTGGAATTGCTGAAGGGAAGTCGGCTTACGTTTGCTAAAATGCATAAAACATATTTCCAATTTTTATTTGCCATTTTACATTGGCCAAGCACCACATCCCATCTATTTTTGCTTTAGTGGATCGTAAGTTCATACTGATTTTTGAAACTTTGTCACTCACCCACACATGTAAACGCGACTTTGTTTTGCTGCTGAACGAAGCCGGAGAAAACCACTGAGCTGCGGCAAGTAACTATTAGACTCTAACTTTTGAACCCGATAGAAATGGAGTTGACAGTGTCAGAAGACAAGTATTCTACCGTATGCTGAACTGTTGTGCTGTGTTTAGTAGTACACAATGACACCAAGAGCCTTGTCAAAGGACACATATTGCAGACAATGAAATGGGGATTATCACCGTCCCGGCCTACTTTACATCAGAACGAGCCCAAATTATAAGAATCATCATAATTTCATCAACCCCAACACAGTCCACACTCTTGCCGCTCCCCCCCCCCACCCCCCCACAACAGAAAGCGGGAAGGAGGTCAAAGACGTGATGGAAGTTAACCTGGATCACCTACCGGTTCTAATCAATCCAGCCACCCATCCATCAAATCCACTTTTTAGGTACCCGAGGAGATGGAGGAGGACAGACCACCATACGACTTCAAGAACATGTCCTGGGATGAATTTACCAACCTTGCAGACGACTGCTTGAGAACGGAAAACGGCACAGTAAAAATCAATTCCATCGGCACACTGAAACAATATCAAGACTACTTAAGATCACATATGCCAGAAACCAGTACATGACCCAGAACTATTTCACTTAAAATAAGGTACCATAAAAAAACGAGACCAGGATTTCAACCGCTGATCGTCCTCCAAATTCTTCATACTTTTCCCTCCTTCTCTATGCCCATGTACCACAAAATTAGGCAGCTGTGGAGGGTCGCAAGGAGCTTGCCCCACACTGTTTTTACGTGCCTTCGGTGCACAAAAATCATTTGATCATACTATCCCCTGAATTCCAAAGTTTTCTGTGTGTCATTTGGCACAGAGAACACATTGGAACTTGGGACGATATATCGAATTGAGATTGTGATGCACTTTACACGGAGACTTCGTGAGCTTATCTCAACAGGCCCAACTTGTCTTTTTTGTTGTAACATAACACTATTGCATGACTGTAGTTCGCAATTATCGGGATATTGATTTTCTATTGATAATTCGGATATTAAGTTTGTCACATGCACTTACAAACAAAGCTTTATTTACATTTGAAAAGCTGCAATCCACTTCGATTTTACTGGAATACGGGAATATTGTGGTTTTATGAAAATATTATGAGAATCTGATTCTCTGTCCAAAAAGTAGTCTGTGATGTTAGCTGAACTCGGTTTGCATGTATCGCGATCAACGATAATTGACAGCTATCACCGATACGTATATCGTCAGTTGAAGTATCATGATCAACCTGTGCATCAGTATTTCCTTACACCTCTAGCCCCTTGTCCAAACATGGCCTGAAATGACATATTTTATTTTTAGCTCAACTTTGGCAAAGCCAAATTTGAGCTTTTGTCATGGCATGTCGTCCATCGCCCGTCTGTCCATACGTCAACAATTGGATACGGCTCGGGCTAGAGGCCATATTTATGAACCGATCTTTACGAAACTTCTTGGGTACCTTTGTTATGACCGTGGGACGAGAATGAGTGTTTTTGGGTGCGGTCTGAAATTCAAGATGGCTGCCAGCCGCCATTTTGTACCGACGATGCAGAAATCTGTTTTTTGTACAGAACTTCCATATGAAAGCTCAGATTTGAATAATTTTTTGTTTGAATGTTTAGTACCATGGGATACATCATATATAATACAGGTTTTTTTTCTCGTGCGTAAATTGTGCAAATTAGACTAATTTTGATGTTTTTTGGTGTTACTTTCAGCACTGTAAGTGCAAATGCCAATACGGCTCGGGCTAGAGTCCGTATTTATGAACCAATCTTTACGAAACTTCTTGGGTACCTTTGGTATCACCGTGGGACGAGAACGAGTGTTTTTGGGTCTGGTCCGAAATTCAAGATGGCCGATGGCAGCCATTTTGTACAAAATTAGGTGCAATCAGATTTTTGTACAGAACTTCCATATGAAAGTGCTCATTTGAATAATTTTTTGTGTGAATGTTTAGTACCATGGGATACATCACATATAATACAGGTTTTTTTCTCGTGTAGAAATTATGCAAATTAGATGAACTTTGATTTTTTCAGTGCGACTTACACACAGTAAGTACACATGTCAATACGGCTCAGACTAGAGTCTGTATTTATGAACTGATCTTCACAAAATGTCTTGGGTACCTTTATTATCACCTTGGGACGAGAACAAGTGTTTCTGGGTGCGGTCTAAAATTCAAGATGGCTGCCAGTGGCCATTTTGTACCGAAATTAGGTCTAATCAGTTTTTTGTACACAACTTCTATACAGCTCAGACTAGAGGCCATATTTATGAACCAATCTTTACGAAACTTCTTGGGTACCTTTGTTATCACCGTGGGATGAGGGTGTGGTCCAAAATTCAAGATGGCCACCAGCAGCCATTTTGTACCAAAATTAGTGCAATCAGTCTTTTGTACAGAACTTCTGTATGAAAATTCTGATTTGAATAAATTTTTGTTTGAATGTTTAGTAACATGGAATACATCACATATTGTAAGGGGTTTTTTTTCATGCAGAAATTATGCAAATTAGATGAACTTTGATTTATTCAGTGCTACTTACACAATGTAAGCACACATGTCAATACGGCTCAGGGTAGAGGCTGTATTTATGAACCGATCTTCACCGGTTCAAAATTCAAGATGGCTGCCAGTGGCCATTTTGTACCGAAATTAGGTCCAATCAGTTTTTTGTCACAAGTTCTATACAGCTCGTATTTATGAACTGATCTTCACAAAACTTCTTGGGTACCTTTGTTTTCACCTTGGGACAGGAACGAGTGTGTTTTGGGGTGCCTTTGTTATCACTGTGCTATGAGAACAAATATTTTGGGGTTCAGTCAGACCCACTCTGGGACTGAAAGATTTTTTTCTAGTTTAGCATCTGACTGTCACCCACCTTTACAACACTTTACCTATACATTGTTACAGGCAACGGACAGTATTTATGTACAGACCGTTACAATACTTTATATGTACCTTTGTTATCAGGTCATTACCTAGATGTTTGTCATTGCTGTGTCACATACTATACATGTACATGTCTTTGTCTTGACAAGTTGAGCTACAGTGTCATTGACACTTTCATTTTGGTTTGGTTTGTCCTGTCCTTTAAATGTTTTATTGAAATCTGGTCATCAAACAAGTCATTTCTTATTTAAAATCCCCTGAACTTCAGGTGTGTACGGCCAGAGTCTGGCCCGACATGTTTTTATTCCAAAGGGCCCCAATCGGGACAACACAAGACAGTAAGGCTTTCAAGAGCACCACAGGCTCTCAACATATGGGTTTTATTGAAAAATGGCCAAACAGAGGGCTTTTCTTATTTGACATTCTCATCCCCTGAGAACACAGAATGATTCCGACCCAACATGCTTTTCATCGAAGCAATCCTCAATCATGAAAATAAATGTCACTTATAACTTTTAAGAAAACACCAGACTTTCGATATGGGTTTTGATAGAATCCAGCCAAAAAGCGGATTTTTCCTGTTTATCATTTCCATGTGAACTCTAGATATGTTAAACCAGGGTCTGACCCGGCCTGGTTATCATGCATACCAGCTGAAATTATAATTTTGTGAATGGTTTGTTACCTTTCAGACCACTCCAGATACTCAAGATATGAATGTATTTTAATCTGAGCTTAAAGTGCAGATTTTCTTATGTACAACACCCCTGTAAACTCAAGATGTGTTTTTTCAAGAGCTGACTCGACCTGTTTTTTTTTCACCCAAGCTAGCGAATCATAATGACGCAGGTACATAGTTGCCTTTGAGATCACTCCCAGTTTCCTCGGTTTGGATCCCACCTGCGACAACCGCGTTGTGTCCTTGGGCAAGACACTTCACCCCCATTGCCCACGTGGGGGCATGGTGACACTGTGTACTAAGGAAGGCATACTGCACGTCGATGGTGCACCTGTCTTCAACCAATGCAAAACCCTGCTTGTGTGGAGTTAGTATGTTGGGGAGCTTGACAGTTGCTCATCGTTACTCGGTGGTTCTCTCCGTGTACACTGGCTTCCTCCACCTGTAAAACTGTCGTTGTCATGAATAGCCATTGTGCAGAAATATGTGACCTTAAACACCAATAAATACATAAATACATCACTCCCCGGTTCTCCAAGATATTGGTTTTATTGAAATCCTGGTCGAAAAGTGGACATTTACTTTTATTTTCCCCGCCTTCATCCCCCCCCCCCTCGTTTTCATGCAGGCACCCAAGATATGGATTTATTGAAGGCGCGGCCTAAAATCACACTTTTTTATTTCACATTATCATGTGAACTACGGGTATAAATGTGCCCAACACAGGATAACAGTAGTCACTAGTGAACTCAAGGCCCTCCCGGACTCTCAAGAAGTTGGCTTTATTGAAATTCGCCTAAAAAGTGGAATTTTTCGAATTTTGCCATCCCCTTGTGAACTTCCGAATTGTTCAACTGGTGTTCAACCCGACCAGCTTTTCATGTTAACTAGTTCAAATTCAAATTCATGAATACACGAGTCATTAATTGCCATTGAAACCACCACAGACTGCCATGTAATGGGGGTCTTAATGCCATCTGGGCCCAAAAGCTAACTATTCTTATTTGCCACCCTCCATGGACATTTAATGTGCTCAGCTGTGGGCGGGACCTAAAAAGCAGACTTCTCGTATTTGTCATCCCATGGTGAACTCCGGATGTGTCTAACTAGGATCCCTGGATTTCCTGTGAACTAACCCAAATCATAAGAGCATTATTATGTTGTTAGGAACCTTTGATACCGGTCTAGGCTACCAAGATTAGGTTTTTCAATGGAATCCAGGCCTGAGACTGGAGTAATATTATTGGATAACAACTTTGTGAACTCCAGATGTGTTAATCCATGGTCTGACCTGGCCTGGTGTTTAGGCAATCGAGGTCGAATCGTAACATGGATCACCAGTTAAAGAACCATTCCCGGTTCTCGTAATACTGCGATGGTTGGAAAAGTTTTTATTGAGTGGGCCCCCGTTGAGATACACCTCACAATGTCCTGGAGGTAGAAGGATTATCTGCACCTTCCAAACCATTGCAGATGAGGCCTCTCACCAAAAGAGTAGCTGGCTTTACTCAGATAAGCACCCCCACCGTCCCTCGCAAAAATATGGATAGTGTATTTCAGGGCATATAGGCCCTATCGGTTGAAAGTGCACAGAATATTACAGAACGAGGACCTCCATTGCAAAACGAGGATGACGTAGCGGTAACTAGGTCCCCATCCGAGCAAAAAATGAACAGTTCAAAGCATGCACCCCCCTCCCCCCCCCCCCACACCCATAAAAAACGAATCACGTATTATAGGAGTGGGCCCTGTCGTCAAAAGCTGATCGGCACAGTTAGACCGTGGCTCCCCTTTGACAAATAGTGGAAAAACTGACGGTGCCTTGTAGGGTAAAAAGCTCACAGCTCATTACAAAACTATATTCTAAAATCAGTTGGGTTATTTATTTATTTATTAGTGTTTAAGGGTCACATACTTATGCACAATGGCTAATCGTGGCCGTGACAGTTTTACAGATGGAGGAAGCTGGAGTAACCGGAGAGATCCACCGAGCATTGACGAGCAATTGTCAGCTTTTCAACATTCCAACTCTGTTCAAGCTTCGCCCAGGCAAGGTTACAGTGGTTGAAAACATGTGCAGCACGCCTTAGTACATGATGTTTATCGCGCGCCCATGTAGGCATCCAGGATAAAGTGCCTTGCCCCAAGAACACAATGCGGGTCGTCCCGGACGGGGATCAAACTCGGGACCTCAACCATGGAAGTCCAACAGTTTTACCACTGAGCCAAACGCCGCCGTGATCTTTCAGTTTGATCAAACTCGATGTTCTATCTGTTGTGCAGGCTGAAAATCAGGTGATTGAAACACCGATATTGTAATTGATCCCTTCAACTCAATCAGGGAGCATTATTGTATTATTAAGCAGAGCAGATTAGCCAGTAAATCACGTATTGTTGTTCTTTGTTAGTAAATAATTATGGTGCTTTTGAATTAATATTCATTTATTTATTGGTGTTTAAGGTCACATACTTATGCACATTGGCTAATCATGATCGTGACAGTTTTACAGGTGGAAGAAGCAGGAGTACCCGGAGAGAACCACTGAGCAACGGCGAGCAGCTGCCAGCTCCCCGACATTGTAACTCCACCCTGCAGCCCAGGCAGGGTTAGAGTAGTTGAACACATGCGCACCATAAATGTGCAGTACGCCTTAGTACACAGCGTCATCATGCCCCCATGTGGACAATTGGGGTTAAGTGCCTTGCCCAAGGACACAACCGTGGGAGGTCCGAACCGATCGCTCAGACGGTCACCCATCCGAGGACTAATGGGCTCAGCGTGGCTTAATTTCGGTGATCTGATGAGAACCGGTTACCACAATGCACCCCCCCCCCCCCCCCACCCCTTTGAATAAATAATCTGTGCCTGTTAATTGAGCTTTCCCATTTGCCATGGTTTGGGCGACGCTGGAGGATATAAATGTTTTTTTCTTTGACTGGGGCAGATACTCCAGTCATGTAGAATAAATCATTTATAGCCGTTCAATTCGTCTTTACTTCAGATCTACCATAAGTCCATGGAAAGTGTTCCTGTCATGCCGTGCTCGAGTTACAATAAAGGCTGTATAAGCGAGTTGTAATTCCCAGCCAAACTCCAATCATAACACTGTAACAGTTATTCAAGATTCTGATTCACTTCGCATTGTGCAAAAAGAAGTTCTTGTTCAGGGGTGGCGGAATGGGGGGGGGGGGGGGGGGGGGGGGGGGGGGGGGGGGGGGGGGGGGGGGGGGGGGTAGGGAATGGGGCTGGGGGCCGGGCCATGCATATATTTTAACACAACCAATGACTGGTGAAACAAAAGGCGGATCCAAAGACCCCCTCCCCCCCCCCCCCCCCCCCCCCATATTTTCTCGACAATTTTTTAACGGCTCTGAAATTATGAAATCTTTCATATATGCCTCCCTGAAAAATCTCAAAATATCCGCTCAGATGCATGGAAATGGAGGGTTTTGAGACTCTGGAATTTAAAATTTTCGTACCGCAGGATGAACCATGGTCGGCCCCATCGTACCGATGACCATCCATCGCCCTATTTCAGCCCCCCCCTCCCACTCCCGAACGCTTTGAAAATCATTTCGATGCCCCTGTTCTTTAAATCTTGTATATTAATATTGATAAAATGCAAAACATTTCTGAATAACCTTCATATGGAAAAGCGACACATTTTTTACGTTGCCTAAATGACTCCCATAGTAGTAGTAGAAGTTGAAGAAGTTATTGAAATTAACATCTCTTGAGGCAGATCGCAGAATGAAACACAGTACAGACGATATAATTTAACCATCACAGTTGACCTTGAGAACAATGCAGACACTCAAGATATGGACTGGAAAGCAAATGTAACTTCTAAGGCCGACTTGGCTATAATTTGCCAACCCCTTGTGAACTTCAAATACGCCTGATCTGCCATGTTTTCTTGTGAAGGAACCATCCAAATTATGAATACACAAGCTATAAGTTGGATTTTATACCCCCTCACACTCAGTTAAGTGGGTTTGTTTAATGAACCTGGAACTGAAATCGATATAGATTTTATTGAAGTATGAGCCTAAAATCAGATTGTCTTATTCAACATCCCTATGTTAACCCCTGACCCAGCGTGACGCCAAAAACTAGCCAGCAATATTCATCATTCAATTTTCATTATTTTTACATTTTTTGTTTTAAAAACATTACTTACGACTCCTCTTTGGAACGAGCTCATTAAGCTTATTCCTTCCAATGATGGGTCATTAGCTCTGTTTTTCAATCAAAAATGAAAAAAAATTATTCAATAATTTTGCTTGCATGTGATGTCTGCTTTTGGTGTCAGGTAGAGGGTTAACACAGGATATGTTCAACTGAGATCCTACCCATTGTAGCAGACGAAGGAGCCGTGTCAAGAATGAGGTAGCAACAAAACATGAAGAGTAATTATTGGAGTGTCGTTCGAGAAGCCCTCCTCCACCACCACCACCAAGCTGAACTTGAGCTCATGGAGGATTAGAGCCTCGCCAATTTTGATCGCGAAATGTGCATTTCAGGCGATGGCCTTTTCATCGGTGCATGGACTGTACTTTGAAGGCGATGGCTTCCTCTTACAAAAGTGGAAGATAAGGGCGATAGGTAGCTCAGTATGTGCGGACAAGCCACGTTAGTAACTTGCCTCACTTCAGAAGATGATTTTCTTGAAAACAGAAAGCGCAATTGGATGAGTTTTTGAGAGTGGACACTGACCTCAGACCCTCGATAAAATGTTGGAGTGTTTTGCACAAGAGCATCGTCCTCTTTGTCGAAAATTTCACCCGACCCCCCTAAGATTGATAACGGCTTCCCCCACCCATATAACCCCCCCCCCCCCCCCACACACACACACACACACACACACATATATACTCGGTAAGAGCGATTGTGTCTTTGAAGGTAATTGAAATGCACCCCCCCATTCGATTAAAACAGTTTTTGTGAATAGCAAGATGCACTCCTCCCCTCCCCTCCTTGTTATAACACGATGTTTTTCAGACGAGAGCCTTCCTCATAAAAAACGGAGGGTGTGGATGATGTTAATGTTATTGGAGAGTGGACCGGCAATTTGAGCCTCCTCTCTGGTAAAAGTAGACGTGCATCTCACGACAAGGCTCACTGAATAAAAACCTTCCAAACATTGCAGATGAGGCGTCTCGTCAAAAAAGGTCAAAAGTAGCCGGCTTAACTCGGATAAGACAATCCCCCCCTCCCCCACTCAAAAAAATGGACACTTTATCTCAGGCATAGGACCTCACGGTAAAAAGCACACTGCACATTGCAGAACGAGGACCCTCCTCCCCCTTCATACGACGTGGCCAGTGCAGTGGAGCCTAGATCCCCATTCAATAAAAGGCGGAAAGTTGAATGCACGCACCCCCCCTCACGCTCATAAAAACGAACCAAGCAATTGACAGGTGAGAGCTCTCCCATCCAAAGCAGATCGGAACAGTTCAGACGTGGCTCCCGCTCGACAAGTAGTGGACTGTCCGACAGTGTCTTATTGGACGAGGTTCCGTTAAGTAAAAAGCTATACTCTAAAATCATTTGGGTTAAAAATTACCCCAAACCAGCAGGGTTGAGTGAGTTTGACTCATTTCTGTACGACCCCCACCTCTCCTAGATCTAGCGTGGACAGTGCTACAATAAGTGAGATATGAGTGTATGCGTGGGTAGAGGGGTTATCTGTCAGTTCATATGCCTATACTGGCTGAAGGTGTAGATGGGAAGACACACTCTCTTCACTGTATGGGGTATTCTCGATGCGATACAGGGCATGTTGGCCAAATGGAATTAACTCGCCGGCCTTTCAGTGAACTTAATCCCAAATCTGTGTGTGGTCAGGTTCTCCAGCAGGTACTTCAATAGATGACTACTTACCAGCTATATTGTGGGAAAATTTTTTAAACATCACCCATTTTTAGGCATGTTTTTCAGGATACCACTTCCAGTTGGAATTGCTGAAGGGAAGTTAGCTTACGTTTGCTAAAATGCATAAAACATATTTTCAATTTTTATTTGCCATTTTACATTGGCCTAGAGCACCAAGCACCACGTCCCATTTATTTTTGCTCTGCTGAATCGTAAGTTCATACTGATTTTTGAAACTTTGTGACTCATACACAGGTGTAAATGCGACTTTGTTTTGCTGGTGAACGAAGCCGAAGAAAACCACCGAGCTGTGGTGAGTAACTATTAGTCTCTAACTTTTGAACCCAGTAGAAATGGAGTTGATAGTGTCAGAAGACAAGTATTCTCCCACGTGCTATACTGTTGTGCTGTGTTCAATAGTACACAATGACACCAAGAGCATTGTCTAAGGACACATTGCAGATGATGAATGGGGATCATGATCGAAACAACGCGGTGATCCTTCAGTTTATTCAATGCTGATCAATGAACCATTGTGTTTACCAAACTCAACTCTAATGTTCTATCTGTAACAGTTATTCAAGGTTCTGATCCACTTCACATTGTGCGGAAAGAAGTTCAAGGACGACTGAACCGAGGGTGGGGGTTCAGCCCCCTCCCCCCTACCACTTTTTTGCCACATTTATTTGTATGCATATATTTTAACACAACCAATGACTGGTGAAACACGGGGCGGATCCAGAGCCTCCCCCCATACTTTCGTCAGCTATGTTTCTCTCGTACTGGTGTAAGGTTAGCGTGTTTGATGTTTGTCATAATTGTAACTATCATACAGCTGGTTAAGCAGTGGTGTAGGTATGAAAATCTCAAAAAATGGTTAACGGCTCTCAAAGTGTGAAATTTTTCAAATACATTCTCCTGAAAAATCTCCAAATATATGCTCAGATGCATGGAAATGGGGGTTTTGGGATCCTGGAATTTAAATTTTTCGTACCGCGGCCCGTTTTACCGACGACCATCGATCGCCCTATCCGCCTCCAACCACTCCACCCCACCCCACTTTGAAAATCATTCCAGTGCCCTTGTTCTTTAAATCTCATATATTAATATTGATAAAGTACAAAACGTTGTTTCAATGATCTTCATATATGGAAAAGCGAACATATATATTGCATTGCCTAAATGACTCCCATAGTTGTAGTAGAAGTCAAAGAGGTCATTGAAATTAACACCTCTTGAGGCAGATCAACGCGATAGAGAAACACAGTACAGTTGACCTTGGGAGCAATGCAGATGCTCAAGATATGGATTGGAAAGTAAATGTAAATTCTAAGGCCGACTTGGCTATAATTTGCCATCCCCTTGTGAACTTCAAATACTCCTGATCTGTCCTGTTTTCTTGTGAAGAACTGTCCAAATTAGTACACAAGCTATAAGTTGCATTTGATACCCCCCACACTCAGTTAAACAGGCCTTTTTAATGATCCTGGGACCGAAATCTGACCATTCATTACGGGCACTCCTTTGTCTCAAGATATAGATTTTATTGAAGTATGAGCCTAAAATCAGATTTTCTTATTTAACATCCCCATGTTAACCCCTGACCCAGCGTAACGCCAAAAACTAGCCAGCAATATTCACAAAAATCACCATTCAATTTTCATTATTTTTACATTTTTTGTTTTAAAAACATAAATTACGACTCCTCTTTGGAACAACCTCATTAAGCTTATTCATTCAAATGATGGGCCATAAGCTATGTTTTCATGCAAAAAATAAAACAAATAATTATTCAATAATTTTGCTTGCATGTGAAGTCGGCTTTTGGTGTCAGGTAAAGGGTTAACTCCGGATATGTTCAGCTGAGATCCTGCCCACTGTAGCAGGCAAAGGGACCTCGTCAAGAATGAGGTAGTAACAAAACATGAAGAGTAATTATTGGTTATTGGCGTGTCATTCGAGAAGTGTAAGATAAGGTTGATAGGCAAAGAGACCTCGTCAAGAATGAGGTAGTAACAAAACATGAAGAGTAATTATTGGCGTGTCATTCAAGAAGTGCCCCCCCCCCCAAGCTGAACTTGAGATCATGGAGGATTAGAGCCTCGCCGATTTTGATCGCAAACTGTGCATTTCAAGTGATGGCCTTTTCATCGGGGCAGGGACTGTACTTTGAAGGCGAGGATTGATAGGTTGCTCACTATGTGCTTTCCCTCCTCCGCACACACACACATACACGCATATATACTTGGTAAAAGCGAATGTGTCTTTGAAGGTAATTTAAATGCACCCCCCCCCCCCCCCAATCAATAAGAACAGTTGTTGTGAATAGCAAGATGCACCCCTCCCTCCCCTCCTTGTTATAACACAGTGTTTTGCAGACGAGAGCCCCCCTCATCAAAAATGGACGGCGTGGATGATGTTAATGTTATCGGGAGAGTGACCGGCAATTTGAACCTCCTCTCTGGTAAAAGCGGATGTGCATCTCACGACGAGGCCCACTGAATAAAAACCTTCCAAACCATTGCAGTTGAGGCGTCTCATCAAAAAAGGTCAAAAGTAGCTGGCTTAACTCGGATAAGACCCCACCTCCACTCCCTCCTCGAAAAAATGGACACTGTGTTTCAGACATAGAGCCTCACCATAAAAAGCACATTGCAGAACAAAGACCACCTCCCCTTTATAAGACGTGGACGGTGCAGTGAAGATGAGGTCCCTATCCGATAAAAGTCGGACAGTTGAATGCATGCACCCCACCCCACACTCATAAAAATGAACCACGCATCACAGGTGAGAGGTTTCCCGTCAAAAGCGGATCAGAACAGTTCAGCCGTGGCTCCCGTTCGACAAGTAGTGGTCTGTCCGACGGTGTCTTATTGGACGAGGTTCCGTTAGGTAAAAGGCTCACAGCCCATTGCAGAATTATACTCTAAAATCATTTGGGTTTAAAATTAACCCAAATCAACAGGGTTGAGTGAATTCGACTCATTTCTGTAGGACCCCCCACCTCACCTTGATGTAATGCGGACAGTGCTAAATAACCGCCCTGTGACCGACCAGACTTTTTCATTTATAATAAATTTATCTATTTCTTATTGTAAAATGTATATATTCGCCCAGAATCATTATAATTACAATAAGTGAGGTATGTGTATGCGTGGGTAGATGGGTTATCTGTCGGTTCATACACCTGTACTGGCTGTAGGTATAGATGGGACGACACACTCTCTTCACTGTGTGGGGTATCATGAGGATCATGAGCTAACCTTCACCGTGATCTTTCAATTTGAAAATCACTGTGCTGATCAATGAACCATAGAGCTTCTCAAACTCGACTCTGATGTTCTGTTTGTGACAGATATTCAAGATTCTGACCCACTTCGTTGAAAAAAACAAATACTTGTTGTCTAGATGTAGCCTATTTAATATTGATAAAATGCAAAATGTTTTGTGAATGACTTTCTTGTACAGAAAGCGAAAATATATATAACATTGCCTAAATGACTCCCATATGATAAAAATATATATACAGCACGTTGCCCAAATGACATTAAACAGGGTTGAAACTCTTCCTGCTTTTCACCCAAACGAGTCAAAATCACGACAAACATATTATTAGTTGCTAGTTTAGGCCACTCTATGATCTAAAGATGTGGTCTTTATTGAAATCAGGCCAAAATGCATATTTTTTTTATTTTCTATCCTCCTGTGAATTGGGGATGGGTTCAACCAGAGACCAACGCGGATTAGCTTTCATGCCAACAACCACAAATCATGTTAACGTGAATCATTACTTATCTTTGAGACAACTACAGGATCTCAAGTTAAGGATTTTATTGAAACCTGGGCCTAAAATGGAACTTTCCTTGTTTGCCACCCTTGTGTACCCCAGATGTGTTCATTTATGATCCGACTCGCCATGGTTTTCATATAATTTACTTGATTACACAAGTAATTAGTACCTTTGAGACCACTCCGGGTTCTAAAAATTATAGGCTTTTTATTGAAAGCTGGGCCTGAAATGGGATTATTCTAATTTGCCATCCACTTACCAACACAGAATGTATTTTGCCAGGGTTGGAATGGGTCTGGTTTTCATGCAAACAAGCTCAGATTATGACAACGTCGATCATTATTTTTATTTCGAGCCCAAAATCGTCCTTTTCTCACGTGTCATACCCTTTCGAACCCTGGATGTGTACAAGCCGCCCCTGAGCATGTCTGGTTTTCATCCAACTGAACCCACCTCCATGACAAGACGAGTCATAGTAGTCTTTGCCAGCACTGCTGACTCTCAAGATATGGGTTTAATGGGAATGTAAACCATGACTAAGGCAGACATGGCTATAATTTGCCAACCCCTAGTGAACTTCTGATATGCCTGATCTGTTCTGTTTTTGTGATTGAACAGTCCAAATTATGAATACACGTGTCATAGTAACATCTGAGACTCCTTCACACCCAGGTAAGTGTTTTTTTAATGATTCTGGGACCTAAATCAGTCTATTCATTAGGGGCATTCCAGGCTCTAAAGATAAAGATTCTTTTTTAAATCAGAGCGTAAAATCGAACGATTCTTATTTAACATCCCCATGATGTTAACTCAGGATATGTTCAATTGGAATCCTGCCCACCGAAGCAGGCGAAGGGACAGCATCAAGAATGCGATAGCAGGAAAACGGGAGAATAATTATAGGAGTGTCGTTCGAGAACTTTAGCGCTTGGAGGACGAGAGCTTCACCGATTTTGATCACGAACTGTGCATTTTAGGTGAGGGCATTTTCATTAGAACACGGACCATACTTTCAGGCGAGGGCTTCTTAACAAAGTGAAATGTAAGGTCGATAGGTAGCTAACCACGAGCGGTAAAGCCACGTTAGTAACTAGTACTCTCTTCAGAAGATGAGTGTCTTACAAGCAGTGAACGCAGTTGAATGAGTTTTTGAGAGTGGACAGTGCTCTGAGCCCTCATTAGAATGCAGAGTACTTTGTATGCGAGAGTAGCACCCTCTTTGCTGAAAATTTCAGCCGTCACTCTTAATATCGATAACGGCTTCCCTCACTCATTAACCCCCCCCCCGCCCCCGCCTCACACACACACTCACAAACGCAGGCATAGTCGGTACAAGCGACCCCCCCCCCCCCATAATCGGTGTTGTGAAAACAGTTGGTGGATAGAAAGAAGCATCACCCCTCCTCATTCTAACATGATGCTTTGCAGACGAGAGCTTCTCTCTTCAAAAATAGACGGCGTGTTTGACGTTATTGGAACAGTGACTGGCAGATGAGCTTCCTCCCTGGTAAAAGCAGACCTCCATCTCTCGACAAGGCCCATTGACAAACACCTTCCAAACCATCGTAGATGAGGCTTCTCGTAAAAAAAGTCGAATGTAGCTGGCTTTCCTAGGATAAGCCTGTTCTCCTCCTCCGCCCTTCCTCCTCACACAAAAATGGACACTGTACATTCAGGCATAGGCCCTCTCTGTAAAAAGCACAGGGCACACTGCAGAACGAGGACCCCTTTATAAGACGTGGGCAGTGCAGTGGAGACGCGGACAGTTGAATGCATGCAAATACCTCCAACCTCCTCAGCCCATTAAAACAAACCATGCATTACAGGAGAGGACCCTGCCATCAAAAGCGAATCGGTACAGTTCAAACTTCCCCCCCTCTTGACAAATAGGGACTGTCCGAAAGCATCTTCCGTAATTCCGTTAGGTAAACAGCTCACGGGTCATTGCAGAATTATACCCTAAAATCAGTTGGGTTAAAAATTAATCCAAACTCAACTGTGTTGAGTGAATATGGCACGTTTCTGTACAACCCCCTCTCCCTGATGTAACATGGACAATGCTAACTAACCACCCTGCACCCGGACAGATTTCTTCATTTATAATGAATATTTAACTCTGTTTCTTATTGTAAAATAAAAAGTTTCGTCCAATATCATTAAGTAAAATAATTTCTTCATTTCTCAAGGTAAACATGGAAAAAGGTTGGTGTTTTTGAGTGAGGGTATGTGTATGCTTAGGTCGGGTGGGGTGGGCTATCTGTCGGTTCATAAACCTATACTATCTGTAAGTGTAGATGTGAATTCACACTCTCTTCACTGAGTGGTGTATTGACCAGATGAAATCCACTCACCGACCAGACTGCCAACTTAATCCCAAATCAATGTGTGAGCAGGTTCCGCGGCAGGTACTTTGACAGGTGTCTGTACTTAGCGGTTATATTGTGGGAAATATTTCGAGCACCACCCATTTTTAGCCATATTTTTCATGATTCCACTTTCAGTAGGAATTAATGAAGGGATGATGGCTTACGTTTGCTAAACTGCATAAAATATTTTTTGCCCTTTTACTTTGCCCTAGCACTACATCCCATCTATATTCGTTCTAGTGGATCGTTAGTTCATACTGCTTTTCAACTTAACTTGACAATGTCAAGATAAGCTATTACCACCACGCGTTCGGAAGTCTGTCAGTCTGTTCAGATTTTCTTTAGCACAGGCAACAACCTGTAGTTCTTGTCCGATCATCACGAAATTTCATATGCGGGTTCACGGTCATGTCTGGAAGAGACTCTCTCCTTTTGATGGCGATCAGTCAGACGTGTCAAATGCCCGAGCCTGAAACCTGTAAACATTTAGTACAGCCTAAAGGTCATATTTATGAAGAGATTTCATCGTTACTCGGTAAAAAAAAAAATCCATGTAATATCTAGACGAGAACGTCCCATTTTGGTCACGATCGGTCAACCCTGGTGGCTACGCAGGTCCGAAGCCCAAAAACCTTTAACATAGTCTAAAGGTTATATTTATGAAAGGATTTTGTTGAATTTTTGTAGGATGACTCTGTATAATGTCTTGAAGAGAACGCACCCTTGTGGTCGTGATCGGTCTGCTGTGGCGGCTACCCGGGCCCGAAGACCGAAAATCTTTACCACACTCTGCAGGTGGTATTTATGCAGGGATTTGATTTTAACATCGTAGGATGACTCTGTATACTAACTGGATGAGAACGTCCTTTTTGGTTGGGTTTAGTCAACCGTGACAGTCGCAGGGGTGCATTACCTAGATTCCTTTAGCCCAGTCAGATTGCATTTATGAAGGGATTTTGATGCAAAATTGTGGAATGACTGTTTTATGTTTGTATGAGAACATCCTATTTTGGCCATGATTGATCAGACGTCACGACCACACAGGCCTATGACGTAGATTTGTTTAGCACAGTCCACAGTTCATATTTAAGAAGCAATTTCATTTTAACTTGGACGGATAACTCGGTATAATGTTTAGATGAGTCTGCTCTGTTTTGGTCAGGATCATTCAGCCGTTATCGCCGCCTGGTCACTTGACCTAGATTCCTTTAGTACTGTCTACAGGTTGTTTTTATGAAGGGATTCCATTGCAAGCTGGTAGGATAACATGGTATGATCTCTCAGTGAGACTTTCCTATTTTGATCATGACCGGCCAACCATGACCGCCGAGCTGTCATGTGAACTAGATTCCTTTAGCAACGTCTTCGAGTTATATTTAACAAGGGATTCTATTGCAACTTGGTAAGATGGCTTGTTTTGGAATAAGTTTACTGAAACTTGTTAAGTTTGGTCGCCACACATTAACTGTGAGTGCCACATTAACCCAGGCCTCACTTCTTTAGTGCAGTCTAAACTTCAAATTATTCTGATTGAAAACATAGCATACAGGGAACAGAAATTAACATATTCTTAATTATCAAACTTCTTGTATTTCATAATCCTTTCATTGACATTGAACATTATCTACTTCACAAAACACTTCACACAGTCTGGTTATGCTAAAGTGTCAGTGATACTTTCATTTGAACCATTGGTATGCATACATACATGTATACAAATGCGACTATTTTGCTGGTTAATGCAGTCGGAGAAAACAACTGAGCTGTGACAAGTAACTATTAGACTCCCCAACATTTTAACCCGTTGGATACTGGGTTGACAGCATAAGAAGCCAGTATACCCCCATGTACTGTTCTGTTGTGCTGTGTGCATCAGTATGCAATGGTACCACATAGTACATGGAAAAATGACACCAAGCTTGTCTAAGGACTCACGGATGGCAGATGATGAATGAGGATCATCGCCGAACTGTCACCTTGGTCTTTCAATTTTAAAATCACTGTGTGCATCAATGGACCATTGCGCTTCTCAAACTCAACACTGATATTCCATTTGTGACAGATATTCAAGATTCTGATTCACTTCGTACTTTGAAAAAAAAATTCCTGGTTGTTTGGATGTAGTCTATTTAATTTTGATAAAATTCAAAATATTGCATGAATGGCATTCATTTAGAAAATGAACATAAATATAATGTTGCCTAAATGACTCCAATATAATGATAAAAATATTTATTACACATCCATTCAACTTTAACTCCTTGTATTAATGGAATGGCCGCTATGGCATAAATGATTATGTATTTGGGTGGTGTACAAGCCAGAACTTTTTTCCCAGCACCGTTCATAGTAGTTCCTTTCCCATCGAGTCATTAGTTACGCTTCAAAAAGTTCCCAAATTTTGTTATACAATTATTGACAGTCTGTCGCATAGTGTTAAAATGAAAACGTCCAAAGCAAAATTAAGCCGGTTCACAAAACAATTAGTTAACAAAAAATGCGGCACGTCGATTTACCCAATAACACCCAATACTACCCAATAACACCCAATAATACCCAATAACACCCAATAACACCCATTAATACCCAATAACACACCCAATACTATCTGATAACAGGGCCGGAACAAATTTTTCTATGGACCCGGTCCCTCCCCTTACACACGGACAGAATCCCCTTCAACAAAATGCCTCGGAGAGAACCCTCACCCGATCCAAGCCATTTTTTATTTAAAAAGTCAAGTATCGGGTATAGTTCTCTAAATCAGTATAATAATAAGTATACTAAGTGGTGAAGATTAGGCAGTGGTGGGAGAGTGGTGGGTGGCCTCTCCTAAAAATAGTCTGGAAAATGTATCTGTCGGAAATTTCACGGGTGGGAGTGCAGGGCAACTAAAAGGATCTTTCTGTTTGTGTTGGGTTGAAAAAGCATAGAAATGCCCTGATTTGGGTTAAAATTTGAGAACAATGGAGAGAGAGAGAGAGAGCAATTCCACTTGTAAGACCCTTCTGAAAGGTAGCTTTTTTATTATTTAAATTTCAATGCCCACAAGGTAAACACTCGGTTTCTTTTGGTTTGTCTTTAGTGCAACACATCAATTCTTGAGATCTTTTTATTGTCATTGAAGGCGTTGCTAATGTTTTTACTCTCTGACTGACTCACTATGAAGTTCCAAAAAACAATGACTCTTACTTCCCTTTGACCCTTGCCCAAACCATGTTGCCGCCCAGGTGACATCTTTTAAATTTGCGAAAACAACTCCCAGCCTTTTCACACGGACTGACTGATGTTCTCATCTAAAGAAAGCGTTATTTTGTTATTCCAAATTTTATGGAGCAGCAATTTCTTCGAGGGAGATTTTAAAGAATTAAATTAACCCCAACGTTACCCAGTTTATAGAATAAAATAAAAAACTTGAAGGTAGTCTAGATGTGAAATTGTGTCCCTTTGACACATTCTAATCCCTTCTGACCCACCACCCCCATTTAATAAATAAAATAAATAAATGAAATAATACAGCTCAAGACTGCACATGCCACATTATTGTGTAGCAAAGACACTCCAAATCTTGTAAAATACGAATAGCGTTAAATATTGATTCTTGCTAAGAAGCTTTGGCGAATGAGGAGGGGGGGTGGTGGGTGGGGGTGGGGGGGTGGGTGTCCTGGAACTGAATTAAAATTGAAGAGTTTGCCATCGACATATCAGTATGTGCGTGTAGGAAAGGGTGAATATGATAGTTTGGTATTGCGTACTTTTTGGTGTGTGTGTGTGGGGGGGAGGGTGTACATTGTTGCCATGGCTATGCCCCTAGCCCCCCTTTGGATTGACAGGGGCACGGGGGCATTGGTGAAACCGATACTCGTCAGATCACCGAAGTTAAGCAACGCTGAGCTCGGTTGGCCTGTATGGTAGGTGACCATTGGAGCACGATGACGCTGTGTTCTGAGACATACTGCACGTCGAGGTGCACATGTCTTCAACCTATCTAACCCTACATGTGCTGTGCAGTACATAGTACTGCTATGCAGTGTGTTTTATTGCCCAGAGTTATGACGTTGAGGAGCTGGCAGGTGTTCTTCGTTACTCGGTGGTTCTCTCCGGGGTACTCCAGCTTCCTCCACCCATAAACCTGTCACTGACAAGATATGACCCCTGGTTGTTAAAGTGTCGTTAAACACCAATAAATAAATAAAAATAAATAAATAAATTTCTGTTATTTTAAGTAAAATAACGAATACATAGAGCATATATCACACATAGCACATTTTAAGTGGTTCATTTATTGCGAGGGTTTTGCAATTATGTGATAAAAAACAAGGCTTTCGGGGGAACATTCGGATTAAAATCCTTAAAGTTTTTATCCGAACCTATCAGAACATCTAACTACGTCAACAAACACTTGAAAATATCAAATAACTCCCCAATATTCCCTGCTCACAAATAAATGTTATAACTTTTCCAACAAATGCGTCGTCCAATTGGTTTTCGGGAGGTGGTGGGGCAAAAGATTTGATCAAAGCATTACCGCACTGTCTCATCATTTCACTGCAATTATTTGATTGGTTATTACCAGCAAATGTGAGCAGATTGGGAGTGTCTATCTTTGATATATTGTGTTGATTAACTTTGTTCGTCGATAACTGACATTACTAACAGATTAACTGCTTTTGGCATATCAAACATTTAGCACCAAAAGAGCACATAAAATTGTTACCTACATTTCTTACCCTTTACATTTGTAAAAATAATTCCTTCAGGGGGCGGCAGAGCCAGAGAGGGTGGTGTTGTGGGGGGGAACGGGGCACTTTTTCCCGCAACCAAATTGAAATGATGAATAGTTATTCCGGGTTCACCGAAACAATCGATTAATTTGGGAGTTTCACATAAGGTTCTTGCTCACGCTGAACGTGCAGGAATGGTATGGTGCCCCCCACCCCACCCCAACTTTTTCGGTCATTTCCACTAAAAAATCGGGATAGAGAACAATAATTGAACAAAGACAAATTGAGGGGGGGGGGGGGGGGGGCGAGAATCAAAAACAAACTTTTTGGGAGCTTCCGCCGCCCCTGAATTCTTTTTTTTTATTTCAAAACATTGCTTGGTTTTGATCTCTTATGAGAAGTCATAATCAGTGTTTTGGAATAAAAAAATTCTCATTCTGTTGTGGAAGAATTATTGTTAAAGTTTTTCATTCTCCCTGAGCTTGTCTCACTTTTTCATTTTGTAATTAAAAAAAAGACAAGCAATTCCATTGTCACCCGAGTTTCATGTATGGTACAGTGAAACTCAGGTGACGATATAATAAGACTAGGAATCAACTGTGCATTCATTTTTAAGGCTTCAACAATCCTAGATATCCCTGTCAAAATTGACCGATTCGCAAGTAACTATTATTTTTATGAAAGTTTCCAGGAATAAGAAATATAAAACTGATAATTAACAATGTAAATAAAAATAAAATACAACTTTACTTGAGTTGTACTTAAGAACAAATGGGGGGGTGGGGGGCAGTCATTCAAGCTACCAAATGGACTGAGGCAGTCGTCATAGCTGTTAACAGGACTGAGGGAGGGGGCAGTCGCCCTAGATGAGAATTGGTTTGGGGGCAGTTGTCCGGCTGTTCATTTTTGGACTGCGAGGCAGTTTGCTGGGGGAATTGTCTTACATTCCGTATATTCTACTGTTGAGAAATCGCGACTCGGATGTCTCTCGACGGGCGTCGATGTTACAAGTAGGCTTATTAATGTCCATGTGGCAACAATACGCTTCGGTTGGGAACTAAATTTCGAGGTTACTCGAAGAAAATAGCCTGCGCTGTTTTTGTCTTGTCGACTTTCTCAACTGACTTTGCTTGGGGCCCGAACGATAACAAGGGCCGAGTTATCCTATGAGCAAACTTCTCAGAATGTGAGTCCAATCAGCACTATCTCAGCGTGGCTGACACTGCATTAACTTTTTTATGCACATGGACCCCCAAACAGCATGATTTGAGGATGGAATAATTCATAAACCAATCAGGACCATATTTTATATAGAACGTTCTGTCTGTGAGATTAAGTGCATCAGCTTGGGTCTTGGGGAATTTGTCCGGGTGCCAATTGGGTAGTATTGAGTGCTGTTAGGTGTTATTGGGCAGTATTGGGGTGTTATTGTGTAGTATTGGGTGTTATTGGGTAGTATTGGGTGTTATTGGGTAGTATTGGGTAAATCGACGTGCCCCAAAAAAATGAGATAATATTTTTAAAAAAAAACCCCAATCATTTCCAACCAGAACATAACCCAGTCCCGTGGCCATCTGGTTTTGTGGATCCATTATATCTAAAGTGGTCAACTTAATTTCGGTAAATCTTCGTACATCTTGACATGCTTCGAACTTCTTTTAAAAATGTTTCTCCCAGCTGTTCTGCAAATCTGCACAAATTTGTACTTATATTTTTACTAACAGTAATAGCCACCAAATGGTTAGGCGTGAATGGGCACAAGCCGAAGAGAAACAGCGATACGAATGTTCAACAAACACTGGTTCGAAAAAAGTACTTGTTTGGATTTTTTATCGATCCTTTTGATCAGTACAGCTTCAGCCAAAACAAACAGACTCTTCTCCTTTTGGTTTAAAATTAAAACTTGTTTATTACATGAATTTTAATGCATGAGTTGTGTAATAACACACCGAACGTGATGTGTGTTTGAATCGGTGGGTGTTTTACATAACGACACATGAGTGCTATAAATGTTCTATCTGCACTTTGGCACGAAAATGAGATATTGGTGTCATCATATTGGCTGCTCCATTCTGCGTCGGTTGATGAAAAAATATCTGGGATTTATTGGTTCGTATTCACGCAAAACGCTATGCAAAATTATTCTTTCTCCAAAAATGACAAAATCCTGCATGCTTAAATGTTTTATGTGCTTGCCCAATGAGACTCTTCGATTGGATCACATGGTGAAAGCTAACGGATGGCAATTTATGGAACGAAAGATAAATATTATTAAGATCTCAAATCGGTAATATTTTGCACCTAGAATTCACACAATGTAAATCAAGTTGCTCCATAAGTGTATAGTTTATATTGTTTTCTTGTAATTTAGATATATATAAATGTTAAATTTTCTGTGAACATTTATTTTGAGGCAGCATGGAGATAGGAACATTTTAGCATGAACAAAATTACTAACTGCCATACACCCGTGTGCTATGTTCTGTAGATAGAACAGTCTAGCACTGAAGACAACAGTATTTGTTTTACAAACCCAATATGTAGTTGGAACGTATCTGTTCTTAACTTCAAATGTGGAGAATCCATCGCTTGTAATTCCATAGGAAATTTAGAATGCATGGTTACGGATTCAAATTGATGTGATGGTGGAATATAACAGCTCATACGACATTAACAACACACAGGATCTCTGTTTGTCTACATGGGATAGGTATTATCCACGATATTACACAGACATCCACTACCCAGGTATCCGGCGCCTATGTTTTATCGTGGATAATACTGTACCCACTTGACCCTGGGGCTTGAAAAGTGGAGTTTAAAAGGAGGGGACCGCATAGGGTGTTCACCAGCTGAATCTGCCTGTACCAATAAATTCACAAAATCTGCCAATTTTGATGGACTGTGTCGGTGCGCTATGGGAGATTGGGCTTGCTCTAAATGTCTTGTGTTCAAGTAGGTTTTAGTCGATACCCCCACCAAACCCCCCTCCCCCCACCCCCTCAGCCACCCCCCCCCAGCCCCACCGCCCATCCCACGAGAGCCCTGGTAGGTGAAGCAGTACTCTTTAATGTGGTAAAAAATTTCTGCTTCACTTGTAAAATAATCTGGTAACTATTGCCTGTGATGGATGTCCTCTAAAATGGATGGAATGTGTTTATATTTACTTATCGGAGCAGATATGAATAATTGCGGCCACAAGAGAAGATTTAAAGTCAGGTTTTTCCAAGCGTTTATACCCCTGGAGCCTTTACCTAATGTAACGTCCAAAACCAGCCAGCGCTACACACGAAAATTGCCATTCAATTTTTTTTATAATGTGCTCATTCCAATGAGGGGTCATAACCTATGTTTTGTAAGCAAAAAATGAAACGTTTTAATACCAGGATTTGTTTTCCAAGTATCGTCTGCAACTCACAGTGGTAAAGGGTTAAGAAGGTTATAAACTGTGAATGACAGTAACTGTTATTGACCGAAGACAGACGGTTCAGAAGGTACTGCATTGCGAGATATCTCCCACATCTGCATTTCAACCAATTTGTTGAATGAAGTAGTTTGAGTACTTTGTTTTTCTTTGTTCTAATTAAACATTTTGATATCTCTATCATCTCTTCCTGTCCTCACTAGCTTCCCCTTTACAAGATTGTAATTGGCTTAGTGTACAGCCATTTATGGGTTCGGGTAGGGGCGTAGCCAGGATTCTATAATGGGTGGGGGGACCTAGCCATTTTCTTCTTTTTTTATTTTTGGGGGGGGTACCATGATTTTGAATGCTGACGTAGGATTTCGGGGGTCCTCCCCTAGTCCTAACTAGGACCCTCCATCATTACCTCCTCCTCTCACATCCCTCCAGGGAGTGGGGGGAGGGAGTAACGACAGATGGTCTGAGTTAGGTCAGATAAGTGGGAGGAGGGGTTTGCGGCCGGTGGGTCCTAGTTAAGACAAGTCCTCTCCCAAGAGAATGTTGCAAAGTTCAGTGCTTGAAGATTGCATCTGAAGCAATTGTAGCATGTAAAGCCTAAAGTGGAGAGCAGTTTTGGGGCTCTAAGTTATGTGAAACTTGCAATGGGTTAATGTTTTTTTTTTGTAGGGGGGCAGCTCAAATTTTGGGGTGGCCTGGTTCCCTCAGCCCCCCCCCCCCCCTCCCTACACCACAGGGGGAGGATGCAAATGTATTATCCAAAAGTGGATGTCGATAGCTAAGAGATTGTGGTTTAGTCGAGAATGTGCCCTCACCCCGCCATCCCATCCATCCCCACCAACAAATATCTATCGCTGAGTATATATGTACAGCTAAGATAATAATAAACATAATAAGGTCATTGCTTCCTATCCTTTTTATTTTCTCAGACTAATTTAGCAAATACAAATGCGCCATAATTGTTGTGCTAAAATGTTCTATGTACTGAGACCTTATAGCACTGAGCAAAACTGGTAAATTTGTTTAAAACATGTTCTGTCTGCGTCATTCTGCAAACAGAAAAATGCTTATTACATTGGAACCGACATGCCTACTCTTATAATTATCTGTTATAATATTTGTCAAATCTACATTATTTTGAATGCCCGACCCAAATCTGGTGTGGTTTTATATGAAATGTTTCTAGGGATACATGAACTGAAGGTCAAAAACTTCAAATCCAATTTCCCCACTAAAAGTTAAAATGGTAGATTAGAACATCATAGCACTCATGCGTCGATAACTCGTTGGAATGGCGTAATCACATTTTGCTCGAGCCACCGATTCGGCTCGAGAGAAATATGATTACGCCATTCCAACGAGTTATGTAAGTCACCCACCGATTCAAACACACATAGCGTTCTGTCTATATACAACACGGTGTCCCAAATGACGTTTAACCAGATTTCAGACTCTGCCTGCTTTTCACCCAAACAAGTCCAAATAACGATAAACTTGTTATTAGTTACTATTTGGGTCACTCCGTGCTCTCAAGATGTGGTCTTGATTGAAATCCAGCCAAAATGCATACTTTTCTTAAATTTTCCATCCTCCTGTGAATTGGGAATGCATTAGCCCAGCCCCGACGCAGACTGGTTTTCATACCAACGACCCCAAATCGTTGTTCACCTGAATCATCACTTATCTTTGAGACAACTACAGGCTCTCAAGATAAGAATTTTATTGAAACCTGGGCCTGAAGTGGGACCTTCATTGTTTGCCATCTCTGTGTATTGCTGGTGTGTTC